>JACSVZ010000004.1:77391407-78000157 GCA_014706295.1 Lycocorax pyrrhopterus obiensis
TATTTTGTCCAGAACAGAGATTCAGTTTGGCTAGCTCAAGCCAGTTAACTACAAAAAAAATACCTTTCAGAGCCTGTCTGTTTCTCTAGAAACTCCATCAAACAGATCATGGCTTTTTCAGTAACCTCACAGTCATTAGGATGATCTCATGTACATTGTGACTGGCCTTATCTACATGCTCTTTCATTTCCACATTCTCCCTTTTTAGAACTTCATTGTTATCGGTTAGACCTTTATAGCTTCTCTCTAACTGATGCTTCTCTGAAGTCACTCAGCTTTAAATCATTTCTTTTTAGAAATATAGTTTAAAATTGCCTCCAATGGTTGCCTTATCATATTCTTTCAGCTTCAGCTAAGGGTCTTAAATGAATCCAGGACAGACCTTCCACTGATTTTTACACTTCACTAGCATAAAAATTTAAGCCTCCGTCTTCTCATTGTATACCTTCTCATAATCTTTAGTAATCCTTATTCTGTATTATATTTATGCATTACAGAGTGTTCTCCAGCTTTAAAAAATGCACATACTAAATTTTGCATTCCTCAGATGAAAGAACAGAAAAGCGCGCTCTCTCTAATGCTGAGAAGTGGGTGGGGCTTTTTCTCGTATTACTAATTTTCAATTTAACTATTTTTGTTTGTTAACTATTTTTCTATCTATGTAAAAACATAAGTCAAATAAAAACACATTATTTACTAGAGGTTATGAAAACCTTGTTTCATCTCAACACCAATAACGGTAAACTGCAGAAAAAGGCAGGGGTGTAACTGCAGCACAAACATCTGGAACTGGCTAAAATCCCCCATATATTGGGCCATCACCTATCTTGACTCAGTTTTCCCCCTGTGAAACAAGGGTTTCTGTGTTAGAAGAGCATGTGTAACCCAAGAACTTGGGAGTGCAGTGTAAGAGCAATTACAGTTGTAGTAACAGCATTAGTCTCCAATATCTGCTGGGAAGAAGAGATGTCTACCAACATCTCCAAAAGTTTCTTTAAAAGCCCAAGTAAATACCCTAAGCTTCCATTTTCTCCTGGGGGGATTGGTAGTAAATATGTTTCAAACAAAGTTGGGGGAAGAAATAAGGATTACGGTCTGAAAGAAGTTTATTTGTAGTGGGCAGATAAAGTTTGAAGTTTACCAGAATTTTCTGCTGAGCAGCTTGGTTTCCATTTGGGATCAGAAGTGAATAAGCTTGGAGCAATATATTACAGAGCTTATTTTGACAAGTTAAAGGAAGGAGAATGGGCTTGAACTTTCAACTCCATACTCTGTCCATCTTCCATTGAATCACTTTTCAAATATTGTCTGTTCCTAACTTTCCAACCTTCTTTCTGTCAGAATGTAGGGACATACCTGCTCTTCCAGTGCCAGTGTGCAGGCTGACTGTATCAATGCGTACTTACAAGCCCCAGAAGAGCTCGACTCCTAGGATCATTTAACATTCCTTTGCACTGGTGTTTAATTAGAGAATGTTTGAACTCTTTAAACTGCTAGTCACTCACAGTTACTTGCATCACCTTTTCAAACTTTTCAACATTTATTTTTATTTTTAGAAATGCTTAATCCCCTTTTTAATAGAAGACAGTGAAGAGGATTAAGGCAACGAGCAGTGAATTGAATACTAAACAATGTGAGGAAAGATGTTCTGACAGCAGCCTGCACAGAGCCATTTGGGAAGGCAGCTGTAAAACAGGCTGAAAGATAGAGGACATTCTAAATATATGTGTTTCTTACAAATGACTGTAAATGCCTATGCATATGAAAAGATTAGAGATTTAGGTTAAGACAGGTGTTCACATGAAATATGAGGGAAATAAAAAGGAAATTATCTGGGAAATAAAATTGTTAGGGATTGATCGAAAGGTAAGAATATACCTTCCTACATATGACAAATGTACAGTTAGTCAGAATCCCGCACACACAGCCATCAATTCTTTGCTATGCAGAGTGCCAACAGCAGGCTTCCACTTCAGCTGTGCCTTTAAAACAAGGGAGAGTTATGTGAGAAACTGTTAGCAGAAAAAATTGCCATCAATTTCTTAAGAAAGGATAATTTTAGTTAAAAAGAATCTTTGGAATTTATCTGACATTTTCTTTCACTAGGGCCAAAGTCAAAGACTTCTGCTTCATTGGAGACTGCATCCTATTTTGTGGTGTAGACTATATTAGATCTCATAAAGATCAGTTCTTTGGCAGACCTACATTTGCTTCACAATATAATTCAGACGTATATAATTCACATTTATATAGCAATTATTTAGACCTAATGTAGAGATATTACAAATAGATTATGTGCCACAATTTGCCAAAAATAGCCACATAGGCAAAATAACCACAAAGGCAAGGCAATAGGCATCTCTGATAATAAATACATATTGAAGATTTTAGGCATCTGAATCACAGACTTACAGCCTCTCTCAAAAACAGTCAGTTTTCCTGAGGGTTTACAGGAGATGCATGATCTAAATAACAATTTATACAATTTCATGGGTGGTTTGGATTATATTTTTTTCTCATGCAGAAAACTCCTAAATAGTAAATAACAGGTAGGCAAAGAAGCTTCTTAAAATTTAGTATTTGTTTGGCAAATATTTCAGAGGTTCTATGGTTGTGTAAGTACTTATTTATCTGTGTTTCTGAGCTTTTTGCAATGTAAAGCTTCTGCAGTGGTAATATATGTTTTGCTGTGTTTGAGTCAGCTTTGTCCTTTGGGCATCAAAATTATTTCTTTGTAGCGGATCTTCAGTTGCCAGTGGTCTGTAAAAGCGGAGCAGGTTCCTTGGCGCCATATGGGATCCTTTAGTGAGATTCTCTGAATTTTGTTCAGCCTGAAGAGAGCATTAAGGAGGCCATGAAGCCCAGAGTCCACCTTGCAGCTGAATATGCAAAGAATGGTAATGAGTGTGAAAGCTCCTTTAGCTCAATGACATTCAAAGTCCTTGCTCTCACAATGCCTGACCACTGGAGTTACTGGAATGGAAAAGACTGTTCTGTCATTTAATCAGTGCTTTCCACTCATTGGGATTCAGCCCCAGTCTCTAGTGGCAACTGTGCTAGGATTTCTACAGCTTTAGGGCTGCAATAACTCACTTAACCATAAAAGGGGGTGGGGCAGATGAAGAAGATGAAGAAATGCACTGGTTTGTGGAAATTTGCTCATTTGCATACGTTTTCATCTCCCCCGTGGATGGGCTGACATTCTGGCACTCATGCTTTTCCCCTCAAACAGCAACATTTTTTTGTCACAGAAAGCCCCAAGATACATCTGAATTTGTCCTAGATACAGATAGTATACCACAGAGAACAATAAATAGTATTGATTGTTTCCTATCATATTTGGGTGACCCTGACTCCATAGTAATAATTTTTAAAATCTGTGTTGCTTAAGCAGTATCCAGGAGGCTGTCGGACTTGTGGCTCGGCTTCTGAACACAGTGTGTCTCCTTAAGAATGAGATTTATATTGGCTGCATCCCAGAGGTGAATATAATGACCTCTTTCACCTTGTCAGAAGGGCAGCCTTGTCAAACTCGCAGTAGTCAATATCCTACAGCGCATCCATTTACCACAGGAGCACAGCCTGAACTGGGACTTTGGAGTGCAGGCACTCAAATGCATAGGTCTGACAAAGACAAATAGCACAGGGATGCACTAACCGAGCAAGGACAAAGGGACGCCGTGCCTCCACTGTTTGAGAAATTGAAGCCCACTTAGATTTCTCCTCCATGCATTTTATGATGTGAGAAGAGGTTTAATTTTTTGAAGTTCCTGATTTTAAAATGTGAGACGCAGAGGAATACTTCTGCTCAATCCCACACATTGTCTTTCATTAATTTTTATTTGCCTTCCTTTCGTTTTTAAGTGTCTGGACTTTATCTTTTTCATATAGGTAGCTTGGCTGGGGCTCTTAAGTAATAAAGTTTCCCTGTTTTTACCCCAATGCTCTCTGATACAGGTACTTATTTAACAGCTTCTGCTTATTAGACAAGCATGGTAGCAAGCAGTGTTCATATAAAAATGGTCAATTTTGATCTTTTTATTGACTCTCCTGACTAAACAAGTTATGTTGAAATTGTGTTGTGTAAAAAACTAACACAGAACGCATTTCACAGGATGAGATTTACTAAATCTTAAGACTACGTTTCAATTAAAAAAAAAAAGAATTTTGGGTAACATCTGTGAAAAGAACCAAGACATTTTAAACTAATGGTTTTGTGACCTTTTTGTAAAACTGTAGTAAGTTTTGTAAATTATTCTATTTTTGCATAACTTAAGTTCGTGTTATACATGGCCCAATTACCCCTTTAAAAAAGCTCTGCTGTCCAGAAGCCTTTTTTTTTTCAATGTAAAACTCTGCAGTGATCTCAAATCTATTTGGAATTAGGATTGTGTGTCCCCTTCGGATCACAGTTTTCTGACTATAACTTTAATGCAAATCACAACAAGAAAACTTAGTGGAGCCAGTTAAGTAAATTCTGTATAAAATCACTACCAGTCCCCAATCTCACAAACACTCAGCATGTAGCTAATATTAAGTCACATTGATTTCAACAGTACTACTAACAGTGTGAAAATTAAACACATTTATAAGCCTTTGCAGGATCAGGGCTTCAGAGAGCTCACAAACTGGCCTTTGATGTCCATTTATAAATCCCCATTATAATTAACAGGAGTTTTACAGGCACATCAATAGCAAAGTATATGTAGAGTGCATTCCTGCTCGCCAAATAGTCTGCAGATGGAGTCCCAAAATATTCATTGACTCCCTGCTGACAAGGAAATTATTTATTATTACTACCTACATGATACAGTACTAACCTTGAAAATTCATTATATTCTAATGAGGCCAAAGCCACTTAAACTAACAAACAATCACCACCTCAAAATCTGTATTAATTTAAGGAAATATTACAGCTACCACAGAACTAGAAATTTTCAGAAACCTTTTAATATGTTCCATAATGGACGAGATAAAGCTTTCTAGGAACCGGAACGATGCTTACCACACTGAGCTCTGCTCCATTTTCTACAGTAGGAAGTCAGCATCAAACTACACCATGGGACAGAAGGGTACATGGAAAAGAAAGAGCAAGGTTTTTAAGCAAGGAAAGGAAGGGTCAGTGGGTGCTTCAGCAGGAAGACCAGTCCTCCTACATCTTGTCTCAATGGAAGAGCAACGAGACATGTTAGACATTTAAGAAAAAAAAATATTGCTACTACAGCTGTTTTTCCAAGTACTTATGGAATCTGCAGGGGTATGTAATGGAAAACAAGTTATTATTTGCTTTCTCTTTTATTTATGTTATATACCCCATGCCCTCGATTCATTTCTGAGTTGGGAAAAATAAAGACACAGAGGTGGGAAATATTTTGCTTTGTTGATTTTAAAAGGCAGCAGAAATTTAATCTGTATATGTGAGTTGAACTGTAGAGGAGATGTGCAGGTATAATTATTACAGCACAGAACAACTAATACACTTTGCTAACTAAAGACTTTGAAAAGACATTTATTTATTTAAGCAAAGTTAATGGGTAATATTGAGGAAAAGAATTTGGGAAGAGGTGGTATGTATGCATATCTAAGGCATTACGCAAAAACTCAAGTTCAGGGTATGATTCTCATGCTTTGGAAGGGTCACGGCATAGCATACAGAATAGACATGTGTCTTAGGTACATGGGAAAACATATATTTTATAAAACAACTAATAAAAACCTTATTTTACTAGTTCTATGCCTTGATCTTCACAGACCTTTCCAAACATTTTATATTTCATCTCATACTAAACTCTCTTAACCCAAGAGGATATCAAATATTAATTATTTGGCTGAAAAAATGTTCCCCAATTGCCAAAGGATTCTGCTTTGTCTTTACACTGAATCTGGAGCAAGCTGATGTACATTTAAAAAAGCAACTTTGTTTTTCATGCTAATGCTGAAAAACTTCAGTATGTTTCATTGAAGTATGACAAATTAACCAGAGAGAATCTGACCTATTCAGCAAATGTCGGGGCTGTGGGGGTTTATATTGTGTTAATAACAAACAAGTGATACAGTCAAAAGTTCAAGTTTAGAATGAGAGTAAACAAATTTTGAATTTTGTGTCTGAGTCGCAAATTCACCAGCTGGTGTTTTCATGATAAATCAAGTGATATAGTGAGTGCTCTGAGGAGGTAGAATATATGCTTTTTGTTTGTGACATAGTATGAACAACTATTTAGGGTTCACCATAAACGTTTCTACAAAATGTTCTGGAGGTAGGAATAGGTCTATCATACTGTTCACTAGCTGTAAATATGTGTTCACTTTCTTCATCTTTTAGTATAATTAATGCCCCAGGGTTTTGTTGAAAGATCGATATGACCAGATTGTAAATAAAGACCTTCTCAAGGGAAATGTACACTCACACTCATTGTCCTTCAAAGGAGGAGTGTTATTCTCTTAAAACCTCTTTATTATCTTTGATTGAAACACAGGTAGAGGAGAATTTAGGCATTTTCCCTTCACCATGATTTACTCTTATTTTAACCATTTTTTTTGTGAAAAAAGCCTAGATGAGTTTACAGTACCTTGATTTTTGACATGAGAAATTTTAGAATTACTTAACTCTTGAATAATTCCATATCTGGAAGAGCTTTTGTGCTATGGCAGAAACATGATCTTAAGTGTTAACTTGGTAATGGATGTCAGAAGATCACCATATGTTATATTTTAATATACCCTTGAGTTTCTAGTATTTGCTGAGATACTGGTTGAAAAGTCAAACATCTTATGTCTGTACTTAAAACAAATTCAAGTAGGTACAATGGGAAAGGAAAAGTATAAATTATCATTGTAAAACATGTCTAGAGTGCAGTGTTTAAGTCAGATTACCATATCCAGGAAACATGAATTGCAGTGAGGAATACCTAGCAAAATTGTGCTTTAGACATCTATCAAGGCAGACAAGGCCAAAAGAGTCAAAATATCGTTAGGAGTTTGCTGGTGTTTTCAGGCCTGCACCAGGCATTGACAGTGTGATATCAGGTTGCTCAATCCATCTGTCCTGGATTTTTTCTTGCTAGCAAGGCAAAGCACCTCACTCCATTCACCCCAGTTCCTCCTCATTGTAGCAGCGGAACTAGAACATGTGTTATGGTTGGAACAACTTTGCTTTATTGTCCTCCTCCAGCTGCAGTGAAGCACAGGACATATCCCTGGACATACCCAAACACATAATTTATGTATTTTATCGCCCTTTTTCCCATTACTTTACCCTCCTCTTCGCCATCATTTCTGCACTCCAGCACTGTCCCAAATAATTACTGATCATTATTTTCTCCACTGAGCTCAGTCTTGCTACATCCATAGTTAAATTTGGTATTTCTTTTTCTGCTAACTAGGTAGTCTCAGCATTACATGCTCAACTAACAAGACGGCCTAAGTGCTGTTCATCCTGTAAAGCTCTTCTCCCCAAAAGGTCTACAATGCTCCACTCCAGTTCTCTGTGATGTTCAGCTTCAGGTCTTGCTTACCTTTACCATTAACCACCTCTGAAACCCTGGTGTCCCTGACAGTCCTCACAGTGCTAATTGTAACATTTGGCATCTTCTCACATCGTTTATCTGTCGCGTCCTGCGACTTCTCATGTCATAGTTTCTCATGTCCTGTTCAGTTTGCCTAACCCTGGACCAGAGCTTATTCAGATTCCTTGAGATTTTCCTGTAGCTCTGTCATAAAAAGGAAATGAGACTTGGCTTGTTTATCTTTGCAATATGAAGACTGTGGTCAGATATGAAGTAAAATCTTGCAGATATCAGTTTTAAAAGTACAGCATGTGGGGCTAAAACCACTGAAAAGAATAATTTTAATAAACAAACTGACATGGCAGCAACTGAATAGATGTACAAGGATGTATCAGACACCTAAATATCATTGTGATAGTTATAAGACTGATAAGCCTGGTCAGTTTGAACTGCAAAGAAAAACTTAACTAGAGTGACATTCATTGACACCCTTCATACTAATGCTTAGTCCGTACTCATCTTTAGTTGCTGTCAGTACACCTTGTAAGCAGTCAGTCCTTAGCAGCCATATTCAACATCCACTGTGAGCACTCGGTACTGCAGCGCTGGTCCCCTCAGCACTCACCATCACCCCAGCGTAGGGAGCAGGCTCCAGAGCTCTTCCATGTGGTGCACTGATGTGGGCAAAATATCTGAGTTTCTTGACGTGTCTGAGTCCTGGGCCTCTGGCAGCGTCAGGGGTTCTGTGGAATGCTCAGGGCAGTCAATGTGGCAAGTTCCCTGTCCTTCTGCCTAGCTCTTTCTTCCCTGCCCAGTGGCTCCTCATTTTCTTAAATGTTGCATATTTTCAGTGAGCAGTAACTGTCCATGAGCAGGTTTCTTATAGTTCTGGTGCCTTTGCTTTGAAGATATATCCATATTTCAAACACTTATATACTCCATGCTTTCAAAACTGTACATCCTAGCAAGGAAAGCCATGTAACAAATTCCAGTTCACATCGCAAGTTCTCACAGAAAATTGGTAATGTTCCTAACAGAGCACAACTGAGGCCTTGCAGAGTTTGCCTAGGCATGGTTAGCTGAAGGCCTGAATCTTGTTCCCTAAAGCATTACAGTTTTTACAGGGCTACAGTGTGAAAAAATGTTTTTACACGTATTATTACTTACTTATGTCTAAATTTAAAAGAAAGTTAATATTTAAATCCTGCTTAGTGTACTTCTGGTTTTATGGGTGCAATAGACCTTTGCTTTCAGTATAAACTGTTCATGTACTAGGAAAGCCTTTCCAAATACTAGGCAGTGAGATTAAAAGGCAGTCATCCAGCGGGACAGTAGCTATAAAGAGAAGATATTATGGCAAGGCAAAAATATTTTTTTATAAACCAAAATTTAACAATTATGTAAAGAAGGACTCTGATGTGTTTGCTCAGAGTGATCAAGGATTAGGCTGCTCAGCTCAGGAACTTACTTCCCGCTCCACCATCCAACTTCTAGCTTCTAACATCTCACTGACATCACTGAGCTCTCTCTCTGGTCCAAGACAGATTTACCCTGTACTGTAAAATTCAGTCCTGGGGAAAAAAGGACCCAAGAACATTCACTATTCCATCGAAAGATAAATTTAGAAATCAACAGATAAAGTTGTCTAGTTAAGGGCAGGCATGAACTGCAATAATCTCATACAAACCCTGTATTACAGCTGACGCTCCAATTCAAAGAGTATTTTCTGTGAAAGTACAGTATCTAGAGGTATATGCATGCCATCCTCTCTTTTACTAACACCACTTCTATGTATGCCTTCATTAGCTTTGAAAGACAACTCTTAAAATGAGATATGGCCACTTACATATGAAAATACATGCTCTTGAACTGAAACAGAATTAACTGATCAAGGAACAATGCTGCAAACTAAATTTGCAGCTTCTTCCTTGAAAATAACAATCAAATCCTGTGGGTACTGGCAACAGACTTCTAATTAATTTTGTCTAATAACTGTTATCATAAAGGTATGAATATACAGATCAAAATTTTTCAGACACTAGCAATCTACATGTGGTAGTAGAACAATTATGCCAGAATTGCTATTTAAGGATGAATGCAAGAAAAGGTGGGCATATTTTCAAGTATTGAATAGAAATGTGATAGCTGTCTCACTTGTATTTAACATACTGTATTACTAATTCTTTGTTCTCCATTTAATAACTCATCATCTTACTTTTCTGGCAGGAAAAATATCCTTTTAAATTAGGACATACTGTATTTTCTTTATTTATTACTGAAATATAAATAGGCAAGAGAGCTTATGGAGTCAAGAGACACTTTTGTAAATACATTTTGCTTCTTCTACTATAGGAAATGAGTAGAAGGAGAAAAGAGGTTCTCATTCGTCAGTGTGAGACAATGGGAGTCCTACATTCCACTACTGCTCTGAACATGAGATTTGACTTCTGCTGTTGCCTCTGCTTTCAAGTTCTCAGACACAATAGTGCTATTATGTTATCTTACATTTTTGAAGAATTTTTTTTGTCAAATGTTCCCTAGGCACTAAAACTTTGAATCAGTTTGTCATTTCCCTACAGCGAGTTTTCTGAGAAATTTTCATACTACACTTTCCTACTGCTCTGTCCTGCTCCCCACGCCCCAGTCTTCCCTACCAGATATCATGACAGGTATTGAGGCATATCATTGGCATTGAGTTTTAAAACGCAACATAGCTTCTAGTGTTTCACATACCAAGCAATAAAAAAAGAGGACTTCTCTTTCTAGTTCTTCAAGTAATGATTATCTCTTCATTGTCCCCTCTTTGTAGTGTGTTGTTCAATGCTGCAAGAAATTTGTGATCAAATGGACATAGCACAGGGGTCATGTTGGTTATGTACCCAAAATGACCCTTTCCTTGGTATCCAGCAGTCTATCCTGCTGCATCACAGCTGCATCCCTGCCTCTATTCCCAGTTTCCCTTCCAGCAACAGGACAGAAACAGGGCTGGTAGTCAGCGCTTTTCTTCTCCCTACATACAGATACGGCACTATCAAGGTTAAAGGTTTATTAGCAAATATCTGCCTAGGCTGCTTTTAAGTATTTTGCATGTTTTGCATCTTATTCTACCCCAAGACCATTCGGTGATCACAAGGTCTCTGCGTGCACCAGAGCACTGCACTACCTGCACCCAGTGCTAACAGATTGAAAATGTCTTCCAGAACCGACCTCCAATCTGTAGGTTGGTTCTAAGTATTGAAGAAGCATAAAAGTTCTCCCCCGTGTCTCCTTAATTAAGGAGATTGCTAAGGAAGGCTGTTTCTTTGTGGAGTGGGGCAGTTCAGATCAGAACAAAACACTGACTTGTCAACCTTGTGGTTAAATATAGGTTTAGAAGATGTTTCACAGGTACATTGGATAAAATCTACCATCAAGCATTCATAACGTAATTTCAAAAGCTAAAGTAAGGATAAGAGAGTAGGATTGATTTAAGTAATATGTTTATAAAATTACTCCAGAAATTAAAACATCCCCGTACACAGAGTTAAAGATTCTGCAATCAAACACCAGAGGACATAACTTCTATTTAGTTTTATGTAGCATAATTACTATGGTATGCCCATGATGTGCAGGGTGAAGCAAGCATATTAAAGATAGATTCATAATTAGATCCGAGGTACTTTGCTAATTAACAAAATGGATAGACAAAATCTGTATTTCATTAGGGTGAGCACAGTTTCCTCCTGTGCTTCTACATGCTTGATATATTATACTGCAGTGAGCTATTTCCAGTGGATCGTGTTGGGATGTTGTGATAAGTCACATGCCAAGCAACATAACAAAATAATTTATGATCAACCAGACTGGAAATATCAGTTGGGGGATTCTCTGTATTTAATGTTTTGCCATATGAGTTCATCACATTGCTCTCAGACTTTCAAGCTGGTGTTGTTTCTGATATTATTTGGACAGTGTTCCTTCTCTCTCTCTCAGAAAATGAAAGAATAAAAGTTCCTAAGTGCATGTATGCACTTGGTAGAGTCCTATCCTCTCATACTGAACGTCTTATATATTTTAGGTCTTATAAATCTCATTAGGACTTATATTTTAGGACTTATAAAGCTTGTTCATCAACTAAGAGCTTGGTGCATATACCTCCCAATGAAAAGTGATCAGGTGTATACAGGTAAATAGAGAGCTAATTCTCACTCCCTGTTTATACTGTAAAACGTAAACAAGAAAAATGCACCTGAAGAATCACAAAAGCATGAATTAATTTTAAAAAGCAATATGACTTTTTTTCCCATTGTTTTCTTACTGTTATCTAAAAATATTTTTAAAAACAAACCCAGTGCTTTCCTATAGCAAACTCTGCACATAAAAGAAAACTTTCCCTGTTACTAAGCCCAGGATTATATCAAATGGTTTCCCATGTGTGTGTATGCACCTCTTTATATTTAATATTTATTTTCATAGATATGCGTGATGCTGTGTTTCTCTTTGCACATGTTCTCTCTGCTTCTTGCTATAAGGTAATTCTGCTTGTATTCTGTCCTTCCAGTAATAACACCACTGGATCTTTATGTCTAATCTGTGTACTCCGTCTATTTTCTATACAGGTCTTACCTGAAACTTGCTGTAAGTAATGTTAGTGAAAAAGAAAACAGATCCATTTAACTACAGTAAAAGACAAACTAACATCTTAAGCAATCATGTGAAATGCCTTTTTCTTGCCCCTCTTCCTCACTCAGGAGAACTCTGACAGCAACAATATTATTATTATTATTATTATTATTATTATTATTATTATCATCATCATCATCATCATCATCATCATCATCATCATCACTGTCACTAGAGTGATGTTGAATGCTTGCTTTCTTCACAGGTAGTTTATATGTTTGTTGTATTGACACACTAAAGAATATCCAGAATTTCTCAACTGTGGGTGTATTTTCTTTATTTAGTCTTTCAAAGGAATAAATGGATCTGTGTATGTTTTCAGAAGTCCCTGTTCCATCTGTCCTAAATGATATAAATAATAATGTTCCTAGGGGTAAGGATAACATAAACCATGACCTAACTGTGAAGACTAAAATAACTGCAGGACTTAAACTGCTCGATAAAACCTTTGCTGTTTGATTATAGCAGTAATACAAAATGAGGTAGTAAAATAACTTACCTCCATCTATACAAAACTTACTTGATAAATACAGTAGAAACATAGAGTCTTTTTTTTAACAGTGAATAGTTATGATTTAGGGTATTCTTTACGTTAATTAAGTTGAAGATGATCTCTGAGATCTAGTCCAACCTATGACCACCATGTCAATCAGACCATGGCACTAAGTACCTGGTCCAGCCTTTCCTTAAACATCTCCAGTGATGGTGGCTCCATGACCTCCCTGGTCAACACATGACCATATATAATCACCCTTTCTGTGAAGAATTTCTTTCTAATGTCTAACCTAAACCTCCCCTCATGCAGTTTAGAACTATGTCCTTTAATCCTGTGCATGGTTGTGTGGCAGGAGGGGCCAATCCCCACCCAGCTACAACCTCCTTTCAGGGAGCTGTAGAGAGTGATAAGGTCACCCTTGAGCCTTCTCTTCTCCAGGCTAAACACCCCCTCAGTTGCTCCTCACAGCTCCTTGTGCTTCAGACCCTTAACCAGCTTTGTGGTTCTTCTTTGAACAAGTTATACTATCCTTCAGCAGTCCAAAAGCACATAGAGTTATCAAGGTTACAGCTGTTTCCAGTCATTAAGTACTTTATTTAAAATGAATTTTGCATGATTCATACTGTTGTGTCTTGTAAGTATTAAATCTTGTCTTAGTAGTCTGCTGCCTCCTCCAAGATTTCCACCTTTGAAATATTATAGATTTGTTGACAGACAATCTATGCCTCGCATTTTCTTCATCACAAGTTTTACAGACTTATGTTTGAATGGCAGCTTCACAGGTTTGGAAAAAATGTGATTTCAGGTTCTGGTGCATCTGATGTTTGGCAGCTTTTAGTAATATGGCATACTGACATGATAATTTTGGCTAAATCACTAAAAAATGAGACTGGGGTTCAGCTATTTAAAAGCAGATAGAACTCTAACTTCCCTTGAAACCAATTTTTTTCTCCAACGTAATGTTTTTGTTATTGAAAGCTTTTCTAAGGACATTATAATTGCCCAAATGATACAATCAATGAATATTGGACTGTTTTGGATGGTGCTGTGAACTCATGTTAAAGTAATTGATAACAACTGCTCTTGTCTGCTCAACAGACAGAAGTATTGCCACCCTCCAAAAAGTTTGAAGAATGACATTCTGATTCGTAGGACGTGCTTCATTATTATTTTAATCTTTCACACAAGTACTTAAGCTCAGATAGTATCTGAAATGCTTGAAAATCTTCAGCTGAAGAATTACGGTATTAGCTTGTAGGAGGTACATGTAACACTGACGTTAGTAATTAAAATGACATCTGCAGAGAAAATATGCAAAAGCAGCTGTCATTTGATTTGGGCCGTTCTAGATGACTAAAATCCATCAGACTGCTTGAAAAACTAATAAAAACCAGCTGATTCACTTACCATATTAGTTGCTAAAATGCATCTGGGGATTTGGATTTGCAGCCAGCATATCCCTTCCAGACTCTAGAGAAGAGATGCCATGGAGGCCAATTAACCTAGGAATAGCTGTTAATCCCTTTTAGGTCATCCAGAGGAACAAGCACAGATAAATACATGGGACAAAAGCACTCTTGATTTTACTAGGCTGCTCTTTAAAATCGTTCTTAGGCAGTCAAACTAGTGACACTGTAGCACTTCACATCTTCTCTGTACTATACAAACAGCTAATCATGTCTCAGAGACAGTCATTGTTCTCCAGATCTTACAGGCAGGAAAACTGAGGCACAGAGCTGGGAGGTATCCAAGGACAAACACAGTGCCAGTAACCAAGTCAGAATTATAGTTCTGGAGCAGCTACAATCAAGACTCCAACTTGATTCACCCCATGCAAAACAACATTTCCATTCACAAGAAGCGCTATGTTTAGAGAACAAATTTTCATGATCATGCACTTTTGAAAGCACATTATTGACCCTGACAGGCTCATCCTAGGTGATAAACATCCAGGCACTGATCTAAGGCATTACTTACGCACCTATACTAAAAAAACAAATGAACAAACAAACAATATTTTTAAAGTGTTTTAAATCAGCCTCAAACAAATACACCTGAGATTTATTATTATTATTATTATTATTATTATTATTATAGCTGTCATCCCAGCAGGATTAGTAGCCTTGGCTGATATTTTTTTCTATGAGTAGCTCTTTTGCAATTATTATGGTCACTTATCTCTACTGTCCAACATAAAAACAGTGAATAAAGCCAATAACTGCCTTTTACCCCACTCTAGTTTTTAGTTGGTTATTTTTTTTTTTCCACAGGCTAGATTATCTCATGCTGCCTTGCAGACAGGCAGGTCATGATAAAAAACATTTTACACCACCAGAGTTTCTCTGAAAAAAAAGTCAGAACTGAGACTTGAGTCATAGCAGGTAAAAACATGAAATCGAATATTCTTGGTTGCTTCTGTTTAGATTCAAATATCTATGATGTATGCTTACTCTACTGTATATAAAAAAAAAACCCAAAACCCAAAAAAACCCATATATTGTGTCATTAAATATTTCCTCCCACACCTGGATTCAAAGTTATGTCCAAAAGATTATTTGGCCATACAGAGAAGTGACAGAATATTGTATTTGTGTTTACTTTATTTGGTGTGCTTGCTTAAAAAACAGCTGGCCCAGAACTTGTGATGATGAAGTATCAGCAACTCCATAGTCAGGGTCTGTCTGTTACAGTTATAGAACTCCCGTAAGTCTCTTGCAACAGAGCTTTCTAAATGGTAACAGGTTTTTTTCATTTTCACACATAAAAAAATTCTTATTGCAATTTCTTTTCCTCTTCTATAGCAGTCTAATGGAGAAGGATTACTAAATCTCATTTGAAAACACTGGGCCCTGGATAACGATTGCATTAAATCTGCAGTCAGCAATGAGAATAAGAGATCCAAAGTACATGTCTCCAACTTGTGTACACCAATCAGCCCACAATAAACCAATGACTCTTTTTAATCCCAATGTATAAGATATATTTAATTTTAGATATTGAGGTTCTATTTATGGGAGTCTGTTGATAACATATATTATAATGACCAGTATTTTCCTGCTAGTTCACTCCCCCTCCCCCAGTTCAGGCTCCAATTTCATATTTTTAAATTGGTTCCTCGTATTTTCAAAAAGCCAGGGATCAGTTTATACAAGTTCAAATTTTACCAGAAGTTTTATTGAAAATCAAATATCCTGGGTTTTTCCTTCTCCATAACACTATTTCAAATAGATATGCTAATTCCTTCAATCCATTCAGTATTCCCAGTGTTGAATTTAAGTTTATTGAAAATCTAGTGTCAAAGAAAATGCACTATATTAAATCAACTTTCATAACAAACAGAGAAAAATTATTTTGGTATGTTAAGTTTAGCCAAGGAAAATATATGCACAGAATTTTTAGACACTATTGAATAATGAGCTGTAGTAGAATCATTTCATCATTGTCCTAACAAATAGAAATACTGAGCTAATATCTAATTTCTTCCCTCAATTGTACCCACTGTAACCTCACTGACTTCAATTTATAATTGCCGTAAAATTTACATTTGGATAAAGATGTATTCCCAAAGACCAGTTTTGCTGTTCTTACATGTTAACCTTCTTCAGACCAAAAAAAGCCACTTATGCAATCAGAGAGCTCACCTCCTCCCATGCTGAGGATGCAAGCTCTCCATGACATGTCATGTCTCCAGGACACACTTGTTTGTTGCTAGAAGAGCTGGTGTTTTTTCAGGGGATTGTTTTGGTTTGCAGCAAGCTGCCTCTGCAGCTGAAAAGACAAATTCACATCTGGAATTTTTTATTGTCTTTTTGACTCTGTTTCTGTGAGAAATACCTGTCTTTATTCAAGCTCAAATATATTGATAAGATTACCATCTTTTGTTCCTCTTATTGAAAACCCGAACTGATTTGTATCTACACATCCTTGCATCCTAAGTGATTGAAGGAGTGAAGGAAAAAGTAAGATGCCTGTCTATAACTACAAATATCTGTTCTCAGGAACCTTCTCTACATCTTTGTCACTTCTATAGAAAGCAAACTGTTTCTCTTTTCTTACACATTGCAGCAGGATAATGATCAAAGAGAATAAGATAAAATTAGGAGTGAGCGCCCACTGGAAGGACTAAGTTTATTATAAGTTTACGGACTGCTCACCTCATGTTTGAGTGCATCTCTATGGCCACAAATTTTTCTATGTCTTGCCAGAAGATGCAAATAATTTTTTTTATGGCAATCAGTTCTGTCAAGTGTATCTTTCTCTCTTTTCCTTCTCAGCCACTAAGATTTCAGTATTTCTGACATCAGGTCTTATTTAGAAAGTTTGCCTCTTCTTTTCTGAGCCATTAATTTCTTTTGTACTTTCATAAACAAGCTACAAGTTGTAGTTGATGTTTACTTCTTATTAAGTTACTGTGTGGAGGGTTTATTACTTTTTTTGTCTCAGGATGTGAAATTACTATTGATTTGTCTAGAAATCTTTCTTCTAGAGAATTTTGGGGTATTCTTCAAAAAAGAAAGATTGACAGAGAAGCCCTACTGACTAAAGTTTCTGACTTTTAAATTTTCCTCTCCTTTGAATGAGGAGGCAATGTCTGCAGAGATCCTAAATAGAAATTTCCTTGCTACTCTGAAGCTTTTTTTTAGATTATTCTGAAATACTTAAGAGAAGGAAAGGGAGAAGGAATGAAGGAAACATCCTTTATCTGAAATGTCTCACACCGTTCAAGGCAGTGTCTCCTACATAAATTTTGACAAATTGTCCTTTTATTTACTTCAAAGTCTGATCTAACACATCTTATCTAGCATGTTTTCAGACAACTAATGTATGTCTTCAGGTAGATCACAGAGATCATCAAGCTGCTTGCCAGTTCTAGAGTAGTCTTTCAGTTGGAAATTGCCTGGGGGGATTTAACTAAATATTCTCAACAGGAAAAAAATACACTGAACTGAAAAACTCACTATTCCCATTCTCATAGCAGTCTGACAGAGAGGACACTTCCCCTCCTAACCTCTAATCTTGCAGCTCTGCCAGGCTCTGAGCTGGGAGTAAGAGTTATCACCAAAGCACTTAGAAGATGTTTTCCATCACGTCCCAGATCTGCCCCAGTCATTGTCTCATCTTTATTATTCCAGAAGAAAGAACTTGCAGGGGTCCAGGAAGAAGTAGATAATCAAAACAGAATTGGAATATATTCATCCAGTTGTGCTTTAGGAAAAGTATTGCTGAATTTGTGTGGCTGAAATGCTGAGGCGTGACATCTGATTGATGTTGCTATCCCAGTGTAGATCTGCACATCCTGTGAAACTCTGTTAGTGCTGGCATGAAGAGAGGAGATGAACACAGGGGACAAAAAAAATCACACAAGCAAGAAGTAAACCATAATGTTTAAATTATCTCTTATAGAGGCTATCTAGCAGCTCCAGAAGAATCAGACTGAAAAACTTCTTTAAAGGAAATCTTGCATCTTAAAAAAGTCATTCCAAATGATGCTGAGTTCAGCATTACTCTATGTAAGTTGCTTTAATATCTCTCTTTCAAATTCATGTACAAAGATCTCACCTCAAGTTGCTGAAATACAGCTGGCTATTAAACATGTGAATGAAAAGCATATAACTTAGAGAATAATTAACCAGTAATTAAAGACTAATTAAACTGAGAGACTCTGGAAAAAAAAATGAAAACCATTAACTCATGAGACAAAATCCTGTCTTTCTGTTTCAAACAGAATCAAGAAAAAAAGTTTTATGTAAAATTTCACTATCTGTTAAGTGTACAGTTACATAAGAATCAATCATTATTGAATAATCTTTAATAAGTTATTACTGCAATTTGCAGTATTCAGGGAGTGGTTAAAAAGCAAAATTTAGAGAGGTCAGAAGTGCAGATAGGCTATGAAGGCCATGTATTTAAGAAAACCTGGAAGCTGATCTTAAAGTGTTGCAAAGTAGTTGTCCTCTAGAGCCAGGAACAAGAGAAGAATATTTGTTGCTTCTCAGAAATATTTCTGAGGGCTAGCAACTTCTTTACAGGAAGCAAAATAAAACAGTAGAGCTCAATCCCTAAGTGCGTGTCTTGGATTGCATTAACTTAAAAGGAGAGCAAACACGTAAATAGTTTAGAGGGAAGACTGGATTGTTGTTTTACAGAATCATGGACTGGCTGAGGTGGGAAGGGACCTTTGCGTGTCAACTCCTCTGACCTCCATGCCCAACATGTTGCCCAGGACCATGCCCAGATGGCTTTTGAATATCACCAAAGTGGAAGATTCTTCTGCTTTTCTGGGCAACATCTGCCAGTACTTGGTCACCATAAGGAAGTGCTTCCTGATGGTCAGGAGGAATCTTCTCTATTGCAGTTTGGGGTCTCATCAATGCTGAGTGGAGAGAAAGGGTCACCTCTATCTTTCATCCCATAAGTTGTGACACACCTTAATTGATCATTTTGAACATACTAAGTAATTTTTAAACATCTTTAGCTGAAAATAGGTTCTTGTTTTCCTGACTCTCTAATATGAAATGTTTGCTAAATGCTGATCAATGAATTAGTGATTTTTGTACAT
This sequence comes from Lycocorax pyrrhopterus obiensis, assembly GCA_014706295.1. Classification (NCBI taxonomy): domain Eukaryota; kingdom Metazoa; phylum Chordata; class Aves; order Passeriformes; family Paradisaeidae; genus Lycocorax; species Lycocorax pyrrhopterus. The sequence goes on from JACSVZ010000004.1 coordinate 77,410,630, forward strand.
CTGTTTTTTAAAACCAATATTTGGTTTCAACTGAGCTTATAGACAGTAGTTTTTCTACTTGTTTGTGTTTTTTTAATAATTGTTTGCTTCTTTTGGGGGAGCTGCTTTGTTTTGTGTTGTTTTGCTTTGTTTTAATTAATAAATACACCTAGAAAAAAGGCATAGTAGTGTTGCTGAATGCTTTGAAAAAGGTGACTCTTTCTCAGCTGATTACATGCAAACCCATCTCTTTCAAGAAAATGACCCTGGTCCCACACATACCTGAAGTTCCCAAAGCAAATTGATCGGCAGGCTTAGGCGGCTAAATGCAATAATTCATGGCAGCAAATCCCCAGATTTGCCACTTAAAATCCCAGGTTAGGGTCTGCAATTCTTTACATGAAAGAAAAAAAGAAAACCCCAAACTAAGCAAACTAAAACCAAACAACCAAAACTAACCACAGTTTAAGTACCCTGGCTTACATTTTTTTATCATGCGTTGCCATAGAAACTTCTAAAAAATCAGTACCAAGTTGTTTGTGATTCCTGTCTGGTTGCCTCTTTGGTTTTTTTTGGTTCGGTTTGGGGTTTTGTTTGTTTGGGCTTAGTTTGGGGTTTTTGTTTATCTGGTGCTTGTTGTTTTTCCCCTCAATTGATTTATTTCAGCCAAATTTAGGAGAAGTAGGTCTGATTCTTCTATTTCATATAGACTGTATATATGTTTTTATGATACAAGAACCATGGTGAGGAGAAGACAAAAAAAGGGCTCTCATCAAAGTAAAACCATAGTTTAAAGTCAGTAGCTATTTGATCTTCTTGACCTGGTGAGTATTCAGTCAGAATATGTGTGCAAGTTATCCAATCATCTTTGATTTAACAATGGTAAGGGTTACATATTGCATTGTTTGTTCCTGGAAAAAATGGAAGGGAGCTAACTGAACTTTGCAGGTGTAAAAACTAGAAAAGTAAAGATATTCTGGCAGAATAATCTCATGAGAAAGGAATAGGCATTCAGAGTCAGATCCACATAAACTTAAGTACAACTACTGTTTCATCTTACTTTCTTTTAAATTTTATGTATTTAAATTCCAAGTACTGAAAATTTATGTATTTAAATTCCAAGTACTGTGTATGCCTGTGGTAGTAACACTCTTTCCTTTCCAACTGGCATAAGAGATACTATAGAAAATCTCTTGTTTTGTTTATATTCAGAAACTAGCCAATATTTTCTGTGGAAAAATACACACGAACTTGCTTGCCGTGCAAAATATGTTAAGACTGTGAACTATGAAACTACTAACTATCATTCAATAATTACCAGTAAGATTTAATGGGAATCAATACTACTTAGAGGCTATGAAAAAAATTTACCAAGTTCCAGTTCTGCACTTCATAATGAGCTACTGACATCAAATTTTAAAGGCAAAATTTTTAAACAAAGTCTATCTTTAATGTATACAAAAGGGAACTATTTAATGTCAATCATTCCTGTCACTTATTAGCTATGTGTTTCTCCTATCTGTAAGACGCTGTCTCTGGTATTCCATTAGTGCTTTTTCTGAATATAGTTGAAGGCATAGATATGTACATAGAAGTATTGAAAGAGCTCTCCATCACCAGTGCAGGGTTTTTTCATAACATTTCTGTATCACTCTCATTAATAGTAGTTGCAGTTACAAGGGAGGATAAATCCCAAAGTGTTATCCAAATGCAGTCCAGCTGACGTTAGAAAATTCCATTCAATTACTTAGTTTTTACTGTACCTCTTGAGTGTTTTAAATAGTGACATTTAAAACTTGAGGAAAAAAAAAATAGAAAAAAACCAGACAGCCAAGGAAGGAAGACATTAAATTCCTTTTACACTTTGGTTATTATTAATTCTTTGCACCTAAAACACAGGTAATCAGTTTCAGCATGGGTATTTGGTGGTCTGCTCCCTAAGTTCACTAAGGCTTGTCTTACATATGTCTTTAACAAAAACTGAGGATTTTGCAGAATATGGTTGTCTATCACGGTGGGTTCCCACAATGTAATGTTACTAAAAATATTTATTTCACAGGCATAAGCCAAGTGGGTACAAGGATACAAATATCTTGCCATCTTTCCATGTTAATGCTAGATGAAATGATGTATTTTTAACATGGAGGGATTTGTCAGTGTTTTTGAGATTCCATATGAACGGAATAATTTTGTAAAGCTAAAACAATGAACTACATATGCTTTTCCTATTTTTTGTGTCAGGTATGTGGCTGTGCTTTATAGTATTCCCACTACAAATTCCATGCCAAGCCCTGAGCTTATTCAGAGTAGATAATATAGTCCTGAACTGACAGGAAGATTGCTGCCTCATTAGTCTGCAGTCCCACATGAACTCGCACACATGTAGACCCTAAGACTCAGCAGGCAACTCCAGAAAAACCACTGAAGTTGTTCTCAGAGCATAAAGATAAACAGATGGGTGAATATTTGTAAAACAGGGTTCTTAGAAGTTATTCCACTTTTGGACGACATGACAAGGTGATATCCTTTTTGTGCAGTCCCACGGAGAAAGTGTCAGAGACTGTGGGCTTTCTGTAACATTGACTAATTCTGATGTTATAATATGTTTGGTACTCTTTAAGAACATAAGGGTAGTGCAGAGATGAATCAAAGCTGAGTTTGCACGTTACAAAGAAAAGGTTCCACTCTCATTATCAGCAAGAATACTGTCTATGTTACCTGTCAGCTCACATTTCCCTCCAGGGAGTTACCAATATGTACTTAATACTTTAGGAAGCAGAAGGTATGGTTTTTTGAGTTGATAACAGAGGAGATAACTGCAGATGAGACTGAATTATTGGGAGGACTATTTAGGAACAAACAGAACTAAAAATATTTTTCCTACCAGGGTTTCCAGGTAACAGGAGAAAGTGGAAGGAATTGATCCCTATCAGATGGCATGCTGGAAGAATTATCCAGAGAATTTATCAGGACAGAACAGGTCGGCAAATGAGAGAAAAATAAAACTATATACTACAAGTGTAAGTGTCCTTGTGCAATCCCTGACAAGCTTCTAAATAACACAAGGGAATAGATGTCCTTATTCTTCAGAACTCAAAGCAGTCATTGAATTCTGTTTGTTGTTAAGCTTTTTTCTGCACCAAGGCAAAAAACTACACATGGGCTTCTAGAAAGAGGAAAGACAGATTAATGTCATCTTTGTTATCTAACATAGTGACACTACTGACAAAATTAGTGTATGACAATATCTTGTGCCAGGAAATTAACAGCATGGCATGGAAAAATTATTTTTAAACCAACTTCCATTATATTGTCTCTAACAGGAAAGAGGGTTAAGAAACACAAAAGAGGAATCTTTAACTCATTTGGTTTTCAGTCAGAATTTTCATTCGACCCAATTTTTCCACAGATTTTGAAACATTAAATAAACTGAAAGTTACTTCTTCCCCTTCCCTGCACATTGTCACAAGTCACTCATACTGGTGGTGCTTGGGAACCTGTGCAAAATAAACAAATTTTAATTGAAAATTAAATTTAATTGAAAAGTTTGAGTTGTCAAAGATAAAACAATTCAGGAAGGAAACAGTGGATTGCATTATGTTGCCTCAAATTGTTTGGAAAATGAACAAAATATTCTAAGTTGCTGCATAGAAATGCTTTTTTTCATTTCATTATCAGAACAATTTCTTTTAACGTTAAAATCCAAAGGCATTCTGAAAAAAAAAATTACTTAATCCCAACAAAGATTTGTTTCAGTTCAGTTTACTTTCATTGCTCCTTTTTTCTACTTTTAGATTTGGTTAAGGACAGGAAATAATGTAAACCTCCAGATAATGCGTCGAATCAAAAGCATTAATTCCTGCCCAGTTCTTCTTACTCCAGCCTATGCTTTCTTTAGCCCTGTGGTACAAACATTGGCACTAACTTGTTCCAAAAATTCCTGGGGCAATCATATTTCAGACAAAAGAGAAAAAACCCACAAATATTTACTCTCTGGTGGTGTAAACCAGCTTATCTCCCTGTATTTGCAAGAACTGTATTTCTACAACTGAAGATACACAAAAACACTTTCCATTTGACTGGTGTTTAAAATCTTCCCCAAGCTTCAGTTATGTTTCTGAATTCAGAATTTGCCCCAAAAGCACGTGGTATTCCCTGTGTGGATTTCTATAATGTTTATTATTCACAACTTGTACAATAGCATAGTATGTGTCATATTATTCAATGTTTGGGAACTAACCCACATCACACATGAAAGTGAATCTTGCTGCTAGGAAATACTGTAGCTCTCAGAGGTGCATGTCGTCTTTCTTCTTCACTTCAAAAGTAAATAATGAGGCAGGCGAAAAGGCTGAGTGTTTCAGAGGCCATGCAGTCATCTACATATTGAAGGGAGATCAGCTTAGGACCCATTTCCTCAGGTTGTTCACTACAAAGTGAAAGCCTGACACAACAACTGAATTCTGACTCAGAAAAGCATGTCTTATTAGGTAAGCTCTGAAACCAGTGAATTCTATTTCTTTTGTTCTTTTTTTTTTTTTTAGCGGCTGAGAGAAGCAAATTACTGTCTAATTGTAGGCACAATTTAGCACTAAGAATATTTGATGTTCATTATACAGGAACCTCTCATGAAAACAGCAATGAAAAGCAAAAATAACAGTAGGAAATTCTGAAATGCACCATGCTGTTGTTCGCCATCAGGTAAGTTACCCTCATCTGGTGATCTGAAGAGTTCAAGTGAACTCAAACTAACCTACAGAAACAGCTCCATGAGCCCCAGCTTACAGGAAAGAAAGGTTGTGTGGGGAAGCCTCCTGTAATACTTCCATTATCCAAAACATATGTGACTCTTGTTTTAACACCTTTTTAGAACAATGCCTCTTTTAGGTGTCATGCTCAATAAAACACTTGTTCTCCAAAACTCAGAATGAATTAGAGAAAGAAGAAGAAATAAAAGCCACACTTTTTATCATTACATTTTTATTGAAATTTAAACACCCAAGTGAAAGAGATTTACATAAAAGAATTTGACCTACACGATATACCATACATGACTGAAAATTGCTTTGCCATTTTTTATAGTCTCAGCTTGACAGGCAGATAGAATGTAAAAGCAATATATGAGCTCTGATTTTGTTTAAATTTGCACTCCTACATGTCAAATAGTATTATATATTTTTGCTTAATATTTTACAACAGCCAGGACATTAATTCAGCATCCTCCAAAAGAATAATTCAACATGTGCCAAAAGAGGCAGAATTCTGGATTCTTTATTTAACTTTTTGTGTAGTCATGCTTTCAGAGACCTAAACAGAAGTCAATGGGGATACTTTTGCTGAAAATCAAGGAGACTTGGCTCATAACTTTAAATAGGGTTTTATTTATTTAAGGAAACTTTTAAAGTATCTGTAAACTTCAAGGGAGTTCGGCATCTAATTTCCCTAAGTAAATTTTGGAAACCCACTTTTCTACTTTATGAAGAGTATGATTAATGGGACTTCATTGCATATTTATCTTTCTGATGCTTTCATTGCAATAAACAAAAAATAACTAAAAATCGCAAATTGGCCTCAGACTTAAGGCATCATGATTGTTCTTATAAGTAAAATAGATCAATTTCCTTCAAAACATGAATTCACAATAGGCTCAATTAGTTTGGATTTTCTGTACAAATGATAAAACTAGAAAGAAGTGCAGTTTCCAAAGTTTTACCTTCAAAATATCCAGGCTAACAACAGTTTCAGTCCACTTTCTACGTACGCTAAAGATACTTACCAGGGTAAAACTGAACTACACTGTTCTAAGATTTCCAAGTAACTAGCAACAGGATAAAAATACAGGCAGGAATGACTCAAAGTCTTTGTTGGAACTCCTTGTAGATCTGGATATATCCAGAAGCTGGAATGACAGGTAAACAGGTAAAACTGGAATAAAATAAGAAGTATATTAAAAGTGGTTGCAATGAATGAAGAAAAGCATAAAGCTTTACTTCATATCATAGACAATTATAAAAGAATCCAAAATTCTGTGGGAATTCTGTGCAAAAGTCTTACATCTTTGACGGTTTAGTCCACAAATCTTTTATCCATTTCTGGGTTCATAAGCTGGCTACTGAAAAGAGTGAAGAGGTCCTTCGGAAGGGCAGTCAGTAAAACCAAAAACTATTTCTAAAACAGGGGGAGAGAAATTTTTATCTGAATAGTGGTGAGTGAAAACCCTCCAAAAAGAGCAGCAAGAACCAACCTCACTAAATTCTGAGAAACAAAAAAAAAAAAAGAGATCTTAGGAGAAATCTGATGTAATGAAATTATCCTGGGGGGAAAAGGAATACTTCAGTAAGAAAAGCAGTGATGAGCCACAAAAGTACTAGTAACCATTTCTAGGGATGGAGCTGGAGAGTGTGAGGATGGGGCTGGACAAAGGATACAAACGTGAGCACACAAGACAGAGACTATTTGTGAGTTGTCAAGCTTCCTCAGTAACGAAGACGGTTGGAAGTAAAACAGGAACAGAGCGCAGCAGAACTTACTGCAAGGAGCCTTTGAGAGCTGAGCCACCTTAAGCATAATCTTGGAAATAAAGCTGGATATGGACATTTTGTGAGAGAGCAGAGAGAAAAAGAAAGGCACTGGTGGACAATAAAGAAAAAGAAGCATAGCAAAATGTGTCGTGTTTTCTGAAATATCAAGGTTGAATCACTATGTTTTGATTGGTGCTTAGCTATTGAAAGCATGAATATTTTAAATTATCCAGTTTTGCACCTCCAATCTGATAAAATAATATGTATTCATATATGAAGTTCACCAGGACACTGCAGAAATTATAACACAGGAAGAAATGGAGTTTAAATATTTAAAAAACCTAACATCAGAATAAAAATGCATATCTCTGTGAACATGAAATAACAATCCCAAATACTTGAAATTACTAAAAGATAGAATTCTAACTTGCTTTAACATTTTTGAATACACTTTCAGTGTAAAAAAAGCCTAATTTGACCAAATATTCTAGTGAGGGTAAGACTGAGCATTTTTTATTGTATTTTTTTTTCATTGCATGTTTTCAATCCCATAAGTAATGTCTTTCCTTAAAGTGGTGTTCACTTAGGAGGTCAAATAGGGATTTAAATATATAATCATGCATTATGTATCTCAGTATTTAAAGTCAAGGTTATAAGAAATCTCTGCTAAAAGAGTGGAGAAGCTGAATCTCATGAATCCTGAAATATTTCATTTTCCCATTATTTCAAAGTTTCAGGCTTACAGTTCATAAATGCCCCCTTCGAATTGCCTGTGGGTTTGGTTTTTTAAGCAGGGGTAACAACAATTTAGAGCCTACTGAGAAATAAATTCCTCCATTCAGCACTAAGAAAAGCAGTAAAGGGATGTCTCCATGAGTGCATCCACCTAAGTATATTGTTCTTTTTCTGTGGTGCTCACAGCTACCATGCTGAAGCGATGCACACAAAGGTTAGAGTCAGCTTTCACATGGTCCTTTCTAACTAAGTCTGAGATAGGAAAGTTTGACTGGGCTCTGTCTCTTTCCTGGGTGTTTCATCAGTGAATCTTCCCTTTCAAATTCCCAAGTCTTTTTCTGTTTGTTCCCTCACTCTTTATAGCCATTGTTCAGAGCATTTGTGTGGGTCTTTCTGTGTGAAACATTGTAGGATATTGGGAAAGCTTGTGTTTTAAAAAAAAAAAAAAGTATTATGCCTAGTGTTATCTTTTAGACAGTGAGTGCCTGTGTCTGTCCATCATAGCCAAGCCACTATAATCCCTAACTCTTCATATGCGTATCTTTTCTCCTAGCTCTTTTTTTTTGTTAGTTGCTGTGCTCCAAAGGATCAAAGCTGTCTTGATGGATCACATATACAAAGCCATACCTAGGTAAAAAAAGTTATAAAAAGCTACACGATGCAGGTCTAACCCACTTGTTAGTATGCCTCGCAGGTTCTTCTGTGAGCCATATCCCTAGAGGCTATCAGCTTCTCATGGTCTCAGCTGAAAAGCTTGGGATCAAATTGCTGAGACTTAGGCATTTAGCTTCTTAGATTCCCTGGTTTGTTTCCCAACCTGTCAGCAAATATTGTAGCCTTCACATAAAAAGAATAGATCTGCATTTGAATTACTGTGCCACTCACATGCTTGGGTCTGGCTTCTTTTGATTTTGGGAAATAATTAAATCATTGTTTAATGTACTATAATCAGAGAGCATATCTTATACATTGTTTGTATCTTCACATATACCCTCATGAAACTCAGTGTGTGCTTTATAACAGTTTCCCACAATCTCTAGTGCATTTTCCAAAAAGGTGTCTAACATTTCAGAAGATCAATAGCTTAGTGAGAGTGCGTTTTGCGTATTCCAGTGCGGTAGTTGGTAAGGTTCGACCTTGGTGCACTGCTACAAGAAGACTGTCTGCTGCAAGTACCTCTCTGCTATTCCTGTACTTTTGTTACTATTTCTACACTGCTATATCATTACTGTTACTTCCTACACTATTCTTTCAGTACAGAAATATAGAAAATATTAAGAACCAAATATTACATTTTCCCCACAGTTTACTTTTTAGTAATTTCTCAGCCATTTTTGAAGAGGCACATAATGAGAAAACATCTGGAGATGTCTGCTGAAACAACTGCTTTTCTTCTGAGGATTTATCAGACCTTTGCATCATTTGATGCCTGTACAGAAGGTGGGATAGAAGGCTTACCAGAGGGAATCAGAGGGTTAATTTTTTCTTTTCTCTCCTTGTCCTCTCCTAGTAACACCTGCGTGTTTCTCTCCCATGTCACTTCTGCTGCCTGCAACCACATCATTGTGTAACTCCCTCCTTTTAGGTCAAGGACTTGTCTGCCTTGATATAAATATTAATAATTTCATTTTTTTACAAAGAATGATGTACATGTTAGTTTTTTAAAAGCCCAACTCCTCAAAAACTGCTGATCCTAAGTGATAGAGCATTGTCTAGTAAAAGGAGTGGAAACTGGAATAGATGACTTCTAAGCTCTGCCATTGAATTCTTCTTTGACACAGACGTAATTTAATTCCTGTGATGCAGGCTACCCCCTTGTAGAATTAGCCTAATAATAATTACCCTGGCTCACAGCTTGTTCCAAGACTTCATTAGTGTTTGTATAGCACTTTGTTTGTCAGGTTTGAGTTCTTTGCCTCAAAACTCTACATAGTGGAAAAGCAAACAACGAAACTATTAATAATTGCCAACTAACTGATCAAGTAAAGCAGAGTTCTTCATTCACAGTGACAGCCTTTCTCTGTTTATCTTTTCATTTATAAATGTGCTGCATTCTATCAGATCCTGAATTTAAAAAAAAAAAATACAAAACCTTCATACTAAAAAAGTAGAGCTGAAATTATCTCAGAGACCTCAGTTTTGGGATGAGAGGAAGACAGAGAAGGGATATATGGAAGGAAACTTTTCTTATAGAGAAGAAAGGAATTTGCACACTAAATTTGGTCACCAAAATTACTCTCATTCTTTTGATCAGAACACGAGGATGGTAATGTAACACAACATTCTGACATCATCTAAACCTTCCCTGGAGCTTTCCTGGCACTGCTTAATTTTTTTGAGGCACCTATTTATTATCTCGGTGGACACTCTAATCTCAACTACACTCAATATTTACAGCACCACAGGTCCTCCAGCCTTTTATTCCACAGCTGTAATCTCTGTTTCAGGGAGCAAATAAGCCAGGGGTTTTCCATACAAACATTCTCAGCTGATTCTTACACTGATAAAAAAATTTGCCCTTTAAAAGCTACATACTATGGTCTCATGTGCCCCATTTTTCTCTTATTATATATTTTTATTTAAGAATATCCTGGTTTGTTTCACTTCTAGAATCAAGATGCATTTCTGGAGGTGATATGATATCAAGAGACAGTAAAAAAACCGCAATCCACAAAAAAAATACAATGAACAAGGACAAAAACGGAAGACAGGCTATTTAAAACATCCATATTTGTTCTTAGTTTGTAGGAACAAATTTTGCAAAGGGACTTTGGAACATCAGATATTCCGTAAAAATACACTGAAAATATTCATTGGGATATCTTTAGCAAGGTAAGGATTCGCCCTGCTCATGTTAGTGGGATAGCTACCGTGATATTTTATTACTGTAACTTTGACTCCTGGGAGTCCAATTCTACCCCCATTTTATTTGAACTGTGAAAGTTATAATTATTTTGGGTGAATCTTTGATTCATATTGTTAAGGGATTTCAGGGAAACAAGTGGGAAAAGATAGTTAAATATTAATATTCAAAAAACAGGTAGAATTAAAACAAATTTCAAAAGTTATATATATATATATATATATATATATATATATAAGATATATATATCTTATGCATAAAAAAGGAACAGATAGCATTCATAACCATCCACATGTTAAAATGGCATGAATCTTGCAAGTCTTTCTGGAAACAGATCAATGCTGCTGTACACAACAAGTAGAATGACAGTGGTCTGAAAGGATTTTTGCAGTGATTCTTCTTAAGCATAGACAGTTTGTCAGCTGCTCAGGTTTTTCAGAATATGTATGTAATCTCAGATGGGGACAAGGTTTTGAGTTAGGTAATGTCTTTACAGGGGTAAAAAACCCCAAACCACTGTCTTGCAAATGTACTGGTAATATAAATGTAATTCAAAGAGATGTATAATACATGCATATGTAGGTAGCTATGTAGATGAAAGGCAAGTAAATCCATTTGGATCTAATACTTCTGTATCTGATTTTGGCAGGAGGTTCCTGGATTTTTCCAGTGTCTCATCTACTGCAATTTCCAGCTGTCTCTCAGTTTTGATATGTTTCCTGTAAGTAACATAACCATTTTTCAAGTCCCAAACTCACAGCTTCCTATTATACTTGCAAATAGTCAGCTAAAGTACATCTGTTCTTTACAGAGAAATATGGGTTTACCTCTTGTTTTTCTCCATAGCATTGACTGTGACATACCAAAATATATATCAAATAGTCTGAAAATAAAATATTATCTCACTTTAGATTCTCTATATTCTAGTAAGAAAGCACATACACATAGATATGCATCAAATTTAGTCACTAAAATATTCTGCTAAACAGAAAAAGAATTGGGAAATAAGTGTATGATGCTTTTATATTACATTGGGCTACTTGTTTTAAACCATGTAGGTATGCAACTGACATTGATGGAAAACCTTGGAGGATGTTTTTTGCTCACTAAGCATAGATTTGCATGATGGCAAACAGTTTCTCCATTACTACGGATATTAAGGGGCGGTATTCATCTGCTTGACAATTTTGTTGCCTCCCTGCCCCCTTCCCTGTTTTTAATGCAGCTTGCTGGACTGGAGAGTAAAGATCCTTCATTTAACTGTCATCCAGGCCCAGTGTTTTAGCCCTGACACTCCAAGTTAATTTAAAAGGATAAGATTATTGCAATGCAAAATAATTCTTAGTATCTGCACTTAAGGTATGCAAAATGTACTGAATGTACTGCAATTTTAATGGCTCAGTTGTTCACATTTTTCTTCAGTTGCTGCAGAACGCACTTCAAAACATATGTTTTAAATTACATAAAAATTTATTTTATTATGGTGCACTGAAAGCAAGGCAATCTGGAGGACAAAATTTCCCAAAGCAACAAATCTGGCTTGGTGTAATTATAACATTCTTATATTCTGAATTTTAGTTTTTTGGTTTGTTTTGCATTTGAATATTTGTTTTTTGCAGTGGGAAAAGATAAAAAGGGAATACTTTCTATTAAAATAGTGTGTCAGACAAATTCAGGAGTAAATCAGAATGAAAAATGAAACATTCTTTATTTTTACCATCTAAGAAAAGTGGGAAAGTGCTAATACAGAAAACATTAAATTCATAATACACACTAGATTTAGTAGCTTTCTCTGTTTATACAACTGTGGCACTGTTAAAGGCTTTACCGATCAGTATATATGGAATTATGAATGAATGCACTGAAAATACTCTGATATTGGATATGTCTGTGCATTCTTGCAGTAGAAGTTTACCTGTAGCTCTGCTCCACTATTTATTATGTCACTACATCAACCCAAAGGTTTTCAGAGCTATCCATCCTAACCTTTAGTTTCATGTGTTTGTGCTGAGCTTAATAACCTGGGAGCTACTCATTTCCTGGAGAGAAGACACCCAAGAGGAGCTTGAAAACCATGTCAGAAGATGGGAGATGAGCCATGTTCCTTTGTTATTTTGAGAGGAGAGCCTACTGTCACCCACAGAGGTTTTATTTGCTGTCAGCATCCAGCAAGATGTTCAGTGGTAAGAAAACCTCAATGACAAGAGAGACTGAATCAGAGGACTCCAGTAAGCAGACTTCTGCAGTCATAAATGGCCCAGCAGAGCCCTGCTGTGCTTAGAGGAATTTGCCTCTATTCCAGTTTAACAATGAGCCAGAAAGGAGACATTTGAAGCAATAAAGTGAGGAACAGATGGGTGAGCCAAAGGTTAGTGTCAATGTGATCCTCTGAAAATTAGCTGGATGGTCATCATTACCACAGACAGGCACAACAAGAAATGTCATTGGAAGAAACAGAGGAAAGTAGCACAAGCACAGAGGGATAAATCCCCACACACCCTCACATCCTCCACGAACATGTACATATTAATTCATTAAAAGAATTTCATCCACCTCAAGATCTACTAATTGGTGATGTAGGTGGTCTCCAAAGTTATAGATAACAGAGACATCTTTAGTGAGGACACCCTAATTGGAATTCCCTTCAAGTTAGACTTGCTAAAACAGACTCATAGGTTTCAGAGGATATTAGTTGCCTTAGGTAGAAATGCATTTTGTTAGACAGCTCTCCCTGAGAATGCTTTCCCCAGCTCTCATGTGCTTTGCCTCAGGGTTGTGATATGCATTATCATAGACAAGCACAGTTGTCTCATGGATTCATAGATTGTAGTGGGGGCATGATCCGTTATCCTAATCACCATGTTGAAAGAAATATTCAAGAAAAATATTAAAAGATGCCTTTTTAAGCTTCATCCACAAAAATCCATGTCTAGGCAAGTGAATTAATGCACTGATGTTTTCTGGGAACCTCATATTATACTCATTGGCACAGATTATAATTCCAGTGAAGTCCATGGAAAGATGCCAAATTATAATAGGTGCAAAAAACCGGATCTAGCTGCACGTTTTATACTCTTGGTTTTTTTCTACCACTTGAGCTGACATGCCATTAAATACATACACCAGCCCTATAATATAAATAGCAGTCCTCTTTTTTTTATTTTTATTTTTTAATAAATGACTAAAAAAATTGGTTCTTGGCAGATAGTATAAAGGATGAAATATAAATCCATACAAATCTCCAGAATGCAACATATTTTCACAATGACAGAATCAAGTATTTATTATCAGATGGCTTTGGAGATCACTAAACTTTGATAGCCAACAGATCACAGAAATAGGCCCTGTTAAGGGCATGTTGTGCCTTAAAATAAAAAGAACTGGTGTAGCACTGGAACCACAGCCTAGGAAGTGAGAAAAATACTTAGTTTCACCTAAGAAAAGTAAAAAAAAAAAAGCAGGAAGCGCAAAATTACAAAGTCCACCTTAAAAAGAAAGGACACAGAAGGGTAGCAAGCCATGAACAGAAACAAACCTTTGAAACTATATCCTTCCTGAATTTTTACTCACTGCATCTTATAAAGAAATTGGCTTGAAACCTTCTATAACTCTGAACTCAGCCTTGCTCTAAACTGGCTTGTAATCTTTGAGCAATCATAAAAATGCTTGCAGGTTTACAGCATTTACAAACATTATCCAAAGATGTTATGCCAGTTGGCCACCCAGTATCTTATTTGAAAAGTAATGCATATTTCTCAGTGAAGTATCTGACATAACAAAGACCATTTTTTCACTGTCTTAAAGAGCAGAGACGGAGGCAGGAATGTCTCCATTTTCTAATGCAGTTTCTATATTCTATGAACAATTATTATCTTAATTGCTGCCCACACCCACGACTCACAATCTGTTCAATCGTTTATAATACAGAGAGACAAAGAGAAGAAACTATATACAATGTTACTATGGCTTTCAGAGAGAGAGAGAAAGAACATTTTTCTAACTTTCCTGCTAATTTATCAAACAATCCAAATCTAGATGGCAGTGAAAGTATTTGCCTCACAGCATCATTTACAGATATTAAAGGAACTGTATCTGGGGAAATATAGACAAAACTGTGTAAGTCTTAAATGACTGCATTAGTTTCCAATCATGTTCTTATTTATTTTAACTTTTTGATATAAATTTGTTCCCTTAAATAAGTCAGAAGCAATTATTTCCTATAATTCTGCAAGAGTAAGAGGCATATCAGCCTCTATAAGCTGACAGAACATAACCCCAACATACTGTAACACAGTCAAGTGCTGAGAAGTGACTCTTTTCTTACATTCAGGATTCAGGATCCAGAAGAATTTGGGGCAAATAAAAGACCTCTTCCATTAGATTCTTTTCCATGGGAAAGACATGGTCACCCCTTCTGTTAGGTTATATGGGTCCCTTTACTCCACAAAGTGAAGGTGCCTAGAAGATCTAAAACATAAATGCACACAAAAATGTGCCTTTCAGAACACATTCATTCCCAAGTGGTCTCTCACTCTCTGGGGCTATATCTATATACAGGATACAATTTCTTCAATATGCCTGTTCTTTTGAATGACTTCAACACTCACATGTATATATGAAACACAGCCCACTGAGCATTTTTCATCTGAGACAAATGCTTTGTGTCCCCCTTCAACTCCTGCCACTGAGATCTAGGAAGTTATTTCACCAAAATATTCACCAGTTGTTAAATGTTTTTTGGAGAGTGAAAAGGACTCCACTCAAAATTATAAAAACATAACAGCAGTATTCTGTGTTCACTTCAAAATTCTTCAAAGTCCTCTTGAACTTCTGTAGCTATTAAAAAAAATTCAATCAATCAAACAAGTGTCAAAATTTGAGTCTGCATTGGTTTTAAGGTTCCTTATAAAACCATTTTGCATTTTTGGGAAGGTAATTTTTCACAAATACACATCTTGAACATACAATCAAACCATTTAAAATTTCTGATGGCAATTTGTGTAAGAACAGCCAAGCCTGGTTATTTTACAATACTTTCATCTAGCACGGTTAATCTAGCACAGGTAGTGGAGTTTCTCTCTCCACAAGTGAGAAATCTGGGGAATGGGAAGGAACTGGTTAATCTCTTTTCAGAAGAACACAGCCTGGGACTAAGGCTGACCTTGCTTATAGTCTATACATTGACCTGAATGTTCATGAAGTTAAATCTGTGTTATGAAGTCTCATATATATCCTAAGATCAAATATTTTCTTTAGTCAAATAGCACTGACTTTTGGGAAAGCTCCTGGGGCATTTAATAAACTAGAAAATTCATGTCACTCTATGTAAACCATGCTTTCCAGTGCTTGAATCCTATTTAGAGTAGCACAGATGCAGTGAGTCTTGATGAAAGGGATAAAGTCAGACAGTTTCTTCAGCCAAGACCCAGTACTGTTTTCTCCCTTGCCATTTTCAGCTTGGCTTTCCTAGTCTCTGGACTTCAGTGCAGTTGTACTTGTGGTATCCATGACAGCTTTACTGCTAAGTCTGTCTCTGGAAGCAGCCAACACAACTTACTGTGAATCAAATCTCACATGCTTGCACTTCATTAATTTACTTTATTCCTTTACTTTTATTCCTCTACCTTTATTCCTCTATGGCTCTGGTAATTTCTGAACAAGAAGCATGTGGAAAACAAATTATGTATGCAAGCATGTGTGCTTTATAGACATGGATAAATAAATACAATCAGGTACTCCTTTTTAAAGCAGGTGATATGTTACAGTAAAAATGCATCACTGTTTCATAGCATTTTCAGTGAGGTAGAAACATATAAGAAAGCTGCCAAAATTATGGCATCTGTTTTCTGGAGATATTAGCATGTTCTGTTTAATTGCACTGCTTTAGAAACAGTTTTAACTCTGGGCTGTGACCATACAGAATGATACCCACATTTAAACCACAGAATAGAGAGGGAAGATACAGTGCCTTCCCATCCTGGTAGAAACTAAAAGGAGCTCAATTTCAGACTTGTAGGAGTTGGGAAAATTGTGTCATCAAGTGTTTTCTAAGACCACCTGTAAAGAGACTACTTAGGCAAAAGTAAAAACTCGCAAAGTGAGAAAAAATAAAGCACATTTAAGTTTCAAGTTTTTTTTTTTCTTAGAGCCCAAATTAAAGGCATGCATAATAATAAAACAATAATAATAATAATAATTTTTAAAAGGTCTGGAAAAAAAGAAAGGCTTATAAATATGCTATTGTTTTATTTGGTGTGTTCCCCACACCTCCTCCTTTCCCCATAATTATTTCTGTGACTGGCTGAAAATGCCTAAAATTACCCTGATAAAAAATGTGCTCCTAGAGGCCAGTCTAGTCAAATTCTTTCTCCTTTGTGCACAAAGCGAGGATGGAACATTAACAATAACCTCCTACTTAGCGTGCACTTTAAAAACATGAGATGAGCAACAAAGCTTACAACCTAACACAGGTGGTTCTGGAAAGGATGGCTCAGGGCACTTCAAAGCTATGTTATTGCTGCTCTGCAATATCCCTGTAGTTTATGAGGACTTGTGTATCAG
Organism: Lycocorax pyrrhopterus obiensis; assembly: GCA_014706295.1. Lineage (NCBI taxonomy): Eukaryota > Metazoa > Chordata > Aves > Passeriformes > Paradisaeidae > Lycocorax > Lycocorax pyrrhopterus. Next base: position 77,427,289 of record JACSVZ010000004.1, read on the forward strand.
GACAAAGATTAATGATGTTAATTATTTAGCACCTACACCTTGCACTATGTTGTTTTATTTTCAGTTTTATATGTATACTACCTGTGCAGTCTAATACACCCAAAAGTTTGAATACGATACACACAGCTGCTTTTGCTCTTTGAAGATTTATAAGACAGGACAGTAAAATATCTAACAAAAGACTATCCACTGCAAGCATGAAGCGAGAATGAGGCAATTCTTTCTTACAAAGATCCTTTGAACATAATTTTCCAACTAAGCATGCAACGAAGAAATATGAGCACTTGTCTGTGTAGCAGTCAGGTGTAGTGATCCAGATTAGGTTTTGGCCTGTATGAATATGGAAAAAAAATGTTGTGGCAAGAATTTTAATGAGCCCCAATGAACAAAGCAAGTTTCTTCCAAACACTTTTTGGTCATTGTAGGAAATATCCTGTTCCCAAATCTTAATTATACTGCCATTTACATCTTCTCCCTGTATCCCTTCCACTCTCTTTCAAGCTAAAGGAATAGTTTAACTTGAAGCTGAGGTGTAATTTTGTTATATTTCATGATTTTCAGGTTTAATTAAACTAGAGAGCCAGAGGAATGGAAGATCACTTTGATTTGGATTTTGCCTGATTTTTAGAGAAGGAGGTGGCAAAAGGAGGAATAACCTGTAAGAATATGTTTTTTCTAACCTATTTTGGGATGTGCCACATTTTCCTCTGATCTATTCAAACTTCCTCCCCCTCAAATCCATTCATTTTAATTTCTTTAAATTTCTTGGTCGAACCAATATTTTCAGTACAAGATACACTCTTCTAAGCTCAATTCATACTTAGAGTAAGTAAAAAATTACCATTCAGAACCACTGCAAATCAAGTTTAATTTATGAATTCCTTTGAATCAATAAACATTAATTGAAACCAGCTTTTTTTTGCCAAAAGATAATGTATTGAAAGTGAAAGCAATCACCTTTCTCTTTAAATAAATGTTTGTTGTTACCATTGCAGTCAAAATAGTGAGTTATATTATGATTTGAGAAATCACTGCACATGAAAGTTGTTATTTTGTTGGTTGCTTTTTAAATTTATTACCCATAAATTGTGTAGAAATAGACACTTAGCAGAAGAACATTCTTAACTGTCAGAGTATCGGTATGGTTTTAATTCCAAGCATGGGTTTATGTCCTATTTCTTCAGCCTTAGAAGGGAAGCTGTAGTAGCCTCAAGGCTAGAATACAACCAGTAGTTCAATTTTTATATTAGCACATTTTATGTTCAAATAGATTAAGACATCTCCTTATCATATCTGGATGGTGCTCAGAAATGCATTTTTATGTGTCCAAGACCTTTAAAGGAAGAAGCAGAGCAATGTTAGAGTACAACCGTGTTATACACTGGAGGGAATAGTAGCAGCATGAAAACTGGCCATGGAATAACTGGCTCTGGCACTGGACAGTGTCTTCATACAGCAAAAGGTAGGTGGTTTGTAGCTAACTTTGTTATCCTATGTGCATTGCTTTGACATTCATAGGCAACTTTCAGCTCCTCTGCTGAAAGCTGATCCTTTCCCATATTTTCTTGTTTGCTAGATTTTTAGACACTACATCTAGCAATAGTTAAGGCTTGCTCACACATTGATATTTGCCATTTCTTAACACCATGCAGCAAGTGTCTCTACACAGTGGACAGAGTACAGTAGAGCTATTGAGGCTTAAGGAGTTGCTATGAATCCTGCCACTGAAATCTAGGATTTTAGTTTGGATCCTGATATCATCCATCCAGAATGAGCAGATCTACACCTCCTCTAAGAAATGGTAGGTTCTGGTATGTTCTCTAGGCCTTGTCTTAAAATATTATCTTTCCGAAAGTTAGCAAAAGATCTGTTGCTAAACAAGAGTGTCCTTCACTTTTGAATTTCCTTGCAGACTGCACTGGAAGCTTGCAATACTTCAGTCTTTATAGTTCAGACACTTCTAGGTAGCCTGTATTTCCAAGAATTAATAACAAGGCATCAAATCAAATGAAGGGGTAGGTACGTACGTGGTGAGCTGGACACATATGTGCCCAAAACATTTTTAATTTAAACTCCTTTTAACTGTAAATATACTAATAAGTTCTAAATATATGCACTTTCACCCAAACTAATATAACTTAATACCAATGCATATTTATTGTTATTAGACTTTTATAGCATTTTTCCTGTATGGCACCTCATAGGCGTTAAGTTAGCTGGATTCTCTAAAATTCAGGCTGTTTAGAGAACAATAGTTCCATTCATAAGCAACATTAACTGCTTAGCAATTTATAGCTCTTATTTACACTTACCTTGTGCAATATAGGTAGCATAAATCTTCATTGAAACCAAAAAATTAATGTGTTTGGATATAATGAAACAAGAAAATACCTGAGATGGCCTTATTGTGTTTCATAAAAATGGTCTTTAGGGTTGGGTGTAGGCAAAAATACCCATATTGAATATAAAATGCAATTTCTGAAAATAGTTTTCCATAATAATGTTTAATTTACCCTTTTGTTCTCTCTGCTCCTCCCCCCCTCCTCATTTACTGCATTTAACAGTGAAAGTGTCCAATAAAGATGAGCAAGGAACAGAAGAAAATCAACCTATTTTGTTGGAGCACTGACTCTGACAGTGTTATAAGTGATGGCAAGGCTCCAATTTTTAAAATTGTTTCATTTAAAACCTAAACATTGAATCCCTGTACAGTGTTTAGAGGCTTTTCAGCCTTCTCTGATTCAATTTAGAGGAAACATTTATGGGGTCTAAATTGTTCCTGGCAGTTCTGAGCTCAGTTGCATTTTAAACAAATATAATTTATACAAAGCTGTGCCACATATAGTCCCAAGAAATCTAAAATATCAATCAAATTTCATTTGCAAACCAGTTTTACTAATAGTCAGTGGTTCAATTGCTCTTCCCTCTTGGAATAAAGGGTAGTTTAAAACTGATAACTGTGAAATACACATTTCCAAGAGCACTCTTTCTCATATGAAATGACTAAAAGACTTCTACCTCCAAATCAAATAAACCCTTCAAAACACCATGTAGATTTCTTGTTCAGTTATTATACATCAATCCAATACATTAATCAAACATAAGATACGTTCAGCATGTCAGTGTTTGGATACTAAAACTCTTGGTTTTCTTGTTTATTAAAAATAAAAACACATACAGAAATTCAATAGCTGTGTCCTTCTGTTTTTTGAGATGTTATAATCAAACGCCAGATAAACTTGTCTCAGTGTGTCAGCTATTCATTTTTTCTAAGATTTTTCTCTCCTCTTGGCTGTTGCTGGACTATTCTACACATGCTTATATTTGAAGTGACATGCCTGTGGCGAGTTCATCTGATTTATCCTTCTTTTTGTGAGCTTTATAAAAGAGCATAGGTCTGTTCTAAATCAAGATATAAAATGTATACTTGTATACACAGATTAAAAGAACACCTAAAGACCGAATACAAAGTAACATGGTCCTATTCTCAATGCTTCACTGACAAGTCCTAAACTCACATCAATTCTAATCATGTAGTATACCAATACCTACATAATATTCTTAAAATAGTCTGTCTATCTTCCATCAGGTTTTTAAGTCTTCACTTACTTTACCTTTTTAATACTTTGCTTGTCCTTTCTAAAATTTCTTTCTCTTTTCTGAAACTTGACTGCCTGGTCAATTTTCCCTTTTTAGTGAACTAATTATTATAAAATCCAACTTTAATTCTATCTTGTCTTTCCCACCTCACTTTTATAATTTTTTTTTATCTTGCTTCCTGCTACTTTGAATTCTCAAATCTAAAAAGTCTGATAAGTAGCCCTTCTCTGTTGTTTTGTTGTTTTGTTTTGGTTTTTTTCCCCTTTTCTTCCTTCTTATTTTTTTCATTTAGACAGTATAATTGCCTGTTACTTTATGTTAGCCCATTCAAGATGCAGATTGTCACATTTGTTAGCTAGTTGCAGCCTAATTTTCAAAGCTGATAGATTCTCGCAAAATCCACTAACTTCAGTCAGACTGAATATTGCAGTGCCTTTCTGGAAATCAAGTTCAGAGTTCAGTTTTCATCTTAATTTACATTTTCTGCTAAGCAAAACTGTTTAAAGTATTCACCTTCCACCTTTCTCATTGTGTGAGAACTTGGCAATTCTTTCAGCTCAGACTCTTCCACTGAAATGACTGGCAGCACCTTCAATTAGCGTAGCCTCAACTAGGTGAACAGTTACAATTTTTTTTAACTTCATAAACTGATTAAAGTTAAACCAGTACATCATTCCTCTTTCTAGAAATCTAAAAGATTTACACCAACTGTTTAGAGAAAGCACATTTTTGCTTGCAGCTGTCAAAACAGCCTGTCAGTTCAATTATCTGGAATGCCTATTAGTCAATTTTTAATAAAGCTTCAACTACTTTTCTCTGCTGTTTAATGAATAAGGTCCTTCTGCACACCTTTTAAATATGTGTTTCATGGCCCCTATGGAATTCAGAAATTATAAAGAAAAAGTGATTTGATTTACTCATAAGATGCATTATAATTTCACGTGTTGCATGAAACTGCCATTATTTCTGCTTATGAGACCTCCTGCACTCTTGACATTATTAGGCCTTCTGCTGGAAAAAGCATCTTGTGTTGGTAACAGCACTTTTAAAAATATGGCACTGCTAAGATGTTTTGTTTCAACATTTTCCCATACTCACTAAGCGAAAGAAAGGGAGTTAAACTGAGTGCTTGCTTACATACTAATTATATGAAAGGGTTGTGACATTTTATTTTTCTGTAAAAATTATGATTATTATTAAAAATAATTATTGCTAGTAGAGCAGCAGAGGACAAAACGGAGAGGGATAGAGTACTACACATAGCTCTGGTTTCTATTCACTGGATTTCCTTCATCTGCCCCCAAAATGTGTCAGACCTCCTGCCAGAGAACTAGGCAAGTCAGATATTTGTTTTCCTGTGGATAAATGTAAGGAGAAGTCTCTTTACTGATACCTGTCCTGTATGTTCAGAGTGATGTTCAAGGGAGTACAGAACCCTTTCTTCCTCTAGTGAAATATTATCACAGTCTCATTGCCAGAAATCATGTCCTTTGCTGTTTAGTTATGGTATAAATGAGGCTGTGAATTTGCCTGGGTGGTTGCCCTATGATGATGGTCCTGTCACTCAGCATCAGCAGCCCCCAGGTTTCCTTCCAAGCAGAGTCAAAGGGAATTCAGCCACAAAAGTTTTGCAATTTTGAGGAGCTGAAATGACGATTGCTTACTTGATCTTACCTTTCCTGGCAGTCTCTTTCTTGACACAGGTTTCCACGGGATATTTTCTTTCAGGCTGTCTTCTGTTCAATCAACAGGATAATATTTTACTCACATTTCTAATGGGAATTAATTTTGTCTCTGTTCTACTTTACACAGCTTATCCTCTATGTGAAATAACACTGATGAGGTCACTGATGACAGTGGACATTGCTGCCTAGATTAAGCAGATAATTCAGGTGTTCAGTTATTAATTTTTTATTGTTTTGTTTTGCTTTGCTTTGTTTTGCTTGGGGTTGAGGGGGTGAGGTGGGAGGTGGCACTGTTTTCCCCAGTGTGAAAACTCAAGTCATTTAAGTACCCCTGAAGTCTGATGATAGGTTTTCTCTTCCGGTTTTATTGGAACCTTTGAGATGCAGCAAGTCAAAAACCTTCCTATCAGTGAATATCTACAAAAGTTTTAAAATAATAAAGAGTTACTGAGTGAGTGATACTTGTTTCAAAATGAAAAAGAGTTTGAATAAGAAACATGTCTGACAGTGAACGTGAGATTTGAAATCAAATTACATGAACTTTTTATTTAAAGTGAACATAGTATCATCAGGACTTCTAAACTAAAAGTTAAGTTTCTTTCAGCATTATAATAAACAGAAAAACCTAAATCTTCCCCTTAGGGAAAAAAAAAATCTCCTTCTCCCTCCCACGTATAGTGTCCTCTAACTGTAGTCCTGATCTTTGTCCAGAAACTTTTAGCAGTTTCTCTGCTTCCAGCAGCCTCTCCTCCTTCCCTGCCCAAAGAAAAATCTTTTTTTTTTTTTTTTTTCTTATAGCCTCTGGGAGGCCTGGCTGTGTGCCTGCTCACTTAGCCTCTCTGGGGCTGCCCAGCCTCTTCCTGCTGTGGGCCCTCTGCTTGTTCTGTGTCCTTCACACTCTGCTGCTCACACCCTACTTTCCAGAAGCTTCTCCCAGCTGAGCAAGGTCAGCTGCTGTCAGGGAAAGCAGCATCTCCCCTTCTTCCAGAGGATTTCTCCTGACCCAGGCTTGAGCTGTGTTAACAATGCAAATCAAAGGGTTTTCCTGTCTGCTCCTCATCTAGGTGCCTAAAATGGAACATAATTAAAAAAAAAAATCATAACTGCAAATGGAACGGACATACATCCATTTTAATGTAATGTAAAGCCTAACTATACCAGCAGGCTCTAATTTTAAATGTTTGGAAGCCAGAGAACTTGAAAAGAGATGCTGGTTTTAAAATTACAGCCCACGTCAGACATAAACAGGGTCATTGGAACAGGAGATTAATGTAACCTGCTAAGGGTGAAACAAATCATAAGGACTAAAATGTCTCTCTAATACTGTGCAACATTTTAAGTGGTATTATGTCATATCATTTTCATCTAACTTCCTCTATACTACTATTATCATCACATTAACTCTGTATATCAATTTCACCCTCATAATAGCTGCATACTACTGAGAGAAATTATTGAAGGTATACTTGGAGAAGCTGTAACACTGAAACACTAGGGATGAGACCTGGTACTGTGTGTAGGCCTCTAAAATAACCTTTATTGCAATTTTTGTCCTTAAAGTAAATCTGTGATCAAAATTAATCTTCTGTGGTGCTTAGTCACATGAATAATGCTCTGGAGGTGCCTAAATTTCATAGACTTCCTAGTTTGTATGTAGGGATCTGAGCTACTGAAGCACAGATTGGTTCAAATTTGGGTCCCCTCTGAGAGTTTAGGTAGGATGCCCAAACTCTAAGTTAGCCTGTTGCAGGGTTTTATGCAACAGCAACTTGTCAGCTGAAATGCAAAGACAGGTTAAGTTTTCTTTAAAAAGGAAAGGAGACTGCTGGTACCATTTGCTGGCATTGTTTCCCCTTTCTTGTTTAGTAGCAGATTAAACATTTCCCTCAGGTGTAAAAGTGGGTTAATTCCATTCTCTGTCTCTTGGAATTTAAATATACTGTTTTCCAGATAAGTGCCCCCATCACCAAGACCATGTTTCACCCACAGCCCTCATGAGCTTCTCTCTCTCTGCACAGTGACTTTGATGGAAGGGCTAAACAGCCTTTTTCCCTGGAGAGCTGAGCAACCAATCCACTTACATAAAAATCCTTTTAAAGGGAGCTCTAAATTCACGTCTTTCTAGGGATTGCTCTAACCTACGACATGCTGCGAAGGGTGCATTGAGGAAACACCACAATCAGTGCAGTCATAACTGCAATTTGTGGACATTTTGATTGGTGTCAAGCCGTAACTAGAACATACTTATTTGATCAATCTCCTCACAGCTGAAGGCATGGTGCCACCTAGTTTCTGGCTATCAAGAAACTTATGTAGAGGTGCAGAATATGAAGACTACATGAGTGGTCATGGAATCCCCAGGGCGAATGAGGAGGCAGCAAAAGACATGTAAGTGGCTGTTTAGTGGCTGCTGAGATCATAGTTTTTGACTACATGCCTAACATCTAAATTTGATATTCATATTTTCTTTTGGATGAGGTTGTAAATTTGGAGCTTTAATTCTTTATTTTAGCAGTCCCAAAATCTTAATTTACTGCATTAAATTTTTAATGTGGGGCACAAGACTTTTCCAGCATGTATATGGCATATAATTAAAAACATAGACATTCAAAATACACGCAGAAAAGACACGCAGTTGTCTATTGAATTTAATATTGCCATATCTTGACCTTTGATCCCCTAACTGGTGATTTTTTTTAATGGAATAAACTTTTCTGCTCCTTCTGTAACATCTGAGCCTGACATTCCTAGGACCTCAACTAACAATAACCTCCTTTCAAGTGAAGACAAAAATGATTGCTAAGGAAGTAAGACAATAACTTATTCTGGATCTCTTTACTGCTTTACTTATGGTTTAGTATTTATTGAGAAAAACAGCACAGTGGAAAGAGGATTTCTAATTCACAGTCCTCATACCCTGTGCTTTTTATTGTTTGTAAAATAATGCTGTCGTTTTCATCTATAAAAGATGTGACACTAGGGGGAAAAAGTGATTGTTCATTTAAGTAGAATGCTCACAGGACAGAATAAGGATCTATATCCATTGGTTACCAGGTAAATTGAGATCATTCTAGTTCAAACAGAACCTGTTCCTCCTTATTCTAAATTTGCATTACAAAACTATGAAAGAATCCTTCAGGGAGAACAGAGACAGTTGTAAGGGAACAGTTTTTGGACAGCTGAAGGAAAAGATGGGCACCTGCTGTTCAGCAAGTTGAGGGAATTGTTGCATATTGCAAATTTTCTGTGTGTTACCAGGACAAGCAGATGGCCAGAGACAGCATTTTCTCCTTATGTGTAGTTTATCTCCTTACATCTTCTAATGGCCTATATTAAGGTTTCCCAGCATTACATTCAGTTCAATTTAACACAGTTAATGTATGTTTAAGCAGTACCAGTTGCTGTCAAAATTGCCTACTTGGAATAAATGACTCTTTCAAATACTTTAGCAAGGATGGCAGTAAAAGGGCGGCACTGTTTGGACGTTATTTCGGGTGCTAACTCAGACCACTGGGAATAAAACTTCTGTCTCACTCAATATTAGTCACTTGTGTTTTCCAAAAAATTGCTTTGCCTTGCTGGGCCTTCACAGGGGAAAGGATATAACAGCATTTGTATCCTGTGAATTGTTGTGAGGTTTAATTTATGCTGTCAATATGCAGACCTGGTCAATGCTGTTTTTTCTTTAATGTTACACCACCTTTTCTTTTTCGAAAATGTTCTTTTGTTCATAAAGTTACACTGTTACTTTGTATATCTTTGTGGAAAACTTATCCAGCCCTTTACCAGTATTTATCAGTATTTACTAGTTTGCTGTTAAATACTACTGAATGTTATTGGCATTTATATTTAAATTATTAATGTACAGTAAAAAGCAGTGGATGCTCGTAAGCAGAGAAAACAGGAGGAAGTATGGGTGGTCAGTAGCATTCAGTAGTATCTGAGTATATTTATCAGGATACAGGAAAATCTGGGATTGCTTTTTTTCTGATACTTTTCCCTGCTTGGACTGCCTCCTTTCCAACAACAGATAAAATTAAATTAATCAAAAATAATCTCTGAAAATACAGGTTGGGTCCTGGAACTTCTTTCTGTTTCTTATTTTTACTTTCATTTTGTGTTTTCTTGAATTCTATACTCTTGTCTGTAACACAGTTTAAACAGCACAAGGTTTTAGCTTGGTGGTCTCCAAACGGGTGAAGTTTCACTTTCAGTCTAAGACTGAAAAAATCTAACATCTGTGTTGGACAGCTGTGTCCCTTTTTGGAAGTAACATTTACCATGCAGCTGCAACCACAACCACAAATGGGACAAAAGATTCCATTATTTTCACTTCAGTGGGATCCCATACACAAAATATGTGCTGTTCCAGTTTTCCCAGTACACATCCTAGTTTTTAGTTTTAATTACCTTTTTTTATCTGTTAGTTTTTTATCCTCATTTATAGTGAGATCTGTTACCTAGACCAGATCAAATGACTGGAGAATACAAGAGAAAATCTCTGAGAAATAGAAATATATTTCACTTTTTTTTTTACTTAGAGGCAGTGTCAGATGCTCAAGGCAAGATGATTCCTGAGGCAATGTTCTGTCAGAAACCTTCTGGAAAAAGACTAAGAACTGGAGCATTACCAACTGTGTTGAATCAGCTTTGACTATGCGACTTTTATTTCCAGAGAGAATCCTGCTAAATGTAGAACAAAGATATGAATTATAACCAAATGTAAGTATGATTTATAATTAAGAGAATCTTCATGAGAAAATGGTTTTCATTTTTTCATCTCCAGTTCTCAGGTTCTGCAAAACCCTAAATAACTTTAATTTTGTATTTTCAATTTAGTTGCCATGAAACTGAAAAAAAATAATTTCCAGTTCTAAAACAGAACTTCAAGGAACACTTGTATATGATATGCAAAAGTGCCATCTCTGCAGCACTGAGTACAATGAAATTTTTATCCCAATTGGCTGTTTCAGGGACTGGTTATAGAACAGTTACTGTTATTATAAATGAGTTGTATTTGAAAAAACAAAAAAATTAACCATGCTGTAAGTCACTGGAGATGGATTTCGTTTAAGCAGCTCTCCAAAAAAGTACACGACATATGTTCAGACTTGTGACTCACTCAATTAAGACAACCATGTAAGCAAATACTCATTGAGTTGATTCCTCCCTTACACCAAGAAGGTGGAAATTTCAGATGTATAAACAACTGAAGTGCATACACTTCTAGATAAAACAAAAGATGTTATAGAATTGTATCATGCTACTGATGCCAGCCTGAGGCACAGAAAACCTTACACATTACAGTGCTTGTGATGGAATAAAAAACCAAAACAAATTTCCACAAAACCAAACCAACTTCTAAATAGTTATGTGGATACAAATTCTACTGAAGTGTTCTTCTGTGATGACACAGGATTTTACTGGCTTTGGCTCACTCCATCATTTTAGTGTATGCAGGAATAATGGCCACACTTTAAAATATTAGTTGGCTTGGTTTTGATAAGCATCCAGAAATCCTGCTGCTCATTTAAATTTTTATGCTGCAAAATTGCTTTCATTGCATTCTGTCATTTAACATTGATTTTATATTTCAGGGTTGTGGGGTTTTTTCTTTGGAGAAGGTCTGAGAATATCCTTGTTATCAGAAGGGTCAAAAGGACAATAAAATATGCTGAAAATGTCAAAATGCGATAGAGAGATATCTTTTTAATGACATAGAATTGAATTCTACACAAACTTCAGCAAATAGACTGTATTTTACAGTATCTTCATTTCTGCAAGACAAAGTACAAGAATATTTTTATTAATTGTTTTGTTTCATTGCTAAATGATTTTTAACAGAAATGTTGAGTTTCTGATAAATAATTATTTCTATCACTTGAACTTCAGTGATTATTTTTAAGATGTACAGAGATCCAAGGTGTAGAGCAGTTGACACACTGGAGGGAAGGGATGCCATCCAGAGAGACCTTGACAGGCTTAAGAACCGGGCCCATGTGAGCCTCATGAAGTTCAACAACGCCAAGCGTAAGGTCCTGCACTTGGGCTGCAGCAATCCCAAGCACAAATACAGGTTGGGCAGTGAATGGATGAAGAGCAGCTCTGGGGAGAAAGATTTGGGTGTGTTAGTGAATGAGATGATCAATAGAACAGCAATTTGTGCTTGTAATCCAGAAAACCAACCATATCCTGGGCTGCACCAAAAGGAGCATGACCAGCAGGTCGAGGGAGATGATTCTGCCCCTCTACTCCACTCTGGTGAGACCTCACCTGGAGGGCTTTGTTCAGCTCTGGGGCGCACAAAGTAAGAAGGACATGGACCTGTTGGAGTGAGCCCAGAGGAGGCCCACAAATATTGTCAGAAGGCTGCAGCGCCGCTCCCGTGAAGACAGGCTGAGAGAGCTGGCCTGGAGAAAAGAAGACTCCAGGAAACCTTACAGCAGGCTTCCAGTACCTGAAGAGAGTACAAGAAAGATGGAGAGGGACTATTTACAAAGTAGTGATATGGGGGACTGGATTCAAACTGAAAGAAAGTAGGTTTAGGTTAGATATTAGGAAGAAATTCTTTACTATGAGGGTGATGAGGCACTGGAACATGTTGCCCAGAAAAGTTGTGGGTGCCCCGCCTTCCATGGAGGAGTTCAAGGTCAGGCTAGATAGGGCTTTGAGCAACCTGGTCTAGTGGAAGATGTCCCTGTCCATGGCAGAGGAGTTGGAATTAGATGACCTATAAGGTCCCTTCCAACCCAAAGCCATTCTATCAGTCTATGATTGTATAATGTGTTAGGTGTAGGATTGCATTTCTCAATCCCAAACTGGCAACAAGAATGTCAGTGCAGTGCTGTGTTTCCTTTGGCATGCTTATTGCAGGTACAGCATCCCTGAAGCTGTACTTCATGCCTCGTGCCTCTCTGCACCCTAACCCTGACCCTAATGGCAGCTTGGGGGTGAGTCTGAGGTCCTCAGCATCACAGGTGGCCCAGATCAGAAATTTCTTCAAGCAGAGATGTTCGAGCAGTGCTGTTCCTCTTTGGAATGTTTTTTTCCATCCCTCCTGTCCCCAAAGCTGTAACCTTTGTTGCTGTCTGAGGGCCAACCCTAACCTTGACTCTAAGCATAATTTAACCTTGGGACACAGGTAGCCCATCTTAGAAAACTGTGAAGGAAAAGATGTGCGTGCAGTGCTCTGCTTCCCTTGGCCTGCCTCTTCCAGCCACTCTGTCCCTGGAGGTGTAGGCATAGTTGGTCTCCGAATCCTTACTCCAACCTTAATGAGAGCTTGGGGCCCACTTCCATGGACAGCCCAGATTAGAAACGTGTGCAGGCAGCAGTGCTGGTGCAGCGCTGTGCTTCCGCTGGCATGTCTCTTCCCTGCTCACTGTCTCTGGACCTGTAGGCTTTGTGGCTCTCTGAACCCTACCCCTAACCATAAGTGCAGTGTGGGTCTGCAGCTGAAGCCCCAGGGTCTTTGGTGGTCCAAATTAGAAATCTCTGGAAGGAGTACTGTGCTTCTTTGGTGTGCCCATTCCAGGTACAGCACCTCTGGAGCTGTAGGCTTTCTCAACCCTAACCTAAAGGCAGCTTGGGGCTGCTGTCTCTCTGTGTTTATCCAGCCTAAAACTGAGTCAAAAAAATTTCCTTTGCATAGATCCAATTGACAATCTCCTTAGCAATATATCCCCTACCACCTAAGTCCAGGGAGGGGAATCAAGCCATAGTATTGTCTGGCTTGCAGTCCTAAAACATAACAAAAAATATCTGTGGGTTTGGCCTGCATTTATCTAGGGGATGAACAATACCCATATGTTCACCAGATGACTACAGAGCAGGATTGTTTGAGTCTAAGTTCAAGGCCACAACAAAGGATAAACTGTTTCTTCAGGACTGTCTTCGATTAGATTGCTGTTTACAAAGAAATTTTTTAAAAAGGAATATTACAAAATATATGGGAGGATCATTGTTCCTTGTTATCTCTTTATTTTTCAGTTATGTTCTATTAAATACAACTGTTTTATGGGCTATTTTCATTAAGCATTTATTTCCATCACAGTGACTCACAGCTGGAATTACAGCATATGTAGTTCTCTCAGTTCAGACGCCATAAAACTGTAAATTAATTTAAATATTTAAATAAATATCGGGGAATGTGTATGCTCACTCTCATAGTCACTCTGTATACATATATGGCTACACATGCATACAGGGGCATAAAGTAAAAAAAAAAAAATTAATTAATGCACACATGAACACACACACATATATCTCTACATATATATCTAGTGTCCATATTTACATAGCGATGTTTACAAGCATTGTAGTGATATTTAAATATATAAGGATTTGTGTGCATATATGTGTGTGTGTGTGTGTCTGTATGCATGCAAAATTTCAATTTCTTGTTCTTCATCCATAGAGTTACTTAAATTTGGAAAGGAGATGGCAGAAGAATCTGAATGTGTTCTGCATCATAATATCCTTAAGCAAAACATTAACATTCTCTTATATTTCAAAGTCTTTCTCTAAACCAGCTGCAGCAAAAACATTAACAATTTTTCCTTGACTAATGTGTGCTTTGTACATCCTAGAAATAGTAGTGATCTGGACTCTGAACATAATTCTTTTATGTTTATGTAAATTGAAATAATGCAAATATAAATCTCCTTTATTCTTTTGTGCAGGGCTATTTACACCTTGAATTTAATGGTGTTATGCTGTGCCTTGAATGGGCAAGGAAAGACTAGAGGTAGGCAGGGAATGTGTCCAAAATTTTTGCTGTTTATCTGCAGGTTATTACAGGCTGAGAAGTATCTTGTCCCACTGAGATAGAAGGATACAGTGTAGAATCCTCTGTTTTTATGTATCAAATGCCTTCTGAGGGCTGCACCTGGAGTGACATGCTGAAGGAAAAATCTTTCCCAAAAAGAATAATAAACTTGCAGAAACTGGAAGAAAGCCTTCCTGCAACCTAAATGCACACATTGGTAAGTTTGCTTTACCATTACCAAAGGTTTAATTAAATAATTGTTTTTATTTGGAGTAGAATAATTTAATCAGTTAAAATAATGATTATTTAATTAAAAATGAAATTATAACCCATTATATAATGCAAATAATCTAAAAAGCTGGCAAGAAAGGGGGTAAGAAAGCCTTCCAAGGGTGAGAAAGTCACTTTGGTAATGCTCACATAATACTCAGACATTTTCACAAGGTCACAACACGTTGCAAGGTGTGTAGATGTCTGAGTGATGAAGGGAACAAAGTATTTGCCATTTGCAAAGTTGTATTTTTGTATCTCTGTTGATATGAGAGGGACATATTCCAATTTATCGGAGACACAAATAACACAGTGCATGAGTTTCTAACATTACAACAGAAAAACCCAGTACAAAATAGTGTAGAATAAAAGCAACAAAATCATAGTAACATAAAAATCCTTATTTCTTGGAACATGGGAAATCTAGGTGCATATTACGAATTTTTTTTTGTTATTATTGTGGGGTTTTTTTAACCATGAGAGCAGTAAAATCCTGTAGCAAGCTGACCAAAAGGGTAGGGGGATCTCTGTCTTGGGAGGTGTTCTGCAACCTGCTTAGATCAGACCTGCTTTGAGGAGGGAGTTGGACCACGTGACCTCTGGATACCCCTTCCATCCTGACAATGTGACTCTATTATTGCATCATTTTGATGAACCATCAGAATATTTTAAAACCATACTAAAATAATGAATTCATAATCTTACCTCTCTTGTGTTGTTCAGGCTGTTATTTAGTGGCAGTTTTAATAATATTTTATTCACGACAGTGCCGTAGGCTTTGTTGCTTTCCCTAGTTAGCTGCACCCCTCTGCTGTGCTTGGATATCACCGCATTAGAGCCATGTATCTTTTTGTCCTCTGGGATCTCAGTCAACTCTTGATTTTAAGCCTATTCATCAATACAGGATTTGTCAGCTATTGCTTCATGAACATAAGACCCGACATTGATCATTCCTGAAATATACTGACTTTGTAGTAAATAAATAGTTCTATCTGCCACAAGACATGCCAGATTTTCTACAATTCTTTATATATATTGCAGACAATATTTGAATACCAACAGTTACTTGAAGTAACTTGAAATACCTTGAAAGATTAATTAATGTTATCTTCTAAACAGGGAAAGTAAATAAAAACTATAAATAGGTTCAGAGTCCCTGCAAAAGAGAATAAAAAAAGAATAAATGAATTTGGAAAATTTGGAAAAGAAGTTTGCTTGGTCTCATGTGAAAGAGCACAGACACTGCAGTGAAATATCACTCCCAATAATTCTCAGTATCAGCTTTAAGAAACATGTAGAGCTGTGCATTTATAAGATATATATCTGTATACACATACACACAGAAATGCATGGGTAAACATTGAGCTTTATCACTATACCGGCTCTTTTGGGATGGTTGGGAGTGTATAAACAACCAAATATCAAACAAATAATCAGTAAGATTCACTAGCAGTTCTTTTTCCTACACATTGGTTCTCCTGTAATTTTTCTCTCACTTGATGGAAAAAAGATCCTCAATCTTCAGTACATTGCAACCTTTCAAGTTTATCAGATTTGAAATAGTGTTTCACTGCTACTTGAAAAACATCATTGGGTAGAAAAGCTATCATCAGGACCATAAGAGGAAAGTATGATGAAAAAAAAAGCCAGCAGACACTTATTTTGAAGATAAGTTCTACTATTGACAAAATGCCCAAACAATGAGATGCATAAGATACTTATCAGCCTTCCTAACACATATTATTCATTGACTTTCTTTGACCTAATTATACAAGTTTTGCATCATTCAATGTTTTGAGTATTGGAAGTTTTGTCCAATGAAGAAGCAGAAGTCCAATCTTGCATCAGGAATTTCCACGTAATAGATTTATCACGCTACACCAGACTCCTACCATTTTTATTTTTGGAGTGGGGCATATGAAAAATATCAGCTGAATGATAATGGGGAAATTAAAAATTATGGAATTGGATTAGCCAATATTTGTCTATCTATATAGGTTAAAAAATTATTATATCTTTTAAGACATTGAAAATGGAGTATTTACTAAGTCAGTTAAAATTTGATTTGAACCAGTCTTCACTTAAATGTATACAAAATACATGAAAAAAGTATTTTAGCATGTTTTGACCTTCTGCCACTCCAAGCAAAATATTTCTAAGGTGCCTAGAACATGAGAAACCACCTAAATCTTGTGCAACTGTACAGACACACACAAAATAATGAACTCATGCCAGTATGAATCACAGAATATGGCAAGTTGGAAAGGACCCGCAAGGATCATTGACTCCAGTTCCTGGCCCTGCACAGCACCATCGCCACGAGTCCCACCATGTGCCTGAGCATTGTCCAAATGCTGTTTGAACTCTGTCAGGCTTAGTGCTGTGACCACTGCCCTGGGGACCCTGTTCCAGTGCCCAACCACCCTCTGGGCAAAGAACCTTTTCCTAACATCCAGCCTAAACCTCTCCGACACAACTTCAGGTCATTGCCTCAGGTCCTGTCACTGGTCACCACAGAGAAGAGATCAGTGCCTGCCTCTCCTCTTCCTCTCACAAGGAAGTTGTAACTGCAATGAGGCCTCCCCTCAGTCTCCTCCTTTCCAGGTTGAACAGACCAAGGGACCTCAGCCGCTCCTCATACGGCTTCCCCTCCAGACCCTTCACTATCTTCGTTGCCCTCCTTTGGATGCTCTCCTGTAGCTGAATGTCTTTTTTACATTGTTGCACCCAAAACTGCCCCCAGCACTCAAGGTGAGGCCACCCCAGTGCAGAGCAGCGTGGGACAATCCCCTCCCTTGCCCAGCTGGCGATGCTGTGCCTGATGTCCCCCCAGGATAGGGTTGGCCCTCCTGGCTGCCAGGGCACTGTTGACTCATGGTCAACTTGCCATCGACCAGGAGTGCCAAGTCCCTTTCCATGGCACTGCTCTCCAGCCCCTCATTCCCCAGTCTGTCCACACGTCCAGGGTTGCCCCATCCCATGTGCAGAATCCAGCACTTTCCCTTTTTGATCTTCATATGATGGGTGATTGCCCAGCCCTCTAATATGTGGAGGTCTCTCTGCCTTCGAGGGAGTCAACAGGTCCTCCCAGTTTCATATCATCTGTGAACTTGCTTAGTATCCTTTCCATCCTACATCCAAGTGATTTATGAAGATGTTGACAGTGGCATCATATGACTATTACAATTTGTTTTATCAAATAGTGATAGAATTTTTTAAAAAATACTTTAGATTTTTTTGTAGTAAATGTGATTTTATTTTCTGTTGCATTATCTGCCATTAAAATGCAGCAGTGAGTTTAAATCAAAGAAAACTATACATGGTTTGAAAACTGTTGAAATAGGTATTGCTTTTAACCAGTTTTTTTTTTCTCTTCTCTGAAACAAAAAATTCCAGCTCTCTGAACACAATTTCCAGTTTCCTGCTTTAAATGAAGGTTGCTTTCATCAAAACATTTTCAATAAGCAAACTGATAAACCCACAATTTAAACTCATATCTGAAGGTCATATGAAGGAAGCATTTCTTGTTTCATGCCATACATTTGAAGCATCACACTTTTTCAGGAAGTAACCACACAATTCTTCCCTTACAGTTGGTGAATCATGTCATCTGAATGAGGAAGAGTCTTTCCATTTACTACTTTAGAGAAACAGTTTCAGGAATGTTAGTTTAAGCCTAAGCTGGAGATGGGTATCACCTTACCTAATACGAGTACTGCAGTGTACATTTATACGTCATATGTCCTCCTTGTAGCTGATGGAGAGACGTAAACAGGTCCAGCATACTTCAGCATGGGAAATAAATTGCCATGCCTTTAGCTGAAGTCCCTGCAAACAATGGCAAGTAGAAACTTCAAAACCCAACCATCTGCATTGCAATTCCATGAAAATAAATATTTAAAGCAAGCTGAAGATAAAAATAGAATACAAAGACATTTTGCAATAATACGTTTCTTTCTTTACATTCTATTTAATTAATATGAATGACATATCTGACTTATCAAAAGCTTGAAATTATGTTTCCACAATCTACTTTCAACTCTTATGTTAAACCTACGTGTCTACTTAGCTTCAGTGTGTTTTATATTTGAAACATACTTTTTATATTTTCGTTATTATTAAAGTTATATTTATGAGCATATATTATTATAATATGAATAGAAGTTTGAGAGACAATTCTGTCAATCTGTCTAACACTTAAGGCAATAATTTTTCAGACCTGTTCTGTACATACCAATTAAATTGTATAGTTAAAAAATAAAAAAGCATATGCATATTTTACTTTATTTTTCCAGTTTTCAGTTCTTAACGACCTCAGGACAGGTTATTTTTAAGGGATTAATGATCTGCTAGAAGATGTTCATTGCCCAAGTTATAGAGATTTAGGCTAGTCATTAATACTGGGGAAATATTTTGTACTTCGATCATTGCTGTCAAGTTTCTTAATGTATTCAGACTTTAAATAAGCTCTTAAAGACTGTGATAATGCAAATTTCAAACTTGAAGCATCTGACAAGACTCACATTGAAACAACCTCTTAGGAAAAAAGTCTTCAGAATATCTCTTTCCAACCCCTTATCTATTTTTTTTTCCTTTCTATCTGACCTACTTTTCTCCTGCACTTGTCCTCTGAAGTCCTTCAGTAATCAGGCTGTACATCTATCAAAAGCCCATGAGCAAAGTTTTTGGCCTTTGGCTGAGAAACTTTAAATAGCAGTTCTGTCATATAGCCCACCAAAAGACAAATAGGCATTATGTGAACTGAACAAGTTTCTTCAGAGCTAGATATATGTATACACACACACACACACATTGGTATACCTAAGTGCATGAACATATACAAGCACACACATTTGCCTTTTTGCTGAGCCTGCTGAAAAAACATAAAATATTCAGACTAAGACTTTATTATGGGTAACGATAAAAAAATCCTTGCTTTGTAGCTCTGATTTCCAATAATCTGTCTGTGATAACTTCACAAGGAAATGCGAATTGAATGAAAAAAAAAAGGTTTTTTCATTAAGGCTTTTTTTGTTATGCTAAGTAAATCAAATGGAGTATAACAAGAATTTACTATTCAATTTACTTCTTACTTCGAAAGTATCCAAAACATGGTGACTTGAGTATTTTTTAATCTGACTAAATTTGAAACTTTTTATTCACATAACAGCAAGTTTCTTGCTTCTGTCTATTTGGTTTACTTGGTTTTTGAAGGCACGCTCATATTTTTACACATGCTGTTATGGGAACACCTCTTTTGGATGGAACACAATCCAATTCAAGGCAATACCTGCATTGCCACCCTCATTCTTGAATTTCTGCAGCAGAAAGTGATACAGCGATACTTTACGGATACTTTACAGATAGTACTCCACCAAAGTCCAGATGGTGGAGTAGACTCTGACTCAGATCAGCCGTGGGTTGTCCTGATACAATCTCTACCTTCTTCACTTTATATTCTGTCCCAGTGCCTTTCAGGACATCAGTCTCACCTCTCGTAAAGTGAAGAAAGCAGGAAGACATCATAGCATCCTGGCTTAATAGCTTGCTCAAGTCTATGGCAGAGACAGTTTACACCCAATTCATTTCTCCTGGCTGATATCAAAATTGCTCATACGCATTTTAGATCAACTACATGGGATGCTTTTCATGTTAGGATCCAGTTACATTAAACCTAGTGCTTTTCCAGACGCTTTCAGACCATCCCCAAAGGTACCAAATTTAGTCTGGATGTGTAATCATGAGAACAGAAGCATTATGATTACAATCATAATATGCTGAATGAGAACTTACCAGTTGGCTTGAAGGTTGCTAGTGGCCACCCTTCTGATTCAATTATCTAATTCAGGAAGATGAGTAAGAAAGAAAAAGTGGATCAAAGTCTGGAATTTAACTGCTTTATTAATTTAATGAACTTGCTTTGTCAGCCTTATTAAAGCTTTGATCATCTTGCAAGCATATGTGGTTTAAACATATACAGCCTATGATAAACTTATATTATTGTTACCAGAGTTTGGCAGTTTTAAAATATTTACCTAACTGCTAGCTTGAAATTTGTCCTCTAGTTAAATATACCTGTGTGTGGCTTTGTATTTGTGTCCTAGAGCCTACCTAGTTGTGCTGAGCTCACAAGTAGGAATCTATTATATTTTTTCTCAAATTAAATTATTGTAATTCATCTTGAAATGAAGGCAAGCTGAATTGAGTCTTTCCTTGTCATCATCATCATAAGTACCACATTTTCTGCTGGTCGCCTCCTATCCTCCACAGAATCACAGAATGAGTAAGGCTGGAAGGAATCACGGGGGGTTATCTTGTCCAACCTCCTCGCTCAAGCAGGGTCTCCTAGAGCGTGCTACTCCAGATTGTGTCCAGAGGGCTTTTGAATATCTCCAGTGAGGGAAATGTCACAACCTCTCTAGGCAAGCTGTTAAAATGCTCAGTAACCCTCAGATACACTCCAACATCTTCATATCATGTTTTCAAATTACCTTTGAAATCACCTTTAAGGTTCTTTCTTAGAAAATAATACTTGGTGATTCAAGTCATGATTTTTGAGTCAGATTGTCTGTCTTGAATCATGTCAAGTGTAGAGTACTAACAAGGTTAAAAAAAAATCTTGTTTGCTTTTAGCACAAGCAGATATCTACAATATAAAATACACAGGAGCACATCTGTTTTTAAAAATACTACATATACATCTGTCAGAGAGCTTGCTCATGTAGATAAGCCATAAAAACTACTCTGGCATAGAAAAAGCAGTAATTCCCCATAGAGCAAGAGTGATATGTATTCAGATACAGGCTCCCCACTTGAGCAGGGGGATCGATTTACATGTGAGTCGTATGTATCTTGTTGGGCCATGATTAGTAGTCTGAGATAATCACAGCAAGTCAGGTTAATTAAAGTAATAGCCCATGTACCACTTAACACAGCCTTAAGGCTGAGAAAGTGTTAATATTCATATGTAAGGTTTTTGCTGGAAGCTTAGAGTTTGCTTAAGCTTACAATTCTAATATCAGGTACTCAAGAATAAAAAAAAAAAAGAAAAAAGAGAAAGAAAAAATTCTACATCTGTCTATAAAGTCAAGGATCCTATACAGACATCTAATGTGGGATTTGGTTTATCTAATTTTCAAAAAGATGCTGCTTAATAGAGGCATGTTGTCCAAACTAACCAGTAATATTTTGTCATGGTCCAGCTTGGCAGTGCCGGATAGTGAGTTGCCGCGACCTTGCTAAAAGCGTCTCCAAGGCGAAGCCGTTCGGCAGGACCACCGCACACCCACACACGCGTACACACACACATGCACGGATAGCTCCAGTAAATGGGTCAACGACAAAGAGCCAGGAAGGGTCTTCGTATGGGGTTCCATGGGAGGAGTTTAATGCAGCCACACACGTGAAAGGTTCCAAGGACGAAGACAAAGAACAATGGAGGGTCCAGGTTTAAGTATGGGAGCGGATCGAGCATCGGGGACCAACGATCCGAGGGCATGGGGGCGGTACACATGCGGGACTAGGGAATGGCAGCCAGTAGGGAGCTCTGAGGGAGTGGCAATGGGGCAGGGGCCAATGGGGGAACAGGGACTGGAGAACCTTCTAGGGCATGGGACATACAAGGTAACAAAGGGCAGGGAGGCCAAGGGGCCAGCCGGGGGAGCAGAACTGGGGTACATTAACATACCAAAGCCAAGTATCCTGGGGGAAGCTTCTTCTCTTCACCCTAACATGGGGAGGATCTCTGATACTAGGGACTGTCCCACAAATGGACTCTCTTCATCCTTTGTACCACAGGCCCACTGGCCTCCACAGTATTTAAAGAAGAAAGCCAAAAATCTTGAGAACAGTTTGCCCTCAGTTAGACAATTAAAATAGGTGAGGATGTATAGTCCACTGGGAGTGTTCACCTTTTCCTATGGACTGAATACTATAATAGGTTAGACTAGAAGCCAATGAAAATTTTAGATTGGAAGGAAACCTTTTTTAACCTGAAATCTGAGGATAACTGTCTTCTTTCCAAATGAAACTGATGTACCCATCTAATTGCAAATGAAATTAGGAGAATTCAGAAAACTCTGTGCTTACCATATAATAATGATGATGATTGCAAACCAAACAGAAATTATTTTTTTTTCTTTTTTTATCTCAAATAGATTTTGAGAGACAGTTGCTTTTTTTCTTCTTTATATGTGATTTTATATTCAGATATTATTTACAAAGTGAATTGGTATGGTCTATTTAAAAGCAAGACAGAGACTTTATTCCAATATGGGCTTTTTTCATGTTCAGTACTGTGGCTTCTTTGATGTTTTCATCTCCTTTTTTTGTGGTTAAATGGGTAGTTTGATTTGAGAGGCACCTCACTGGGCAACATGCTCAAACACTGACTTAATTTACCAACACGTGAAAATGATGAGTCAATCTCTTTCATAGATGACCAAGTAAAGGCAAATAATTCTCAATATAATGATGGATGAATGCTGTCTGATCTGATGATTAAGAAGAAAATCTTCCACCTGTTTTCTATGATGGTGTATTCCAGTGAGCATTATTTCCTGTATTACAAAGGTGTTTTGCTGCTCTTGTTTCATGTGTCTGTGTTATTCATGCTTCATTCTAACTAAAGTGGATGTTAACATAGCACACATATCTGATGCCTGCCAGTCACCATCAGAAAACAGGATGATCAAGTAACAGTAATGGAAGAAACAGCAGATGTTAGTGAACCCAATATCCCTCACTTTTTGATCCAGTTTTAAATATTCTCAGCTGTGTGAATTTGAGGGAAATATGCAACTTGGACTAGAATTTGGTTTTGCTGCCAGAGCCCCTGCTTAGTGGTTGTGGTAGTAGTGATGATGATAGCAGGCGCAGAAGCAATGTTTTGAATATGTATGCCCCCTTCTCATCACAGAATCAAAGGAAGGTCTGTGTGCTGTGAGTGAAAGATATGTAGTTGATTTAGTTCCTTGCAAGACTGTTCGTTTCTCTGAAGGCATTCCTTGCTTTGATCAGTAAGTTACCATAAATAAAAAACATAGCAGTTGCATAAAAGAGTCTTTTTCTTGGGAAAGAATAATGTATCCTCAAAAGTCAGCAAGCCCGTAATATCTACAATGCGGTATGGCTCCAGTTCAAGAGCAATCCTCTCTGCTATTTCCTAGTGTATAGATAGTGTGGTTGGATGATTTGTGAGATGTTTTGTCTTTTTCTGGAAACAGCCTATATAGTAAAGGTTTGGTTGGTGTTTGGGTTTTTTCCCCCCAACTAAGTGTAACTTCTTGCTTTGGCATAATAATGACAGTTCAAAGTCAATTATTTAATATTGGATAAATAAAAGGTTGCATTCAAGGCAGAAAAAAAAAGAATCCTGATTTATATAAAAGGAATTTAAAGGACCTGTCCAAGAACAGTCAAAATAAATGAGGAGTCCAGATTGTTAGTGTTTGGAACTGTACAAAATGGGAAGTAGAAATCACTTCCCTTCTCAGCAGTGCCCTGAGAAAGAAACACAGATAGATAAGAAACTGCTTCACAGAGCTTGGAATTATGCAGAAGTATATTTTTCCACCATTCTTCATACTATCTTTCCTTTACTGGAAAGAGTGAAATTTTATCTCATGGATTATAATCCTTTCATGCACACAGCCCAGCTCATGTGAGTGAAGCAAGTTGAAAAATGCAAAACTGTGTAAATATCTTATTTTGTAGGGCTGTATTGGTTGATCTGAGGTAAGAGATTGAATTATTTTTAACATCTATATGTGATAATACGTCTCAGAGCCGCATGTCTGTGGTCATTTTACAGAACAAAACCACTTTTCTGTCTCTCAGCCTCCATTAAGATGCTCACTTCCTAGGAGATGCTTGCATTCTCTCTGTATCTTGGATGGATCTCTTGCACCCTCTTGGAGTCAAGAAAATAAATCTGCGCCTGTATTCATTAGCAAAGAAGCTCCTTAAGGTGCTGAATGAGGGAGTTCAAACAAGTATTAAAAGTTGCACACTGGATTGCAATTTTCATTGTTCTTTGGCATTTAAGAAAACTTTTAAGGACATCCCCTATAATTTATAGAATGAAGAAAACGCCAATTAAAATGGGTATAGCTATAGTTTGGTTTGGCTTGCAGCAGAACAGGACTTACATAAGCACAAATAAAATAAGTTAGAAGGAAAAGAATAATTCATGTCTTACATAGCAGCAACCATAGTCTCCCACGGCACTAAATAGTACACGTTCTACAGGAGGTGATCCATTATGCAGAGTTAAAATTTAATTTCACCTTTCAAGACAGGTCCACCCAAAGAGATAAACTCATTCAACCACATTGTCTGTACACAGGAAAGTGACAAAAAAATTTGCTCAGCCAAACCACAGAGGACAGCATGCTACATCCTTTAGATGTGAGATTTGCAATTACGTAACATATATAAAACGTCTGGAAAATATTATACAATACTTTGATTCTATTTGTGAACTGTTTTTTCATGGATGATGCAAATATTATGTAGCAGTAATAAATCTTTTTATTTCTTGCAGTTATTTCCAAATAAGCACAGTACATGCGATAAAAATTTGTTTTACAAGAAGATCTTTGACGTGAGACTCTCCAGTCACAGCAAACCAAAGGCACTTCTCTCTTAGGCTACTCTCACCTGAAGCAAATGAACAAATAAGAAACAAATGTAAAATTTTTTTATAGATGAGAAAAGATCATGTATCTTTCAACACGAAATACAAAATATCCTAAACAGTTTGGGATTAAATTATGTTGCTGCTTATGGTTATTTGATAGGCCTTACCTAGTCTTCCACCAGTTTTAGTCATAACTCCATTGAGACATATTATTCCCCCCCACTTCATTTCATAATTCCTGAAGATTGGAAACAACTTGCTTAAATATAATTAAATTCTTTCAACATATTCTGTCAGTAGTTAGCCCTTGCAAACTAACATAATCACACTCTTGAAGAGACCAGTACCTTGATTAAAGATGTAGATTTTTCTTGAAATGCCACTTTAATTATGTTAAAGAAAGATACCTATAACAGTCCTTAACTCTGACTTTCTTACACAGATTAAATTCCTGAAAGAGATGACCAATTAGAACAGTAGGCTATTCAAATGAGACAAAAAATTACAATAAATATAAACTTATTCTTGAAAATAGTTTGGATGTTGATTATTCCATTACAGTCCAGAAACATTAATTTTTCAGAGTTTAATTAAAAGTCTGAATTTGTGAGGTTTGTTTAACTCCATAAAGCATAACAGCACACAAGTAGACAGACCATGGTTCTCATAACCGGTTAGTTTAATCTGTCAGCTTCTTGAAAATAAATGGCAAGCAGGAATTACTTGCAGCAACTCCATCAGGACACCCCCTTAAAAAAATTCTGTAAAGGAATTCTGTGGTCTTTTTTCTTCTTTGTAAAGGAGGAAAATTTTCTACATGCATGCTAAAGTAAATGGGACTTTCTATTTGTAGGATCCTCCTGAAATAATTTCAGTTTCCTAGGGCTGTCAAGAATCAAAAAAAGCAGGAAGCTATTTTATGGGACATTTTTTGAAATAACCAGTCCATTCTGAAGGGAAATACTAAACTTCTGTGGGTGCCCACCCAAGCAGCTGTATCACTCCCCTCCTCAGATGGACAAGGGAGAGAAAATGTAACAAAAGGTCTGTGGGCTGAAATAAGATCAGGGAGAGATCATTCAACAGTTGCCATCCCGTTAAAACCAGAGTCAACTTGGGAAAATCAGTTTAATTTATTAACAAACAAATCAGAGTAAGACAATGAGAAATAAACCCAAATCTCAAAGACACTTTGCTATCACCTTTCCCTGCTTCCCAGGCTTAAATTCACTCCTGAATTCTCTACCTCCTCCCCTTCAGTAGCAGAGTGGAATGAGAGTTGCAGTCAGTTCATCCACTGCCCATCTTCTCACAAGAGACAGTCCTCCACATATTACTCATGTAAGTCCTTCCCACAGGCTGCAGTTCTTCACAAACTGCTCCAGGGTGGGCCCTTTCCATGGAGTGCATGCCTTCAGGAAGAGGCAGCTCCAGTGTGGGTCCCCTGTGGGGTCACAAGTTCACAAGTTCTGCCAGCAAACCTGCTCCAGCATGGGCTCTTCTCTTCATGGGTCACAGACCCTGCCAGGAGCCCGCTCCAGCATGGGCTTCCCTTGGGATCACAGCCTCCTTTGGGTGCATCCACCTCTCTGGCATGGGGTGGATCCTTGCATTCCTGTGGTCCTCCATGGGCTGCAGGGCCACACTTCTCTCACCGTGGTCTGCCCCAGGGGCTGCAAGGGAATCTCTGCTCCAGTGCGTGGAGCACCCGCATCCCCTCCTTTTGCACTGACCTTGTTTCTCCCACATTCTCACTCCTCTCTTGGGCTGCAGTTGCACAGGTCTTTGACCATCCTTCTTAAATCTGTTATCCCAGATGTGCTACCACCATCACCAATGGGCTTGGCCTTGGCCAGAGACAGGTCCATCTTGGAGCAGCTGGCTTTGGCTCAGCTGGACATGAGGAAAGCTTCTAGCAACTTCTCATAGAAGGTACTCCTGTAGCCCTCCACCCTGTAGACCACCATGACTGTCCCACCCACAGCTAAAAAACCTGGCCATGCAAACCAAATAAAACTTCCAGCATTTCTCTTTTCAGAATGGAAATGTTACAGATAGGTGAAGAACTGTTGGCTGCAACAGAACTGTCTTGTGAAGCAAAGAACTAGAAACAAGCATCTGAGGACATAAAGATTATTTGAAAAAACCCCAATCTGTAAAACCAAACAACACTCAAAAAAAAATAAACATTTGATGAATGCAGGGATTTGATCATGCTTATTTTCAGTGAAACAACCAAGTTTTAACAATATCCCGTTCCCCTCCAAGCAACACTCGCAATAATATTTCACTTTTTCTTTCGACAATTATTTCCTCAGTTTTTCAACAAAGTAGTTGCAGTGGGAGATCTACCATCCATGGAGAATTTCAAAGTGATTCACCCAGCTGAATAGAAGCTATTATTTTACGCTTGATAATGACCTTGCTTAATTACAGCTGAAAGCACAACCTGACTTCACAGAGCAAGCTGGTAAAAAAGCAAAATATCAGCTGTCTACCACACCACCTGGTATCCTCAATCCTTCTAAGGCAGTTCTTTAATCTGGGGAATAGTAAAGAGTCAGTACTTGCTGCTTTAGCATCTAACTTCCTTCTATCCAGAAACAGCCAAGTGTGTCATTTCTTATAATACTGAATTTCCCTGTGGTACTTGGTGCAGCAAAACATCTAGCGCTGCTGTCCTGCCTTCCAGAGATGACAAGGACAAATTAACATGCCCTTCCAGTCAAGCTGAACTCCTTGGCTATCTAGCTGTTGCCAAGGAAATGTCCCCTCATAGCTAGTACCTGCACATCTGGAGGACAATGGGGCTCAGTCGCGCTTCCAACCTGGGCCAAAGCCATGGGAAGCTGACGGGGGGAATGGCTAATGCCAGCAGGCGAGACTGAGCGTTGTGCACCAGCTCTGTTAAGCGTAAATAGCACCACCTTGTGTTCTCGGCAGCACCATTTGTAAGACTGCCCTACTGTAAATCATTCCTGCACACTCCTTTCTGTAGTAATTAAAACAATGCTCTTTGCTATGCCCCTGGGTTAATACAATTTGTTTTATTCACAGCCTAAGTCATTTGCCTCCCTGCAGCACACTGCTACATGATGTCTATCCAGCAGTGTTGAGGGAGCAAGTAGAGTACATTTCAAGGTGTACATAAATCCAGTTCAGGTTATTTCAAATGAAATAATAAGGTAAGTGCTATGTGCTTGTCTCCCATAGGGAAAGCTCATAGGATGATAAAGAAAGATTCAGGAAAATCAAAGCTTTGCCTCAGGTTCCTTCACTTAAAAATATGAGAAGAGGGAGAAATACAAAGATGAAGATAAAGAACTGGGCACTCTGGAAATGTCGTAAAGGACAGGGCTACAGCCACCAGGGGAATTCCAGTCTCTGTTTTGAAGTGGGTACCAGTATCATATCCTTCTTTCCAAGACGACTGAAGTCACAAAATCCATTTATCAATATTGACACTTACGAAAATCAGAGGAAATCTATAAAGAACTCTAAAAGGACCTGTCTTAGAAACCAAATATTACAGAAGAAGCCACAAGCCAACTTGTCCAGTTCATTTAGAGAAGGAAAAGAATAGAACAAGTATGCATAATAGTAATATCCTCCCAGCCTCTGACAAATTTCCATTTAGAGATTTTCCTGTGTATTTTATGGTCCAAATATAGACACAACAGATCTTACAAGTATTTCTACTAGTTTACGCATCTTCCTGTGGAAATTAATTCCATCTCTAAGGTTTGAACTTGGCTTTCAGTGCTTTAATTTGATGGTCACTTGCTCTTTTAGTGTAAGAGGCAGAAAGCAGTCACTCCCTGTCATGCTCCTTCATGCCACTGATGATTTCCAGTGAATTTCTAGTGACCTTTTTCCCCAGCTGAAAAGTTCCAGGCTATTTGATTGCCCACTATCAAGAAACTGTCATTAAAGACCTTTGACCTTGATTTTTCTGATCATGAATTCATACAGCTGCATAGTAATCTTTCCTGGTTAGTTCTCTCTTCCTTTCTTAATAACATGTAACATTCGATTTGAATTTTGAATGCTGCCAAGAACTGAGCTATTTTCATACAGTCGTTTGTCATGACTCCAAACACTTTGTGTTTGTCAGCATAGAGTTTATTATTTTATATAAGAAAATAGGACTTTTTGTGTTTCTCCCCACACCTGTAACTTTACATTTACACTGAATACCATCTGCCATTGACAAGTCATTTAGTCTGCGTAGGTCCTTCTGAAATATTTTACAGGTGTCTCTCAGTCTTAGTACATTGAGAAACCTTGTTTATTCTGATTTAATTTGAATAAAATAAGTTTCTGTGTGAGCTCTTAAACAATGGAGTTTGGAGTGGACACTGAAGTCAGTAGGGAAGATAAGAACCAAATACAGATGGGGTCTGTAGTAGTCATAAGCCACTGAAAATAGTGCAAACTACAGTCTTGGGAGCTGAGACAGTACAGCTTATCCCTTTTGTTTAATTCACTTTATGTTCCACCAAATTGTACTCTGCAGTCAACGAAATATTTAACTGGTGCTCTGTATCCTGGGAATGACTTATTAGACTTTAGTCTGAATATTGACAAGAGCTTAGTGACAGCACTGCAATGGACACTGCAATGTTTTGTCTCAGTAAGATCAAAAACCTTTTGTTAACAAGAATAAAAAGTGCCTCTAACACGAGAGCCATTCTGAGAAAAAGAAAAAAAAAAGGTAATAATTTGCTGAAGGCTGTATTCTGCATATTGCTCAAATTCTCCCAGGAGTTCCATCTGAGCTATTTTGGGGTGAAATACTGCCCCATGGTAATACATCCTATGAGTAGAATGCCATGATTACAAGTATTGGAAGAGGTCTCTGGATCATTCAATTTCATCTATCATTTTTGCAATAGTGAACTGTTTTATTTTTCTACTTTCAGCCTGTGAATAGTCTTTGTAACCCTGTGCTTTTGTGAGCAGGATAATGATAGTTATAAAATAATTTACTTTATGATGAACTAGTATATTCCCTGTTGTTTGTTTATGAAGAATAAAGCATCTAAGGAAGTAATTAAACAGATGTTTATTGACATGAGTTTTAACACTTTGGAGGAATGTGAATAATGAGGTTTAATTCAGATGGGTATTCACTAATAGCAGTAAAAAGTTACAAATCTATATCAATAGGGACCTAGAAGGTTTAAAAGCAAGTATTTCATTGTGCTTACATCATCTGCATTTATTTAGTGAAAAGAGTTTTGTGCTAAAGGGACAGTATCACCTTAGTGCCTTGAAAAAATGATGGAAAACAACCACAACTAACATCAAGAAGGCATTTCTTCCCAGGCAGCACGGGGAGAATTACCTGTCACCTATGACTCATCATTTACTATATCTTTTCAAACAGATCCTCTTTGTTATTGACTAATTGGAAGAACAATAGAGGGCATGCAAAATATTCTGAGAAAGATAATGAAAACCCTGGATTCTCATTGTTCTATTAAAAATGTAGCAATTCATCACTTAGCATCATTAGTGGCTGATAACTGGAACTGTGTCTATAATACCCATTCAACGCTTTTATTGTGCTTCAGTCAACATAAAGCATAGGTTAACTGTAATAGCTGTCTGTATTAAAATTTAGACACTGCCTGTTGAAAATGGATAGTAATTTGGTGATTATTCATATTTTTAAACATTCTGCATAACACTAATTTATTATGCAAAATTAAATTAGAGTGCATGGAGCATATGGATTTTTTCCATTTTTTATACTTATTTGTGGCAGTGATGAATGGCAGATAATTTATAACACTGAAGTTTAATAATTAAAATTACTTTTATTTTTCTGTTTACTAGTTTCTTCTTTCTACAGTCTCTTGTAATTTTGCCACATGATTAGCAACAAATTTTGCACAGCAGCACCTTCTAATAGAACGCAGCATGGACAATTTTCCATGCAGATTCAATCTCCGTCTATATTCCACTAATCCCTTGATTGTTCCTGGGGAAAATAATCCGATCCCTGTTGTGTTCCTGATGCACTGAGCATTTGTAAAGATAATAACAAGATTCAGTGCATCAAAGGACTCAGAATATGCATCTGTTCTTTGGCCTAACTGAAAAGGGCCACACAAGGAGCCTGGTTGATTATTCACTGAAGATTAATTAATACAGCTTCATTTGGAGACTGTATCTACTTGTAGCAGAAATATGGTGTTGTGGTGGGTTAATCTTGCCTGACTCACAGGTGCCCACCAAGCCGCTCTCACGCTCCATCCTCAGCATAAGAGAGGGACAGAATAAGATGAAAAATCTTGTAGGTTGAGATAAGGACAAAGAGATCGCTCATCAATTGCCATCATGGGCAAAACAGTCTTGACTTGGGGAAGATTGGTTTAATTTACTGTTTATTAGTAACAATTTAAGATAGTGAGAAATGAAAACAAAACTAAACATACAGCCTCTTTTCCCAGGCTCAACTTCAATCTTTATCCTTCTACCTCCTTCACTCCAAGTGGTGCAGGGGGAGAGGGAATGGGGGTTGTGCTCAGTTCATAATGATTAGTCTCTGTTGTGCCTTTCTCCTTCTGCTGCTCCCCTGTTCCAACATAGTTCCTTCCCACAGGCTGCAGTTCCTTGAACTGCTTCAGCATGGGTCCTTCTCACAGGGTGCAGTCCTTCAGGAATGGTTTTCTCCAGCAGGGGTTCTCCACGGGCTGCAGTTCCTGCCAGAAAGTCTGTTCCATCATGTGCTCTCCAAGGGCTGCAGCTTTTTTCAGGCTGCATACACCTGTTCCAGCATGGAGTCCTCCATGGGATGAGGTGTGGGTATCTGTTCTACTGTGATCCTCCATGGACTGTACAGGGGACAACCTGCTTCACCATGGTCTTCTGCATGGGCTGCAGGAGAATCTCTGCTCCCACTCCTTCTCTACCTGACCTTGTGTGCTGAGTCCTGCACTTTGGCCACAACAACCCCCTGCAGCACTACAGGCTGGGAACAGAGTGGCTGGAAAGTGCCCAGGCAGAAAGGGACCTGGGAGTGCTGGTTGACAGCCGACTGGACATGAGCCAGCAGTGTGCCCAGGTGGCCAAGAAGGCCAGTGGCATCCTAGCCTGTATCAGCAATAGTGTGGCCAGCAGGACCAGGGAAGTCATTCTTCCCCTGTACTTGGCACTGGTGAGGCCATACCTTGAGTGCTGTGTCCAGTTCTGGGCCCCGCAATTTAGGAAGGACATTGAGATGCTAGAATGTGTCCAGAGGAAGGGAACAAGGCTGGTGAAGGTCTTGGAACACAAGCCCTATTAAGAATGGCTGAGAGAGCTGGGGATGTTTAGCCTGGAAAAAAATGAGGCTCAGGGATGACTTTTTCACTCTCTACAGCTGCCTGAAAGGTGGTTGTAGTCAGGTGGGGGTTGGTCTCTTCTCCCAGGCAATGACTGACAGAACAAGAGGACACAGTCTTAAGCTGCACCAGGGATAGTTTAGGTTAGACGTCAGAAAAAAAATTCTGCACTGAAAGAGTGAGAGGGCACTGAATTGTCTGCACAGGCAGGTGGTGGAGTCACCATCACTGGATGTGTTTAAAAAAAGACTGGACGTGGTGCCAGGGTTTAGTTGATGAGGAGGTATTAGGTCATAGGTTGGACTTGATGATCTCAAAGGTCTTTTCCAGCCTAGTTCATTCTGTGATTCTGGGATTCTGGGATTGGTGTCTGTCACACTTGGACACGAAAGAACCACGCAGACACCTTGTCAGAAGAGAAGCAGAAAAAAGAGGGGGTCAGAGACCCTGAGCTTTATTATATATGTTCTTAAAAACCACCGTGGATTGGAGGGAGAAATTACCACCCCTCAATCACACTGGTCAAAGGAAAAGTCTATCAAACGTCTCCGCCTAAGAGAATAGAATAAAAAACAATAAAGTACGGTTAACAAAACATGGCTATGTTTACAGAAAGTGCGTGAGAAACTGTTACAAAAAATGAAAACATCAAAGAGCTGCAAACTCAGGGCAACAGGTGTCCTCAGGGCACATTTTCTCAATTGTTCCTCAGAGTTGTTATGTAGCATTTTTTACCCTTTCTTAAATAAGTTGTCACAGAGACACCACTGGTGTCACTGACTGGTTCAGCTTTGAGCAGTGGTTCATCTCTTTTGGAGCCATCTGTAACTGGCTCTGTTCAGTATGGGGGCAGCTCCTGCTCTCTTCTCAGAGAAGCAGTCCCAGCAGCCCTCTGCTGCCAAAATCTTGCCATGTAAACCCAATGCAGGTGTCAAACTAGCCAGCTAGCCAGGAGATATTTCTGTTGAAAAGAAACAAATGCCTTTTCACAGAATGCTCACGTGACATTCACTGGGACCCAGCTGACCTCTCAGCAGATACAGCTTAAATAATAGCCAAATAAAGAGCTGGAGCAATGAGCTCTAATCAAGTCTAGACAATCTAGTGCAGTTCAAGTTTGTTGTTATCTACAGCTGTCATCATAGAAAACAAGCACTTGACCAGTCCTATCCCATCTGGTTTGACGGCTGAGTCAAACACAATTATCGGAATTTACCTGTTCAGCTGGGTGCAGGAAGAAGTCCACAACAAGGTGCGTGCTCCTTGGTCTTGCTCTGAAACAAAGTACCTAAACTGTCCCGTCTCTGGGACTCCTGGAGATGAGCATAGCCTTAAATTTAAACTTATGCTTTCAGACTCTTCTGAACTGAATTTTTCAGAGTAGCAATTTCAGATTGTTGTGACCTAAAAATATGGAGTCCTCATGGAACACAATTTCATCTACCTTAAGCTTCCCTTTTTACTGTGCAATCTACATGGTGATATAGAAGGAGAATGGAATTAAAAAACCTTGTAAATTGTATTTGTACATGTTTAAAGGTCTTTTGCTTTGCTAGCCTGATAGAAAGAGACCTGATTCTGCTTTGCTGTGTTTTTCATCTTACACAGGAAAATAACTGCAGAGCAGGTTTTGAAATGCTTTTAGGAATGAATTCTTTCTGCTCATGCTGATGGTAGAACTTCCACTGACATCAATAAAAAACAGAGCAGGCCAGTGCAGAAAAGCTTTGAAAATGCCTTATAAGTGCTAAAATTTGCAATTTTGCATTTAGTTAGACAAACATGTCCCTTAAAACGCTCACATTTGGAATACTAGCTTCTCTCGGGGGGAAAAGGAAAAAAAATACGAAATACAATTACATGTGTTCCATAGTCAGAGTACAGCAGAAACATGGATCAAATGAAGAATTAAAAAATAATAATTGAGTTTTTAGGCAGGTGACATATTCATTAATGTCAGAAAGCTTGTATGCTAGAGAATAAAATGGACATCTGTAGCCTCCTTCAAGACCACTTAAAATTATTACAGATATTTTGGCAGTTGCAGAAAGTGTTAATGAGACCAACTATGAATCTAAACTTTATATATCTGACTCTTCCTTCGTGAAATGACTGTTTATATTCAATATTTTGGGAGGTATGAGGGCTAAGTAATTTGGCTCCTAATCTTAAATATCAGCTAAAGCTTACACAGCTGTCCTCTACTGCATGTCCACTCTGAAGTGTATAATTAGGAGTAAATGTAATATTTCTTTTGCGATGCAGCACCGCAGTGTCTCTCTTACTCCATAACCAGTACCATGTTGTCAACAATTCAGAAGAGTTCACAGAAGAATTGAAAGCACTAAATTTTAGATGCTATTTAACCTTGTGCTTGTCTTTTTCTGCATCCCAGGACCCTGTACTCAAGGGACTCCATTAGCCAGCATCTTTCGTGGCACCAGTGTAGCAGTATAACTTTAATTGTGTTGTGGTTTAACCCCAGCCAGCAGACAAGCCCCACACTGCTGCTCCCTCACTCCCTCACCAGTGAGACTGGAGAGAGAATCAGAAGGGTAAAAGGTAGAAAACTCATCAGCTGAGACAAAGACAGTTTAAGAGGGAAAGCAAAAGCTGCTCACACAAGCAAAATGGAAGCAAAGAATGAATTCACTGCTTCCCATGGGCTGGTGGGTGTTCAGCCATCTCCAGGAGAGCAGAGCCCCATCACACCTAACGGTGACTTGGGAAGACAAACACCGTCACTCCAAACTTCCCCGCCTTCCTCCTTCTTCCTCCCACTTTATGTGCTGAGCATGATGTTTTATGGTCTGGAATATTCCTTTGGTCAGTTTGGGTCACCTGTCCTGGCTGTGTCTCCTCCCAGCCTCCCAAGCACCCCCAGGCTCCTCCCCAGCGTGGCAGCACAAAAATCAGAAAAGGCCTTGGCTCTGTGTAAGCCCTGCTCAGCAATAACAAAAACATCTCTGTATCATCAACCCTGTGTTCAGCACAAATCCAAAACACAGCCCCACACCAGGCACTGTGAAGAAAATTAACTGTACCCCAGCTGGAACCAGCACATTGTGGTAACCCCACAAACCAGAAAAAGCCCGTGATACCTTATCCTATTTCATTATCTTCACCAAAAAGAAAACATTTTGACATCAGCCCTCTTTACTATCTGTTCATAGCATGAAAAGAGAAATATTCCTAAGGAAATGCTCTATCTGCCATGAACCACTTCAGTCTGAATGTTTCACTTCGGCCATCTAAAAAGTTCATTAATCAGAAACAAAAAATATGTTTTATTTTACTGTCTTCAAAAATTAACAGCTTTGTTTTTCTCTTCTAAGTGATGAAACTGGTACAAAGGTGCAGAAGATTGATGTAGTACAGATTTGCATGATTCTGCTAAAGATATTTTACATATATGTACTTGTTAAATTAAAAGTAAATTGCACAATGTTGAAATATAGGATTTTCTTTTACAGTATAATTAAACCCAGATATCAAATATTTGTAAGGTGGATATTAGAAACACAAGTAGAAATTGAAATGTGTAACATCCCCTTTAAAATACCTTACCAAAATGTGCCTTGCAAACTGTCAGTATTTTAAATATCTGCAAATAAAGTGGTCATTTTGTCATCCGGAAAATTAAGTATTGTTCTGACAATGTAGAAAAAAAATTGAAAATTCCAACTGAACATACAAGAAAGGCAAATTACAAATAAATTTATGTTTTCCAAAGAAAGGTAAAATGATAATATATTTCTGTACTCTGATAAGGGTTTATTTTTTATGAATGAAGATGCTAAATCACAATGACTAAAACAAAGAAAGGAAATTTAAAATAATTGTTTTACTGATTCTTTAAGTGCACAAGTTATACATGATATTGATTTAAAATATAAATTTAGATTTTTTTGTTATGTTTGCATCTTACCTGGAGAAACGTACTTAAAGTCTGAAATTTAAAATGTCTTGTTACATATCCTCAGGAAAACCTTCCTTGATTTAGAATGATCTCTGTCGATATGACAGCTTCATTTCAATACTGTGTGAAAAAGCAGCATGTGAAATGTATACTTGGAGAAATATTGTTAAGTCAGCACTTTGATTTTCTTACAAATAGCAGCTCAGTAACAGCAGTACTACCACTTAGAAGTTGAAGGTGTTTTGTGAACAACTTTTTGTAACATTGAATTTTCATGAAAGCTCTGACATTTTCAAGTGAAAGAAAGGTGACTTTGCTTGCTATCTCTTGCATAAACTACAATATCAATTATCTCTACTTTGCTTAGTTGAGGATTCACTAAGAGTGTATATTACATTAAGTTTTGTTCACAAAATTTATTTCTTAATTCTCCTTGCCCCAACATTCATGCTTTTAGTATATTAAAATAACACCAGTAGAAAGAAGGATGTCATGGTGCTCTTTAAAAACAATATGCTGAATTTAAAATCTTTGTGATAATTATAATAAATGTATGACATTGCTTTAAGACTTTCAAATATACATTAAAGTGGAAAAATTGCACACAGTTTAGAGATCTGCTTCTGTTCTAATTTGGT
This sequence comes from Lycocorax pyrrhopterus obiensis, assembly GCA_014706295.1. Lineage (NCBI taxonomy): Eukaryota > Metazoa > Chordata > Aves > Passeriformes > Paradisaeidae > Lycocorax > Lycocorax pyrrhopterus. Next base: position 77,464,138 of record JACSVZ010000004.1, read on the forward strand.
ATGCTGAACTCAACTAGTGCTGCTATAATGAATCTATACCAAGGTGGGCTGAAATATATTGTACACACAGAAAATATTGACGATAGTGAAACAGAAATTCTGTTTCCAAAAATTATGAGTGTACATAATACTGGAGAAAATGAAAGCCCTGAGTGAAAATCTGGGATCAAAATATAGCCATACATCTTCCAGAGACATGGCTCATTAGCATACTAAGAGTTTTACACACTATATGCTGCAGTGGCCACTCATTCTGCATTTTCGTCAATACAGTTTACCATGGAAAACAAAATGTTTATCACCTCTTAAAAAATCTTTTTACATGTTCAAAAAGCAGAGACTAAAACTGGCACATTTCTGGTTTCTCACATAGGTGTGTGTCTAGTTGTCTGCGCTTGAAAAGAAAAACACAAGAACATGTTGTGGATTTAACCCACATACACAGATTAGTGTTTTCTAGCTTTTGACAGTCAGTCAGGAAACAGCATCCTGGGGTAATATACCACATGTGTTAACACAGATGTTTTACTCTTAAAACACTGCTCTGGACTAAGAGCATAAATGCATTAGGAAGTGGCAAACAGGGTATACATCTATTTTTCACTATTTTGACAAGATTCTGAAAAAAGCAATTATGCAATATTTTATTATACAATGACATGAATTAGGGTATAACATATACCAATATTAATAAATGATACAGCAACTGGATGATATATGGTAGTGATAACATTGAGATCTGTGAGATGGCTTAAAATGCCTTTCTAGTATTAGTTACAAGGCCACATGCAGAAAACATTTTCTTGTGTGAGAGATGAGCAATTTTCTGTTGAAATATACAATATTTTGACATTAGATAGTCCCAGAACACCCATAAGGAAAAGGAATGTTGTTTCCTTCTTCTAAAAAAATAAGAGAAAAAGCACTAGGAAAAGAAAAAAGAGGCAAAGTGAAATGTAAATTATGATATCTTAGTAGAGGAAAATGGAAATTATACAACAGCAGTTTTCCATCAGTGCAAAACCAGAATTCTATTTCTGTTCACGCTGTTCCTTTGGGCTTAATTTTTAAAATCTTGGTTGAGAACCACATTTTGAACACTATATTGAGATGATTTTTTTTTTCCAGATATGCAGCACTGAAGAATTCCTAAAATGCACAGTACAACATTGGGAAGTAAAAACAGAGAAGGGTAAGTACGAGAGTTGTCTGAGGAAATAATGACACACTATATGAACATTTTAGCTCTGCAGTAGCCTAAGGATCAGCTGTAGAGTACAGGAAGCATTATTGTACGTATGGCAATGAGGCAGGCAGCCACTCATTAGATGTGTGGCATATTCAATCTTGACTCCAAAGAGGGTTGTTCTTCAGACCCTACACGTGGCTGTTTGTAAACTAAAATGGTTGAACTTGCATGTGATGTGGCATATGAGCTTTTAACTCATAAACCTCTCATTTTGTAGCATGAGAAATATATGTCTAGCTGAGAAAAGCAGACATTGTTCAGGAGCAACAGTCACTCTTGAAGAGGAAATAAACCCGGGGGGTTTGTTTCCTGATGGCTGGGGTGTGTCCAGTGTATTTGTAAAATGGCATTTTTGCTATTGCCTAACTTGTCCATGAGGTTCTGTGATAAATTATAGTGTCATGTACTTAAGAAAAGAATGTTAACAAATACCAAGAAATTATCTTTGTTCATTGACCTCGCAAATCAAGTACAGGATTGCTCACGTTGTTTAAGTGCCACAGTACCTCCAGCGCAAATATCCAGCCCCAGCTGGACCATTCAGCTTGAGCGTATTAGGTGTCTAGGATCCTTTTACAACAAATAGTTATAAAATCAACAGTGTGTACAAGTGAAGAACTAAAAGGACATAGTACAAGAATAAATATTAATTTCTATCTAGAACTTTGCTGTATGAGTGTAGGCTGTATATTGAGGTATCACTGCTCATTTAATTTTCGGAATCTGAGGCTTTTGTTGTTGTAGCTGCTGTTCCTTTCCTGAATATAGAATTTAATTGTGCAGCAATTGTTCTTGAAAGACTGAGCGAGACAGGCTGCCCACAAAGTGAGACATTTAAATTCCTAAACCTTTTTTTTTGCCTGAGTTTACAGTTTTCACACTCTGCTAAAAGGTGGTAAACATATTAGCCAAGGCAGGCTTACCTTTGTTATGCAAATAAGACAGATAAAATAAGATCACACGCTTTTCTAATACTTAAAAAATCAGAGAAGACAGATAGTGGCTGTGTTTACACTGAAAATATTATTACCTTCTTTTCTACTGAAAATAGACCATTGTGAACTCAAGAAAAAAGGAGGCATGAGGCTAGTCGGAGAACAAACATCTAAGCAGGCATTCAGGGAGAAGACTAGAGAAGTCTCTTACTATTTTTTTATCCAAGGACAGTCTAATAAACAGGTATTGCATTGCACAAGTCGTGTTTCCAAATCCTGTGGTTTTGCTTGCACCAAGTATCTGCTAATTTAGGGACGTAAGAAAAGGTGAAGACAACTATCACATAACAGAACAGGTCATCAGTTTCTTAGGTACATAAGACTTTGGGCATTCACATAGTGATTTACAGACAATTTAGAAGACTGTGCTGTGTATATTAAGGAAATAATTTGCCAGACAGGAGTAGATATTTTCTTTTGCATACTTCAGCTATAAAGCAGCTCTATTTATATCATCACCCCTCTCCTGCTCAACCCCAAATAAAAATTAAATGATGCCAGATGATACCATCTATTTCTGGAAACTTCAGAGGAGATGTGTAATATTTTGCACCTACTCAGATACCTAGCTGAAATCAGGTGTCAAGTGCAATCACTGCATAACATCAGAACAGTGCTAATTCCTACCTCCCCTGCCTTCTTAAGGAAAGCAGTTTTGTGTAATCATGTTCAGTGTAAGGTTTTGTCTGCCTGTCAGTTCTCCCCTAGTGACATTTTAGCCTGCTAGTTTAAGAGAAAGAGGAGATGTAGAGATAGTAACATCCTACAGGAAACCAACAAAGCATGTTTCTTGGGAATTAAATCCTTTGTTTTGTCTTCCAGCCACAAGGACGTGTTCTGCTTGTCTCACGCAGTGGCAAGCCGCAACCAGGCACTAAGGAGTTCATGCATGTTTGCCAATGACTCAAAGTCTGTACTTCCAAACCAAACAACCCATGCCTGGCTAAACATCCAGCAGAATTTCAAAATTGTTGAAGGAAAAAACAAAAGAGTTGAAAATATCACAGTGAAAGTTCTTGTGGTAGATATATAATTTTAAGGTCATGTCAGTTATATGATGATATGGAAAAACAAATGCATTGCTCTTTTACTGCAGGCAAAAAGCCAAAGAAAGTGTATTCTGCTATTTACAGAAGTATTTAACAATCTAATGGTAGTGACAACTACTAGATTTGCACACCTCTGCCCACAGCATGATCCCAAAATATTCATAAGCAGCAGCTCTGCACAGTGACTCACCTACAGATCTCAGTCTTGAGTCTGCAAGAGGATACTTTACTCTTAACCCCTCCCCAAAGAATTCCCCAAAAGTCTGTCTCAGAAACAGTACTAAAGGAAGGACATGCCAGAGTAAGGCTACATCACACTTCAGAGAGTGTATGTTGTACTGTGGCTCACGGGCCATTCCTGTAGAGGTCCAAAATTACTCCATATGCCTCTTCAATTTTAGGGTGACACAGAACCAGCAGAGTTTCATGTTACCTCTTTTTGATATCTTCTGACTTCTTCAAATTTTGTGCTGTGCATACCACAAAAATTCAGCCCCTGTACTAGGATTTATCAAAACTGTTTATTTGCAAGTTGGAATTAGGACCCTGTTCTAAATTATTCAAATACAATAATGATATTTAAGGTTATTTAAAATGTTGGGCGCTGACTTTTTTCTTTTAAGATTAGCACAAAAAAATCCTACAACAATATGCAAATGCAGTTTGAGTACTTTGCAGGAAGATATCATATCCAGAGAATCTCACCTTTGAACAAAATGAAGGGAAATTTTGCTGTTCAGAGCCCCTCCTCTCCTATTCCCCCACAACAGAGGGAGTGATACCAGAAAGGACAGAAGAGACAGAGGCTTGAAAATAGACAGATGGGTATCAGCCTGACATAAGGCCTGGAATATGCAAGTATTTTTCAGGCAGTCCCAGGGGATTTACAATGGCACATTTTTTGACATTGAGGAAACTGCAGTGAGCTCAGTGACTTATTTTAAATCTTCATTGCATACATCCCTCTGCTATGCCATATTCATATTGTAATTTGAACCAGATCACACCCTTTGGTAAGACAAAAGGAAAAACAAAACCAAAAAACATGGAACAGAGATGAGAGGATTTTGCTCACACTGTATATGTAGCCTTGCTATGTGGTACAAGTTTATGGGCAGATGTTTGTATGAGGAGAAGCAAATCAGGAAGATCAAAATAGTTACGACATGGCTGAGAGGCTGAATTTAAGTCTCTTTCGTATAACAAAAGATCATTGGCTGTCAAAGAAAAATGAGAGCTTATACAAAACATATGAATACATGAGCAAGACAAATAGCATATGGGAATTTTTAATCAGGGTAGGCAAAGCTTTCAGAATTTATTCCCTGGTCAAACCTTAAAAAAATGCTTTACAATTTGTTGTGAGTTTAAAGATTGATAGAAAAGGGTTTGTTGAGGTTCAGATTGGGAAAATGCAGCAAACTTGCAGCTCAAGGGATATGCAATATCCATAGGTTTCAAACGTGGGAGAATAGTTGGAAATATTATTGCACCTTTTCAAGTTCTGCTTCCAAATCCAAAAAAACTTTTCAATAACAAAACATTTAGAGATGCTTCAAATTTTTTTTTCATGAAAATATTTCTGCATTTAACTCCAGATGTAATTAGCTTCTGATTGCATTAACAAAGACATAAATCCAAAGCTCCATTGAAGTCAGTGGAAATAAGTTAAGGTAGTATTGGTTATTAGGCAGGTTGAGGCTCACGCTATGAAATGCTGCTTAAAATTTTGTGCCGTCTGCATATGTCAAGATAGCGTGAGGCCTGTTGTGTTTCCTCCTTCTTCTTCTTACTGTGCAGAGACCAGCAAAATGTGTATGTTCCTTTCAGGTGACATTCCATATTAAGGGCCAGGTCATGCCATCAATTTTTAAACACAACTACCCACTGAGATCAATGCAGAGTGCTACTTAAATCTTGACAGTAGGGTGTGACCCTATAATACCAAGAAATACCTCTTTACTTGTCTAAAAGCCTGGTTCTAGTCACAACAGCAGTCTATCAGCATTAAATACTGCATTTGTAGCATTCCAGCGCTTATGTAGTATATCCTACTGTGTTTTCAAATGTGATCATTGCTTATACTTTTCAGCTATCTAAACTTCATCCTAGTTCCTATTATTAATAATAATAGTAACACCCAAGTGCAGCAACACCACAATTTGAAAATTGAGTAAAGAACTACTGAGGGTGTAGATCCAGACCGAAAAATGCATTATGCACACAGAGATCCTTGTGCTCTGCAAGATTTTATTGGTCTCTCTAAGACCACCAAAATAGAGGGTAAGTAGAGTCATAGAACCACTGAATGATTTGAGTTGGAAGGGACCTTAAAATCAGCTAGTTCCAACCCCTCTGCCATGTGCAGGGATGCCATTCATTAGACCAGGTTGTTCAGGGCCCCATCCAGCCTGACCTTGAGCACTTCCAGGAATGGGGCACCCACAACTTCTCTGGGCAACCTCCTTCCGGAGTCTCACCACTCCCACAGTGAAGAATTTCTTCCTATTATCTGATCTCAACCTGCCCAGGATGTGATTGGCCTTGTGGGCTGCAAGCACACAGATTTTGTGTCCTGTCCTTTAATCAAAACTACAGACCCTTATCATAAAAGATTTGCTCACATCTTTAGCCACACAGCAAATAGTGTAGCAAGGGCAAAGAGGGATATTCAGAATTCAGAGCATGATGCAAATGGATAAGGTCTTTGCAGGACTGAAGTCACCCATTTGTTTTCCAGTTTTTACTCTCTTCTTTGCAGCTGTCATGCACCCTGCAAAAACACTGATAGTTTATTAATGGGAATAGTCTCCCTCATCTTCCAGCATAAGTGATTTCAGGTGAGGTGAATATTAGAGAGATATCATGCAAAAAATGTAAAATGTTATAGCTGCAAATGTAGCTAGATCATTACAGATAAGCTAGGCAAACCTATCATGCCAGTAATTCTATTCATCCCCTGCATTTTGCTAACTCATTTTGGTTTCAGCAAGCCACTCAAAAGCACTAACGATCTAAAAGTCATTCCACCCCTCTGCCTTGTCCTCATGTATTTATTTCCACACATACACCTTACTGTGTACAGGTAAAAAAGGTTTTGATTCATTTTCCTGGTACAGGCATGTCATTGCCTTTCCATGAAAGAACAGAAAAAAAACCTTTGCTAGGTATATTGCTTTAACATGGAGGGAAAGAGCAAGGGAATAAACTCCAGGCAGGCATTGAAAGCTTCAAACTCCCATAGTTTAGAAGTACCCTTACAACTGTGACATTTTCAAAAAGGATTTTAAACCAGCTTTTCCAAGGGGCTTAAAGATTGCATTAAGTACAAGATGTGATTTTCAAAAGGGCAAAAACAGATGACATGTAACTTCCAAGTTGCTTTCAAAGTAAGGCTGAATTATTAAATGCTAAAATCACCTCTAAAATGTGATTTAGACTGTTAAATCAGGTAATGGCTTTTGAAAACTTTACCTGCCATTGATACAAGGATAGGGCTCTCTGTGAAAGAGGTGATTCTTTGACACCATTTCATGAGTTTCAACACTTTTTGACGTAAGAAGTCTTGGTCAGGCAACTATAATTTTCTGGGAATTAATAATAATTTTTGAATCTCCTTCTTGTAAAATTCAGCCTTGGGACCTTCTTCCACCAAAGAGTGAGTGAAATCTCACAGAGTTTAGGAACTCCCCTACTTTTACTGAATGTAAATCTTATGCTGTGAAACACAGGATTAGGGATTTGGGGTCTGCATTACTGTTTTAACTGTACAGGATTGTTAAATGTTTTCATTTTGATTCAGATGGAAGTTTGACAGTCAGAATAAAAGCTAAATTCCTCTGGTAGCTAACCTTCAAACTTGGTTTACTGTTGCTTTTTAAAACCTGAAGTACAGTTTTTGGTAGAAAATAATGACTTCTCTATCAGATCTAAAATATGTCTGTTCCAAGAAGCACGAAATGACTGTCAAAATCCCTTCCTCCTGTGATTACACTGCAGCAAAGAACCTTATTCCCATTGTAAAAAGCATTTTGTGCAGTCACAGGAAAAAATGATATGTGTTCCAACTACCCTAAGCAACTTTCATTAAGCCAAGTTCAAACTGCTTCTTTTGCCTATTGCCTTTGACCTCTGAGGTTGATGATCCTCATAGTAAAAATATTTACAATACAGAAATGGTTGGGGGTTTTTGTGTATAAAAGACTGTAAAATTCATGCCTTGGATCATGGTATTTCTGAAACAAACTCGTTCAGGGTAAAAAAAAATAATTATTTTCTCAGCCAGAGCTCAGACCTGCCCTGATTTCCCTGGATACAAAATACATGTTTTCTACAAAGTATCACAAGCATTGCTATCTTTAATGTGACATAAATTGAGCCGTAGACACAGGAATAGTTGTAGAATTCATTCAGCTTCTGCTGCGTGTTTTTGATGTTCCATTTATAACCCCACAAATGACAAACATTCTCACAGAAGGTTATAAATAATGCCGCGGTACAAGGTTGTGGAAGGCATTACGCCTGCCGACTTTCCGCAAAACACTTTCCACAAAACACTTTACTTTTTAGTAGGCAGCAGAACTCCTGTTTGTAAAAGTGTAAAAGAGATTGTATCGCCTCTATTGCCTGTGACACTACTAAATACTTCCATCAGCTACCATGAATGCATTGAAAGTTACTTAAATTACATATCAGGGTCGGCGCTCCCCAGTACCACCTAGCACACAGCACCATCGCATAGTTTGGCTTTTAAAGCTGCACGTGTTGCAGGACCCAGACACTCGTAATTTACTGTGACATGGAATTAGACGAGGTGTAATATGACACCATGCAATTACCGACTTGTGATACAGCACTCTGGCTTCAGAGGCCACACAATATGCAGCAAGGGAACTATCTGCAGAATTAAGCCTAAAGCTGATCATTTGCATAGTAAAGGCACTTCAAAGGAAGACCAAAACATTCTTTCGTTGTATTATTATTTGCCATATTGGACATCATTCATCTATTTGTAAATGTATTCATCTGTGGTGTTGTCACTGAAAGTGTGTGATCTCAGCTGAATTCTGTTTTGACAATAATTCCATAATAAAATTTTCCTTTATTCCCCTGGCAGCAGAACTGATTTATGATGGCAGCTACAGTTAAAAGTTTGTAAGCATAAACATACAAATGTTTAGAGGAAAAGAAACTATGGGGACTTTCCTTTCCGCTTTTAAAGACACTTACTGCGGAAAAGCCAGACATCTGAAGCATCAGTAGAAACACACAGTCCAAAGGTGGCTGAACCAGTGTAGGACAATGGAGATACCAAGCCCGTGCATTAGTGGAAAAGGTTAACATATCCTATTAGCAGGCTTTCTACAGTCAAGGTTATGCTGAATAAACCCTGACAGCTAAATTTTGTGTAAAATAATATTTTTTTTTTATTATTAATTCACCAGGATAGGTGTTTTGATCACTGTGCAGCTGCTTGTTTTAGCTGGGATCTTCAAGGGCATTATTCTAGTTAGAGGGAATTTTTAAAAATGATAGTGATTGTAGTAAGGGGACCAGAAGAAATTTAAAACATTTAATGATTAATAGGATTCCAGTTTTCAGCAGAATCAGGTAACTTTGATCACCCTCTCTTGTCTTGCTTACAACAGGGATGTCATAGCACAGAAAAAACCAAACCTTCCCTTGCTGAGGACTGCAGGTATTTTGAAGGCTGAAATTTCTTTCTTTTATAAAATCACAGCCTTGAATTCCTGCCTTGTTAAAGTGCTAAGGAAAGACTCCACTTTTCTGGAAATGAAAAATAGGGCACTGATGTTCTTGGTTCTCTCTGAATTTTGTGAAGGAGAATCTTACAAAGATGATAGCAGGCCTCTTTTTCCTTCCTTGCTTTTTATTAGGTTGTGAATTAAATAATTATCTCAGCTTCTGGCCCATATAATAATATCACCTGCTATGTTTAATCTCTGTGGCTGCAAGGCGCTTGGAGAACATCTGAAATCTGCACAGCAGTTGGAGAACCTGAGTACACTAAAGAAATTATGTATTTCTGTATGTTTAAACTTGCTGCAGCTGTACATAAAATTTTTCAAGTGCTAACACAGACAAAAGAAAACTGTATTCAAAAAGATTCACTTAGTGTGAATCAGACTTGATGGGAGCAAGTCTTCCTCAGATGCCTTTAGCTATCAACTCTATCACATAATCCATCTTTAGAACTAATGAGAAACTAAAGTTAGCAGGATAGACGACATTTTTTGTCTGACAGCATCACAGTCTGCAACTGAGGGATTTTACAGTGGTGGCTATCTTGAAGATTACGGCCAGCACTGGATGAAAGAATCTCAAGTCAGTAGAAATAATTATGATGTGCAAAAATGAAGAATTAACATATTCTTTTGAGGAGTCAGAAATTTCGCAGGCTTCAGAAGAGCACTTGCACTTGCACACACACACACACACACGCACACAACCCCTTTTAAACTACTGAGTCTGCTCATTTGAGTAATTGCTCAAAGGTGAGTAAACGATCATGTCATTGCCCTTTGAGACCAGCTTTCATGAAAAATCTACTGCGTATTTCAATAACATTAGCATGTACAGTGTATAAAAAGCCTTGAATATGAGCTTACTTCAATTACCCAGAGGTTTTTTAGACTTATACATGCTGCATAGCTAGACATTCCCCTCTCCTTCTTGCTTCTTCTTATCTTCTACTCCCTTTTCCTGCCATATGCCACTAATGTAACCAGAGGCCATTAGGGCAACTCACTCCCAGGCTCAGATATTGGAAAGTATAGTAAATGATCAAAGCTCAGGTCAGTGCGAGCACCTGGTCAGCTTTGATCACCCTCATTAGTTATGACAAGCAGGAATCCCTCTTGTCCTCTCAGAAAAGTGTTCACGCTGGTGGTGTATTTATTTTGATCTCATACTGAGAATAAAAGTAGACTCGTGATTAAAACCTGGAGCATTCTACTGGAAAGCAAAGTTACCTCAAAGTGATGGGGATGGATTGCATGTACCTTAAAAACGAAAAATATAGTATAATGTTTTAAGTCCACAATGTCCTCCTCAAAAAACCTGTCCAGAACAAATATGTCTAGCTGTCTGCAAGAAGGATAAAATGCAAGAGCTTTAAACAGAAAGAAAATAGATAGCTCACACTCTGTTTTTCAATCCTGTTGTCCTTTAGGCTCGTAGTTATTGTTTTGGTTAGAAACATCTTCTCCCATTTCTTTAAATTTCCTTTTCATAAGTTTAAAATAAAATTATACTCCATTACATAAAGATTTTTTCAAAAGGTGAATTTCTCCTGAGTTTTCATATGTGATATGATGGCTTATTCCCTGCAGACTGAGTATTTAATTTTCTTCCAAATGAATTTTGAACTTCTGGCTATCCTGTGTATTTTCCATGTGAGTGTCTACGTTAGTTTAGATCCCAAACTTTTTTGTTTTAATATAGTCTTGTATCAATTATTTTCACTGGTTAATTGTCACCACATGAGGCAAGTAGAATCATTGTGCAGCTCTACTTCCGTCTTTTAATTTTAATTTACCTTTTCTTGCTCTGTCTAAAAGGATGGGGAAGAAATTTCATTGTTTTTGACATTTCACTTGCTCATTTGTATTTTCTTTCTCTGATTGTAATTATTTTCTTCTCTCTAATGCTCTATGTTCCAAATTCAATTGTATGCAATTGCATGAAAATAACAAACAGCGTGGAAATCGGGAATAGTAGATAATAAAAGGAAAAACCCCAACAAGCCTAGGTGGTAAATTATCCATGAACAATAAAAAAAATGGACTGTTCTGGTCTAGTGATTTTCCATCAGTTGGCTGATATTCTGTGGAATACTTACATGATTTAGGGAACCCACTAAATAGATGTTCTTAATTAGCCTTTACAAGAATCTTCCTCTCTATTACTCTCTTGCTTTGCACATACGTGTGCACACATACAAACACTCAAACACTCATATATATATATATATATATATATATATATATATATATGTAATTGCAGAAAAAGCTAACTTCCAGACTTAAACATTTCCAAAGGAGCTACTCTTGGCAGCATATTGTCTTTGTATTCTGATATATAGTGTTTCACATTTCAGATGGGGGCTGTTCACTGAAGTTTTAGTTTCATTAAGAGCTTATCACACCTGTGAACAATGATTCACTGCACTTCCCATCAACAACAGACTTAAATGCCCCCTCAACTCTTGGCCAGCTCTAAAAGTCAGTTTGAAATTTGGACTCCTAAGAATTCTCTGGTTACCCCCACATTATATCACATAAAATCATCTTTGTGTGAATATAGCAGCAGCAGGCCAGTCAAAATTCTGCTCATCCTGGTTTCACACAGACCATTTGTTCTTTGGAGTTCAATTCTGCTAAAATTGTATTGAAAAATTTGATGTTTCCTCTTCATACTCTATTTCCGTACAGTACTTGAAAAGGAATTTTTGGGTTCTTTCCAGTGATAATCAGTTATCCTTTTTTCTTTGTCCTTCTCATGGTAAGTTGCAATCTACTCCCTTCTTACTGATTCATTTCCCCCAAGTCCTTCAAGAAATATGTTGTCCAGTTTGAAAACTCAGCAGTTCTGAGTTAAAAGTTATTTACTTCTATCCCTTGACTTCTTAAAAAATAAAAAAATGTGGAGAAGCATCTGTTCTAGAAAAAAATTCATCAGAAAACACTCTTTTCTACTCAGAAATTCCTTGCATATAAAATTCATGAGATAATACATATTGTCTCAAAGTGAATAGAGTGTTATGATAAATACATCCAATTTTTATATGTTTTGGATTTGTAAGAGATAATTTGAATGATGCTATCTATTTCTGATTTAGCTTTTCTTGTATTGCAGTATGAGTCATAACAGAAAGTACCAGGCAGTAAATACATTAGGTACATTTATAACAACTTAGAGGGAATAGGGGCCTTTATAGATTATCTTAAGCAGTAAGAGGGCTAGCCATACTTACTTCTGAATAAATTTCAGCTTTCTTAATCTTCAGCTTTTCTCTCTTATGTGATTAAATGCCACTTTATTCTAGAATATACAACCTGCTTTACCTCCTCAGAAATTGCTTTTCTGATGTATTTCTTGGAAGTTCTTTGATAGTTCTTATTTGTATTGTGGTGCCACCAAATGTAACGTAGGTACTGTACAAACACGTGTTCACCCTGCGTGAACAGAGACTAAATGGAAAATTAGTATTAAATTAGTATTAAATATCAATGGCAAAACAAATGTGACTTGCTCACGGCTGCCCCACAATGTGGAGGTAGAGCTGAAACCAGAATCCCTAAATAATTGCATTGAGTGCTAAATCCCACTGGTCACCTGCATGAGCTGCACTGCAGACATCTCCAAAGTTGGTCATGTATTTGGGAACACTGTAGGTGGTCTGAATCTGTTAAAAGAATTTTCCCAATGCCTGTCTAGATTTTTCGTAGGCATGCAGAGCGTAGACTAGTGCTCCTTGTTCTCATAAATGACAATGCATTTCCCAAACTGCTCTGAAAAGGAACTGGAGATAAAATGCCTGTTTTTCACAAACTGATCTCCTGCCACTTTAAGCTACACTGCTTTTTTTTTTCATTCTGTGTTGGTTGAGATCTCATTTAGTTGCAACAACATGAGCCTGATGCAGCAGACATATGGATGTTTAGGGCAGCATGTTATTGACAAATTCTCTAGACTGATGATTTATTATATACATCAATGGACAACACTTGTTCTGTCTATGAATCCTGTTTTCTCAACTCTGCTCATCTGGGAGAGACACGCTGTGCACTAGTGGATACATGATTTTTTTTATCCAGTTGAGCCTTCTATAGACCCATGTATTTCATTCTGATTTATGTCTGGCTTAACTCCTTCAGTCTGTTCTTTGACCTGCAGGTATGCTGTTCTAAACTGAATCACACTTAAATACATAAGTGGTGCTCAAGGTGCAGGGGAATACTAGGGAGAGCTATTCCTTAAACAGTATTCTTGTTGAGAGATTGAAAACATCACTTGAAAACCATGCAATGAGTCCTGTCAATGGCATTTTTAATGCAGATGAATGCTGGTGATTTCAAAAGAGCCCAATATGAAAGGACACATCGAGTGGCTCTCCTGAATTTGTCCTGCTGTTGCTACTAGAGTCAGTTCTACTGAATTCAGTAGGATCAGGTCCCATACTCTTAGAAAACTGAAGATTTATTAAGTTTGAAAAAGCTCTATATTGTCGGCATGCTGAAAAGTGTTTTCCAAAAAGACTGATATTTATAACCACCCTAAATATTTCAGGTTCATCTGAGGGTGTGTATCTTAAATACCAAGAAAACAAAACACACTGTCATTTTCTGGAAGGAATCAGTTCATATCATGACAGCAGCTGAAGCAGATACACATATATATAGGTGCTTTATATATATGTGTATATAGGTGCTTTAACTAAGTTAAATGCTATATTCACTTTTTAGATCACCTTTGTTCTTGGAACTGCAAAATTTTCTTTTCTTTCTTCCATAGCTATTGGAATCGGTGAAGCAGAGTAAGGCCCTTGAGTGGCATGAGATCAAATGTGGAAAGTCCTCAGGGACTTTCTTGTTTGGAGTCTTCTGAATCATATGCTGGCACATACAAGAGGTATCTCACTGCACAAGATGGAGTGAAGTTACCCTTACTGCAAGCATAATTTAACATATTGAATGTACAATCCTGACAGCTGCCATTATGAATAATTAAATAATATAATTACAGATTTCTCAGGTTGCATTACCCAACACTACTTACTGTACAACCTTCTAGGTAAGTCCATAACACAGATTTGGCTGGATTTCTTATAAATAGTCTTGAACAATCTGACCTCCACATGATTCTTCATGTGTGAAGCAGGGCTTTTTTTTTCTTTTTTTTTTTTTTTTTTTTTTTTGCCATCCTGCACATTTGCAGATTTGAAGACAAAAACTTTGGCTTCAGCTAGAACCTGCTTACTTTGAAACTGGGACATGAGATAAATTCACTAATGCATCATAAAGCTTCCAGCCTTCCTCAGGGTTCCTCCTGGGACACATCCTGGGGCGACTCCTGCAACCAACACAATGAAAATAAGAGGATGTTGATGTATCTTACTACAGAGAGTAAAGGAATGTCGTTCCAGAAAAATTTGTGTAAGTACAGGAAATAGTGAGATACAGTATACTTTATGAATGCAAATCAGAAGCGTGATTAAAATCTAAAAATTCAGGATTACTTTATTCTGATTACAATCCTGGTAACTCCAAGAATACAGTAATTTTTTTAAAGTACTTTTTACAATAATCTTTAATCACAAAGATATTACTTGCAGATTTTTGTGGATTTTTTCAATTGTTAATGTGTTTTCTGCTCTATGACTATTAATTTATGAAACTAAAATAAGTGTCTGATCAAAATACAAAATATTCAGATCAAAACATTTTAGCTCCGAATTTTTTTTAATTTTAAAAACTTTCAGCTATTTCCTTTCTTGTTTCTGCAATAGCAGATCTTGTGAAAAATATACTTTTTACTGCTGATTCAAAGTTCTCGTCTTGCACCTGAAATAGTAGTCTAGTCAGATAAACAAAGGAGAATTGAATTTAGTTACAAATTCAATCATCAGTGTTCAATCTGTCATATACCTCAGGCACCCTTTTATGGAGGGATTTATCCAACATAACTTTGGAAAGTGGGATATTCACAACTATCATCAGTTCTATGTACCTAAACTAGTCTTTACAATGGCATTCACCATGTTCTAAAACTGGCAAAGTGAATTAAACTTTAGTGGATTCTTTCCCCCTGCACTGTCTGTGTGCAGAACCCATAACTTGGTCTAGTTGATTGAGTTTTAAATTGCTCAAAATAAATGAAAAGTTCCCAGCCCTAAAAAGCCATCTGTGGGACTTTGCAAGGGAATAGATCTGATTACAGGACCAAGACCTAGAGATTATCATGACAATATCTTTCTGCTATTTTTGTGACAACTATTGTATGAAAGTTATGAAGTGACAGCAATAGAGGTCATGCTGTCAGAATCTTAAAATGTGCAAGCTGAAGGCCCTATTTGTCGTTCTTTTTAGCTGTCATTTTAGGACCAGCTCACTTTACAGTGCATTTCTCTTTTATGAGAAGGTGTCAGCTGCAAAAGGTGGTCTTAGATAGATAGCAGTGCTTGTACTTCAGAGAACATTGGATACATGCATACACATGAACACACATATGCAGTTAGATAAGTATTTTTATATACGAAATGAATATACAGATGGAAGAAATGAGACACAAAATAGTATAAAGACATTTTCACCTCTATTTCAATACATAATTTTCCACAATAAACTTATGAAATTATGATGCCGTCAATTGTTTGACTAAAACCCTTGATTTCCACAAAGGCAGAGGACAAGAAACACATCATGACTAAATACCGAATGAGTTATGGATGTTGTTCCTTCACAATTAAATTTATGGTGAATATCTTGCTCGAATCTATTACGTCTTCCACATGAAAAAATAATGAAATATTTTACAAAATCATTTTCCCATTTTTAAATTGATTATATCTGCACAACTTCTATATAAAGAAGGTTCTATCATATATTAGAAGCCTGAATTCAAACAGGAATACATTTTTTAAACCACAACAATATAAACTATCTTGTCCTTTTTTTTTGGAAAATGAGTATAGTGTTTTTCACTCATTCTCACATAATTCTGCAGTAAATTCATTTTGATCTAAGTTCAAATATTTTAGAATAGTTTTATAAAAAAAAAGTTGCTTTTTTTTAACATTCTTACTATTTTTGATATTTCATTCTTTTAGATTTCACCCGAATATTTGGGACGACTGAAAGACTGACCCTGTGAAAGTTGATCAGTGCTTTCTGGTTGGTTCTGGATTAATAGGATGTTCTGCTTCCTAAGAAAATATTTATAAAGACACAGTGATTTGCATGCATTGATGTATCATATTTTTTTAAGAGGCATGGCTAATGTATATAATT
This sequence comes from Lycocorax pyrrhopterus obiensis, assembly GCA_014706295.1. Lineage (NCBI taxonomy): Eukaryota > Metazoa > Chordata > Aves > Passeriformes > Paradisaeidae > Lycocorax > Lycocorax pyrrhopterus. The sequence continues at coordinate 77,480,462 of JACSVZ010000004.1, forward strand.
TTTGTATTTAATGGCATAAATTTTTGAAAAGGACTAATTATATCCTACATTATCTCTTGATGACAGAGTATCAACAGTCTATTTTAAGTGATAAGCAATTTGTAGAAGAAGCTTTGCCACTTTTAAATGTCAGTTAAAAATAAAATCAATCTCCTTTAGATTACAGATTTCAGGAAGGCAGGAAGGATTGGTACTAAAAACCACTGAAAGAATAACTATTCCTTTGAAGCTATGCAAAAACTGAATTTGAAAATGTTCAGGTACAGTGAGTTCTATTAAAACCTCAATAAATGTTGCTTTAAAATATCACTGCAGCACGTCCCTTTTGAGGCAGTGGACAATAGCAGACCCTGCTGATCCATGGAGTATTCAATATTGAATTTTTAATGATGCTTACTGTATTACTCTGCTCTGATTATCTACTCAGCATCTGTAATATTGGTAGAGACTTTGATATATCAGCACATTCTTGTTTTTCTACTCAACACTTCTTACATTAAAAATTTTCTGTCGCAGAATAATTCATCTAACACTAGATAACTATTTTCACTTATCAACCAGATCAATAGACAAGCCTGTCCAACAGCAAATACATGTTTTGTAAATCTTTATATTGGTTTATTTCTCTCAACACTGAATGTTACTTTGGAAATAGTTTGGGTTTATTCACAATAAAAACTTAAGCACTCTACGCTTGTGACTTTGGTATCTTTCAGAGTTTAAGGTGGCTGGAGATGCTGGTATTTAGGCAGCTGAATTGCTCTCTTGATTTTCTTGGAAAAACTTAACAACCAACAGTAAACCATAGTATGCAAACATTTTAACAAATTAGTTCTGAATCTTTCTAATACTTGGTAGAGTATCTTTATTTATTTACCTATGTATATAATGAATGTAAGTAGATATATGATCCATATTATTTCTAAAACAGCATAAAACTGAGAGACAAACATCCATTTTTGCAATAGAGGCACGTGTGCACTTGAGGGGTGAATAATGAATTAGAATACAAATTTTCATCACATCCTTCATAGTTATACTGATTTCATTTGCCTTTGTGGTATGTACAAGTGTCTTGTTGGCATGCAGAAAGTACACATCAGGACACACGAAGCTCAAAACTCATTGCAAACCAAACATCCCTCTCCCCACTGCTTTAAATATGTCTTTAAAAGAAACAATGTCTAATGAATAAGGAGGTGCAAACAAAGCATGAAGAATATTTTCTTAAAAGTCTCCAGACAGCCGGAAGACATGATCCTAATCCTAAATGATCACACCTAATAACAATGTGAGTCTGAGGGCCTTAAACACTGGATTTTCTTCATCCTGTGTCATTACAGCTCCAGAGCTTTGTCATATTTCATAATAAAGGAGGTCATAAAGACCTCCTTTAGAAGGACTCCTGTCATACCACTGATAATTTCTCAGTGATTCTAGTCTTATGTCCCTATTCCGTAATCATTGTAATTTTTTCTGAGAAGTTCTTAAGGAGTTCTGGCCACACCTTTTTTGTTTCAGCCCAGGATATGATTGGCTTTGTGGGCTTTGGGTGCACTTTGTTGGCTCATGTCCAGCATCACAAGAGGAAAATATGAGGAAATAAGCACCCTTATGGCAAAGAAGGACAACACAATTCTAAATTACTTTAGGAAAAGCATTGCCAGCAGTTCAACAGGGTGATCTTTCCCCTCTACTCAACCCTTGTGAGACGCACTTGAAGAACAGGGTCCAATTCTTAGCTTCTGAGCACAAGAGAGACAGGAATGCAAAGGAAAGGATCCAGCAAAGGGCCACAAAGGTGATAAAGGAATTAGAGCATCTTTTGTGGAGGAAAGGCAATGAAAGTGGGAATGATTCAGCACAGAAAAAAATGTCTCAGGAGGATCTGTTCAATACCTATAAAGTTCTGATAAAAGTGATTGTGCCCACTGGCAGGACAAGTGGTGATGCATACAAATCAAGGCCCAGGAAATTCCATCTGTACATAAGAAAAAACTTTTCTACTATGAGTGTAATCAAACACGGAAAAAGGATTTCTAAACAGAATATGGAGGTAACCAATGTAGGTGACCCTGCTTGAACAGGAGGCTTAGTCTAGATGACCTCAAGAAGTCCCTTCCCCTCTTAACCATTCTGAGAAGTGGGGCTTTATAAATTTCTGAAAAAACTTCTTCTATAGCTCAAACATGTTATTATCCAGGACCGTTTTATAATCTGTAAGTCATGGGTTGCCATATTTGGATCTTCATAAATGTATTTTGACCATTCCACCATTCTCTTTAAACTAATGTCAAATATTGTAGGATTTCTAAATATTATTTCCAAACTTGAATTTTAAAAGAGATCCATAACAAATGATAAAATTGTAAACAAGTTCTATGTTATTTGAAAGACCAAATACAAAGATAATTCTTAATACTGAAACAAAAGCAAGTTGGATATAGCAAAGTCCTGCCATGAAAGATTATTTTTTAACCCTCTCAATGTCAAAATTCAATTTTGTTTCCAGCAGCTAGACTCCTAAAGTGGGCTTTTCTGAGTTGTCTTTCTGGCTTTGATATAAAATACAGAATTATTTTCTGGAGTGAAGGAAAGAAAAGTAAGGAGTATATTAAAAGTGTACTTCATGGTGCATTAATTTTCTAGAACTGGAAAGATTGAAAGGTTTGTAGAACATCTAAGTTGTGTTTAATTTTGCAATTTTATTTTGTTAATAAGATTGCATTTAGTCTATTTCTGTATTGCTCAAAGTACTCTTCCTCATTTTTCTATCCTAGAAAAAAAGCCCAACTAGAAATAGAAAACAAAATCATGGTTCTTCTGAGATGAGAAACAAAGCAGCCTAAGGGGGTAGGATTTCACCTAGAAGTTGTTGCTTTCAGTTTGATTAGCTCTTCAGATGGTCCATAAATTGTTCTTAGAAGTGAAAAGCGTTTAGGTCACTTTGACTCTAGGCATATATTCACTGAAATTCAGGAAGTCATGAGGAATATGCTTGGTATATTCTCTGAGATGGGAGGAAGAATATTACTATGGAGATTTTAGCAGGCCTATATATTTATATAATTTCCGTAACATTTTAAAATAAAGAAAAGTTTCTTTCTAAGGTCAGTAAGAGGTTAGGTCACCTAAGCTGGACGTGTACTGCAGTGAAGATATGCAATTGGTAGTGGTGATGGTGGCATGTTAGTTGATTTTGTTTTCCTTATGGATGAAGATTTTTGTCTATTAAAAAACCCCAAAAATTTACGTGAAAGTATTCCTGTCACAACACTTTATGTTTAAAATGTGACATGCTTGTATATGTATGCACATATATATGTACACACCTGGTTATTTGGCTCTCATTTAGCATATGCAGAATTCAAATTGAAATTCAGTTCACATTCTTTATGTTAGTCTTTACTGTTTCTACATGGTGCTGTGCGCTTGCTCAAAAAACTCACTGAAAAAGGCTTAATTTTCTAATTTTCACACTTAATATAGAAATCCCTTCTTAAAGATCTCTAGGAAATTGTGCAGTAAGGATAGGCAGAGCAGTGCTTATCACAGTCCACCTTTCGGGAATTTTTACTAAAAGCGTTTTCTTATGAGTATTTTTTATATCTTAACTAAATAGACTAGATATTAGTTTTCCCAGCTCTCCTAAGAGCATTAATTAAAGTAACTTTTTGAGTTATGCATTCTGAAATGAAGATATTGATTTTGCCTTCATAATAATGAAAAGATGAAATTTTTTCTTTCATTATCCAGGAATACAGCTAACATTGAACATTTTCAAAGGCAGTGTAGAGATGTCCTTTCACAATTTCTGAATTTTTTTTTAAGCTGATAAGTCTTAGCAACTGGGAAATTTAATATGTGATTGAAAAAAAAATATACTTTGTCATTTTGGACAGCTTTAAATATAACAATAAAAGAACTGTGTTTCTCTTCAAACACTTAAAATTATAAAAAGACAAAGGGTCTTGTTTTATGTTCAAACGCATATAAAGAGTAGAAATTATAATCATAGCATGATGTGTAAAAATGCTTGATTGTTTTTCTATTTCTATTGTTTCTCTGTCTTATTACATGTGTGGTGGGTTCACAGCAAGGGTAGGGATTGTTAATAATCAGAGAAAATGTTTGAGGGCATGAAACATTTCTATCACTGTTTGCAAAGTCAGCAGAGCTCTATTACAGTTTTTTCCAACTGTAAACTGAAGGCAATTAGAAGGACCCTTAGAAACAATATAAAAACTTGAGAGGATGAACACTCTAACGTGCTTTTAAGAAAATTGCTCTGAAGATTTATTACACTTATAACCTTTATTGTGAGCAGTTGTCGCTTTATTTGCAGTTTAAATCTGTTTGTTTTTTTCTTCCAGGATTAGGAAGATTTTTCTCTGCCTCCTACACATCTACTTTTATGAAATGTCTTCTCAGTATTTCCGTGCTGATCACAAGGTTACTTTAAAACCTTGTCTTTTACTAAAGCACTATAAATTAAAGTGAAAATCAAACAAAAAATAATCACAAAAAACATTAAAAAAATTTAATTTCAGTAACATTTTCCCAAGCCTACATCCTGACAAAAGGTAAGAAAATATTTAAATTAATAAAGCACTTTTAAAAACCTTAATAGTCATTCACCAAGTATCCATTATGCATAGTACACATTGATTTTGCGCTGTCACATTTATTTAAAGAAAATGTCCACACAATTCTAGCGTGTAATGCTTGTATCTTCTGGATGTCACCTCCCCCTCAAACTATTAAAAAATGTAATATGAAATGCTTTACTTCTCCTTTCCCAAGAAATCATAAAGTCACGCAATTAGAATGCAATTGGCCTAAGGTGAGGATCTTGAAAGCAGGTCTGAATTATGTCATCAAAACTCCAGAGGCAGAGGACACTTAGCTAAACAATGGCTGGAAGATGTTTTAGGCTTTAATAACAGGGACAAGGTTTACAGGAGATAGAGCATATTTTATCCCAAAGCAGGAGGTGCTATAGTGCATGTCAGATATGAAAATTACTATCTCAGAAGAGGCAGAAAGGTGTTTACATAGAGCAAGAGATAGGTGGATCTAAAAATATCAGATACATTTCATGTGTTGTCACAGCTGTTTTTTAAAGTATACATGAAGCATGGGTGTAGAACATTACACATAAAAGGCAGATCAGAATACTTTGTAAAGGAACATATCTTCTTAACTGCATTTTATTTTGGAATTTGGTTTGCAAGTAAAGCAATATTGACCTCAAAGTTAGCAGGTCACAGCTAATACTGTTAACCCCCTTTTTTTACCATATTTCAAGTGAATAGGGTAAAGGTTCTAGAGGCATTCACAAGAGTTCAGAAAGTTTTAAACCCTTTTTTGGCACTTTGTAAAGAAAAAGATCAAGAAACCACAATTTACTCTGTGCCTTTAGCTGGGAACTAGGGTAAAGGGGAAAATTGTAGATGGTTCTCTATTTTTAAAGCATAAAAAGATTTAAAGTGGAATGTCTCGTTGGATCTAAAATATATTATGTAGGGCATTCGACGATCAAATTTAGAGCCTAAACTGTTGATAGTATTATGTAACTAATTTATCATAAAAAAATTACTCCTGTTTATAGGTTTCAAAACCTTGGATGTGTGAACAGAGATGTGAAAGCATCAACATAAAGAAGGGCTTCTGTGGTTGGTATATATCAAAGAGCACCCTGTAAATTGGGGGATAAAAATAAACAAGCGTGAGAGATCTAGTCCTAGTTTTTCTAGGATTACGCTCTGATTGGGATAGAAATGAAAACTATTTTTAATTTTGCACTGTGAATCTCAAAACAAAATTCATTCACTTACTCCAAGTTAACCCTTCTGTATTCATTCTCTTTTATTTGTCTATACTGTAGTTGTGTTGAAAAGGTTTGCCAAGGAAAACGTGACTTTATAAGCAGAGCAGATGAGCCATTTTGACATTTAAGCTATTAAAATGATAAAGAAATGTGTATTATCAAAATCTGTTGACTCTGTAAATAGATGAAAACTTGGAGAGAATGTGCTTTCTACTGTGATTTCTAGTATATTGAATTGCATTTACTTTGAAAAATCACAGGACACAAGATTTGAAACTTCCTATTTTAAAACTTCCGGGAATGGAAATGAGGGAGATTAAAAAGTTTTTCCCCTCCAATTCTTTATTAACTTCTCAGGAGTAATTGTATAGAAAGCTATTTTTTTCCCTAATGATACTGCAAGCACTACAACTTTCTGACAGGAAGCCCAGACTTAAGACTAGACTATACCTTCCTCACCATTTCTACTGCTTCTTTTATACTTCTTCCTTTCATATATAACAAAATACACACCTCTACTGTCAATGTTGCTTAGCATTTTGTTTCTTCCTGTTTCCCATTTTAAATCCCTTTTCTCCTATTTTCTTAGTTACATGAACAGTGAAGAGTGAATTTATTCATGTTAAAGTTCCTTTTTTACCTTGGTTTCCTCCCCTCAGTCTCATTTTCTGTATTGACTGCTAAGGAAACAGAGCTTAACAAAAATCCTGTTTCAGATAATTTTCATCAGGCTAAAGCACATATAATGAAAACCAGGTAAACAATAAAGTGATACAGACAAAATATTTACTTCTCATTTCCAGTAAGAGAAGAAGTATGCTTTTTGAACTGCTGAAACCTCCACAGTTAATGAACATGCCTCACAATTTGTGGGAAATTTGTAAGTAGCAGCAACATCCTTTTCCAATGTGATGTAACTAGGATGTACCTACTGTGTTTAACTAAAAAGCTTGATGTATAAGTACTATCTAATAAACATAAAATTTCTAATAAAATCTAATAAACTAATAAAATTCTTGAAGGAGAGGAAGAAGATAGATTTATTTTGTTATCATTTAGTATACTAAATTCTCTTATTTTGTGCTAGTGTTATTCTGTAAGGTTCCAGCATCGACCTCTTTCCATGAGCTTTTCTTCAGCCAAAATTTCCTTTTCTTTAGCCATGAATCTGCACATTACAAAAAGAGACAGAAAATTGAAGTCAGAAATTGAAATTGAAAAAAAGTTTTTAAAAGATGCAAAGACTAATATCACACGGCAGACGAAGTAGTAACTCTAAACATGATGCCATTGTCAAAAGGCAATGCTGCTTTGGAGTTTAGAAAACTTATTTGAGATGAAGGGAAAAGGTATGACTTGAGAAAAACTTTATTTTGTTCCTGCATTTAGAGTGTTTTGTCTTCAAAATTTAAAAAAAAAAAAAGTTCAACTAAAGACAACAAATACCACACAAGATCAGTGTAGCAGTGTGTAGCATTTGGACACAAAGCAGGAGCAACTATATTGTTCAGTCTTCTCACTCTCAAACCGTAATAGACGTTAGGAGGGGAGTCATAGATTCGCTTTGTGCAAAAATATCTTCTGGAAATTCATTAAGGTCTGTAAAGTCCTGAAAGGAAATGTAATCTATATCAACAGGTAAAAGAAATTGGTCATCACCCTTTGGTCCTGAGGGTGAGGGTCAGAACCTGGCACACGTTGTCACAGGTTAGTCAACTCTCAAACAACTCTGAGGTCTCTTCCAGGTTTCTCATTTGAATATCCTACACGCTGTGATAAGTGGAGGCATGGGTCAACATTAGTTTTCAAAAGTATTTTTAATTACATAAGCTCACTAAGTGATTGACGTTTGTGATCATTAAATAAATTCTTTAGAGGTATATTAGCTGGGTAGTTATTAATCTTCATATTTTGAATCAAATAAATGAGTTCACAGATAGGATATTTTGGTTAGAATTAGCTGCCATTCCTCTAAAAACAACAGTTCATTAAAGTACACAATTAGCAGCTTCTGTTGCAGTGAGCATGTACATATTACCTTACACAGACTCTGTACTAGTTGTGTAGTAACACATAAACTCATTATCTAAAAAACTGTTTTAAAGTATGTGGCCAATTTGCACAACAGAAAATGAGACTATTTTTTCTTTCACAAGTCCATCCTCACAAAATGGTTGTTTGTTTGGTTGGGGTATAGCTCCATGGGAAGACAGCTGAAAAAAGAATACTACAAATGCTTTTTGTAACTTAATCTCTCAGGATTAGGTGTTCATAGAGCAGGATTTGAAGATTTGCTCTTGGCTAAGCTCACTACATTCTCATCTAAATCAATGCTCTTGCCGTCATTAATTTCAAGGGAAACCAAGAGAGACTAATCTCAAGGAATTTCAAAACTCCAAATCGTGAAGTTGGTATTTGATTTTTATTTAAGTTCCTGCTCTCCTGACTTTTGCTACCTTGATAAATATCCTGGCAAGCTCCTACATTTGGAGGCAGGAAGAGTTTTTCATTTGGCTTTTGCCGTAGACCTTAAGTTTAACACCTGATGGCATGTTGAAGGCAGTTTAATCAACATCTGGACTGTCTCAGGGTATAAAAGAATTAGTTTCATTTGAAACATTTATTTAATTTTTCTTTTAAACTCTCTGCAGGGTATGACTATTGAAGCAGTGGATCAGGAAACAGGGGTATCTTAGCCAAATCAAATTTTATTTGCAAAAATTCAGCAAGACAGTAAACTACATCCTCCTATACCCCTTACAAAAATCAGCTTTGATGCTTAGGTGCAAACCTCAAACCACTTGCTAAGAAAAGCCCTATCCTACAACTACACATAATAAATGAATCTTTCTTTAGCCCTCAGCTCTTGTGGGAGTTTTCTTTGGTTTGAAACCTCATGTTGTAAGTCTCCTTCACATGCCAAAGCTCAGTGTGATCTCTGTGCTGCAACCTGCTTCCCTAATCACTTCGGCAATAGCCTCCCGACATTTTTAGGACATGCAGTCTTCTCTTTCACTGGCTGCATACGACAGCCAGTGCAAGCTTTCCACGAGGGAAAAAACCTTTCTTCTAAACTCATGTAGTAATTTCCTCTAACATTTCAAGAACTCCTTTGATCCTGTGACATACAATTATTTGCCTTTCCCACACAGTGGTTTCTTACCTGCTGGAGCTCATCCAATGTGCCGTGACTTTCCCAGATGTAAGTGTAAATCTTTCACACTGTTAACATTCACTTCTGCAGCAGCACTTTTCTACCTCAGTATTCCTTTGAATGCCAATTAGGATGTCACCATTCTGATTTCAGATGTTAGACTAGAAAAAATTTGTCAGACCCTCTCTTTTCAGTCAGATAAATGTAAATATATGTCTTTTTCATGTAATTTCATTTTATCGGTAATCTAAATCAATATCAACTATGATTTCTTGACAGATCTTACAAACAATATAATTCAGTGATGCTAATTTTGAAAATTTAGAGCCTTTTAATGTTGAGGGAGGACAAATTACTTTAAATGCTAATATTTCCATACATACATTTTTAGAAAGTAGAATATTTAAAATAAGACAGAGCGTCTGCTTTATATTGGCATTTTAGGAGAGATTTTTAAGTCCACCATGATAACATTACAATATGTGCAGAGACTTAAGAGAGAGTGAGTATATCTAAGCTCTCAGTAAACCTATGGGGAAATTTCTCTTACTGAACTGAAAAAACTCTGCAGAGGAAGCTTAGGGCAATTTATGTCGGAAGCGTGCATGTTCCGCCCCTGTGTCTCACAGTACACTTTATAAAATACAAATAATGCAATTTTTATATCTTTGGAACAAGAAGATCCATTACTGGGCACAAATTACTAGCATATGAAAGTGTCATAAAGGACTTGATTTTCAACCATATCTCTGAATTTATTTTTCAAGATAAATGAGGACGGGACAAAAAAGCCTGAAAGACAATTCAGAGGATTGAAGAGAAAGTAACAAATATCATGTATCTTTTCACCACACATTACAGATCTGGAGGAAAGAATAAGCAGTTGCTTAAGAAAATATTCTTTCCTTCATCAGTCAGCAAGATTTATTCCACATTTAGCAGACATTTTCAGGTGTTTCATATCTAGAGAGAACAATTTTCAAATCAACTGAAAATCCAGGTATAATCTCTGAAGCCTTAAATTCAGCTGAACTGCTTGAGCTGAAGCAGTGTCTGAGGTTTAGTATGTGTTTTAAAATCTCAGGAATTCTGAAATTCTTTTTTTCTGCCATTTATATGTTGTGTGAATGTTGATACTCTGTTTTAATTTTCTGTAGTTTTGTTCCCCATGACTCCACACACATTCCATGATAAATGCAAGGATCTCTTGATGGAAGTATTCAATATCATTATAATGACCCTTCATTTGAGTTTGACTGGCTTTTAAAAAGCAGCATTGTGAATACTAAACTCCTAGTTGGATCCAGGTGGAGATGAAGTGAACAGAGAGAACTTAAAAGTTTTGTTCCAATGCTTTTTTCATTTTAAATCCTATCCTTAATTCAACAGTGAAAAAAAAAATTTACAACCTGTGTAACTACAAAGAAAATCAGGATTTTTCTTTTCATAAACTTGAATATTTAACAGGTATAAAAATTAGAAAAAATTTGTTAACTCTTCTGAATCTAATTTCCCTTGAAATGCTATTTCAGTACTTCTTTCGGCAAGACAGATGTTGAACAACTTTTGTCTCATACATTTGGTCAAATAACATGTTTACATTATTCTTGATTTTTAAACGTATCTGAGCCTGTGTGTCCCAGCATTGTTGGATAAAATACAATACGAAGTCAGGGGAAGTGAGGGAGTGGGAGCAGGGGGACACAGACAGGGTGGGATGGGATGGACACGAGGGATAACTGTTGTTGTATTAATTTATACCTACGCGAAGAGTTGCCTGGCTCTACAAATCTCTTTTCTGTTATAAGCAGTGGGTCTATGGGAAGGAAAGTGAAAGTCATGTTAGTGTTCGCTGCTACAGGAGAATAGATCCTAAATAAAACTACCCTGAACCTGCGAACACTTAAATCACTTAAACATATGTGGAGTATTCTTGATGTCGTTAATATTCCTCTGCTGAACTTAAGAACATGCTTAAAGGACTTGATTGGCTGGGGCTGACCTTGTATTTTTTTTTTCAGGTTAAGTGTGCATAAATATATGCAAGAAGTGTGTAATATAAACCAGTGGACCTAGTACAGATTTGCAATGGTACAAAGAAACATATTTGCATCAGCTCTCTGTCTTTTGGATTTATCTTTCAATTGTCTCCTCTGATGTGTTGAGAATCTCAACATTTTAAAGGAAATAACTTCTCACTTGGTTGTAATTTCCATAGTCAGAAGTTTAATATGTGCCAATCTTTTGCAAAAACTTATCAAGACTGAGAGATTTACTTACACATTTTAACGCATCTTTTTAATTGCTAGTGTTTCTCAAAGATGCAATCATGTTTCTTTGGTATCATTTAATAAAATTAAACATATCAATCAGTAGCTTTCCCTTCAATTTTATAACATCTTTTTGAAACAAAAGCTGCTTGTGTCTGCTGTATTGTGTCCAGGGGAGATGGTGAGAGTGTATATTTCTTTCAAAATATATAACCTAAGATCACAAACCATCTATCTACAAAGTGCAGAAATATTTTATTAGCAACCCTTCTGGGCACAGTCTAGAAATTAAATGTTCCCCACATGAATGGGAGTATAGCTGTTCTGAAACACCAGAACATAAACACGCTGATGATATTTTGGTTCATAGGCACATATTATGTGCCCCCTTGCTTTAGACTTACTAAGTCTGAGCTTTGTGGCTGCCAAGCAAGAAACGGTGGCAAAGGGAGTTGAAAAAGGTAACTTCATATTAAGGTGGGGGAAAGAAGTAAAAATTTTCCACATCTCCTTTAATAGAAGAGTCACCAGGCTACCTTTTTTTTATTAGCAAGTTCCTCTTTACACTACGGGTCTTTTCAGTGTTCTACTTTACATCTAAACTCCCTGAGACCTGATGTGGGATTTAGCAAGCTTTAGATAACATAATCTCCATCTAATGGGAATTTCTGAAGCCAGTCACTAAGTATATGAATTATTATAAGAGAAGAAAATCAAATTTAATATCAAAGAACTAACTTTAGAAGTTCAAGCAGCGGACAATATTCATTTTCCATCGACAGAATTGTTTAATAAGAATCTATCAGCAGTACAGGAAACACTAGGTACTCTGGCAATAAGTGAATCATGATGGCTTATTTCCTTTTAATTCTATGATCCCAGCTGGAACAAGGTGTGATTGGAGAATGGTTTAATTGTTCATAGACATCTGTCTTTGGATTCAATTGAAAAATAATATCCTGGGCATAAAATGGCCTACAGAATTTTTGACATTTTTATATCTTTCACAATCAAGGCATTGTCAGAAAGTCAGGTAGTGGAGCTCTGAAAAACTTATGGATATATTTAAAGTAGAAGAGGATAAAACCCTGGTAATATATCAATATACACAGCTGGAAAGCAGATGTTCAATTGAGTGCACTCAATTCTTAAAGAAAGCTATTAAAGCTGTTACTTACTCAAATGAGAAATTTCTATAATTTATTGTTCTCACATTTTTGATTTCCCCCTTTCCCTTCATTTTAAGCAGACTATAGGACATTTTTTTCATATTGTTGAGGTCAATTACCCTGAAAGTCTGACTCAGTGCAATATACTAAATGGTTTCTAAAGAATGCCCAAGGCTACTGTCAATCAAATTAGCCAATGACTTATGAGTTGTTTACTGTACTGTGAAATGAAGTGATAATGTTTGTCAACCAGTAAAATGTGACATTTAGTATTGGATATACCCACTTGAAATAGGTTTTCCATCAGCTTTATTCACTTCTTACCAGACTGGCACATATATTTGACTAAGTACTGATTATGAAAGGAGACATTATATTTAATTTTATAGAGCACTGGTAAGAAGACAGCTCAAGCCTTGAAAAGCCCTGTGTGGTCCAGTAACTGAGGTGGCATGCCACTGAGGAGTCACATTTTCCATCTGTCTGATAAACAATGGCAAAAAGAACATATACTTTTTTTCTTGAGTTTTCATTTGATTCAAAGCAGAAATTTTGAGGGAGAATCTCTGGCTCAAGTAATTCAAAAAAAGGTGATCCAGAATGAGGAAAGGATTGGATATTTTTTCACCCCTTTCAGGTGTTAACTAAGTTTGAAATTAAAATCGAAGTGGGATATCATCATTTGATGTAGCATATTAAGAATAAGCTCGTATTGCACAGTTTCTTAGACACTGACTTACTAAAGTACACCTCCAAGGTCACACTGAAGGGAAACTCTATCCTTCTATAGCTCTGAAAGTTTAATTAGTAGTTTGTGAAAGAAAACTGGAGCACTGGAAGTTCAAACCAGAAAAGGGCTTTTATATTTCCTCCAAGGGAGATAATTTGTAACTCCCATCAAATATTTTCTTAAAAATTACATTTAAAAGCTGCAAAATTCCTCTTCACATAATACAGAAGACAACTCACCTCTTGGCATGCTCCAAATAGACAAACAGTTCTGTAAAAACTATGTTAGAAATACAAAGAAGGAAAAGCTACAGACAGCTTCAGCTTTTTATCAATATTTAAATTCTTGATGCAGTTCTGTACAAAACTTTTCCGAAACACAATGGCAATTTGAAAATTTGTTTCATTGTCCATGATAGATGAACATGTTTTATTTTTGCCATATTATTTTCTTCTTAGAAATAGTCTTTACAATAGAGTCTTTTTTACATGCATTTAACTATTTGAAAAGCAAAAATAAAGCCACCAAATTCTTAAAAATTTTAAGTATTGAGGCAGTATTAAATAAGGTTTACTGACTCACAGACACAACACTAAGGAAATAATCACACATTTTTGCTAAATACTTAAATTGGAGATTGGAAATCAACTATATTCTTGGGTCCAAATCAGATCTTACATTATCACTGTTTACTGGATATTTGGTCATTGAATTCAACTGGAGTATTAAGCTATGCCCTGTTACATTGCAAGTATTGTGATTTTAGGGTTTTTTTCCTTTGAGAAGATGAGCTGTATATTCTTTCAGGAAAAGCATGCTTGTTCAACTTTTTGAAGACTGGTTGTTAGGTTGACATAACAAATACATTCAAATGAATATCTTCTTTAAAACTATTAATTTCATTATTAAAAGGGCTGAAAAGGGATGTGGTAAGAATCTTTTTGTCTTACCTAAGGAAAAACAGATGTGCTAGTAAGTAGATGAGATATCTGGGGAGTGGATTCAGGTTTCATTTTTTGTTGCTCATCCATTTTTAATGCCATTTTTTTCCATAGTTTGATGTCATTGTTTTAAAATCTGCAAAGACCTTTTTGAAAGGACATTTATAATGTTTGCCACAAGTGTGGCACAGATCCATTTCAATTTATATTTTTTTTCTTTTTTATATATCATTTAGTGCAGATCAACTTGATATGTCTCCTCATTTTAAATGCACATGCACTATTCAAGTTCACAAATATCTTATCTTTATGAAAGTTAAATGAAGTAAGCTTAGAGGTGGCCAGGGTTGAAACCATGAAAATATAATTTTCCCTATTGCTTTGTACATGTCTTACTTTAATCTTTCAGTCCTAGCCTTTTGCATGTAACGTGTCATCCTAGTCCTCATGGGATAATGCCAGAGTGAGGAAATCTATTGGTGACTCAGCAGACTCCTGAAGTGGAGGCTACTCTGCTCTTAATATGTGGGGATCCTCACTGTGAGGAAGAGGAGACAAGCAAGAGCAGACAAGACTTTTTCTACTCCTAAAATAATCACTAACCTGACGTGCGTGGAAATGCAAGAGCAACTACTTTGTCTTTTCTGAGATTTTCCTTTCTTCACATCTCAGGGGAAATCTTGAATGGGCAACAGCAGCCTGCTTCCAGTTTCTTTTCAGACCTGTCCAACAATTCAAAGAAGCCAAACACAGCAGGAGGAGTCTGTTCCAATACATTTAGCTTTTCTGAGTGGAAACAATAGAAATAAATAATGATCATCATGGAATATAATGTACTAAAATGATTAATCCACACTAAAAAGAAAATTTTAGAACCTTTTACAACTCTTGCTTTAAGAAAATATTGCTTAACTCTGTTTTGTTTTGTTTTTTTTAATACACTGAGTGCATAACTGTATATTAGGGACAGCATTTTCAATCTTTTCCAGGTGAATCTAGGCATGCATGCTTTCTCAGTCCTCTAATAATCTGTGACCTTTCCTTTTCCTAATGCAAAAGCTTAGTTTTTCTAGGCCACTTAACCTGGAAAATTAAAATCCTGTACTGGACTGCCTCTGCTGGGCCGAAGCATTAAAGCTAAAATATAGTTCTGTCTTTTTTCAGTCCTACACCTTGTAAAAGATGTGAAAAACATGTTTACATCACTGTCTTTACATCATTTCACAAATGCTGTTTTGAATTTTCTCATTTCCCCTTCAGTCTTGTAAGTCTGGAAATCCCCTCCAACTTATCCATCACTATTTTTATTCTGGTCTAGTCTTACTTTTAGGTACAGCATGAATTTCTGCCAAAAGAGTATGCAGTGCATTTTCAGGTGTCTGGCCAAAGAAGATGCTCATTGACCCAGGTTTAAAATAAGTGGCAATGCAGCATCTCAGAGGTGTGCTTGTCATGCCAGTAAATGGAAGAATTCCTAAAGCATTTGGTTTCAGTTTTTCACGTCCTTTTCCTTGGAGTAAGGCTTCAGGGCTTTTTTCTTATAGCAGGCTCTGATATTCTCTCTGTGTGAAATAAAAAGAGATGAGAAAATTGCATAACAAATAATCACAATGCAAGCATGCCTGTGCATTGCAAGTGTCTGCAGATTGCACTTAGAGGATTTAATCCTATGGCAAAAGTTTAACCGCATCGATCACATCTTGACCAAGCAGAAAATCAGAGACCTGAAAAAGGAGTGCAATGGCTCCATATGTAAA
The DNA here is from genome assembly GCA_014706295.1 of Lycocorax pyrrhopterus obiensis. Lineage (NCBI taxonomy): Eukaryota > Metazoa > Chordata > Aves > Passeriformes > Paradisaeidae > Lycocorax > Lycocorax pyrrhopterus. The sequence goes on from JACSVZ010000004.1 coordinate 77,496,313, forward strand.
ATTTAATTCAAAAAAAATAAAGCTGATATAAGAGGGGCTGGCAGCATTCCTGGCTTTCCCTTGCTGGGAAAAAAGGTCAGTGAGCAGTCAGCACACAGAGCTCCACCCAGCACACAGAAGTCCTTGGACAACCAATTTAGAGAAAGTCACAGAAATCAATAGCTAAACTCCTGTTGCTTTCAGCAGGGCAAGATTTTACCTACCAGGTCTGAAACTAGAGAACACAAGCGACTCACTGCAGCAAGGGTATGTGAAGTAGTAGGGCTGACAATAAAAGCAGCAGAGCAGCATTCCCATTCCAAAGGACACAACAAAGCATGCATCTTTCCAATTTAATGACCATTCACGTGGCTGAACTCTACTACTATGCTCCATATTTTGATGTGTGTTGGCACACTAAAAAATATGCATAACTTAAAGATCCATGCATTCTAGCAAAAGACAGCTTTAGCAACTCGGTTCACTGCTTGCTTTTCAGCATGTTCCTCGCACCAACTGCAGGCAGCAAAACAGAGATTCAGCACTCTGGCAAACTCTTGTTGTGACATTGCCTTAGTGCTGTAGGCTATACTCTCAACAAACATCACAGCTAGCAGTTTTCAAATGTAATCAGATATTATTCTTCCTTTGGGTTTTCAGCATGAATTTTGTTACCTCTTAAAAAAGAATCCACTTTCAATGCTGTTTCCATGTAAACTTCAGGCATAGTCTTTTTTCTTCTTTGGCCACTACTCCTGCAGAGCTCTAGCACTGGTAACTCATACCTTCTGTGATACTAAACTGTAAAATACATTGTATTTCTCCCCCCATCTGGGCTCATGAGCAGGTACCATTTCAAATCACTTCTGGTTTGCTCATGATTTGTTGGCAATATTTGCCAGCTCGCTTAGTACTTGATACTGAAGTCGTGATGTCAACAGCACACTTCACCCTGTTGCAATGCAACTTACACCTACTGCTCAGGGTCTGCTGTAGATACCAGTGCTCTCACCTTGGGATAGTTCTGAATTCCTCTACGTTATTGCACTAGAACTTGTACTCTTTGACAAGCATGTTCCACTGCTTGTTCTTTTCTACTCTTTTTATGTTTTGCCAGTGTTAAATACATGATGTCACTTTCTAACACTCAATTATACATACATTCATCTGTTCTCTGCATGCCATATAACATGAAGGAAAGTATCATCAAGCAAATATTATGAGTCTACTTAGTTTTTTTTTATGATAAATATCAACACAAATGTAAACTTGGCCTTTTCATGGTAAGTGTTCTAGTATGGTAACCAGTTAAGGTGAACAAGAACTTGTTCAAGGGTTTGCAAGTAAAGGAAAGTAGTGGAAAGAAGCATGAGATGCGTAGCTATCATGTAGTCTATGCAGAGCAATTGCTTGTGTAGGTGACTGGCCGTATGACTGTGAGAAAACAGTTTATTGTTCCTCTTTTTTGGCAGGTTACAGGGATGTGAAGAGCAGGAGAGTAAGAGGCAGCAAAAGTGTACAAAGAAATTTCCTGGTAAATTGCAATAAATTTAGCAGAAGCTGGCAAATATAGATCATGGTTGAAATATTTAATCTGCTGTTTGCAACCATAGTTGCCATGTTTACAGATGCACTTACAAAGATTACATGGCAGTGAGAAAAAAAAAGCCACATAAATATGACTACTTTTCTAAGGACTGTGTTAAGATGCCCTCTCTAAGTATTTTTAAATGGCAAGCGAACAAAGTGAAACAAATCTGAATAAAGGAACATCTAGGTGAGTGTTACTTTAATATCTTCTCTGAAACTGTTGTGATAGTGATGATAAGGTAATTTTTTTCCTATTTAAGCAAAATTTTTTGTATACTACTGGAAGTAGTATATGCCAAACTGTGTGTTAATTAGTATATTCTCTTCTCTAGTGTAACAGCTAATTTGTTTTTTTGCCTTTATTAGCGCTAACAAAGGAGCTAGTGAAATGATTCTGTCTCTGAGAGAAACTACCCCTGCTGTGGTTAATAGTTTGTGTTAAAATTCGTCTTCATCCAGAGCTCAGGCTTCAGGTTTAAGGCAGTTGTTAAGCTTTCACTTATGATCACTGGAGAGAAATCTCCACCTGCTAATTGTTTAGTGTAAATGCTTTCTAATCAAATATACTTTTTTTTTTTAAGGTGTGATGAATTACATACTAAAGCAAGAGTGTTGGTTAGATTTCTATTGACTATATAGAAAAACTGTATCACCTAGCTCTGATTAAAATTTCTATATTGTACATAGCTAACATGACGTAAGAAGTAATAACTAATTTCCAGATGGGTATAGTTACATAAAATTAATTACAGCTGGTGTGCTATCCAGATAGATGGATAAAACTGGTAAAAAAGCTTCACATTTTTCCATCTGAATCAATTATCTATGATCAGTTTTCTGAACTCTCACTTCTGGTTCTGTTCTGGAAGGTATGCAAACAAAATACTAAAATAATTCAAAATCAAGACCATGAGTCTTGTATTTCTTCCAGAAACATTTATGCAGAGCAAGTGTTAATGGAATTCCCAGCTGCAGGAGTCCATCCACACCATTATTATTATTATTAATTTTTTTAGGGTCGCATTTAATGAAACAAGACTTCTGAAAAGACCTGGACATATTTTTTTTCCTGCTAGAAACATAATCAGCAGTGCAAAGTTTCTTGCCATGAAGTCTACACAATAACATTTTCTGCAGCTTTGATTTGTGGATGAAGAAAGTACACAATAAGCAATACACCCTCAAAATGCTTAACATAAAATGAAACATAAACTGTTAACTAATGTGATAGAGAATTTTCAATTGACCCTTACTACTTGCCCTTCAAAGAACATTACCCAGTACAGCAGTCTTTTTATCTAAAGCATTAGCAGTCATTTGTTTGTTAAATGAGTTTAGAGATCTACTTAGACATAACTTAGATACCTTTAAAACTCCATTAGATATGTTTATTGCCAAAATTTAAATAGTATTCTCTTAGTTCTTCTCCATTGCTTTACGAAATGGCAAACGTACAAATGTCTGGCAATGCCTATTAACCCTCTGGCTGTCAGTCTTCTGAGGCAAAAGTTTGACACAAACATGGTCTATTGACCACTAACGTTATACACTAGTAAGTCTCCACTGAAATGGCCACCAAAAAATAGAAATTAGGAGAGGTAAGTAGAAAGAACCATTCTGTGTTGTGCTGAAGTTTGTAGACCCAAAAAGTATCAAGAAATCTTGGGAATTTTTAAGACTTCTGTCATCTCTACAGAAAAGCTGAAATTTCTCAGGCAAAATACCATAATCAAAAGGGAAATGAAGATTTTATGTCATACTTAACCTTATCAAATAGTAGTTTTAGAACTTTTTATAGTGAAGAGTTGTTCAATACAAATGTTTGAACAAATTTTTTACAACACATCTCAAAGCTCAGGATGACAGGATATCCAAAAACTGTTTGCAGCTTCGTAGGAACCTAGAGAAATGTTTACTTACTTGAGAAACAGAAATAGGTTGCTGGGTTTTAATTAATAAAATCCATCATCACCAAAAATAGGAGCCTTGATAGCTGAAATGCAAACAAAAACCCCCAAAAACCTACCAAAATCAGTCTCTCATGTCTACTTGCACTAAAGTTGATCTATAAGTCAGAAATTATCTAAAATTTATGATTTCAGTCTCTTTCACATAAGTCTTACAATTCATAACAACCTACACGTTCAGGTACTAGGAAAGATGCAAATAAAATGGGTTGCTAAAATACATCAATAAGCACTATGCAAAAAGGAAAATGTTTGACAGTGCACAAACATTCCAACAAAATATTATTATTGGAAAATGTCTGTCCAAACTGAATTTTGCAAGAAAAAAAGTTTATTTTTCCTTTTTTTCAAACACGTCCTTATTAGTTAAGCTTACTGCATTTCTACATACTTGAATAATCCATGTATTCTTTAATCTAAGCGCTGATAAACATTATTTTACACCTTATATTTTCAATCAAGACAAGCTGGTTTACTGAACATTCAAGACGTGAATAGTTAGTCCTTTTGTATGCTGTTAAATATTTCTACAAGGAAAAAGTTTATACATGATTCAAGTAGATACACATCTTCCAGAGTAAAGAATTGCTTTAAGGGACTTTTTCTTTTTAAAAAAAATCAGCTTTTGTTTTCCAAAATACTGTTTTTCTGTCTAGAATAAAGGTAAAAGCATATTTCTAGTGGTTAGTATTTTATTTCTGTAAAGTACTAAGAAATTGTTTGCCATCGATATTATATTTGTTATGATGTGTAAATTCTGCATGAGTGATGAAACCAAGGACAGTAGAAGAATGAGAGGAGAATCTTCTAACCAAATCCAGTAAAGTCAGATCATCTGTGCAATAGCTCCTGCTACTGCTTAAAAAAAAGACAAAATTCCCCTCCATTCTACCCTATTTGCGTAGCTTGTCATTAACCACACTTTCAACAGACTTGACCTTCCCCTTGCTTTTGTAAGGAATTCCACAGATAAATGTCACCAGAGAAAAATATACTTTTATTCAAAATGTAGCAGGTAGCCTGCACCTCTATAAATGTCTAGCACATACGACTACCTGAAGAATTTTTAAAATAAATGTCTTGCCATGGAGAGAGTAGTGTTGGCTGAATTAATCACTGTGAAATGCTTCTGCTCCATGTACTCTCTCTCACCTGGACAGTTACAGCTGCAGCATGTAGCTCACCTTCTGTCTGTGTCAGTTCCAAAATCTCCTCACCACTACACAAAACATAAATCAGATATTGAATTGAGCAGACCTTTCGGACTCCGTTCTGGTCATTTATAGTTACACTAGGCTGAATTATACCATGTGCCCTTTATGTGGCCCATGGGATGATTTCTCTGCCAAGAATTCTACCTCTCAGACCAATAAAATGTATGGCAATACAGCAGCCCTGACTGAAAAGAAGGGTTTCATTATTTTTTTATTTTATTAAACAGTTTATCACAGCATACTGAGGCATTTATTCTTCCACATAAGGATACACAGTCTACTTGAGTTAAAATGTTTGTCTAGAGATGTTATATATGCTAATATATACCAATGTGATTTCATATATTTTCCTGGAAATCAGAAGCTCAATGTCAGCAGTCACAACATGAGGGAGAATATACATATATATTGGAAGGAAAATAGTCAAGATGTATATGCATACTGAAAAATGACTGAAAGTGTTACTGAAAATGACTCAAACATAAATGTGAAAAACATATTTCTCAGATATACACATTTGCAACTCCCTGTAAAACTGGGTGAAAATGCCTGACCTAGGAGGAAAAATGTAGAAGCAGGATATAGTTCTTAATTGACATCTTGCCACAAAATATTAAGGTTAATATTCATGCAATATTGTGATGTGCTGAGGTTTTATGTTACTATAAGCCAGATGGATTGAATTAATTGATAGATAAATAGACAGGAGGTGTTTGACCTATCCTGAAGTAATATTAATACACTATGAACTTAAAATGAGAAGTAAAAGGAAGTGAGATTAAAAACAGATCCAAGGCAAGTTGATGAGAAGATTCCTATTAACTTTAAGGAGATTAACTTTACCAAATACCTATTTAACTGCATTATGTTAAATATGAAATACCATATCTGTTATCTCAAAAGATAAAACAGCTATTGTTTGGCATTTTTGACAGTAGAAACAATATTAGTACACCCTTAAATTATAACATACTAGGTCATGGTACTGCTGTAGTCTCCAGAAGTCAACCATTACCTTCCACAGGAGCTAAATGAGTCCTTAATAGATATCTGTCACCTGCAGGAAGCTTTGAAAAAGGCAACGTAGCAGAAAGAAAATAGATCACTAAACTATGAGAATTGTGCTATATTTATCTGGATCTGCTACCCTTATATAACTAAAACAACAAAAACCTCACACAGTGTTGATCAAGTTATCAGGAGGTTTTGATTCAGTTCCTTGCTCTTTGGGGTGGCTGTCTTTTTCTTTCCTAGGAGGATGACTATTGTAACATTTGAAAAAGGTAGTGTTTCACTAATTAAAGTTCTTAACAGTCTCCTTGTCACCTTCCATCCCTCTTTCCCTTCCTCCTTCTGTCTTCTTGTAAATTTTACTATTGCAATTTAAGATTTCTGTGCCTAAATAGTAACTTTGGATTGAGTTTGCTTCCAGCATTTTACCCTATCTGGTTGAAATGGAGTTAACTTTCTTCATAGCAGCCCACTAGGTGCCCTCTGGGGTGGTGCAGTGTTTTGAATATGTGACTAAAATGGAGTTGCAATATTTTGACTATTACAAAAGCACAGGGGGAGGTTGGCAGGGATCTCTGAAGGTCATCTGGTCCAACCCCCTGCTCCAGCACGACAATCTACAGCCAGCTGCCCATGGCAATGTCCAGAGAGTTTCTGAATATCTCCACAGCTGGAGACTCCGCAATGTCCTTGGGCAACCTGTCGCAGTACTCCATCACTCTCAAGTAACAGTTCTTGCTTGTTCAGAGGAATCCTCCTGTTTTCCAGTTTGTGGCCACTACCTCTGGCCTTGTCACTGGGCACCACTGGAAAGAGCCTCATCCTGTCTTCCTTCAATTCCTTCAGGAATTTCTGTACATAGGTAAGGTTCCCCTGAGCCTTTTCTGCTCCAGGCTGAACAGTCTCAGCCTTTCCTCATACCAGAGATGCTCCAGTGCCTCAGTCACCATAGTGACTTCTTGTGGTTTATAACCAGCTAGAAATTAAGCTCCAAGCAGCCGCTTCCTTTCCCCACATTCTCTCGGGGAGAAAGGAACAAAAGGCAGAGATTATTGATTGGGATAACAATTTCCTAGGAAAGCTTTGGGATAAGGAACAAGAAACAGTAACAGCAACAATACCGATAACAACTGTGCATAAAAGAGGATGATTGCTTGTGGAAGTCTTACCAACCAGATATTACCACAGTCAGAGACACGCAGCTTCCCAAGACAAATGGGAAAGTGGCGAGCATTGCCATGCCGGCACTTTTTTCCTTTGAGCCCAATTTCCCCCAAGCCCAAGGCAACAAAACACAATGACAGACAAACCCTCCAAGCTGGACCAGCCACACCACACCACTACACCACTCTGTTTACCACTTTGCTCTCCCAGAAAAAAGGAAAATGGTCACTTAAATTCCTAAGGAAGTATCCTTTGTATGGTGTATTATTTCAGTGAGTTTGTCAGTCTATATTGGCCGGAGCCTTTGGTGCTATAGTGTCATATCTAGAATGGCAATGAACATTAATTTTTATTACTGTAATTAGTACTTTCTTTGGAGGAAACAACTTCAAAATGAATGCTTTGCGATGCAAAGAGTTAAATTAATCATGCTTCCTGTCTTTCCTCTTTGAATTAGAGTAAAATTAGTCAAGTGGGACCCTTCAGAAAGGGACACTATAGGGCCTCTAATGTTTATTGCTCCCATTGAAATGAACTAAATTAAAGCATCCTAATGTTTATTGCTCCCTTTGAAATGAATACAATTAACAGACACAGCACACCTGATGGTACTATCATGCCTGGTTCACCTAGACCAGACAACACATTACCTAATGCTAAACTGACTCACTTTGAAGAGAGGCACACATTTCTCATTGAAATTAATCCAAAAATTCTTTTCTTGCCTTTCATATATCCAGACAAATAATTTAACTATATTCCATACATATGCATGTGTTTCAGCTTCAAAATCTAACATGCAGTTTGTTGTATTATTGTTCCTAATGAGAATGAATTAAAACCCAACAGAGACCTGACCCAGAACCTTTCACTTCCCCTTAACTGTCAGTTTGACTTTCTGTAACACTGTGATCAACTGAATCCTAAGTGGGAGTTGACACTGTCTCAACTTTCTGCAAATGCAGGTAAAATGGAATGCGAGCTGCCTGAAATTCAAAGCTGATGTAACCTGGTTCTGCACCATTACACATAATTGGTATCTTCAGCCTTGTATAGCTGCAATTTCATTTCTTTAATAGCATGGACTTTGATAAGAATCGTGTTGTGGACCTTATTTTTTTGTCGTTTTGGGTGAGGGTTTTTTCTCCTCTCCCTTTCTGATATCACAGCTAACTTCTTGCACAATGCAAAGTTCATTTCCAGAAGAAATCCTGTCATTGGTCTTTAATAGCTGGTTAATGGGCTGTGAAATCTCAAATTTTCAAGGCTGATTTTGTTACAAGAAGAAGTGTTCCTTATATCTTTTCTCTGGACAAAAAAGATCTCTTCCTTTAAAATACCTTAATACTCAGCACACAAGAGGAATTGTATCACAAATCATACCTAACAATGAGATTTTCTTTATTTTCTACTGATATCAACAGCATTTTGGAAGAACTGCTGCCTCAGGTAGCATTTACTATTCCTCTATGAATCAATAAAACTTTCTGCCATAGACTAGAGGATGTGCCTGCTGTGAACTTACAAATATTAGATGAAAGGATTCACACACAACACATCATCTATAAGTCGGTATGTTAACCCCCTGTCATCTGCTGCATGATTTCTCTCATTATTTGACTATTTTCTCCATATTTGCCATTCTGGTCTGGACTTTTCATCATGCATCTTCCATATGTATGATACATGTGTATGTGAGCAGTGTATATACTCATACCCATACACGCAAACACACACACACGTATATATATCCACATGCATACACAGGTGTGCATGTAATGCCCATATAAGCATATTTATAAAGAGAAACTCTAAGAGAGACAATAAAAAAGACTGCAAATGAGGAAAAAATTCCCCTAATTTTAAAGACATACAGATTGTGGCCATTTATAACAGTGTGATACTGCATGCAGAGAACTTCAGAAGAATTTTAATGAATCATAAAATGATTTTCCAAAATAAATGATCTACAAACTTTGCAGAACTTCAGCATGATTCCTCTAGGAAATGTTGAAACAGCAGTTTAGGAAAAAAGCACAGAAATATTTGCACAGCCAATCAATATCTACATATTCAATTGTTAGTCTGAGGAAACAGATTGCTTACATTTTTTTTTTAAACTTGGCAAGGTAACATCATTCTGTCTCTTCAGTGTTACTTTTTACTGATGTAATATCAAGGCAGTCTATTCAAATTAGAGTAATTTCTAAACATAAATACATGCATGTCAGCATACCTTTCCAAAACACATTTCACTCAGACTAAACTTCAATTTTTCTTTTATAAAATGTCTCTGTACCAAATGTGCCTGGAAGACTTCAAAGAAAACAAGACAATATTTGAAAACAAAGCAACAACTGTAGAATTTTTAAAAAATCAAAATAATATTTACCGAGTACCCCCCTCCCCACCCCCTGTGTCTGCCTGCGCCAAAACCAGAAGGTCACTATTTCAGGGATATAATAAAAATTATCTTTAAAGATAGAATTTCTTTTAAAGGTTATTTGACTATTAAACATCACCAGTGCATCCCCTGAACCTACTCCACAAAGTCAGTGATGCTGGGCAAGTTGAAAAGATGAGGTTCTTGCCTTTCCCTACCCAGCTCACTCTTCTCATACAGAGCACACCCCTACCTTCTTTCCTGTCCCCATACTCTAAAAGGCCTGCAGTGCTTAACGGGGAATGCAGTTTTTCTCAAGCTCTCAAGCTGTCATTTAATCCAGTTCAAAGCCTGACTCTATGTGTCCAGGTTCAAGAGTGAAGCCATGCAGCCAGTTACGGTGTCACTGTCAGTGGTTATGCTTTAGGGGACATAGAAACACTGTGTTAACAACAGTCACAGAGGATAAGCTCAGAATGACAAAATAAATTCAGGATCTTTGCCCTGGCTTTCTAATTTTGAATCTTTAAGGTACATTCAGGCCCTCTGGTCTTCAGGCTGTGCTCTGCAGCCTCAAAGTGGGAAAGATTTTTATGGCGTTCTGACCTAAGAAGTTGTCTGCAGAGAAAAGTTTTATATCAAATGATAAAAAAATGCAAATCAGTGAGAATTGCCAACTTAGCTTTGAATCACAAGTAATTCTTTTTTCACACTATTTGTAAGTAAATTTCAAGCAACTGTCGATAGTTTTTACTCATCAGAAACTGTTTCTTGCAAAGGCCTGACACATGGATAGAAACTATTTAGCAAAATAATTAAAGGAAAAATATGCGTCATCTTGTAGAAAAAAATAACTTGAGTTCTATTTCAGCTTCCATCCTTCATTTTTGAAGTGCTAATTGACATATATATCATATTTTATTTCACATAACTGTTTACTAAAAATAGCATTAGATATGTACTTATTAGTGGCATCCTTATTAAGCACTACTATTACAAATATCATTAGGGTATCACAAAATTTTGAAGACTTGCCATTCTTTAATGTACTTGATTTCATGAGAGAAGATTATTCACTTCATATATTTTGGAAATGTTAGAACTTCACCAGGTTACCCAGTAGAGATGAGAAAGGCCCTACAGGACTGCTTAGGACTCATGAATTCACTATCATTCACTTTCATTAGGTGTAGGATGAAAAAAACTTTGAAAACTGTAAATATTTATACATTTATATTTAGATATTCTGATATTTCCTGCATGAGAGTGAGATCAATTCAAGACAGAAATGAAAGCGTTGACATTTTTCTGTTGGAAAGTTTTCTGCTGAAATTAATTAATATTTCTTAAACTCACAAAATCTCATGGCATTAAATACTTAATTCAATATTTTCATTCAAGAAGTTTTAGAGCAGGCAAATATAAAGACTGCTTTTACTTCAGTTATTTGACATCTATCACTAGGAGTAAGATGTCCTAAGAAAGAACTGTCTTCTTTACTAGCATCTTTTTTTTTTCAGCAAATATTCTTATAGTTCTTCAGATGTAGTAAGTTTCTAATTATGATTCTCCCTGCAGGCCTTCAAATACTCTTCCTTAAAGATTCGCAAGTACAATTGTCTTCTGGAAACCCTGTTCATAACGTTTACCCAAACTAATTCTAGGAGTCTAATTTAATAGGTCATCTAGAGTCAAGATTAACTCAAGTGTTCTGAATCCTCTCTAGTCTCAGCTCTTTCTCATCAATGATTATAGGTTTATAAGCCTATATAGAATAAGCACATATAGTGAGCAGACAGCCATCTGTGCAGAACATATACATACTCCCCAATATGATGAATATATTACTGTTACAAGTGCCATAGAGATGCCAACTCAAATGTTGGACAATGATATTCCAGTGTTACAGACCAAGTGATGTGGCCATAACATGAGCAAGCAAGAGATATGTGCCTGTGGACGGTCATTAGGGGTCACTGACTTCTATTATCAAGAGTACTCACTGCTATTTTGCACAATTTATTCTTTAAAATGTTATGTGAATATATTAGTGAGCACCTAAAAAGCTAAAGCTTTCTGAGGACCAAAAATCTAGTGAGGAAATATGATGGGAGTGTTTCCTATTTGACAGCATTTTAGAATCTTAAACTGATGCCAAAATCTCCTAATTAGCAGGTTTTAAACTGGATAAATACATAGAAAAGAATAAAATGCAGTGAGAAAAGGAGTTAAGATTTAACACAGAAATAAATATGTAATTTCAGTTAACTAGAGCAGGGAGTTAAGGAAATGCAATCTGATAGCAAAGGAGGTACAAAGAACAGCACATAAGAGGATGATGGGAGAATTTAAAATTGATCTACAAAGCTGACAGAGGAAGATGAGATGTATCAATACAACAGAGGCCTTCTCTAAGCAATAAGGTGGGAAGTGGGGCTAAAAGACAAACAGAGGTATGGAGAGCTGAGGGGCTAACTACCTTGCAAACCAAGACACAAGCAAACACAGAGATTACAGAAATAACCTGAAACATCTAGACTCTTTGGATATCCACTTCTGAGGATAAAAAAAGGCTGGTAAGCACCTGAGGTGTCTGGCAATATTGTCTCTGACATCAAGGAGATAATATGTTGGACAGAAAAGTGAAGGAGGCATATGGAAAGATTTGTGCAACCAGAACAGGAGAAAAATGTGGAAAGAAAAGACAGTACAGACTTCTAAAGAATAATGCATGAAGGAGGGAAGAACTACCAATGTGAAGGCTGTTTGTGGTATACTTGTCTAAGACGTCTGTATTTTCCCACTTTTAAACTGGGAACAAGTCATATTTGTGAATAATTTAGAGAGTCAGAAATTTAACCAGGAATCTGGTCACTAAGGAAAACATGGAATGGCACATTGTGTAGAATGTTTGTGCTGCTATAATAAATAAAGGATTCTAGAGAGAGATTAAGAAACATAGGTATGAATGGAGAAGTAGAGCAAAAAGTGGAAGAGTGTGAGGTGAAAAAATAGGATAATTAACAGGGAAGGATGCAGGTAGTGAGGTGAAGATGTAGAAAACAATAGTTTTATGGGAATTATTACAGGAGTAGAAAGATTCAGTGATATACCTATTTTTCAAATTAATTTAAAATTCAAGATAATTTAAAATTTAAGATAATTTAAAATTCAAAAATTTTAAAAAAATTAAAGATTAAGTTCAGATATAAATCTACGGTGCTGACAAAGACAAAGAGAAAGAAGGGTAATCTGTCTGATAAACAGAGGGGAAGGTTAGTGGGAAAGAGAAATTAAAAATGTAAAAGTATATGTGGGGGTTTTGAATTCATGAAGGAAAGGGAGGCAGATAGAAACCAATCACTTTAATAAGGATGAAGTTATATGTCTAATCCAAATGAGCCATGAATCCATTTGCTTAATGGAAAAATGTGTCCACAAAGTCTTCATTGAAGCAGGTCATGAATAATCAATGTATTATGTACATGTTTCCATTAGTAAAGACTGATGATCTGCAGTGTGCTGGTAGTGTGGATCACGGATGTCTTGACCAAGTAATTATTGCCAGAAAAGTCACAGTTATGTGGGTGATAGAAATATATGTATAAATGAAATACACTAGTAAAACAGAAATCACAGTGCTTTTTTCCTTCTCTGGTTTGGTGCTAAGTGTAAGAATCACCAGAAAACAAATATTCAGTCATGTTTATTTGGAGCCCTGTGCTTTCTCTGCTTTGATCCCTAGAATCAGATGAATTGCAAGAATAACAGGGAAACACTGGAGGAGTGATTTTATTAATCTAGTCCTCTCCTCAGAGGATCAGAACAACCATCGGATTAGGAGGATTAATTTAGTCAGTGCAGAGAAAGTCACAATCTCTGTTTTGAAAAAAACATCTACAGAGCATAGTGTCAGATAGCTTATGCAGTGAAAAAATGGGACTGCTGATTTTACCATATATTCTACTATGCTACAAAATTCCGTGTTTTTTGCACCTACTAAGATTCACTCTACTTGATTCAGAGCACTTTATGGCCTATGACAATTGCAGTTGTTCATTATCCCTTAGGAATTTTGTAATTGTACAAAAATTAGGCGGACATATAAATAGGTCTAATAAATGGTAAGGCTTTTTTACACAAATTGTGTACTTGTAACCATGGTTTTCCAGGAAGAAAAATAATGGGAGGTTTTTTTTAATCTTCTTGGGGAAGCAAACTTATATTGGGCTAGTCCTGCGCACAACTTGTCCTGAGGCCCAGATCAGAAGTCAGTGTGTGATCTCACTCTAAGGACATACATGGGTGCAGGGAATCAGTGTCATTCTGGGAGTATCTGTTCAGCTGCATTTTCTTCCTTCAGCTAGAGCATCATCAGAGGAAACCATTTATAGGAAAGGATTTGCAACCAGATTGTGATAACAGATGATCTACTCCTCCTGCCTCCAGCCTGCTACCAAATTCCAGCTGATCCAAAATATTTAGTAAATTTCCAGTGCAGGTAGGCTCCAGTAGCAGCTGGATGTCTTCATAAATGCTCTACACTTGTTTAATCATTCATGGATGGCAAAGTCCATTGCTCAGTTCAACTCAAGCAGTAAGATTTTATTGGCACGACAATATCTGCCAAAGTATAAATGAATGAGACAACATCCTCAGGGGGTCTGCACAAGATAAAAAGGACCTATACTCAGTGTGTTCTACTCCTTTCTGTAAGTCCAAGTGGGGCAGTAGTTATTTAGTCCAGTTTACTTTACTTCTTCAGGAAGATGTAGATCACATTCTAAGTTACCAGATGCCAAATACAGTTCAATGATTCTTTCTGTGTGTTTATCCCAGCAACTTTAATTTTATTTTTCTCTTTTAAAACAAAAATGTACAAGAATCTTGATTATACAAAGCTTTTTAGTCATGCAAGCAAGGACCATTAATAAATGAATACATGTTATTTGTCTTGTTTTTTCCTAGTAGGTTAGGGCAATGGAGCTACAAGAATTTTTACTAACCAAAGAACTTGGGCCATGTATTCCAAAAAGTGAAATGAAGGCTTTTTCCAGCTCTGTGAATCTCAGACTATCAAAAAAGTCATACTTAACAATTATGAGATGTGAAAATATACCTCAGTCTTTTCTCTTGCCGTTTTTGTTTTAATCTTTTGTGACAGAATATTCACACATTTTGCCACAACTAAAAAATGTAAACTAAGAAGAGAAGTAGAAAAGGTTAGCCATAATAAAAACAAATTGTAGTAGTTTGTACTATTATAAATGTCTTCCCTGTGGTTGATAAAATTATGCAGCTAAAAGTCCAAATGTATATATGAATGTGGGAAATTTTCTCTAAATGGAAAAAACTGAATAATTTTAGATCTCTCCATCTTTCTTATAAGTCACCCTTTTGAGACTGCTGGTCATTTTCAAGTCTTTGGGTCTTTTTCTAATGAATCAATGTCTTCTGGGAACTAGTGAGGTTTCAATAACTCCAGCAGATTCAGAACAAGTTATTCCACCTGTCTCATGGATTATAACTTTGTTAAAGTCAGAATTTGTGTTCATGATTTTCACCTCTGGTTCGTGTCTGGCAGCCTGCCCTCTCTTGCAGCTCTTTCCCACTCAGGTTCATTTAGTTCATTATTCTTGCCTAAGGTGGAAGAACTTGCACCTGCCTTCAGTGGAGTGAAACCTGTCTGTCACAGTCACTTCGAGTTTGAAATCTGTTCTCCAATCTGCTTACAGCCAGACGGAGCCTGGTGCTCTGCATAGATGTCATTAGCAAGCTCTTCATTCCATTTTCCAGGCTGTTAATGGAAACACTGTGTTGTTAAAGATCTACTGGACCTAAACAGATATATTTGCTACATCCGTCTATTTTGAGTCCTTGATAACCACACTCTTAATACAGGTTTCTACTCAGTTTTCTATTTCTGTAACCCTATCCATGTTTTCACAGTCAGCTTGTAAATTGCCTTGTACAGCAGTGCCAAAGTCTTACCAAACCCTCTCTCTATATATTTATTCCTCTTCCTCTATCTTCATGGCCTCTTACCTGCTTCTGCAAGTACAGAGGCTTGACATGATTTGGTCTTGAAAACTTGATTTTTGAATATTGTTTGCTGTGCTTTCATCTAGGCACTTTCCCGCCTCCCTGGTTTCTGAAGAGTTAAAATTAAGCTGCCTAGGTCTTTAATATCCTGGCCTTTCCTTGTCTCCATCTTTAAGATAAGATTGTATTTTGACAGGAAGAGAGGCAAAGCTCAAATACATACTTTAAAAATTACTCATATACTGTCTTGAGAGAAATACTTTAACGCTCCAGAAATTTTTCAAAAATCATAATTGCTATAACATGTAAAACTGTTCTTTATTAATGGCACTGGCAAAACTTCTGTCAAGAATATAAAAACTTTCTCATTCTTATATGCTCTTACTTTATTTGGTTCCTAAAAGTCAGCTGTTCAAGATTAAATTTGGACAGACCTTCAAGACTTAAAATTTGGGGGTTTTCTTTCATTTTGCCCAAACCAGTCACAGTAGTCCTAATTCCAGCATAGGGAAGTATAATTTATTTAGCCATGTAAAAAAATTCTAGCAAATTTTTCTACCAATAGCACAATCAATCTTGAAATTTAGACAGCTGTGGTTTTGTGATATAGATATATTTTTTGCCATTTATCTGAAAATGTCTTCTATTTACAAATTGATATCTCAGCATTTTCATATGCTCAGTAGATATTTATTTGGTATTTGGGGTTTTCCATTGATTTTTTTCAAATATTTGCTCTTCACTGGAACATGCACGGAACCCTGAATCCCTGTAGGTGACTGATCATGTCCTATTGCTCATCCTACTAGTGTTCATCTCACTTGATAATTCTTTATAATTGCAGAGATATTAGGAAAGTCCCTTCTTATTCTAGACTTCAAATAGTAAGGAGTTTTTACCTTGCATTTTTGTTCAAAATTTGAGTAGATGCAAGGTCCTGGAACAATTTTTGTTTAGCAATTCATTCTAACTACTATACCTTTTGTATAGGTGTGTGCCTATACAGTGGTTCCTTACCCTCTCTTCTGTTTAATTGTACCTAGAAAACTTTGCACATATTCCTTTTGGATAACATTGCATTTTTAACTCACCTATCATCTTCTTTAGAACAAGAACTATAACAAGTAGAAGTGCTATTTTTCATTGTGTCTCTTCAAAGACCATGAAAGAAGTCAAAGAGGTTTAGTTTAGATGCAAAAAGCCATGGCCCAGGTTAGACTGTAACTAGGTGTATCACTCCCTGAGGGGCTAGCTAAGAAAAAAAAATGAAGCCAATATTTTAACCTGATAGAGAAAGGCATATAGAAATGAGATAGTACAAGTATTTATTGCATCTATTTAAAAAAATTAAAATTTCACTTACCAGTGGTAGGCCTTACTCCCATGAAAAAAAGCTTCACTTTTGGAGGGGTCAGAGGAGAAATCAGTATCAAACAGCTTTAATGGTGAGACCCTTATTTTTCTGAGTGTGCCACAGATTTGAGGTATTTTGTTATATTTCTAATAATGCCATCATATTTATTATTAAAATTTTGAAGGCATGGTAAGGTTATGCAATGCTTTGAAGGAGCATTAATAGCTGAGAATTCTTTGCCAGAACTTTAGAATGCTTTATACCTGACTATCACATTTCATGCAGCCAAATGTGTAAGTGATAAAGTATAGTCAGGACCCAAATGAATAAATGAATAATTGCTTTTGCAGAATAAAAGTAGTTTCTGACTCTGCAGACATTGGCTTTGATAAATACAGCTGCCACCTAGGATAAAGCTGATATTGCCTTTCAATGTGTGGCCTTATTAAATAGAGATCTTGCTACAGGTCTTACTTCAGCATGTGGGACATATTTGATTAGTTACCAGAATCACTCAGGATGCATTGGTTTGCTTTTCTTTAGAGGTGTGGGCTGGGAGCTATTTTTTTCACAATAACCTACTGATTTCAAATTGCTGTTTGACATACATTGTTCATTAACATTTCATATCTTCATTGATAAGAGATAAATACCTCCCTGGGCTAGTAATTGCCTATAGAGTTTAATGCTTTCAGATGAAAGAATCCAATACACTGAGCAGATTAGAAGCTCTTTTAAAGATTTGGGATTAGTAGGGCTCCATAAATGATCTGAACCTAAGGTTAGTTCTACAAAGGGGCTTCATGCTAGACTTTGCAATGTAAACCTCTGGGATTCTGGCACTGAAGGTGGGATCCAGACTCTGCATTAGATGCTTTTATTACTTTAGTGATGCCCAAAGAAAGTTTGGTGCTTTACACTAGAAATCATAAGAACCAGAACAGTGAGGACCTCACTAAAAACTCCTGAAAGCTGGCAAGTGCAAAAGGCTGTAAATGAGTGCCTGGTTGCTCTACCCAAGGCAAAGGAGAACTTCCTTGATGACTCTGTTGGCCCTAGCCCGAAACCTTCCACAGCGGACTTCCTTTATCACTTCTTTTACAGTTGGGGAAGTAGGACGTGACTGCTTCTTTTGCACAATTGACAACTGAACCTCCCTGAACATGGGAGGCCTGAGTTTGAAAATTCATAGGCAGAGTGAGACATCAAACATGCTTCCCCCATCTTCCTGAAAATTATTCTAGTTGCCAGGCCATTGGACTCAAATGGCTTATGGAGGCACTGCATTCTGTGCACGTACTATGTGACGTGGTAAAGACCAGAAAGCACTGCAGAAATAAAGACCACAGGAGAGGTCAGTGCACATCTCGCAGGACTGGGACAGTTGGATGGTAGCTGAGGTCTGACTACCTACCAGAACAGGTGATACTACCAGCAAATTTGGCAAACACTGTAAATATTTGGTTGTTATGGGAGAAGGTTGCAAGGACATCAGCTACCGCAGTAGTTCTCTCATCAACAAAAGGGAATGCTATCTCTTGTTTAACAAAGAGAGAGCCAACTAGTCTGCTGTGCTCTTTATGTGCCTGTTTTCCTCTTTTTTCACTGTCTTCAACACCTTACTGTTTCATTAAGCCAGTTGATTCATCATTTGAGAGTGGAGGAGCACAGCTCAGTGAGCACCCAGACAGTTTAATTTAATTTTCTCAGGTTTTTAGATGGGGGCTCAATTTGATGTGACCCCTAGAAATTGAACCCAGCCTTGCTGTTGCTAATCAAATCCTGGCAATCTGTTACATCAGCTAGAAGAATTTCAAATTGTAGTAGCAATAAATTTTTAGAAAACTTTATTTTGTTGGAGCTGACGTGATAATGAACCTTCTCTTTATCCATTTCAGCAGATAGAATATTTGATCTTGGATATAAACAGCTTTGTAGTGAAGAACCAAAAAAATTACTCTACTTCTTTATTTACATATAGCAAAATAGTTTCAGTACGATAGGGACAAAAGTTGGAGCATCTGACTTTCTGACTTTAAGGGTTTGTCTGCACTTTCTAAATTTTTGTTTGTTTGTTTGTTTCATTTTGTTTATTTAGTGCTATTTTGCACTTGAAAAATTAGATTTACTTTTTTCTCTTATCCAGGTATGGTTATCAATTTCTATGTGGAAGAGCCTTTATCTTCAGTTCAATCATTTGGATAGAAAGGTGATGAGTTATCCCTTATGACTTTGTCTCAGTATTCTGCTGCATTCATCAGGGTAACTTTGACTCCAACAAATGCAAAGTACAGATTTCATAGGAAAGTAAGGTTCAGGTGCCTAGTAGGGCAGAATTTGTGCTGAAAATGAAAACAAGTTGATACCCAAAGAGCTGTACGCCTCAAGCAGAGATAAAATTTACTTTCGAATGCATATGCTTAACCCATGGAATTGATATTTCACAAAGTCACAGACATTATTTATGCTGTGGATGAGAGTTTTTCATATAATATTTCTTGAAATATTTGTTATTGATTTTAATGATGTTTAGCTTTGTGAACAGAGTCAATATAACCTCCATTACTCTTCAAGCAGAAGTGTGGAAAAGTAAAAATTTTGCCCTGCCTTTCCAAATGGTTTTCTGTTCTTTCTCCTTTTCTCAACTGGCAAAATGTACTTTAAGGATTTCATTTTTCTCTGAAGTGTGAATCTGCTGCCCAAGGCAAGAACCAACAAATGTGTGGTCAAATCCAGTCTAACAAGTCTTATTTTCTTTGATAATGGCAACTTTGATCTCCCCAAGAAACCTATTGGGGGAAATGTTCCATGCAATTCTCACTGGTGCTTAAATTGATTAAGCCAAAAACAGAAAGAGAAAAATTCTTTGCATTGTCAAGATACTCAAGGTGAGTCAGCAGTGCCAGAAGGCCAAATATACCCCAGGCTGCATCAACAGAAGTGTGGCCAGCAGGTCGATGGGAGATGATTTCCCCCCCTCTATTCTGTTCTCATGAGACCCCAGCTGGAATATTACATCCAGGTCTGGGGTCCTCAGCACAAGAAGGACAGAGATCTCTTGGAATGAGTCCTGAGGAGGGCCACAAAGGTGATCAAAGGTCTGCAGCACCTCTCCTATGAACACAGGCTGAAAGTTGGGGTTGTTCAATCTGGAGAAAAGATGGCTGCAGGGATACCTTACAGCAGCCTTCCAGTACCTAAAGGGGTTCCAGGGAAGCTGGAGAGGCACTTTTAATGAGAGACTTTTGACACGGGCCTGTAGTGATAAGACAAAGGGGATTCAACACTGAACTGAAAAAGAGTAGGTTTAGATTCGATTTTAGGAAGAAATTCTTCACTATTAGGGTGGTGAGACACTGGAACAGGGTGCCCAGCAATGTGGATGCTCCATCTCTGGAAACGTTCAAGGCCAGATTTGATGGCTTCCCAAGAATCATGTTCATGGTCAAGTGCAAGTGTCCCTGTCCATGGCAGAGGGGTTGGGACTAGATGCTCTTTAAGGTCCCTTCCAACCCAAACCATTCTTTAATTCTATGGTTCTAAGATTTTATGATTGATTTGCAATTTCCAGTCCTTAGAATTAAAAATCAGTCTTTGTTCAAAGGTGACTAGATACAGCATAAGTTCTATGCTTATACCAACAATTTACAACAGTCTTTACTTGAACCCAAACCAGCAGCTCTTTGAATGGAAGAGTCATATTACTACTTTATGGACAGTACATTCTATTCATATACTTTTTCCTCTCAAAACAATTTCTGATATTGTACTAACTTAAAATTGATCACAAACAATACAAATATCTTCATCTACTAAAGAAATATGGTTACCTCAATAAATTGGTTGGAGCATGGTGCTAATAACACCAAGCTTGTAGGCTCAATCCCCATATGGACCGTTTACTTAGGAGTTGGACTCAATGGTCGTTGTGGGTCCCTTCCAACTCAGAACCTTCTGTGAAATTACCATGTTCTCGAAAAAACTTTGGTTTATTAACAATTTAGCAATGAAAATAGAGAATATGTTACTCTCCAAGCATGTTTGGAAGGGATCATTTCCTAAGACTACTAGACTTATAAATAATATTAGTGAGAGACTTCTATAACATTGACCCCTGCCTTTAGATTGGAGGAAAGCCTTAATGAGCTCCAAATGGAACTATGCATAGAGCCAGAAGGTAAAATTGAAAGAGCAAAGAAGGATATGGTACACAAACTTCCAGTGTCCAATATCTGTAGCAGCTTTTTCCTTCTGAATCTGATTTTGCCATGAAGAAATTCGAGTGCTAGACTTTTTGGCCCACTATTTCAATGGAAGCTTTTTAAAATCATGTATCAATTTAAATGCTGGGCTTTTTAAATCACAAAAAAAGGAAAAAGGTTTCCTCAGGTTGGAAAAAATTTATTTTGTTAAAACATGGTTTCATGGACTGTTTTAAAAGATATCAATGAAGGGGGAAAAACCTGAAAACATTCCCCTTTACTGTTCCTACAATTTTATCTTTTTTTGATGACCAAAGTCCATCTTTGTTACATCCATTAGCATTGAAGGCATTCTGCAGACCATTCACAATTATGCGTCTGTATCCTGTGGCAAAGCAAGAACAGAATTTTAGTTTCTGAATGAAAAAATATTCATGAATAACTGTGTTTCCATTGTTTCTAATATCAAACAAAAAAAACCCCAGGAAATTGGATTTGGATTAGAAAAAAATACTGAGTTAAAACAAGAGAAAAATTTTAATAGTAAGTAATATGTTTGTTTATCTAAAATAGATCATTTTTATCTTTTAGCTTCAGTTTTTTCCAATGTAGCAAAAGATAAAGTAAATGAATTGCATTTTTTAACTGAAATATTAAAGCAGTTTCAGAAAGCCTTAGATTAGTTTTTGGAAACTTCTTTTAAAAGCTGTAAGTGGAACAATTTTGCAACTGGCAAGAAATTTTTAAATACTTCAACTGCAAAAAAGGAAAACAAAAACGAATATTTACAACAGCTCTCCAAAATGAAAGCCTAAGTTGTTGTTATCTAAAAATGTTATATCTTCAAAAGACTTGTGCTTTACTATTGTCCAGGGTTGCAGTGTATTCTATTACCATCCTCATGAGCTGTTGAAACCAGGTGGGGCGGTGTTTCCTGGCCTCCTCCCTCCGGACTATCTTTCTGTTAATGGCCCATCAATGCCCTGCCGCATGACTCAGAGATAACTCCCTCCAGACTATCTTTTGTTAATGAGCCCATCAACACCTGGCCTCATGACTCATCATTCTATTGTGAGATGCTCCACCCAGAGGGAGGAACCAAGCGTTCCATCTTGGATATAATCTGGGACTCTGAACACCACGGGCATCCTTCCCACTGGATTCCCAGAGGACAGGAGCTGCATAGTCACCACTGGACTTTCTGAGGAGGAGCAGACCTTTCTACTGGACCACTGCTTCGACAGAGCCACATCCATCACTTCAGGAGGACTACAGCCACCATCTCATCAGACTGCTCACGCCACCCTGATTAACAGGGTGCCAGGTTGTATTCTGACTCTGTTAGTTTAGCCCACTGGGGTTTTTCTTGCCTTTATTTTTAATTTCCCTAATAAATTGTTATTCTGACTTGGTGCCTCCCACTGGTCTGTTTTCAAACCAGTACATTTTTTGGCGCCCAACGTGGGGCCAGGATACTGAGGAAAGTCAGAATTACAATTTTGCATTGTAGAAGTCACCTAGTCACTATGATGCTCAGCATGCTTACATGGGTCTTGTACCTAGCTCTCTACATTTTTCCGCACACGGGGAACTACCTGCCAGTTGTAATGCTCCTGTGTAGACCAGGGTATGGTATAAAATTTGCTTTATTGTTCTATTACGCCTACTGCATGATAACCTCTGAGGCAACGAGCATAATGTGGAATATATACTCAACTTGGTTTGCTTGTCCTAGTCTGGGCTGCTACATCTGGGGCCTCAACAATCGTACCCAGCCCCTGGGTGGAGGATTAAAGAACGGTTTCTTCCAGCCTTTCAGGCCTGACACAGCAGTTTTTGAAAATATTGAGTTCCCTTTGGATGTCAAAGATGGCATAAACTTGCTGTTAGTTCTGCTTTGTCTTCTCTGTACAGCCTGCACCGTGTACACCATGCTTAGAATCAGAGCTATGGCACAGCATCCTCAGGAGAAGAGGGAAACCATGAGCAAAGCAGCAAACACCATGTCTACGCAGACCGTCACGAAGCAGAAAGAAGCCAAAAGCAAAACAACAGCATCCATGTCTACGCAGACTGTCACTGAGGAGAAAGAAACCAAAAGCAAAGCAACAGTGTCCATCTCTACGCAGACTGACACAGAGGAGAAAGAAACCAAATGCAAAACAACAGCGTCCGTGTCTACACAGACTGACACAGAGGAGAAAGAAACCAAACGCAAAACAACAACGTCCGTGTCTGCACAGACTGACACAGAGGAGAAAGAAACCAAAGGCACCGTCAGCGTCTCCTCACAAACCATCACCGAACCAGAACAGCCTAAACCCGTAGCAGTTGCCCCCGTCCAGAAGAAGAAATCAAAAAGCAAATCAGTACGCATAGTGACTGATGAGGATGCAGCAGGACCCTCGCACTCAGCACAAGAGACAGAGCCGGAGATCATCACTCGGTCGCTATCCCTGGGTGAGCTGCGTGACCTGCGGAGGGAATTCACCCGCCAGACCAACGAGTCCATCTTGACCTGGCTGCTCCGCATCTGGGACGCTGCAGCCAATGACACCATTCTGGACGGAAGTGAGGCCAGGCAGCTGGGATCTCTGTCCCGGGATGTGGTCATTGACCAGGGGATCGGGAGAACCCAAGAAACACTCAGCCTCTGGCGGCGACTGCTGACAAGTGTAAGAGACAGGTACCTTTGTAAAGAAGACCTCCAGGTGCACCAAGGAAAATGGAACACCATGGAACAAGGTATCCGATGCCTGAGGGAATTAGCTGTGCTGGAAATCGTGTTCTCAGAAGATGAGAGATTTCCTAAAAGCCCGGATGATGTCCAGTGCACGTCACAGATGTGGTTGAGATTCGCCCGTCTTGGACCAGAGATGTACTCCCGTTACCTGGCAACGCTGCAATGGAGGGAAGGCGAGGACAGAGTGGGCGTCTTGGCCAACAAACTGAGGATTTACGAGGACACTGTCACTGCCCCATTTCGCACTCATGTTTCATCCGTGGAAACAAGGCTGGCTGAGCAAGTCCGGAGCTTGATTGAAGAGGGCCATCAGAAACTGAAAAAGGAACTCAAGGAAGAAATTTGCCACATCTCACCAGAACCGACAAGAGTCTCTGCCATTAGGAGCAGACGTCCCCCAACCAGGGAGAGAGAATACACTCCACGAGGTAATCTCTGGTTTTTTCTTCAGGAACATGGAGAAGACATGAGTAACTGGCATAGAAAACCCACCTCTTCTTTAGCAGCCCGGGTACGTGAACTAAAAAGAGGGACAACTACCACAAGAAGCTCATCTAGAGTCAACGCTGCTCCGGTCTCCTGCACACAGAACTCCAGACAGTATAGGAATAATAATGTGACTGATCCTCTTGAAGGGACCTCAGGAGCATATTCACCGGAGGCGAGCAACGTGTACCACGACCAGGAATAGAGGGGCCCTTCCTCTAGCCAGGTAGAGGAAAGGGACAATCGGGTCTTTTGGACTGTGTGGATCCGATGGCCTGGCACGTCTGACCCACAAAAATACACAGCTTTGGTGGACACCGGCGCTCAATGTACACTGATGCCATCGAGGTATGTGGGAACGGAACCCATTTCTATTTCTGGGGTGACAGGAGGATCCCAGCAGCTGACTGTACTGGAAGCGGAAGTAAGTTTAACTGGAAACGAGTGGCAGAAACACCCCATCGTGACTGGCCCAGAGGCCCCATGCATCCTCGGCATAGATTATCTCAGGAATGGATATTTCAAAGACCCAAAAGGACATCGTTGGGCTTTTGGGATAGCTGCTGTAGAGACAGAAGATATCAGACAACTAAGTACCTTGCCTGGCCTCTCAGATGACCCCTCTGCTGTGGGACTGCTGAGAGTTGAAGAGCAACAAGTACCAATCGCCACAGCAACAGTGCACCGTCGGCAATACCGCACAGACAGAGACTCTGTGGTTCCCGTCCATGAGATGATTCGTAAACTGGAGAACCAAGGGGTGGTCAGCAAGGCCCGCTCACCCTTTAACAGCCCTATATGGCCAGTGCGTAAGTCCAGTGGAGAATGGAGACTGACGGTGGATTACCGTGGCCTGAATGAGGTCACGCCACCGCTGAGTGCTGCCGTGCCAGACATGCTGGAACTTCAGTATGAGCTGGAATCCAAGGCAGCGAAGTGGTACGCCACTATTGACATTGCCAACGCCTTCTTCTCCATTCCTCTGGCAGCAGAGTGCAGGCCTCAGTTTGCCTTCACCTGGAGGGGTGTGCAGTATACCTGGAACCGATTGCCCCAGGGGTGGAAACACAGTCCCACCATCTGTCATGGACTGATCCAGACTGCACTAGAAAAGGGTGAAGCTCCAGAACATCTGCAGTACATTGACGACATCATTGTGTGGGGGAACACCACAGCAGAAGTATTCGAGAAAGGAGAGAAAATCATCCAGATTCTGCTGGAAGCCGGCTTTGCCATCAAGAAGAGCAAAGTCAAGGGGCCTGCTCGAGAGATCCAGTTCCTGGGAGTAAAGTGGCAAGATGGACGGCGTCAGATTCCCACCGAAGTCATCAATAAGATCACCGCAATGTCTCCACCGACCAACAAAAAGGAAACACAAGCTTTTCTAGGTGCCATAGGTTTCTGGAGGATGCACATTCCCGAGTACAGCCAGATCGTGAGCCCTCTCTACCTGGTTACCCGCAAGAAGAACGATTTCCACTGGGGTCCTGAACAGCAGCAAGCCTTTGCCCAGATCAAGCAGGAAATCGCTCACGCGGTAGCCCTTGGCCCAGTCAGGACAGGACCAGAGGTGAAGAATGTGCTTTACTCTGCAGCCGGGAGCCATGGCCTGTCCTGGAGCCTTTGGCAGAAGGTGCCTGGTGAGACTCGGGGTCGACCACTGGGATTCTGGAGCCGAAGCTACAGAGGGTCCGAAGCCAATTACACCCCAACAGAGAAAGAAATCCTGGCCGCCTATGAAGGAGTCCAAGCTGCCTCAGAAGTAATCGGCACAGAGGCACAACTCCTCCTGGCACCCCGACTACCGGTGCTGGGGTGGATGTTCAAGGGAAAGGTTCCTTCCACGCATCATGCCACTGACACCACATGGAGCAAATGGATCGCCCTCATCACGCAGCGCGCCCGTATTGGAAACCCAAATCGCCCTGGGATCTTGGAAATCATAACAAACTGGCCTGAAGGTGAGACCTTTGGATTATCTTCGGAAGAAGAGGAAGAGCAAGTGACCCGTGCCGAGGAAGCCCCACCATATAACGAGCTACCGGAGACTGAGAGACGATATGCCCTCTTCACTGATGGTTCCTGCCGAATTGTAGGCGCTAGCCGGAAATGGAAAGCTGCAGTATGGAGCCCCACACGACAAGTTGCACAAGCTACCGAGGGACAAGGAGGATCGAGTCAGGTTGCAGAGCTTAAAGCTGTCCAGCTGGCTTTGGATATTGCTGAACGAGAGAAGTGGCCGAAGCTCTATCTCTATACTGACTCGTGGATGGTAGCTAATGCTCTGTGGGGATGGCTGGATCGCTGGAGAAAGACCAACTGGCAGCGCAGAGGGAAACCCATCTGGGCTGCTGAGATTTGGCAGGACATCGCTGCTCGAGTAGAGAGGCTAACTGTAAAGGTTCGACACGTGGATGCACATGTACCCAAGAGTCGGGCTAATGAAGAGCATCACAACAATGAGCAGGTGGACCGAGCTGCCAAGGTGAAAGTATCTCAGGTGGATCTAGACTGGCAGCACAAGGGAGAATTATTCCTAGCTCGTTGGGCCCATGATGCCTCTGGCCATCAGGGGAGAGATGCAACATACCGATGGGCCCGTGACCGAGGGGTGGACCTTACTATGGACAGCATCTCACAGGTCATCCACAGTTGTGAGACCTGTGCTGCAATCAAACAGGCCAAGCGGGTGAAGCCTTTATGGTATGGTGGACGATGGTCAAAGTATAGGTATGGGGAAGCCTGGCAAGTTGACTACATCACCCTTCCCCAAACCCGCCAAGGCAAGCACTACGTGTTGACCATGGTGGAAGCAACAACTGGATGGATGGAGACCTACCCTGTGCCTCATGCTACTGCCCGGAATACCATCCTGGGCCTTGAAAAGCAAGTCCTGTGGAGGCACGGCACCCCTGAGAGGATCGAGTCAGACAATGGGACTCATTTTAAGAACAGCCTCATAAACACCTGGGCCAGAGAACACGGTATTGAATGGATATATCATATCCCTTATCATGCACCAGCTGCTGGAAAAGTTGAACGCTGCAATGGACTACTTAAAACCACCCTGAAGGCTCTTGGTGGGGGGACCTTCAAAAATTGGGAAGTGAACTTAGCAAAGGCCACCTGGATAGTCAATACCCGAGGGTCCATCAATCGAGCTGGTCCTGCCCAGTCTGAACCCCTGCACACGGTGGATGGAGATGGAGTCCCTGTGGTACACATGAGAGGTATTTTAGGAAAGACTGTTTGGATTAATCCCACCTCAGGCAAAGGCAAACCCATCCGTGGGATTGTCTTTGCTCAAGGACCTGGTTACACCTGGTGGGTAATGCAGAAAGATGGGGAAACCCGTTGTGTACCACAGGGAGACCTAATCTTAAGTGAGAATAGTATGTAGGGCTTCACTGTATATATATATATATATATATGTGTGTATGTGTGTAGAGTTTAAGTTGATTTGGGATAATGAAGGTGGTAATAGAATAAGGGGTGGATAATGTCCTGGGTTGCAGTGTATTCTATTACCATCCTCATGAGCTGTTGAAACCAGGTGGGGCGGTGTTTCCTGGCCTCCTCCCTCCGGACTATCTTTCTGTTAATGGCCCATCAATGCCCTGCCGCATGACTCAGAGATAACTCCCTCCAGACTATCTTTTGTTAATGAGCCCATCAACACCTGGCCTCATGACTCATCATTCTATTGTGAGATGCTCCACCCAGAGGGAGGAACCAAGCGTTCCATCTTGGATATAATCTGGGACTCTGAACACCACGGGCATCCTTCCCACTGGATTCCCAGAGGACAGGAGCTGCATAGTCACCACTGGACTTTCTGAGGAGGAGCAGACCTTTCTACTGGACCACTGCTTCGACAGAGCCACATCCATCACTTCAGGAGGACTACAGCCACCATCTCATCAGACTGCTCACGCCACCCTGATTAACAGGGTGCCAGGTTGTATTCTGACTCTGTTAGTTTAGCCCACTGGGGTTTTTCTTGCCTTTATTTTTAATTTCCCTAATAAATTGTTATTCTGACTTGGTGCCTCCCACTGGTCTGTTTTCAAACCAGTACAACTATATTCTAATGAAATTCTTGTAATGATCTTGTTCAACAGCATAGAAACAGTGGTGGGTCTCATCTAAGATTTATCAAATGAGGTGAAACGCTTATGACCTGCTGTGGACTGATCTCTGAATTAGCTTAATATATTATGGTTTTCTACCAATTTACACACTGCAACTGCACTGAAAACTGCATCTCTGGAATGACTTTCTGATTAAGAAGAGAAACTAAATGTAGGTCTAGACTGTATGTGCAGCTCCATATTGAGCCAACTGTAGCTAGAGGACTGTTCCCACAACTAATGGATGGTGCTGCCATTCTCCTTGCCTGAAATTTCAAAAACCTCCACAGAGTCACAGTGTGATCAGACTGCTGAGGTGAGCCGGACTGAGAGTCCAAGTACACTTTGAGCAAATTACTGGGGTTATGTGGCCAGTTTAGATTCAACTGTGGTACGACTTAAGAGGCTTAGGCTCTTAAGCTGAGTTTCCCACAGTGGAACTGAGGGGCACATTCAAAAACCTGGTGCCAGTCCACTGGGAGGTGGGCTGCACTGGAACTCGTCACAAGCAAACATACCCACATGCACACATGACTGTGACTGTCATTTCCCAGCCAAAACTGATAGCTTGTCGTTTACTTGTCTCCCACACTGCTCTCCTACTGGTGTCTGTGTTTGATTTACTGCCAGCAAGGCAGAAAGTGAGAGACATTCACATTGGCAGGCCCCAATACTCCCTGTAATCTCAAGCTATTTTCAGCCTCCTCTGGCTTTCTCACTTCTGGTTCAATGGTTAGCAACCTATTTCATAGCATCTCTAGTCTGAGAACAAACCATTTCACTTTATACACTGTTTTGGGTCATGGGAGAAGCCTCTCACCAAACCTCATCAAGGGAGATGGTAACTTCCTTTCTCCAGTGACAGGAGAGCTCACTGCCTAAGGTCCCAGCTGAACACGCCTCAGGTCTTTGCCTTAGTTGGGTGCTATGACAGTCATGTAACAAATTTTCAATTTCTGCTGAGAATTCTAAGTATTTTTTTTAGAAGGAGAACAAAAAAAGAAGTTTCTGCTGCAGTAAATTGCATGTCTCCTTCTCCCTACCACAGTTTTAAAACCTCATGTCTTCTCTGTACATAAGATCTGACAAGAGGGTATCTGTTACCGTTTTGTGCTTCAGTCAGAAAATCAGTCTCTAGTTTTACCCAAACCACTCCACGTTAATCACATGTGTAGAATGTTACACGTTTATTCATTCACTTTTTGTATTGTATTTTTTTGTGAGCACCTGGAAAATATATTAAAGCCATTCTATGACAGCACAGTGAGATACATAGTTTGTGCAGCCTCATTTTTCAATCAATGAGAATTAAGACTAGAACACTTAACCTGTTTAAAATGCATAGAAATTGAGAATACCGTGTTTCTAGGCTGATGCTGCACTTTGATGTCCATGCAACATATATTCAACAAAGTGTTTTAGTTCTCAGATCAAATTATCTGGATGAGATTGGAGCTCAATTGCCCTTGTGTCATAAGAAAACACAGGACTATTTTTCAGAGCTCTCTAAAAAAGACTCTATGTGAATAGCAAATCAGCCGCACAAAGACAATGAGCTACAGAATTTATCAGAAATTTTAAAATCCAAAAATTAATTGCATCTTAGACCTTACAATGTTGAGAAAGGGCTATTAATGCCATAAAGGAATGGAAAAATAATTTAACTTGCACCGGTAGAATGAATTTTTATGTTCAGAATTCCTTTATTTCTCTACAAAATTACAGTACACTGTTTTCAGCTAATAGAGTAACCCAGTGTTTCAGCAAGGGGATGCATATACTAAAATGGCACCCATAGATTGACAGTAATTTTATATTAATACTTTTGCATTTCTAAATCTATCTTCATGCTTACAGTTTTTAAGCATCTTTATTTGCTAGAATGATCTAGAACAGTATTTTCAGTTTTGTTTTACATTTGTTTTTTATATAAATTTATTTCTGAAATAGCATCATGATATTGGACTGGTGTCCATACTAAAATGCATATTCCACAATTTGTGGATATAAATGTTAGTAAAATTACATTTAAATAGATATTGCTTGTTTATGGCACAGAGTAGACTCTGTTTCTTTCACTGACTGTGAAAATAGAAAATGTTCGGTTAGTATCTGACAGTAGTAACAAAAGTTTTATTAATTTTGAAGTCAAAATTATTTTAAAGAAAAAGCTCAAGTCAAATTGTCAGTTAGTCCAAATTTTCAAAGCTCCACTGACTGCAAGAATCTCACCAGACCTCTACTATCTATGAGTCCTTCCGGAGACACACATTTTTTTATATGGACATAGTACAGAGATGCAGTATGGGGCAATATTTAGGTGCTTAACTTTCGTCCCAGTTTTCGGAATGACATTAATGTGCTTCAAGCTTGTATCAAACTGAGCTATCAAATGGCTTCTAGTATTTACTTGTTAAGAGCTAAATCTGGTGGGACGTGACACTGTTTCAAACCATTTTTGCCTAACTGTTATCTGGTTGGTACACTGGCATCGGTTGGCCTTGATATTTTCACCAGGCTTCAGTGAGAAGGCTTTCAGAGCACAGTTTGAATTTCTAAAATTATTTCTTAGAAGATAATAAAAATTAACTATTTTGTCTTTCACACAATCTGAACCCTTTGTGTGAAGTAATTTTCTTAATATAAAAGAAACATAGGAAGAAACAGGAAACTCCATTTGAATTGCCAGTAATGACGCAATATGCTTTCTGGTTCCTTCAGGGGATTGATAAGACTACTTCAGAAGAACAGGAAATTTGTGAGACTAACCAGCCATCTTCTCAGTATCCATATTATTTCTGATAGTAGGCAAAAGTAGATCCTTAGGAAAGAATATTCAAACATTACAAGGATTATAGTGAATGCCCTCCAGAATTTTCTGCCAGCTTCCAGCAAATTCACTACTTAGGAATTTCTTCAGCTAGATAGAAAATAGTTTTCATCTCATGAGAGCACAATATTGTGGCCTGCCTCTGAGGCAGGGTGAGTGGCGTTCCTGTTAATAAACCCCTTGGGGTGAATTAGAGTGAAATGACACTGAACGGCTGGTGTGTATATATGAGGCAGATTTATTTTAAAACTACTTAATTGCAGCAGAAAGGAGATACATGGCCATTTTGGTTCTTTTCTATAAAATTGTGAAAGAATAATAAAGAAAATTCATAAGAAAAATAATGAAAGAGAAGGAACAAACAAGAGTAGATAGTGGAGAGGAAAGGTATCATCACCCATGGATCAAGCAACAAGACTTGATCATTGCAATTTTGACATCTGTGGTTGGAGTAATGGTCGCAGTCTTGATCCATTGGGAGTGGGGACCAGAAGAGATGCTCCTCAGGTTATGTAAATTCCAGTTAGCATGGAAACACCTAGATTCCCGCCCCTCAGAGAGGGAATTCTTCATATCTGATGCAACACAATGAGGCATGCAGAGTTTTCTGATGGAGAGTTCCCAATAAGAGAGAGAGGGTGCTTTGGGGTCCTTGGTGATCCATAGCTCACTCTAGGGATATGATCGCTGTTTGTCCCTGCTTCTTGCAGTAGCACAGCTGTGTCTTATGATGACACGGGGGAGTTGGCATAAAAAAAAAAAGTAAGATCTGCTTCTTACTTTCTTACTGGCCATTCTCCTTAGCTGGTTTCGAAGACACCATGTTTCCAAATGTCATGGATAAAATCAATCACAGAGCAACCTCGACAGACAGTGGTTATGTTGCCACACAAAATTTTATTTTCTGAGGACCTTGGTTTTGAGAACATAAAAGGTTTTTGCATCCACACAACCTATAGCAAGAAATTTTAAAGTTGAGCTACCTTGTGTGTGAACACATCTTGTTTGTTTAGTAGGTCACCCTACTTTGTCTGCAAGGTCACATCACTGCGAGGAACTCTATTACAACATTCTTCTAGTTCCCTAGGCTGAGTAGTCCGCATCTATTTGAGCCTTTCTCTTAAGGAATTCTCTGTGAATTAGGTTTCTTTGGTCACCTTCTATTGATCCCCCTCCATTTCTTCCATATTCCTCAGCTATGGGGCATCAGAACTGTTCAGTATGTAGGATATGGAAAAACTCCAGGTTTATCCAATTCGTGATATTTTATGCTTTGTTCCTTACTCCTTTCCCGGTAGTTCCTAACAATTTTCTTTTTCTCACTATTGCTGAACATTGAGCTAACATTTTTATAGAACAGTCGCTCTGAAGTTCATGAGGTATGCAGAATTTATGATTGTTTATTCCCATGTTCATCAACTTAAACCTGTCTGCATTGAATTTTATTTACTGTTTCCTGTTTACCTTAGATTACTTCTATGCTGATACCAGTGATGTTTCTTTATGGAGTCTAGTTAATTGCCTCAGCTGTTCAAGGTAGAAATGCAGTTGCTGAGGAAAATGATAGCCTAAAATGAAGACTGCTATAAAATAGAGTTGACATCTCATAAACATGTCTGATTTTATTAAATAAAAATAGACAATATATGGACATATCTGGGCTGTTGATTATTTTACTATTCCTCTAGCCGCCTGCTTCTATTTCTTTTCAATATCCAGAAATGCCACAAATACAAAATAAAGACATAAAAATGATGTTTCATGTTTCAAATGAATGTAAGACTGGGAAATAGGTGTTCCTCATAAAACTACCAGTCTTGGACATTTATTCTACAGTTTCATAGATTTACTAAGAAGTTACATCTGGGTTAATTTTCCTGTGTGTGACATCTCATTTCTCTGGCTCAGAGCTTATGTGTAGAGATTATCAAATGTCAAATGCAAATGTAAAATGGATCCATGCTGTACAAAATAGTCTTTTACAGATATTGAGCTGACTATTCCCTTTAAATGTTAATGAAACTGTTGTAATTACTGAAATACCAAAGCAGCCTAAGAGCTGGAGATCACAGCTGTAGCCCGTTGCTCATAAACTATTGGCACAGGCACTGTCTTGGCAGAAAGAGTTGTACACGAACTTGTTCATCATGCCTCCTTTTTAAGTAAGGTATGGAGACAGAGTCCAAAGAGCACAGCCAGAAAACTGAGACCTTTTTGTTCTACTAAAGAAGTATAAATCTTGCCCCCAACCAGGCTGCCCATCTTCCAGTCCGTGTGTCTCACTACCTCCTTTTTGTTCACAAAGACATAGAATTCAGATTATATCCCAAAAACTATTGAACACACAGTAAAACAAAGCAAGCCTCTCTAAAACTTTTTTTTTTTTTTAATAAGGATCCACTTATTACATTCTAATCTAATTTTTTTTAGTTGTGCTTGCTTTTTTAACAGGAAAACTAACTGTGTACAAAAGTAGAGAGGCAGGATGGGAGGAAAGTGAGTTGAATAACTGGGGAAAGGGTGGCACTGCTGCATTTTTTTCTGTGATATTTTTTCAGCCAGCAAGCCAGTAGCACACATGCGCTGAAAAGGAAAATAGAGTACTTGAATGGGGTAAGCAACCTCAAGACAAAAAATGTCTAAAGGCTATGCAAGCATAACTAGGCAGTAAAGAACCAGTGATATCTATACTAAAGAAGGCTGTTGACACCTTGATTCTTTGATCTGTGAACTGTGTGACAGGCTTGCAAACGGGTAGTTTATTATCTGGGAGGTGAATAGCAAAGTCCTACAGCTTTTCACAGGGTTAATACGTATAAAACGGCCATTTAGATGTGCACCAGGAACAGAGCGTGGGAGGAGTTTGCTTCAGCATGCAAGGAAGTTGTACGTGTGCTTGTGCCTCTATGTATGTCTATGCATATGTGCTTGTGTGGAGCACTGTGCGGTACCCAGCCGGTCACACCCGCTGCAACTGGGAAGATCCGCACCGAAGCTGACCATGGAATTTCCAAATCCTTTTAATTCACCTTCCGATGACACTGAAGGTGGCCTGAGCGCGATCGGGACCTTATTCTTATTTTCAAGGAGGATCGCTATCGTTATACTGCATTTAAATTCAGGAATAAGCATCTCATGACGCCATGCTCCACTGCATCGGAACTGTATGAGCAAGGCAGTACTTGCACAGAGAGGGAGAGACGGAGAGAGGGAGAGACTTCCCAGACTGAGAAGAAAGAGAGACATTATCTGGTTTTTATGTCTGTGGGTTGATTTTTTTTAAAGAAATCTGCAGCTCAAAGGTATTGGAGTAATATTTCTGTAAGCCTTGTCTCAACAGCAATAAATTTATCTGTATCAACAGCAGAGCCAGATAATTCTGCTGTTATTCTTACAGGGATCTGTTGTTTCATGGATCACATAGGAAATTCCAAAGAGCAACAATCTTTGTGTTACCTGACTTTATATGAGCTTAGTCATTCAAGGCAAATAACTCATCTTCGAAAGGAGCTTGCATCTCACCTAAGCTTGTTTAAGTGGGCAGTCTTTTCTCAGGTGCAGCCACTTGATTTTTTTCTTTCAGTCATTTTTGAAAGTGTGTTTGGCATGCAATCTACTATTGATGTGTGGTTACTTTTTTTGTTGTGCTTTGTTTTGTTTTTTTTTTTTAAGGGATCTCTTTTAGTTGCAGACAAGTAAATGTGAAATTTCAAAGCAGCAATTATTGATTTTGGGATAGCAAAGTCCTTTGAAAGCATATTGGTATATGATGAGTATAGACGGGCTACTTGGATTTTTCATCATCTTTTCTCCATATCCATGTAATTGTGGAACAGTCGAAAGACAGTCATGTTAATATTCGGAAATAAAAGTGACAATAATGTTGCTCAGATAAATGAAAATTAGCATTATAAAGCATTAGAGACTTGGTTTTTTCAGGTTATATTATTTCTGTAGCAAAAAATAAAGAGTTAATTGATGTGAACAGTTGAAACTGGATACAAGTACATTTTGTAGGGAAAAATCAGGGGAAAAAAGATCTTATACTTTGGGTGTATGAAAGAAAACTATGAAATACTCAAACTTACATTATTGAAACTCGTTTAGTGATTAAAAACTGAAATGAGAAAAACAGTAGAACAACGACTTTGCTTGCCTGATATGGTAATTGGGTAATAAGATATATTCTACTGCAAATCAATTTCCTCATTGCAGTTTAGAAGTACAATATAGCTCTGGCAAAGTAGCATCTTTACGGTCCTATGGATTGACATCACAAAGCCGTAGTCTCCTTTTGAAATCTATGGAACTGTGATAAATCTTCATGGCTCAGTATTCTAAAAGGAAAAAGGATTAAAGAA
The DNA here is from genome assembly GCA_014706295.1 of Lycocorax pyrrhopterus obiensis. Lineage (NCBI taxonomy): Eukaryota > Metazoa > Chordata > Aves > Passeriformes > Paradisaeidae > Lycocorax > Lycocorax pyrrhopterus. The sequence continues at coordinate 77,531,769 of JACSVZ010000004.1, forward strand.
AGATTTTCAAGAGTGGCATATTACCTCCTCTACACTATTTGGAGATGAAAGGATTGCATTATGGTGGACTAGCAGTTATCAGTTTTTCATGGGATTAATAATTAAATAGAATTTATAGCAACGGGGAAATATTGTTACGGTATAAAGACTTAAACAATGAAAACTTTTTGAACCACTAGAGCTTAAAGATGGAGCTATAGCCTACGAGTATAGAATGTACAGAAAATCTTCCCTTAGGATATGTGGTTTTTTAATTGTATCCTTTATTAACAGACAAAACCATAGAAAAATGACCATCCTAATAGACGTATCCTTATTTCTTGATGAATAATGCCAAATGAGTTATAAAGGACAGTAACTGTTATGCACAGATGCATATTGAGATTTATCTGTCTGAGTTGCCGTTCTCTAAGAAGGGGGTCTATGATTACTACTGCTTTTCTTATAGCTCCAGGAGTCTTTATTTGTAATCTCACCTAGGAAATTTTGTAAAAGTGTTCTTTGCCAGCAACAGAAGAAAGACCCAGCGATGGACATGCAAAACAGTAAATGTGCTTTGGGTTGCAGGACTGGTGGAAGAAAATCTGTGTTGGTTCTTTGATAAAATAGCCAGGGGAGCTCAGGTGTTCTCACTTGCTTGTTCTCTTGTTTTTCAAGTTGCCTGGGAAATATTTTGCAATGCAGGGTTTTGGGATCATTCTACAAGGTGACAGAAACTACATGACTTTTGTGGATGTAAATGTTGATCCTGATTGTGTCATCTGGCAATGAGTTGCCCCTCTCATTTGATTTCTAAGATTCAGTTCAGCAATGTATGAGGTCTTCATGTGTTCTTGGACCTCTAGGCTGAACACAATTTTCTTTCTCGAGGTTTATTGGAGGTAAAAATTCACAATGAGGAAATAGGTTGGTCAACACTATAAATATTTTAAATCTATCCTTTCTTCATCTTCTGCTCTTGTTTAGCTTTGTAGAAGGCTGTGTTTAATATGTTCTCAGCCGCCAAAATTTTACTAAATACTTTAATTAAACTACTGAGACAGGAGTTTTCTATTTTGTTTTGATTTTCTTTGGTTTACTTTGTTGGGTTTTTCTTTTTTCAGAATTCATAATTTAGCATAATTCTTCTAATTTGGCACAAAGAGTAGATGCCTGGATCTATCACCTTCCCTTATTTATCGGTGTATGTAAGACGAAAATTTCAAGCAGAGACAATGAGGTGTTCACGGTAACCTCAAATCTTTTTCCATACCAGAATACAGTGGCTCCTTTTCTATGGGATACCTTACAGCTTCAGTAGTAGGCTAAAGTTAATCCAAGTATGACAGGGCTCGGTAAAGCCACATCAAAGTTGTATGACAAATTCCTTTTATAAAGTCATTGAAAGTTTATATTAATTTTTATGAGGTTCTCTTGCTCCCCTAGAAAAATAAACTAACAATATGAAGCAGAATTTAATTACTGCATGTAAATATGTATGCAGGTTTAATGATTGCAATGCATTGATTATACTATGTTTAATTTAACAGTCTATTATTAATATCCCTTGTGAAGAAACTGGAAATTTAAAGTACATGGCATTAAGAACACAGTTGTCAAAGATTCAACTACAACAGTTTTAAGGTATTTTAACTAATTGTATAAACTCTCAGCTTCTTTCAGATCCAGGCTTTCAAATAGAGGATCATGTAACAAATCATCCTCTCACATAAGGCTGTGCTTCACTGTTTTTTTTTTCCTCCCTAAACTGGTGACGTCAGCCTCGCAAAAAGAGATTTACAGGGAGTTCAAAGGATTCCAAATAGGCATGAACAAAATGTCTGAAGAGACTTCAAGGTTTCTGTCAGGCCATGGAAATGAACAGATATTCCTTGATCTAAAATTAAAGCCCAAACCATGCTCATACACTTAGTATTAATGCTCTGGGTTTTTATTATGCTTGTGAACTATACACACATAGGAGAAGACTGAGGTTTTTATCCAGATAGTCAATTTGTTCCAGTCCACATCTTTATTTTGGCTGAAGAAACCTATTATTAGCTCAAACAGCAACTTTCCCAGTTGAAAACACATGTAGCATTTTAGTAATCTAGATTTATGTCAGGTAGGTCATGAACTTTTATTGTATTCCTGTGGTAAATAACATAAACAAGAAGAAAAGCTGTTGACCACTTGTAGTGAACTGGCTCCCCTATTTCAGTTTGAAGGCAGTTTCAATGAAGCAAAAAGAAAAAGCTTGCATAGAGCTGTAGAAGCCACAACAAATTGATTTTTTCCACTGCTTTTGTTACCTCATGGAATTTCTACAACATGAGAGCCAAACATAGCTCCATCTGAGATTTTTCCTCCTATTTTACGGAGAAATTATACACTTACAACAAAATATCTTGCACATATCCAAATTCTAAACAATTAACTGGGTAAACACTTTGCTTAAGTGACAAAATAAATATTTTCCTGCTTCTATTTGTTGTTCATTTGTCTGCTGTAGAATTTTGCTATCTTCCAGCTCACTGAGAGGGCAGTTTATATAGAGTTTTCTTGAACAGATTGCACTTCTCAAAGGATTATCGGTTTCATACCTGAAAGTATTACACAAAAGCCTATAATTAAGGGCACGATTTGTGAAGCTAGGCTACCAAAAAGCTTTTAAATCCCTGGCACCTTCAAGCTTGTGTGTCATACCTCCTTCAGTATTGTGGGCAATATCTCATACCTAACTTTTCTTCTTGGAACTTCTGAGATTATTGAGAGCTATCTTAGGTGTCTAGATCTGCTTTGCTGTGTGCAATACAGTCATATTCTGAGGACATATCTATATTGCAATCAGAGGTGTGTCACCTCCGTACATAAGCACACTTGCGCTGGCTGCTCCATAGCTGGCTCAAATGCCATGAGAAACACTGCAGCATTTCAGAAGTGACTGTGTTTGCTGTCCTGAGCCACTTTGTATTGAAATGATCAGTCCTACCTTTTTTATCTACTATACGTATTTGAATTAGAATGGGTGAATTTATGCGTATTTTGAACATATATGCTGTCGCACTATTATTATGGCTTTAATTTGAGTTAAGCAATCATGAGAAATATGCAACTCCAACTGTCAGTTCATCCCCTCCTGAAGTATTGGAGACAAAGGATGAAACACCATCTGCAAGTTTTTTTCCTCCAGTGACTGTAAGGTGAAAATGATTAGCATAGATGATTAGCTTAGACCAGCTGTCTTACTTCCAGTTGGATAAAGTTAGATAAGGTGATGAATTAGTTTATTTCTTTGCTGAGCTGAGTCTTGAAGGTGATAAGGCTATGTAGAAAAACTCTGATTTCCACTAGACTGATGGGGAAAGTCTTGCTTTCATCACCAGTGTGTGTCCTCAGTGGCTCACTACCTCAAGCAGAGCCATGACTTGGGTCTGTGGGTCCCACACCAAAAAAAAAAAAAAAATTTCCATCTGGATAATTTCCTTCCTCTGGTAATATACTTACTCGTGCTTTTTAAAAAAAAAAAAAAAGGATTGAGTAACCTTAGGAGGACAAGGGGTATTGCATCTGCTTACAGCTACACAGACATATGCTGGAGCCAAGAGACTGTAAAGCCATGGTCTCAAAAATCTTTTTGGTGTTCCCTTAAGTGCTGCAGCAGTGAATATGCTGTTTGTTGTGAATCCCAGTCAATGAGTCTGGCTCTCCTCCATTGAATACCGAGGAAGCTTTAGGGCTCCAAGTCAGGACTTCCAAGTCCAGAGAAGGTACACGGCTTTCATTCACTGCAGTACAGAGCAACGCAATATAACACACCTTTTCTGAGCCTAAGCCCTGCAGCAATCCCACCTTTCCTCCTGAGTTGTTGCTGATGCAGGATTGGATCCAGCCTCGGCACACTTCTGTTGCTATACTTCGTGAACAAGGATACCAAGCCATCACTGCTCCTTGTTTTTCATTGTTTAAATGAAGATCCAGACACTGATTTCCTCTTGGCAGCAAAATCCTTTGGAAGAGCCTTCTGGACCCCGAAGCAGTTCCTCTAAGCACTCCCACGTCTGCATCTGAACATTCCCCATTGTCATCCCAGCTCTCAATGTGAGCTCTTTGGACTGCAGGTTGATTTTGAAGGAGGGACCGTCAGGCACACAGGCAGAAAACATACCCTGAGTGCAGAAAGACATCAAGGTTGTACAAAGAAATACATTCGTCTGAACATATATCACCAACCCCAAGCATACATACACATGATTCAAAAACTGAACAAAAATTTGATAGAGCAGGGGACTCTGTTGTAGATTTTTTTTTTTTCATTTTGTTTCCCCCAGCTCTACCCTCAGGGGTAGTGTTTCTGGAATAGTAGGGCATACCTTTTATTTTCTTTCTTTGGAGAGAAGCTGAGTTCCAAAAAAATGAAAATTCTGGAACTTTGCTGGTGTGAGATTTCATTTCACACATTACATTTTAAACAAACCCGCTCTTTTTTTTATTGTGAAAAACTTACTTTGCCTTAGTAAGTCAGGTATGACAGTCACCTCCAGCCCCAACAATTACTTTTCACTACTTACAAAAGCTATTTTAAAAAGTAACTTGTAATTAGATTAGTGAAGCAGTTTAACAGACTAAGCATATATTGAATAAGTGAGCAGAAATGTTTAATCTGGAATGATTTACAAGGAGACCCACATTTAGTTTTTTCTTCCAATGCAATATTCCAAAGTCCTAATCTTTGTACTTGCATATGTCAAAATAACAGAAGTTAGTCTTTAAAATTAATAGAATGGCACAAAAATCCACATTCCTCCTCTGCATATTCTTACATATGCTTGCAGGCATCTTATATGTGTGCATGCTAATGTATGTGTACACGTGGCAATGAATATAAATGTTCCTGATGGTGGATGTTTACAAGGAATGTGACTCATATACGTGAATTGCTGATTATATGTAGGTTATCATCCATTTGTATGAGCTGCAATGCATGAATCAAAGCGCTTTAATCTACAAAGGTATTCCACACAACATGGATTCGTTGCCATAGCATTTATCATGCAAAGTCTAGCCCCAGTTCATTGCTGAATTAAATAATACATCTCCAAGCAGCTATAAACAGAGCAAAAATTCTGTAATATATTCTGTCAGAGAATCCATGTCAATACAGCAGCCATTCTCACCCCGCCAACCATGGATTTTTTTTTTAACATAAGCAGTTGTGTCTAGGATGCGCAGAGTAGTATCTCTTCTGCCTCTCATGTATATGCATTTTTGAATTTTTGGCCCCTTTTCTCCTTTTAGCTTAATTTATAACTTAACTGAAATGGCTTTTTCTATTGCTTCCTCATATTCATAGCAGCCAAATAATGAGCATAATTTTCCTCATTCTCACACATACTGCGTGTTCTCTTTGAGCCAGAATCTGCACTACAATTTTATGGGACCATAAAATGTTGAAGGACAGTCAGCTCTACTCTGACATTTCTGGAATCAAGAAGACCTGACAAGAGGGATCACAGCCTTGATTTTGGAAAGTCTGGTTTCAAGATGTCATTCTGCTTCAGATTTCTTGTATGGACTCTGGCATGGCCATAGAGTAGCTAAGCTCTGTGTATGGTATTCATCTTCAGTAATGATGGACAGAGATGCACTATGCAACACCACTGGTGAGAATAGAGTTAAAATCTGTCCTTCCCTAGAATTTATGCATAAAAAGGCATAGAAGAAAATGAAGTACGATACACAAAGAGTTAGGATGGCGCTAACACAGTATCTAGGTTTTAATGGTGCATTCTTTCATGCACATGTTACAAGAAAACTGCAAATGCTGTGAATCACAGAATCACATAACCACAGAATCACAGAATATGCTAAGTTGGAAGGCACCCACAAGGATCATTGAGTCCAACTCCTGGCCCTGCACAGCACCATCCCCAGGAATCACGCCATGTGCCACTCTCAGCTGTAGAGAGTGGTAAGGTCTCTCCTGAGCCTCCTTTTCTCTAGGCTAAACAGCCCCAGCTCCCTCAGCCACTCCTCATAGGACGTGTGCTTGAGACCCTTCACCAGCTCCATTGCTCTTCTCTGGGCACGCACCTCAACACCTCAATGTCCTTCTTGTAGTGAGGGACCCAGAAGTGGACACAGGACTCAAGATACAGCCTCACCAGTGCCAAGCACAGGAGGACAATCACTGCCCTGGTCCTGCTGCCCACGCTATTCTTGATCCAGGCCAGGATGACATTGGCCATCTTGACAACCTGGGCATACACTGGCTCATGCTCAGTCAGATGTCAACCAGCACCTCCAGGGTCTTTTCTGCCAGGCAGCTTTGCAGCGACTCTTCCCCTTGTAGTGCTGCAGGGGGTTGTTGTGACCAAAGTGTGGGACCCAGCACTTCACCTTATTGAACTCCACACCGTTGGCCTCATCCCATCAAACCAGTCTGTTCAGATCCGTACTGTCTGTTCAGATAACCATCCATCTTGGTGGTGTCTGCAAACTTACTAACTTGTACTGATCAAGGCAGAAACATATGGTCTCTGAAGCAGGAGGTTGTTCTTGGGCTTGCAGGAATGCCTATGTCTTTTACCTCCTGAGTTCTGCCACTGTCATTCCAGGCATCTGAATAATTTCTCAGACAGTTCTAATTTTTTATAATTTTGTTTGTCGTTACCAAGAGAAATGCGGCAAAAGACGGGTACTGGTGTTTTGTATGATATTATGACACAGATGACACACTTTTGTTTTAAATGGGGAGTTTGTAGTTGTTTCTCTAAAGGAGACAAGTAACTTTCTGGAAGCTGTGGTTGGGAAGGAGAAGAAAGCACAAAAAATACACGTTAATAGGATTGCAAAGAATACTCCTTGGACATACTAAAGGTTCATTACACAAACTAAAGGGCTGTATTATCTAGCAGCATAACGTGTGCTTTGCCAGAGGTTTAGAACACTGTTTTTGCGTGATTGGCATGGAATAAGGTTTATGAGAGGGGAATAACATCTTCTGATTATAGCAGATGAGACAGCAACAGACATCAGTTTAGGACATTAATTCTGACAGGCAAAGTGGCTGAGCAATACTTGGAGCTTTGCACCAAACTAGGTTGTCTTCCCAGATGTAGCCTTGTGTAACCTCAGTTAATGTATTCCAAAGAAAATGTAAGAAATTTTCCTTTCTTCTGTAACATGAATGTTGTGGGCAAGCACAAAGTAATGTTTTTAAAGTGGACAACAGGTCGGATAGACACAGATTTAGATTTTATAGTCTACTAGCTCAGTACGTTCTCCTATACGTTACAGGTTATCATGAGGAAAGTTGTGCTCAATCTCCTGTCAGTACCAGTAAATTGATGTGGAAGAAGAAGACGTCAAATTCCCATGTGATACAGAACACATCACTTAGGAGTGTTGAAGGATATCAGTCAATTTTGCCTACTCTCTACAACATAACATTTGAAGGGGGAATATGGACAAGAAGAACAACTTGGAGCCTGATTTCTAGGTTGTGGAAGTATATAGTGAATCAACAGCGGTTCTGGAAGTCAGGAAAGGAGTCAGAATAATGGAGAAGCAATACTATTCACTTCTTATTTAATTTGTATTTCAGGGATTCATCTATATAAAAATATTGTTCTTACTACCCATAATTTCATAAAAATTGCCTCAAATTCTGTATAAATTCTCCACTTAAAATGTGCCTGTATCATTTGCTAAGAATTTTGTCTGCCTTCTTTGAAGAGACACAATCATTTGTCAAAACTTAATTCTGCATTGTTTTTATTTATTCTAGCTACTGTTTATAAATCACAGCATATTGATTTATATGAAAGTCAGCTAACAGTGATACAGCCCAATAATCTTAAATTTAAAAAAGGAGCACAGCATGAAAGAAAGATAGTTAATTGCATCAGATTATGTCATCAGGACAAGCAGTTCAGTTCAGGTTCAGACATCCCTGAAGGGAAGACATGAAAATGCTAGGAAACTGAGAAAAACATGACAGAAATAAGATCTAAAATTATCCTGATGACACAGCTTTTTAGTAAAGTTCTCTATTTCACAATGTAGACTTATTTGTATTCCTTTCTGGAGGTTCATTATAAACTTGTGTCATTCCTTCTTCCAACATCATCTTGTCATTTAAAGAGCTTTCCAGTAGTCCAAAGAGAACACCTTAAAACAATGCAAATGTGTTGACAGGAGCAAAGCAGCAGATCTGAAATATTTGGTTGCAATCATCTGCATTTCATCTGCACCGTGTCTAAAACATTGTAAGCATTTGTTTGGTAACATTTGTGTGGGATAAACATAAACAACAGAATTAAATTTATTCTTAAAATAAAGTCTCTTGTTGAATTGCTTAAAAACAAGTGGGTGAAAAAAAGTTGTGGTATGTGTTTAAAATAAGACATTTTTATAAAAGTCAGTTTATGAAACTTTGGAAAGAATGAGAGGAAAAAATTGCTATATTAACTCTAAACTCAGAAAAAATTCTTGGCTATTACTTCTGCCTCTCCTTTCAAATCACAAGGAATTAAAGTCCTGTTCTTAAATACAAAGCCAGAGTTGAGAGCATCCAAGAACTGGTTAATTAGGCTTACTAGGAAAGAATGTGAACTGCACTGATATGCATGCTAGTTTTGTTTTGTCTTTTGCATATTTGGTGAATTTTGTGACATGGCAAAATAAAAAAAAAAGAAAGACAATAATTTTCTCTAATAAATCTTCATTGTAACTAGCTACATGAAAGAGGTAAGAAGGTAAATTTTTTAACAAATATATGACAAATATATTGCTGATGACGAGTAGCCCTGGAATTTTCCTTCCAAAGCCTCTTAAAGGTTTGGAATAAAATGGCTTTTTGTACTACCACAGATGAACCCCAAACTCATTTTGCCAGCCCGTAAAAAATCAGTACATAGCATTGGTAAGATTACCAAAGTTTTTTCAGTTTATGAGATTTAAAAACCACCCAGATTTATGCAAGCTCAGTGCCCTGCAAACAATCTTCCTCTTATATAATCAGCTTTAAGCTCACACCAAACAGATTTGATTTTGTCTTTTAAACACATCTGTATTCTTCTTATATTTTTGTCTTTAAGTAGTGAGTGCTTGTCATATTATATCCATGCAAACAAGTGTATTCTGGTCTAGAGTCTTGCTAAATTAAGTTAAATTAAGTAATATTTGCTTAATAACTTAACTTGCTTTTAATAACTTAAAAGATTCAAAAGCACTAAAAACCCACATGCTCTAAGCTGTGAATTCCTTTTTTGCACTTTACAGTGAAAAGTTTCTGAAGGATCCTTGTCATGTATATATTGAGGTTGGGGGTGCAGATTATACTTGTAAGATTTGCCTCCCAGTCTAAGATCAAAACCGCCAATGCTTCTATGAGAATATATCAATGAGGAAATGAGCAATTAAAGTTTTAGCCACATGAGGGGCTAATGGTGCAAGGCTCAGTAGACAAGTGACAGTCATGCAAAGAAATCAACATGCCCAGCAATACTTTTTGTCCACAGGAGATATAGGCAAACAAGTCAGAATGTATTTGCAGATGAAATTTAAAAAATTATACTTCATGAAAGCTTTGGTATAAAGTGTAGGGTTTCATGAAGTATAAAAAATTATACTTCATGAAACCCTGTGATTAGATTCCATCAAAAGAAATGAATAGGGTATCACATCGGGTGCCCACCAATGTGAGTCGTAGGAGACTTTCCTCAGATGGGTGTAGGACCTAGTAGGAGGTAAAGAAAGAACTGCAGAACTATCAATCACAGCAGTTTTACGTCTTTATCTCAAGAACAATATCAAAATTTAAATCAATAAGTATTTCAATACCTGGCTGTTTTAATGTCTGCTAAATTCTTAAGGCACTGTTCCTCATTGAGATCCTGAGCTATGTGTCCCTTGAAAAAGAAGGGAGGGCTTGAGTTGCAATAATATCATATTTCCATTAATGACATAGAAGTATAATTACTTGTCTTGGAAGGCGAGGGTTAAGAATGAGGCAAGTAAAAAAGTATGCCAGGATAAGTGGAAGTAGGGAAAAATGGATTTTGAATTTTGATCATGTATCAGCAAAAGGGGTTTTTAAGATATTTCTGCATAATATTTGCAATCACTTTGCATTTACAGTGCATTTCTAAAAAGTCAGAATTACATGGTTAAAGGATAATATTTGCATTTTTTTTTATTATCCAGAACATTTTTATAATAGAATTTTGTATTCAGACAGTTGTAATGTATAGATTCTTTTTATTTTAAAAGAAAAAGTTGAGCTAGACCATGGAGGATATTGTCTTCATTGTCTCCTTTTTCTTTTTCCATAGGAAATATAAAAACATATACTCACATTCAAAATACATAAGAAAAAATGTTACAACGGACTTTTAGGACAACCACCCTGAAGACCATCTTCCTGACATAAATATTTCATATGTGGATCATCTGCTATTTCTACAGACTATACATAATGACTAAAATCAATTGCAGTGATTCAAACCAACACCTGCATTTCTCCCATCTCATAATATGTAAAGAAATATATTCTGATGTTTTGATTTACTAATCCATAGTACCTGATGGGAATCATTCCAACAAAGTTACTATAATGTAAAACTAAAAGTATGTTATAGAACTTTTCACTCTACGCAGAAAACTGTTTTATTGACTTTATTAAACTATGACTTACGTCAAGAGTTTTATTCTTAAAATATATTTTATACCTAAAAAAACCCCTAAAATATCATAAATAATCCTTCAGTGACTGATCTTCCATTAAGACTCTATTCTTGGCCTAAAATGAGTGAAAAAATATTCATTTAGAATTTCACCTCTATGTTGGAAGCCCTGCAGTCCTTCCAAAAGTAAGTGGTTCCAGTCACCATTAAGGTCCCTTTACTGTCAGTGATTCTGAGGTAGCACCTCTAGTGTCTCTTTCTCTTTCTTCCGTATGTTTTAGTTTACTGTTTGGTTTTTGGGTCATTGTGTTCTTTCTCTCCTTCTCTATCTCTCGTTCACTTCCCTCTTTTTTTTCTCTGTCTTTCTGTCTGCCTGTCAGACTACCTATTGCCTCCATCTCTCCCTCTCTTTTGATTTAGCCTGTTTAAGCACAGCAGATTATTTATTTTATTTAATTTCTGGTACAGGTTTGTTCTAAGATAGAAGGTTCTCTTTTCATCTATTTAGAGGCATAAAATTAATGAAAACTAGTTGCTTAGTCTTCTGAAATCTGTTCTGCCATGTTAAATGGGGAAGTAACACTCTCCCAATCCACAACAGACACAGATTTTTGAAAGCTATTCAACAAACAGCTCCTTCTAAGAACTTGTCTGTTGGAGACAGCTACATCTCCTCAATCGTAGAACCACAGGATGACTTGGGTTGGACAGTCGTTGAAGATCATCTTTTTCCAACCCCTCTGCCATGGGTGGGGACACCTTCCACTAGATCACCTTGCTCAAAGCCTCATCCAACCTGGCCTTGAACTTCTACAGGGTTGGGGCATCCACAACTTCTTTGGGCAACCTGTTCCAGGGCCTCACCACCCTCACAGTAAAGAATTTCTTTCTATTATCTAATCTAAACCTACCCTCTCAGTTTAAAGCTGCTCCCCCCTATCCTATTACTACATGCCCTTCTAAAAAGTCCCTCTCCAACTTTCTTGTAAGCCCTCTTTCGGTACTGGAAGGCTGTAATAAGGATAATATGTCAGTAGAGGCTTTATCAGATCAGCCAAGTAGCTGTAGAAACTTCCTCTTGATTGAATTATTTATTTTGTGCTCTGGTTTCAAAAAAAAACTTACAAGTCAATTTAAGTTCTGTCCTAACTCTAAGATAATGGAATGTAAGGAATGTGTTACGTGGAAGTTTGTATATGGTCTGCCTGCTCAGGTGGAAGAAACCTTCCAGCAAAGTAAGGAAACAAATAAATTTATTAAGACATCTATTGTCAAACTAAAATTTGTATCAATACTGACTTTATAATTCTAAATCTGTATTTAGTTTGATACCAGTTCTCAACTGAGCTCATCTACAATGTTTTATATCCTGGTCTTGCATAGCTTTACATTTATTGCTATGACAGTGAAGAAACCTGAGCCATTATCCAGGAGACAATTAGTATAAACAACACCAACTAATCCATAATTTCTAATGCAACCCTCAGCAACTACTGGCACCAGTTAAATTACCTGTGGAACCAATATTTGAATCACAGTCAGGGTAACAGATAAGGATCAGTTAATTTAAAAGAAATGGGAGAGAGAAATACAAAAACATTCTCAATCAGCTCTGTGGAGTACATGTGCTTTCAGTCATATAAGTGACTAAAAGCAACACTGCCACAGAAATCCATTATCCACATCCAAATGTGGAAGAAACCTAAGCAACTCTTATCCTTATTGTAACACCTGGACATCTGTTGTACATTTTCCTACAATGAGAGTGGTTAATTGGTTCATTTCTCTTCAATGTATTCAAAAGAAATTCACTTTTTTTGGCTCTTTGAAGGAGTACAACCATCTTTACTTGATTGCTATTTCTCCCTGACAAAGATGTATTGAGAACCTGAGGAGAACTTGTTACAATCATCTATGGATCTTTGGTATCATACAGCCAAGGACCGAGCCTGGTGCTTTCTGATGTATCTTGCTTCTTTCCATTTGTCTTTATTAGCAGTGGATCCTGGCAATGTTATGGATGATGAGTAAAAATTAGTTTCTCCAACAAATGCCAGAGAAAGAAACGTGAACAAATGGCTTTCCCAGTTCAAACTCAATATTGGAAAGAGAGCTTAGAAGATGTGAGCTCTTTTCTGATGAGGATTTGTCACACTTCCATCAAATATTCTAGGCTGAATTATTTTGTGAGTGGAGAAATGAGTCTGCATTTCCACACAGAAGCTTATGTAATTATTTAGTTGATAATGTTCTTCTTGCACACTTGGGAATATTTCATCTTCGTTTGGACATTAGACCAGAAAAGTGATTTTCCATTTGCCCTTATGGTCCTTGGACTATTGAGAATGTTGGAGAGAAATTCAGAAAATACTATCAGAGCAGTATGATTTTCATATGCTAAATGCTTAGACTTGATAAATTTATTGTTATGAAAAGCAGTCCTCCAGGTGAATTTCGCTCGTCTGTTGCTTCAGAATAATGGCCATGTGGCTTCCATGAAAAAAAAATGCTTTGAAGCCATTTATACTACTTATCTTTGGGAAAACAAACACCAAGAAAACCTGCAGTGATAAGAAGTTGACAGGTCTTTGAGATATGAGAAACCTTGCATTAGCCATCATGTCTGCAACCAACACCACCAGCAGCTTCTGACCATGGTAATCAGCAGCAGTGAGTCTGCATTACATATGGTGGTCATTTCATTGAGTCACTTTCTGAAGCAAGCTGTGATCCCTTTTCCCTGCTGTGATGAAATTTCTAGAAAGGATTCTCACGGTTTTTCACTATTCAGACAACCTCTTCTTCCTGAAGAAATAATTTCTATTTCAACTGTACTGGCCCACCTCTTTTGCTGTGATAGTGGCTGTTACAAGAACCTGAAAATGAACAGAAAACTTTCATTTTCTCAAAAATATTCTACTATTACCCTTAATGTCTTCTATATCTATTTCGTGTTGATCAGCCTTTGAATTCTCTCTTTCAACATTTTGGTGCTCAAGACAGCTGTAGTCCTGACCTAACCATGTAACAGCCTGGCACTCAAAATGGCCAAAGCAAACAGAAAGACGTTCTGGCCTCAAAATTAGTTTGAATCACAGAAGAGAGCACATAGATTTTGGTATGTAACTGCTGTTAATGGTACCACATATGTCTATTCTTGTAATCAGCAATGGGACTACATTTTCACTGCTGCAATAGCATTCTAATACACGTGAAAAAGTTTTCCTTCCTAAAGACAATCAGAAAAACACTGGTGAGTTAGAAGTCCTCTCTTCTTTCAGATTTTGAATGAAAATTTTACAAATCAATCACTATTCAATACACGGTCTAGACTCTAGTTGCATTACCGTCTTTGGTTAATAACTTACCTGATAAAATGATAGTTTGGGGGTGAGTCTCATGTGACAACTGTTTCAGTTTAGAAAAAAATCCCAAATATATGCAATGGTAAATATTTGGGGCAATTTTTATATCTGTCCTACTGTGGAGATACAGTCAAAGTGAAACTAAGTCTAATGATCACACATTTGGACTGGGAATTGGGACTACTTCAAACCTATGGAACATCAAACTTTACAGACCTTTTTTTTCTCATTATTTGGTCAAAATATTTAATTGAATGCAAATTTTCTGGCTCTGATTTTTTCTTTCCAAACTGTGAGCTTTAGATTGGTAGACTGGTGTTCAGGCTTGATTTCTGATCCAAAGCCATTAACTTCAACGGCCTTTGGATCAGATCCTTAGAGAGCTTGTTTTAAGTATCCTCATGCCAGTAATCTGCACTGCATAATTAAGTACAGTCTCAAAACTGAGCCCTGCGTCCTCTGTTCATTGTTCCTTTCGAAATTAATATGTTTCCATGCATGGCTAAATTTTGTCTCATTCTCTCTATCCTGTTTCTAGCATCTTATCTTATCTGTGGCTTTTTACCTAGTCAGTAATCTCTGATGTGGTACCTTTTCAAATACTTCTTGAAAATCCAAGTGTACTACATCTGAAAAGTTTTACTAACCTGTCTTGTCAATGTTTTTTTCAAAGAGGTCTAACAGGTTGTTTAAGCAAGACCTTCCTTGACTGAAGCAATTCTGGACACCTTTAATGAGCTATAAAGCTGGCATTCTCCCACTAACCTCCATCAAGACCTTTTCCACAAAGCTCATGTTAAACTATGAGGACTACACTTTCTCTTAAGCCTCTGTCTTCTAAAGTTATGTCTGCCACTTCTCAGTCCTCAGAAATCTCTTTCATATCTACTGAACTTTTAATACAGAATATTTAAAGGGTCACAAGCATCTTACTTTGTTCTTTCACAAAATACATTTTTATGTGAAAGACATCCAAATGTGTGGATAGCTTTGGTTCCTGTAGATACTCTGTTAGGAAGTACTCAAGCAGAAGCATAGAATAAACATTTATAAGTTATCTAAATGAGCAAAGACGGTTTGGGAGGAGGGGGAAAGGACATCCAAATCACAAGATATGTCTGTCACAGATGAGCAACAGATTTAGGGATTCTCCACAGCACGGCAATTATTTCTAACCTGGTATAACACACTTGTATGTGTATAAAAAAATACATACTTTTAAAAAAATCATTGTCTCTATCTGCTTTACCTGCCCCCTGAATAAATAAAGTTTGCTTAAATGCAAAGTTAACTCTTTGCATTTTTTCATGGATAAACCCCCAAATCTATAACTGTGTTAATATTTCGCCACTTCTTTCTCTCCATAATCTTCACCAGGAATATTTTAAAAGTTTGGGCTCTTTTATATTTTAATTAGTTTGGTTGCAGTGGACAGATAGAAATCCCACTCTCACTTAAATTCTTTTTCAACATTCAACATAAGTTGAAATGTGGACTGGATAAAAATTGGCATGAGATATTTTCGCCTCTCCCATTGAATATCCCAATATCTAATTTTTCTAATATATTAGCAGTTATTCTCAAGCCTTGTTTTGGTGAATGTTTGAGAATAGCCTCAGCAGGAGAAAGAGAAAAAAATCATAGGAAAAGAAACATTTTTCCAGATCAGTACAGGTTTTACCATTGGGCTGTTCCAACAGCAACTTTTCTTCCTGCTTTTTTTTAAAGACAAATTCCGTTCTGGAGCTTAAAAACTCTAACTTCCTAAAATGTTATCACAAAAATAGCATAAATCTTTCTTCATATGTTTTCTCCAAATTATTAAGAAATTGGCTGAGAAACAGGAAATATGGTTGGAGAATGTAAAAAAAACCCCAGAAAATAATTAAATTACTTCCTTATGGAAACCATAAAGGCAAAATTCAGCAGTTTTATAGATGTTTCCACCTTTAAATAATTTGGGGAAAATGTGATGTCATTAAAAGGTGACAGAATTCTACAAAGCTTATGAAGAAACTGAATGGGGCATATCTAACCCTGCCTAGTGAAATCTGTGGGCAAGCTGAGTCTGAGCAGATTCTGAGACTCCACCATCTCTAAACCCGAAACTGCTGCAGTAAGGTGAGAAAGCAATAAGGGTATCCGATCTGATAGCTTGTTTCACTCGATGCATTTCAAGTAAGAGAAGCATTGGCAAAACCAATCTGGCAGCTATTAAAGCCAAAGACAACAGCTAAGAAAGGTTTGGGAAAGACGTGGATACGTGCAATATGAAACTAGGAGGTAGAGTTGTGAAGTGGAGCAAGACTCAAACAAAAATTATAACAATGATAAAATAGTAGTATAGAGTTTCCAGCGGAGAACTTCTTGTATAACAGGGTTCTCCAAAACTGGACTCAAAAAGGTAACAGAATCCCTATGACTCAACTGTGAGGAAATGCATATAACAAAACAGTGACAGTGCTATTAAAAGGACAAATTCTGAACAGATTATACATTAAAAAAGAGAAGGCCTTGTTTAGAAAGACAGAGAAATCATTCTGCCTGTGAAACAAGAAAAAACATGAAGAGACTGGAAAGTCTACTTGAACATAGCCTAGATATGCATTTGTGCTGTGCCCAGCTCAAAGTGGGGCATTCCACAGGTCTTGACCATTATAAATTTGTTCACACTCTATGCATGAACATTGCATAATTTCTGGAACATATATGTGGGAAGGAAAATGCAATAGAACTGCCTTATTATGGTCATGGAAAACAGTTAGAACGTAGTGCAATTGCAGTGCAACAGATATTTGATTTGTGTTTTTAAAAACAAACAGCAAAGTATCCAAAACAGGCAAAGCCATTCAAACTCCTGTAGTTATCTCCTCAGGTCAATATTTTTCATGCAGTGAAAGCGAGGTCCCTGAGGGAATCACAATGTAGTGAGTGTTAGCAACTGTTGACTCTTTAACAGAAACAGTCATCTGGAAGTAATCAGCGGTCGAAGAGAGAGCAGAGGAGTCCAGCTGGTGACAAGAAGCCTTAAAAGTAAGTGGTTGCCTGGTATTATCAGAGAGGAAAGAAAATTTGACTACCTGTCCCCTTAGCAAGATGTCTTGCACAGACAATGTGAAGTAGATACTTCATTGTTTCAGTGAACAATTTTTGACAGGATATATCAGTTCAGCACCTTGGTTTTTTGTATTAGCTTAAAGGTATAGCAGTCATTTGATTAATTACAGAGATGTCTGTCTCTGCTGCTGTTGGCTGTATTCTGTGTGCTCTGACATGAAGCTTTAATGCATAAATAAGAAGACTTTGAACATAATTTGCACCACCTGTAATGTCATTGTGTATCTCTCTTCTCCCTTTCTTTAGAGTGCAATAATTCAGTGTTTGATACTACAGAGATTCAGGTAAAAGCTACAGATAGTGTAAGGTTTTAGGCATATTCTACTGCTGTTCTTTGCTCTGTACATCTTTCAGCCTCCACTATTTAAATGGAGAGCTGTTCCCACACAGAGAATTGGGAAGTTGTTACAATGATGATGTTATTTTAACTTTTATGGAAGTCTCCAACAATATTCTGTGGGGAAAAATCCATTTCCTCAATGTTCTCCACAATTTCAAGGTTACTATAGTTTGTGTTATTGCCAACTGACTTCTTGAACTTCTCTATGTCAGATTTAGATGTTCTCAACTCTTTAATTTTTGAGTGTGTCCAGTCTTCAAACTATTTTCCATTAGATGAATAGTATGAATCATATAGCATATTAAATAGAACAGGATAAAATAAAAAAAGATAGTTAATAGCCTATCCTGTGAAGAAAACATACCTACAAAATTATCTGTGCAAATGTAATGCCACCATCATCATTATCATCATCATTATCATCATCATCGTCATCATCATCATCATCATCACCACCTAGGTATTCAACTCAACTCAGCCTTACATGATTTCTTTAAGTCCTTCTAAATCTTTCTGGTCAACTCAATTTTCATGGTAATAAAATCTTTTTTGAATGCTGGTACTTTAAGCAGTTACACCATTTATTCCATAATAAATTGTTTCTTAGAAAATGCTATTTACAAGCTGAGTTTCTATGCTCTGGGCTGACTGCCACCTCATTTTGGCTTGCTTCATAGGAATATGCAAGTAAATATGGCTATAAATTGGTATAAATCTCCTGTAAGAGTCTCCTACAGCTCTCCACCCAGAAATACAATCTATTTGCCCCCTTCAGCTTCTGAGAAACAGCACACCACTCAAACACTCATAGAATGTGTCCTTCATTCAACAGAGATAATTAGTTTCAGTTACTTAAACTGAGCAACTATTTCCCTTCAAAGAGGATATTATATTTGCCTAATTGCATTTAAGTGCTAAACACTGTACAGGATAATATTTCCTGATTATGGCATTTTTTGGGTCTTTGCTGGTAGAAGGCTAGCTGCCTGTTACAAGGGTCAATAGAAAGCTGCAGTTTGAGTAACGGATGAAAATTCACAGATCACTGAGCACAGGCATATTTTTTCCCAAATGACTGTCAGTAAATCTTTCCCACACAATTCACATCCTTATCCCATTCACTACATAAGCATGAAAGGTAAATTGTTGACTTTCTGTTATGTTATGAAACAATCAAGATTGAGCTCAGCTAAATAAGTAAGACATTAGTCTGCAGATTTCTGCAAAAGACCTACTAAAATATCAACCCCACCGGTCTTTTTTTTTCCTTGCATTTTCCTGTCTTAATTAAAGAGCCCTTTCCACTAGCTTGATCCAGCAAAACACCCACAGTGCAGATGCTGTAGTATCATTCCAGTCAGAATACAGACATGCTTCACAACTTTGCCTTTAATTTTTGGCTAAACAAACAGGCAAACAAACAGTAGATGAAACTAATGGAGAGCTTAATTATATCTATCCATCAAGCCCTAAATTTGCTTCCTTTCCAAATAGTAGGCACTGTCTTTAAATCCAAAAGGACTGGTGGCAAGATACCAAGTTTAAAATTCTCCCACTGTCATAGACTGTTTTACTAATTATCCAGATTCCAAGGCAATCATACAACCGTAATCATTCACCTCACGCCTGGAAACATAAGTCTTGTTCTTTTGATGAATATTTATAAGACAGTGTAAAGCAGTCTACTTTCTTTTCCCTTCAGGCAAGACAATTTGGAGTTCATCAATATGTATTACCAAGGACTTTTATAAAAGGCACTTCAAAGGAAATTCATCAGGCATTCTTTTTGTCTTGATTTCTGTTAGACTGATACTTCCTTTTGACAAGTATCAATAAATTATCCTCTGATGGCTAGAAACTTGATGTCTTATTCAGAAACTTCCTCACACAGCAAAGTCGGGTCCTTAAGTTTCCAATGAAATTTTTAGCAGCTAGCTTCTAATTTAAGGATAAAGGAGGACAGAAGAAGCAAATGAAGCACAAAATAATCAATGTATTTATACGGTGGTTCTATGATATATTTTGCTTTCACAGATGACAGAAATTTGTCAGTTAAGAATTTCCATGACCTACATTCCTTGTTACTTTTTCCATTTGACTTTTAACCATATTTGGAATTCCTTAAGAGAAAAATTGAGGCTCTTAGTCCCCAGTGCTCAAACTGAACAATAAGCAAATTAAAACCAGATTAATGCAGATATGTAGTGTTGAATGACAGAATGTCTCTGTCCCAGCTGGTTATTACTTTTCCTCCCTTGGATGCTGACACAAGTGCTCATATTTCTGGGAAAGGAGAGTGGGATCTTAGAGGGTAATAGAAAAAAAAGAAAGCGTTTCTGCTTATTATGCAATAAAAATACTATAATGTTGCACACGTTTCTTTTCCCCAGTTTAGTTATTTTGCTAAGTATGCATGCATGAGAAAAACTATCATGGAACATACAAAAGATGCACAAAATTAGTATGTGATGATAAGGTAAGTACCAGTCTGTGAGAAAATGGGGAAAAAATGGGGATAAAAATCACAATTTAACATTTTCCTCTTTTATTTTTTAAAATAAGAAATGGGATTATTGTAAGAAAATTTATAGATATGTGCATGTGGATTGCAATTTTAGCTTTAAAAGGAAGGCAGGCCTTTCCGTAAATAAAAGTGAACTCTCCAGTAATGTCATGCCATAATGTGCCCACATGCCATGGTCAGGTTCGTCTCAGTCCCTTGGCAGCAGAAACAACATCTTGAAGGGCTGGACGTTTGGGGCTTCAGCAAAGTGCACATAGCAAGTGTCCACTTCTCCTGCCATGCATTTTGCTGTGCTTGTATTATTGACAAAACTTAGCTATAACTTCTTGTGAGAAGACAATCCACAATTTAGGGTCTAGTTTGTATGTGCACTGGGGAAAGTGAGGAATGATGATGTCTGTTCTTCTAAAATACATATTTTGTGATGAGAGCTTCAAAAATGTTCTTTTTTCGAAAAATTCTGAAGGAACGTGTTATAAATTAATTAAACTCCTCTATGTCTTTTAACTAGAAAAGTATAGTAAAACTAATTAGAATGCTGTAAACAATTATTTTATCATTTAAATTTAATTTATTGGATAAAGATGCAAACTGCACAAGGGACTTTTGAACTCTCCCCCAAAACCGTACTGAAAACCCAGCCAATTTTCCCTCGACAATAAAGACTTACAATACAAAAGAGGTACACACAGAAAAAGGAACTGCACAGAGTAGTTTATGTGGAGATGCCCTGAAAACTAACTGTCAGACTTTCCATTACTGGATTTGAGTTCTCTTTAAAACTTTCTTTTTATCTTCTCTGGGTATAGAAAAACCTTGTAGCTCTACAGTAGGTAATAAGAACCATAAGCACCTGAATATGAAAAGAAAAAAATCAGATTGTATTTCTTGTCATGAGTAATACTATAGGAGGTAGAAGTAACTTCTGTGTATTTAGAATGTAAAGTAACTTGATAGAAGAAGGTGAACTCTAATGGTTGATACTTATCAATTGCTTAGCACTAACCAAAATAAAAAGTAACATGCCATGGCACATGAACAAGGTTTACAATCCCAAATTGGCAAGCTGCTGTGCCTTGATCTCAGCTAAATTGGGTTGTTTACCAAGGGAAATAGGGGAAAATTAATTTTCTCAATTTTTCCCTGAAAGAAAAGCCCCCTTATTTTCCTCATAAATGTATTCTTTGTGCCACATGAAGTGCTTAATGTTCAGATTTGAAAAGCTGGTTATTGTGGACAACTAATTAGAATAACTCACTGTCTACATTATTGTGCTTAATGTGTTGCTCTGAATAAATATTTAATATGCTACCTCCGGTGTTCCTGTCTTAGAATTTTGATATCTCTTTCCTAATTACAGCAGACCAGTTGTAATACTGAAGCTTATGTCATGGCCAGTAAAATTTCTAAGGAAAAGTTGAACATGCATTTTAAAATATTCATTCAAGGTTAAACTGTCAAGACTTGTGAAAGTTCAGGATGAAAATAGGTAACTATTACCTCATGCTACTTCTGTTCAATATACTTCTGTTCTATTAATAGATGGATGAAACTTCCCTAGGGTTCAGTTTATGACAGGCAACCTTTCTCTCATGCCTCGATTTAGGAAAATAACCCAAAACCAAACAATGCAAGTGAGGGGAATGACATATGCCTGTCAGCCTCCTGAGATAATATCTCCCTGAACTTAGGATGCTCCTGGCATCATGTTTCCAATTCCATGCAAAATTTTAAGGTCAGCAACAAGAAACAGCATCCGTGAGTGACCCTTGAATGAAAGAACATCTGAAGTCCTGGAGCTCTCTTTCTTGTGTAACTGTCTTGCCTCCTCTTTCTTTGGCATCATGATTTCTACAATCAATTCAGCAAACCCATCTTCAGACATCAAGGCAGAAGATTTCTGTTTCCTCCTGGTTCTTTGTCTACCATGTAGGACATGCTTCAGTGTCTGACTTTAGGAGCTGGACTGCTCCAGCCTGAGGAAAGTTTTAAACCTGTCTTGGCTGTGTCAGATGCTTCTGTCTAACCAAATATTTTGGGTGCTATCTAATGAAATATTTTGAGTTGTGAATTCTGTGTCAGAGACACACCTCTGAACCTCATGGAGTGGAGATTGAGGGTCGTGGTCACTTGCTATTTTTGTTTTAGGTGTTTATATACTTGCTGTGTAAGTGGATTGCATCTTCTAGGCTTTGACTCTGCGCTCTGCGTCTACCATACATGGATCTGAGCCCTGGCAGGTGAACACAAAAACCATGGATGCAATGACACTCAAAAGAGCTATCTTTACATCCTTTTGTGAGTTTGAGCTTAGTGTTTCATAAAGATACCTGCAACAGAAAGAAAAAGGAGAAGGAAGTAATATCTACAATACAACTGAATCAATCCCAATTTAAAGATGAAAACTTGTCTTATTTATTAAATATGTAGAAGTCTTGTCCTGTTATTTAGGACTTTCAGCAGAGTTCACTTCAGTTGAATAACTTTTACTTATGGGTTTTGTATGCAAATGAAGTACCCACGTGGAAAAGCAATTGGCTTGCTCAACAGAAATAAGCTATGTGATGCTTATTCTCAAAAAGAGAAGAATAGAAAGCTTTTCTATGGAGTATTAGATGCTTTTATTTCTCTAGGACCTACATATCTCAAGGAATGAGCTCCAAAATTATATTTTACTGTGCACTTAAATTTATTTTTTATATTACAGTTATAGATATTGTTAGAAATCCCTAATTGTTCATTAAGCAATGACCATAATGTGCTTGTTTGTTCCTTGGCAGTAGTTTTCTCTTGCAGTTGAGTTTTAGGTGCCTGGATTGCTTTTCACTTTTTTAATTCCTCCCTTCCTCTCATTTCACGTACACACATTTCTAGGACATAATATCAAAAAATAAGAGTCAAAGAAACATCTCTTGCATGTGCTACAAATAATGAGATCTGTGATGACCCCATGATTATTTGGGGACCTTATTCTGCTACATAAAGCCAGGAAAGTTTTGCTCACCAAAGAGTTACCCTCTTTGCCCTAGCTGCTGCAATAACCAGCCCATGTTTGGAGTCTGTTAGGATGAGACAAGATTTCACAATGAAACAGAGATATGAGGTGTTACTGGCTGCTGCTGCAACAAATCTGATGTTTGAACTTAACCATTTTAAGGAGATATCAGCTTATGGTCTGATATAGGATAATATAGAAAATAGCATGTGAATAAACATTAGAAATAGAATAATACACAATTTAGAATATATGAGTCACCAAAACTATATGCTATTATAACTACAGAAAGTTAAAAAGGAAAATCAAAAGATAAGATTCTGAAAACAGAAATATGCCAAGTTTGTTCCAAATGAGATGTTAGAAATCCAGATTAATTGCAAGCAAGATTTTCAAATTCTCATAACACTCTACAGTGTCCTTCATGGCGATGTGATCTTACCATGCTTGGCACTGTCATGCTGGTATGTGTGCAGTTGTATGAATGGTAAATGTCTTATATGCCATCTACAAAAAACACAAACGCAATCCACAGCAAATATTTAATTCTTCATCCACAGCAAATATTTAATTCTTCAGCAGTATATATTAAACATACTGATCATCTGACTACCTCCAAAAAGGCAAATATCTCAAGAACCTGCCTTGATATGGCATTTGATTTTAGTAGAAGGCTTGCTGACACTAAGAACCTCAGCTCAATAACTGCATCAACACAAAATATCCGCATCATGGACATTATCAATGAGGAATACTGTTATTAGCAGCACAAGACAAAGTGTACAATACTGCTATACAAGCCGTGTATTCATTCTGAAAACTGCAGAAAAGCCAAAGAAATCCTTGCTCCCTTCCTGTCCATTGTCTAGTTAATCTTTGTATGTAAGCAAAAAAATATTTTATTTTTTATTTCTTGACGTATCCAAGCAAATAAACCTTCCTACACTTTTTTTAAGTGGTTGGGGGAAAAAAAGAGATACAGAAAGCATTCTAGCTCTTCATGTATAGATCTGTGGTCAGTGTAGACTTACAAACATAAAGCAATAGCACATCAGTATTGACCTCCTGAATTTTGCGATTTGGCTCTGACATTTTATGTCTGTGAAAAACACAGACAGATGGGAAAGAGCAAGCTCCCCCATCCTCCAGAAGAAAAAAAAAAAAGAGTTTTTTTAAGAGCTTTCTCCTGAGATCATGTAGGTATGTATAATTCCAGAATTTCATTCACTGAGGATTTTTGTACTCTTAATGAAGTGGTCATGGCTTGTAGTATGTCACCTGTCTCTGACTTGCAAATCAAAGATATCATGAAACCTGTTTTATTTTTGCATTTAAGACCTCTGGCTTTTTTGCCTAGGTTTACTCTTTAAAAGAGTCTAGATATGTGTTTCTAAGCAGACTAGCCATAATCCAAATTTTTTAGGGAACTTCAGAAGGTACTTAGATTGTGCAGAATCTCTTCTTTCTCTGTCTTTCATCTTGCCTTCTATATATATATAATTTTTGTGTTCATCTTGGATACTTTGAGGCCTGTCAGGTTTTCCTCCACAGAGCTGGAATAGAGTAAAATTTATCTTTTCATAGAGTAAAATTTATCTATTTCTCAAAGATTTTATCCTTTGAATCTATAATAATGAATATCACAATATAAATCAAATAGATGCATTTTTATGCTTGAAACTAAGAGGAAACCAAAGTTACTGTTACCCTAAATTGTATGTTCTTTTATTCTTGGGGAGGGGGTGGTAGTAATTCTTTATTTTATATTTTTTTTAACTTTTCTTTATCGTAGATATATCAGGTAGACACAAGGACTGCTGAGCTACCTTGAAAATACAGTTAAGCTTTCTGAAAAGGAAAATTGCTATGTGATGTAGCTGGCATATTAATTATACACTAGTCCAATGATTGATTACACTGTGGAGTGGGAATTGCTCTCAACACTCTCCTCTTTGAGAATAAACCACAAACTTATCATTAGAGCACCTGCATCTTCACACAGGCACTCATTGATACCATCACTGTTTTTAATCTTCCTGTAATTTTGGGAACGTGCTGTATGCTCTCCAAGGTGCAAGAAGGACATGTTGTACCCATTAACCTTTCCAAACAGAGTGTGTTCATTGCATCCAGCAATCTGACAGGGGCCCAGTCAGCTCCTGGATAGGACTAAGCAACAAAATGTATGTGTTTTGCACAGCATATGCTATCAGCTAACAACTTGAAAGTCGTCTTCCACATGGAGTGAACTTAAAGTGAACAAATTAAAGCTTGTGTAGTAAATAAATCATCATGATTATGTCCAGTTGTGTTTGCTAAAGAAATATGGGAAGCTAGGGAGATTTTAAGGGCTGTCTCAGTGACAAACTGTATGAACTAGACAGATATAAGAAAATATCTTGTAGTGGTGAATTTTTCATTAGAAGTCAATAGACTTGGTAAAGCTGTCAAATGTTAACTAGCTTACCTTCTGCTCTTTTCAAAAAGGTTAATGGATACAGCACATTTGCTGGTGTGACACAGAAAACAAAGCATGACAAATGGTATGCTCTTGTATATGTTTTGCACCCTTTATTAAAATTTTAATTATTAGTTTGTTTTAGGCCTACTTTATGTAAAAGTGGCTGAAGTATGGATAGATATTAGAGCTGCTTGAAAAGCCTTGCCATAAAGCCATCATGAAGGCCAAAGAGATAGATCCTCCCAAGACTAGTTGTGCATGTAGTGCTGAAAGCTCTTGCTCACTGTCCATTCAGTCCTTCTGAACTTGTGCAGGTCCTGTTGTTTGTCTTCTGCCTTGTCTATTTACACTGAGGGCTTGCAGGTCAGACACTGTCCCCAGCAGTTTCATGCAGCAGGTAGCACAACGAAACTTCAATTTTTGTTGGGGCTTCTAGGCACAACTGTAGAAAAACAATTTATGATCTCCCGAGTGTTCTGAGAAAAACATGTATGCATATTTAGCATATATGATATTGATGTAGGTGGAAAAATAAAATTGAAGACTTCAGCAGCCATTCTTTTTCTTAAATATGTCCACTCCATGTAGTGTGTTCATCCTTTACCTGAAGTCTTAGGCTCAGATTCTGCTACCACAAAATATGAAACCTTTTTCTGAACTCCTAAGATACTATTCAGTACAAGCTTAGTCAGAAATGAGTAGGACTAAGCTTTTAACTTGTGGCTTCCAAATATGCTTTTGCTACACTCTTTTTCACTAGTATATATGTTGTTCCATGAATGTCACAGGATCTAGGACTTCTAAGTGAATAATTTTAAGGACTGGCTATTGTCTGACATCTTTTACGAACCACATGATTCAAGAATAGGATGAGTTGTTCCTACAACACATACCTAATATGAAAGCAATGAAATCTCAATCAGCCAAACTAAAAACCCAAACTACCCAAGGATATTAGACCAGTAAATGAGACTACTAGAAAGCTGTATCAAATTTTGTGGAAAATCAGTGATGATTAGTGGATGGGGTGACTTGGGTATTTCCCTCTTGCCCAAATCCATGCAGAAGCATGATTTAATTAAAGAACTTCTCCCTCATCTGTTGTCTGTTTTGGGGGGTGATGCCCTCCAGTCAGGTTAAAATATTTGGAGTTTTTTAGGAATATTTTGAGAAAAAATTAATGGCATGTGACCTTCAGAATATCAGATTAAATGACTTTTTGTGTCCTGGAACTATTGAATCATTAGTAAGGTGGCTCATCTTTTGCATCTTTTAATCCTACAATTTAGGATGTATATAATCGATACTTCCAGACAGAAAGATCTCAGTCATAAGAAAAATCTTAAGTCACCAACACAGGATTTCACACAGAAAAATGAGGCTCAGCCACGTAAGTCTGTTGTGAGTTGGGTTTCTTCCTTCTTTTCAAAGCACAAGAACCTTCATCAGGCACTAGGTAGCTGTTTACACAAACCTTAGAAATTTTACAGTCAGGCTTGATTTAAAAAAAAATCCCTGAGGCTATACAAACTTCCAACATGCTTTACAGGCAGTATCTGTCAATACCATGTTCCATGAATTTGGTTGCAAGTTTTCATAATAGTTTTTAATAAAAACCAGAAGCTACTTAGGAAGGTTTAGAAATTGTGGAAAACAGAAATAGGAAAATTAATTTCATTAAATACTTGTAAGTGCTGTAAGAACTCCG
Organism: Lycocorax pyrrhopterus obiensis; assembly: GCA_014706295.1. Classification (NCBI taxonomy): domain Eukaryota; kingdom Metazoa; phylum Chordata; class Aves; order Passeriformes; family Paradisaeidae; genus Lycocorax; species Lycocorax pyrrhopterus. The sequence continues at coordinate 77,558,946 of JACSVZ010000004.1, forward strand.
AGTTTACTAAGCCATTGACAATTTCAGTCTTGAATTCTGTGGGGAACAAAAGGTTATCCGTTCAGCTACTAAAAAATGTAGGATTTAAAGAAAAACAATAGCAAAAGAAACTCAATGTTTTCAAAAGTTAAAATGCAGCTATGAATCCACCTGTATATGGAGAGGATTTTAATAAGCTTTGGCAATGCAACTGTATGTTGGAATTTTATTTATTCAAGAAAGAGGAATTTCTAGGAGCCTGCTATTGTGCTGAGTCTGTTCTCCCAAGCATCCACTGATTCTAGGTGAAAACAATCAAACAAAACAATCTGAGAATATTGAAGAAAGAAATAGGACCATATACTTTAATGGAATTTTCTGGTAGTCTTCCCCTAGGACGATAATGGGGAGGAGATTCTTATGCTGGGAAGAAGTAAAGATGAAAGTGGAAATCCAAGAACTATAAAGTCAGAAAAATCATGATGGAAAGCCCAAAAGTGCTACACTGTTTGGCCATCCCTTGCAAAAACTTTATTGAATTACTACTACAGGAATGACCATTGTAATAGGTTTATGTAACGCTAGCATCGGAATTAATTCCAGAGAATCTCTAAAATCTACGAATTCCAGACTGTTATTTCACATGGAGGAAACAAACTGCAACAAGCCACTTTCAACAAGCCTACATGTGATAACATACTAAACTTCAGGATCAACTTCATGGATGAGCGTGGAGCCCATGGGACAACTGACAGTAAATTTTTTTTCCACTAAAATGAGAAAAATGGAGAGCCCAAGCAACTGCCAAAAAAGGCACATGCAAAACAGAGGTTGTAAATACTTATTTGTTTGTTCATCTTTACCCAGCAGCTGTAGACAGACTTAAGCAGTGTTTTTCACTTGCTAAATGCAGTCAATACAGGCATTTCAGATCCCTTGGTATCTTGCTTATAACAAGAAAGTCAGAAATGCCCCTGAAGCGTAGTTATGCCTCCCAGGAGAAGAAATGAAGGGCATTGCAGCTTTTTTAGCAAAGATACCAGCCATCTCCTGTTGTCCAAATTATAGACATCTATTGTTTAAACACTGCAAGATTCACCCATACTGGAATGTCTTTGGCATTTCTGGGACTCTTCCTCCTTCTTGGTTCAGCCTTCTTGCTTTTGAGTGGTTTTTTTTTTCATTTCTCACCACTGTAGCCCTACTTCCTGAAAAATGCCATTATATTTGCCTCTCTTTGCAACCCACATCCTTCCTACCTTAACCTGGCCACTTTGATAATTACCCTATCTATAAGGCAGGCATCTGATAATCTCTTAGGACTTCAATACAAAATGTAGCAAAAGATTTCTTTGAGTATCTCTCCTCCAGGACTTCTTCTGTAGTAAAACTGAAGAAAACTGTCTTATTCTCACAATATATTTTCTGTTCATTAGGGGCTTGCAAAATCTTGAAAAATTCTCATTATAAGGGCAGCAAATAAAAGATCAGTGGAAAGACGTTTTGCAGAAACAGGCATTATCTCAGAAGCTAGTTTGAGGCTTAGAGTAATATAGAGATAACATAAAAAGGCTGTGACCTTCATTCTTCATCTCTTTACAACTTGATAGCTTGTCCCTTCAATTAAATCCTTCTAGCTAAAAAGGTAACAACATCAACAACAGAAAGAAAAACTGAAAGAGATTATTTTTAAGACAACCCATAGAACAGGTCTCAGAGTTAAATTTAGGTTAACAGCTTTTTTCTTCAAAAGTAAAATTTGGTTTTTTTGATTTACTTTCAAAAAATTTCAGCATGTACCCACTCATGAAACCAGTTCATTAAGCAGCTAAAAGCATATTAGAAACAGTGTGACCTAAAGAATAGGAATACAAAGACATATAACAGTTGCCTGTAGCTTGCTCCTGTCCTGTGCTTTCTAACAGTCATCAAATGCAGTTTCAGGAATGATTAGTTGAGTGTTTGAAATGAAGTAAATGTTGCAGTAGGAGAAAAACAAGAACAAAGAGGGAACAAACTTGGGAATACAAAAAGAAAATAAGATAGGAACGTGTGTCCATTTTAGATAGTAAAGGTTTCCTTGTGTCTAATTTTCCTCAGTAACATTCTGCAGTTGGAATATTTTATTATCATCATTGTAATAATTATTATTATTATTTTTCCTTCTAAAGTGACTCAATATGAAGATTGCACAGGACAGACTTCACGTGAATACTCCTATTCTGAGCTATGCACACAGCCAAGAAAAACTGCAGGCCTGCCTTACACCAGGACATAATTTGGCAGACAAGGAATAAGCATGACAAAAACTTTAATTTTTACTATTTTACTTTAAGACCTTAAAACTATCCATCATTTGAGTAAATCAGGTTTAGATTACTAGAATATTTGGGAATCATTCAAATGTATATAATTTATCTGCTTCTTTATCCATCGAGTTTTTCACTTGTGCACTTTTGGTCTTATTTATAAAAACAGTATTGACTTGAAATTGGATAATAGCTTTTCACTGCTTTTATTGGGTTTTTTATTTTTTTGGTCTGTTTTTTTGGGGTTTTTTTTATTATTATTATTTAAGTCAGGAACTGTCGCTGTTTTCCCCATGGATGAGTAGAGAAATGACACAAAGTCCAGGCTCACGGATAGATGGAAGTGCTTTAATGAATTCTCAGAAGGCTTTTATATGTTAGTTCGCAAAGTGTATTAAGTGGCATAAGGTAATTGGTTTTTTGCCATCCACCCCTTAAGAGGATTGGTCAAGTTCTAAGACACCTATCTCTGAATGTTTTTCTAGTTAGAACCATAACAATTCTGCAAAACAACCTGCAGCTGCAAGAAGTTTACAAAACTGTAACATTGTTTTGAGTTACTTGCATGGCAAAGACAGAACACTCACAAAAATGCTGCAGAGAGCTGAAAAAATTCTCTGCTAGAGCTTTTTCGGCATCCATAAGGAACAAAAGCTTTTCTGTCTCTATGTAAATGGTGAATATAATCATCTCATGACACCATTTCCCTTTGATGGACTCTCTCCTTGCTGTTACGGTAGTAAGTCCCTTCTCATCTGAAGTAAATGAGGTAGTACCGATCATGGAAGAGACTTTAAATTATGAATGAATACTCTACCAGATTATTTCACATAAACCTTTCCTTTATTTTTGTACATCTCTTTCTGTCTTTTTAGTTTGATGTCTATATTTCTCACTATTCCCTGTAAAATTTACTATCAATATGAGCAATTTCAGACAAGCCCTGTCTGTTGACTGGTTAACATATTAACGTCTAACATGATTGTAGATTTAACTACAGCAGTTGTGACTTTCCAACAAAACAAAACCAAAAAAAAGAAAATGCAAAAAAATCAGAGCTTTTTTGCCTAATCCAACATACTGAGTGGAAAGCAATTTTTTCAATTAATATAATTGATCTATTAAAAACCAAATGTACTCAGATAAGACATATCCTCATTCCTGCTTGTAGACACTGATATTTCATTGGCGTGGAAGCTGTTGTTTACAACAGTCTGAAGACATTGTTTACAGGTGTTGCATAATGTAATTGACATGAGCAGTATTGTTTACATAAGCAGAATCACTGTGTGTAAAAAAGTCGCACATCTACATGTGCTTGCTCATGCAGCATGAGCCTACTTACTGCAGGCTAGAGTATCTGATCCGTAGCTATCAGCATTCAACTAGCAATTTGATTTAGAAAATAAAGCCTGAAAATAGCTTCATTTCACATATACTACTTTCTGACTGCTGCTGTGATTGCTCAGCTAGAGTCCAGCTGTGGAAATGTTAAAACTATTCATCAGGCATGAATATTCATCGGAGTGGTATTCTTATTTTCCCACACATCATTGGGATGGCAGACACAACTGCTGTGTGAGAAGTGTGAATTAACCCTCCAACTCTCTTTAAAAGTAAAAAACTCAGGCACCAGCGATGTCTGTGCAGTTGAAAGGCAATACCTTCTGGATCCTCCTAATGCAGCTGTATTCAATGTGCTATTTGTCATATCAGTGGATCAGTCTGAAAGAACATGGTAATCCAAAATAATGACAAAATCACGATTTAATCTTCCCAGCTCCTGAGCTCAGTTTAAAATCATGAAGGTTTTTTTAAAGGAATTATTTGTGCTTGTTTTTATAGACTCAAGTCTTTAGGGACAAAATGACAAATTAAAACATTCTGGTTTTAAATCGATGTTTAGGCTGAGGAGTAATCAGAGGGTCTGGAGCGTCAAGAAAAGCCAATAAAACACAAAGACTTGTAAAAGTGAAGCTAAAATGGTGAAAATGCTCTGCTAGAAATATTCACTGGCTTCAGCAGAAATAGGATTTGGGTCCAACCACAAAGAAAGGCATAACGTCTTAAAGGACAATTCTATAACTCTTACAGGCCACGTAACCTGTTGAGTTCAAAAATTTACATTGGGTGATAACTGTGTATCTTGCATACTGCATAAAAAAAAAGCAAGGTGAAGCTTTCTGCTTCCAGCAGTGCAATTCCTGACACGGAATCACGCACCACATTCTCAAGGCTGAGTCCTGGCCCCAGACCCACAGTTGGCATAAGCCAGTGCAACTGTATTGATTTTAGTGGAGCTACAGTATTTGACATTGATTAAAGATAAGGTCCATTAACTTTCTATTGTCTCTAGAGCATCTGCCCACAGCTTTGTCCTGATACATATTCATATGGTAATGGTGTTAATACAAAAGTCATTAGATTACAATAAAAATATTTCAAAGCTTGTCTGGCAATATTCAACAACAATAAAACCCACTCCTTGGCAGAAGATCTATGCACAGCCTATATGCCATTCTTGTCCTAGGTTTTTTTTTGTATGCGTACTTTGTACCAGACTTTTCTTTAGGACAGAATTCAACTCCTATTAAACATTTGTCTGGGGAGAAAAACAAACAAATAAGCAAGGAGACAAACAAATGATGCCTAACGTATTTTCCTAGTGTCACCTGGAATTTATGCAAAAAAAAAGTACTGCTTTAACAACAATGTGCTTAAGGTGGTTCTTTATCTTTGTCTTTATCTTTATCTTTATCTTTATCTTTATCTTTATATACAAGTATCTAATATTGAAGGAAAAAAATATGTCCCTTGTTCTACTAGCACGGACATTCAGATGCCACCAAACTGCGCAGAAGTGTTGATCTGCTGGAAGGTAGGAGGTCTTTACAGACGGATCTGGACAATCAACAGTACAAGGTTCAATAAAGTGAAGTGTTGGGTGCTGCACTTGGGTCCCAACAACCCCACGCAGCGCTACGGACTGGGGAAGACTGGCTGGAAAGCTGCCTGGTGGGAAAGGACCTTGGGGCTCTTGGCCAAGAACTGCATGAAAATGAGCCAGCAGTGTGTCCAGATGGCCAAGAGGTCCAATGGCATCCTGGCCTGTATCAGCAATAGTGCAGATAGCAGGACCAGGGCAGGGATTGTCCCCCCGTACTTGGCAGTGGTGAGGCTACACCTCAAATCCTGTGTTCAGGTTTGTGCCCCTCACTGCAAGGAGGCCATTGAGGTGCTGGAGTGAGTCCAGAGAAGGGCAATGAAGCTGGTGAAGGGTCTGGAGTGCAAGACTGATGAGGAGTGACTGAGGAAGTTGGGGATGTTTAGCCTGGAGAAAGGGAGGCTCAGGGGGGACCTTATCACTCTCTAGAACTACCTGAAAGGAGGTTTTAGCTAGATGGAGGCCAAATAACAAGGCACAGGACAAGAGGAAACAGCCTCAAGTTTCACTAGGGAATGTTTAGATTGGACATTAGGAAAAATTTCCCCATCAAAAGTGTTTTCAAGCATCAGAACAGGTTGCCCAGGGAAGTTGCAGAGTCATCATCTCTGGAGCTGTTTAAAGTACATGTAGGTTTGGCACTTAGGGACATAGTTTAGTAGAGGACTTGGCAGCATTGGGTTAACAGCTGGGCTTGATGATTCAAAGGTCTCTTCTAACCTAAATAAATCTATGATTCTATGATTGTATAATTCTATAAACTTACTCTGTTGTGGATGCCAGGAGGTTACAAGGTGAAGAGAAACGGGCTAACACTACCTTTTACTTGAACTTCCATCACCTACCTAGTGCACAACAAAGTAATTAAACCATTATTTACCTCAACTGGTTTGGATGTATGTATATGCATACATGTCTATGTACATGTATATATATATATACATATATGTATGTATAAAAATACATGATCAAGTCAAGGGGGATGAATTTCAGGTCATGTAAAATGAATCCCACCCACATGCCCTCAAGGTAACTGTAAGCAAAGCTTGGAATGTGTGAGATGAATGTGCTGTTCAGGAAGATTGAGATGATAGTCACCAGTATATGTAAGAGATGTCACTTAGACACCCACAGTTTGTATTCCTCCCAGTAACGCTACTTCAGTCCGGGGAAAGACGAAAATGGTTGGCTGTCGACTTGAAACTGTCACACCATAACAGAAGCTTTAATTGCCGAAGTACAGTGACTTCTAAAATACTGCCAGTTTGTATTGTTCTACCATGTAACAAATACCTGATCATAAACAGTATGTTAGTGATCCTCTGGTTTGCTAGGACACATTACTAAATTAAGACTCCTGTAATCAGATTCTCTCAGTGGAAGAAGGATGTGAACCCCACTGATCATTTTTCTAACCTGCGAGCTCAGCAGGTACTACATGGAGTACTATTGGTTTCTTGAGAACGCAGCCCTGATTTCATTCCATTCAAAGAGATGTACAGCTTCAAGATAACTGAAACTATGCCTGGCTCATGTGGGTAAGAAGTTATCAAATAACAATATATACCAAAGAAGCTAAAAACCATGCACTAAAATAATAGCACTGTAGTTTAGAGAGCACCAGTAAGATTTTTTTAAACTGTAGAAGCCTCATTTCCAAAAGAATTTTACTTCCAGAGGATCATTAATCCTACTGAAAGCCAAAGGGACTTAGGCTAGATTGATTTCAGTGGGAGTTAGTCATTCTGAAAATCTCATTAGGTTACCTGTCCACATCTTTACACTCCCTACTTAAATGTTTTTAATATTTGGCTGCTAAGTCTCTTTTTAAAATTAAGGCTTGTGTTCTAAACTTAGATTGTTAAAGATATTTATTATCTTCCAGTGATTTCAGAGGAAATGAGGTACCTAGGCATCTTTCAAAATACTAACCACTATTAAAGTTAAATTTGAAAAGTGTGGTTAGATAACAAAAAGGATTTGTAACAACTGATATTATATAGCATGTTTCCCTGACCTTTATCTTGTCCATCTTACAATGAATGCTGTATTCTGTTCAAAATTAAGTCATTATTTCATGAACCAAACAATCACACTGCATTAATGTGGGGAGAACAGAAAGCAATGTTCAGATGTGCATGGAGGCTCAGAGCAGTGGGCTCTGCCATCTGCTCTGACATGTATAATGGCTCAGAAGTTCATTGCAAATGCAATATGCAGTGAGTGTAAGAGCTCAGAATCAGCATGCAGTGCCACTGCATGACACGCTGAGCAGCTCAGAGCAACAGACTGTGCAATAGCATTCCCGGGGTTCACACATACATAGGCGTTTCTCTCAATTTTTATTTAGGGTAGAAGGGAAAAACAAAGAGAGAAGACTGGATGAAGGTTCAATATTCTAAAATAATTCCAGGTCAGGGTGCACATTTTGCATGTGACCTGGTCACTCAAGAGATGCATTAATTTATGGAGAGTTTGGGATTGCTTATTTATGCTTGTTTATGCTGTTTCTATTTTATTTTTAATATAGGATTTCTGCAAAATACTTTGTGTTTTCCTCAGTTTCTTTTGGAAAATAATAACTAGATTGAATGGAGCACTTTAGAAGATATTTCATTTCTTGACTTTTAAAATCAATATTTTTCACACTGGCATGAATATTTTCGCAGAAACCTTTGCAGCTATTTTTGTTCATTGTAATTGTGGCTATAGGTGAAGATGGAGTACCTTTCTCTCATTATTAAGAGCTTAGTAGCCCTGAGCTAAAGGCTGCAATTCTTCATGTCACCACTGTGGTGGCAAATAAGATTTTCCATTTAGTTTCTAGTAACCTCATTTGTCAAGGAGACCGTATTTCAAGTTTATATAGATTTAAGACAAACAAAACTGGACAGTTAAATACTTATTTTGTCATAAATTAAATTAATCCATTAGCAAGGAATTAAACTAATGGAACATTAGCATTGCTGATATGCTGGCCTATTTCACACTCTGTGTAAAGAAGGTTTATGAAGTTAATATAAAAGTTAAATCATCTTTTCATTAATGACAGTTTCAGCATGCTGCCAGCACAATGTCATACATTGACATGAGTGTCATACAAAATTATGGCTATGGTTTTCTCCACAGAACTTTCCCCCTTAGTTTATACTCTTTGTTTTCAATGTGTGTGTGTGCCTGTGCACATGGGCATGCATTTGGTGAACAGGAGTGTGGATCATATGAAATCTCGCATAGATGTTTACAAAACTTGAACAGAATTTTGTCAAAAAAAGAGATCTGTTCTTATGGCTTTCTTGTAGGTTTCTTTCCTTTTTTCTTTTCCCCCCTTCATTTTTCCTGTATTTTCCTAGTGATGTTTGAGACAAAAAAAGGTTATGCTAGCAGGTGGGAGATGCTAACTCCCTCTCAATCTTCATGTGACATGCCTTGTGTGCTCAGTGACTAACCCCTACTTCAATGGATGGTTCACACTAAGGGGCTCTGGATGGAGGTTCTAATCAATGCAACTGTAGAAACAATTTTTGTACACACTCTCTTAGCCAATACCATTTTTCATCTGTTTTAGATTGTCCCAACTGAAACACTCATCTGCTGGTATTAACTGCAGGTTTGTGATTTGACAAAATTTAAAATTCAGTGACAGCATGAAATTGCAAATGACTCGCAAAATAAAATTAGCATAGCCTATGTATCATACTGTGCTTCCTTCCCTCTTCTCTCACATCTATTTCTGTTCCTTTAGGGTTCTTGGGAAGTCTTTGAAAGTTTGGGGTAGGACAGTACTTTTCACATCACAATGCAAACACTTAGGGACTCCCAGAGGCTACTGTGGGGATTAGGATTTTTTGAACATCCAAAATTTTGATTAGGCATGCTGGGAAGGGATGTGACATTATACAAGTATCTTAATTCTACAACACTCCTGTTGAGTGCAAGCAGTGAAAAAAGCTTCAAATTTTTCATAGTGGAGTTCATGGTTCTGAATAACACCAAGCCATGTCCCACCATGGAAAAAACTAGAGTAGGCATCATTTATCATGTCATAGCAGAGTGAGGAAGTCCATAATTTTGATGGTCTTTTGAACACTTTCTGGCAACTCTTTGTAGACAAATTTTCACCATTTTCAAATTTATTCTTCTTGTTATTTTCTTGATTAAAGTGCTTTCATACTTTCAGTATAAACATTGATTCAAAGGGAAAAAATTAAACTTATTGAAACTTTTCAGATTGTGTATATCTTGTTAATTCCTCATTATCTTGATAACAGAAATAACAAGAAAATAAAAGCCTAAGAGTTAATGTTTTCATTTTATGTCTTATTTTAATTCTGAACTTTTTTTTTTAAAAAACTTCATATGATAGGCTAACAATTTTGTTTCTTCTCTGAACCATTAGTGACTAGACTTTTGAAAATCCACTTTGTCACTCCACAAGCACTTAAAAACCATTAGATTTCTATAATAGAAAGGTATCTGATTTGATCATTATTATTTTAAAATAATATTTTATTTCAAACAGTAATCTGAAAAATGAATCTTAGATGAAGAAAGTATTTTGCTTTCAGATTTTGATTGAATTCTGATTCAAAAATTATACTTATCATTATGTTGTTTCGATAAGGCTGTTTGATCTGACAGAGCTAACATTTCTTTTCCCACTGCATAAAAAAAAAAACAATGACAGTAACCCAAAATTTTCACATTCCTTTAACAATCCATTCCTGAAATATTTTTAAAACCTGAAAAAATTCCGTAGATATTTTCTTGTAGCAAAAATTGCTGCTATTTTACAGTAGCAGTAAAATATCTCCTTTCCCAACTATTCCATTTATAACTTTCAATTCAATTATTTACAAAGTCAAATACTTCAAAGCCAAGAATAATCTCTGAAGGGCATCAAAAATCTTGCCTAAACTCATTTTGTTATTATATAAATGTATGGAGAAATGTGTTCCAATCACAACAAAATAATGTGAACATTGATTTATGAGTAGATGTTTCTTGTATATAAGCATTGTAGTCATTATTTTGATTTGGTTACTCAGGTCACATTCCTGCAAAGATATTCACAGTTGCCACCTGTACTTCACGTGAAATTCCACAGATTTAATTGTTTTTTGTGTGTTGAAGAACCATCATTACTATTTTTATTGATAGTAGAAATAGACTGATGGTGCTTTAGAAAGCACCTTTTTGTAGACAAAAAGAATATCTGCTCCACTTCCATAACTTTTAACCAAAGAGGGAATACGTCTGGTCATATTCATAATCCTATTCTTTTCATGACTTAAAAATCTCCCTGAGCATCAAAGGTTTGTTCGTGGCTAGTTAACTGAACACTAGGTTTTTCCCTGTGTTCACTGGGCACATCTTCCTTTCCTGAGCCTGGTGATGCCCCGGTACAGAGGATACATGCAGCTCACAGGGAATCAGACCTTGTCACCCTTAGGGCTTTGCTTAGCAGGGTGCCAAGACACAGCAAATCCTTCATTCATTACAGATGAGGAATCCATTGTTTGCACTACGGACGTGGATAAAGGAGACTATACCCGAAAGCACAAATTTCAAAGAGGAAACAACTTAGCAAATTTACAGTACATAAGGAAGCTAAATAGATTCCTAAGATTGCATTTAGCAATAAGAATATTGTGGTCTAGCTTTAGCATATTTCTTTGTTTCTATGTCTCTTTTCTTCTTCTCTTGACTGTCTCCTTAAAAGATGCAGCTTTGTCACCAGAGAGGCTTGCCTCCACATGGCAATGCTACCAACACTTTCTCATGTCCAGGCATCACACTGCTGCTCCATCAGTTCTACTGGCGCAAGCATTTACACAGCCATACTGTAAAGAAGATCACAAGTGCTCCCTAGCAGTCCTCATTGGCAGTCAAATAAGATTTTCTGAGAAAAGTGAAGATCTTGCCTGCTTACAGCTAAGGTGAGAGAACCTTGTATGATATATGATTTTTGAAGCACATTAATTGATTCAAAAAAATCCTTCTGCACAGTCATATGCTTATAAATATATGCATTCTTAGTAAAAAATGCAAGCATTGGCTAAGTATTTTCTCATTTATTTCAGCTGACATGACACGTATACCTGAAATTAGATGAGTGTTGAAGTTCACTTAAATTATGTCTCATTTTCTGAAGTTTCCTCATGATCCAACATCAACATAAAATATATGTTTTGATTAGAAAATTCGACTGTGACTCTGAATATTCTCACTCTGAATCTGATCCAGAATACTAAATCACCATTAGCTACAAATTTTTCAAACATTTAGCTGTTCACAAAAGACAGAAGAAAATTATATAGTTACAGCCATTTTAAAAATCATTTTGTCACCACAGTATTCTGCATGTTCTAATATTCTAGTTTTCGTAAGCTATATTAAATTTAAAACAGCACTGGGAGCTTTCTTGATGAATTCTCAATGGCTGGTTCCATTAAGCAAAGATTGGTTTGCTTGTCTGGAAATGAACCAACAACTGGTTCAAAGTGTTTTATGCAATTTCTTGGTTGGAAATACGTTATTATTGTAATGTGCCATTTGTACTTTCACTATTTTGAAAGGGTAGATCAGTTATCTAGTCTCCATACTGAATAATTCAAATAAGTGTTCTCTATTAAATATTTAATCTATTCAAAATTATACAGTCCCAATATATATCAGTTAAATGCATACATTTATGGAAGCCCAGTTTTATTAAACCAAATTAAATATTGAATCAAATTTAATAATTAAACTAAATTGCTTAATGGATCAATTTAACATATAACTTCAATTTATGCCACTACACTCAAATAACAATGGAATAAATATTGAATGGGTTAAAAGCAACCATGCTTATCTGCTACTAGAAATATTTCTTCTAAAGTCAAGATCTAAGAGGTAGATACATGTGAATATGAACAGACAGAAGTATATTTCTCTGCCATTGATCTTCTTAAACTAGAAAACAGAAAATGTCTGCTATTATAGTGGCCACAACAGGCAAAAAATAGAAACAAAATGTAGTCCATATATACTTGGGTTTTAGAATTTTATTCACAAATTATCTAAAGTTAATTTAATTACAAAGAACTTGTTAGGAATATTCTTTTTCAAGCCCTTCTTTCCTTTCTTATTTCCAGCCTGAGCTGTACACTATTTTAAAAAGCACTCGTTACCTGTGTTGTGTCATACACTGTTTCGGCCAGACCCAGGAAAATGTTTTCATTTGAATTGAGCACCCAAAAGCTCAGTAGTCTGGTGTATGGCACTAGTTTCAAACTAACTCTTCATCTTCTTTATGAAATACCTCTTTTTAGTCCATTTAAAATCATAGTTCAGCAAGGAATTGACTTATTATTATTTACCTCCATTGACAACTACATGGGTATGACAAGTACATGAATCTAATAGTTTCACTCACTTCACAGATACACAGGATCAGTCAAAAACAGAGCTGAAAAGTTACACAAGATTGATTCCCATTTCCAGTACTTGGACTTTGATAGATAAAGACAAACTGGCTTTTACAGCTGATCATTTAGCCAACCTTGTAAAATAACTTATTCAAACTAAACATATCCTACCCTTAAAACGGAAAAGGAATAAACAGCATTGGTGGCAAGAACGATGGATAAATTGAGCTAGAAGTGAATTTGAGTATAAAAAAATTAACACTGGTATGCCTCTGGAGCAAATAGATAGATAAAAGCAGAGTGAAGAGAATGGAACTTCCTTGCTTTTAATCAGCAACTGCTAAAACAAACTAATTTATGGAAATCAATGCAGAAAGAAAGATTGGGTTTGGCGTCACTGAGTTTAATGACCAAGCAGACTACAATTCTCTAAAGGCAGGTAGTTCTTAAAAATATTTTCATTATCCAGATTCCTGATCTATTAACAGGGAACCTTTCTGTGTACCGTATTTTCTGAATCTGACATTTTGCTGCTTTTCTGCAGCAAGAAAATCAAGAAGAAAGTGCTTGAGAGAAGACCTGTAGCCTAATAATTGACAATATTTCTCTAAAATAGGTGGTAATGCCACCTAAAACTGTTTGTTGTATCTTTGTAGCAAGAAAATGATCATCAATTTGGCAACAGTTGCATTCTCTGATGTCTTCAGTCTGGCTGCATTTTTGGAATGCCAAAAGACAATTTTATTCAATGGGATTGAATATTCTTCTTTAAAAAATAATCCAGAACACTAATTTTTTCAATTATTATTATAATTTAACATATTTGTACGCTCTGATCATTTTTTGTTTCATTAGAAAGATTCTAAGTCTCTTAAACAAATTTAAGAAATTTTACTTAAATGGAAAAATGAGGAAAAGATTCCTTACACTCAGCGCATGCCCTAGGTGCATCTCAGCTGCACACTGGGGAAATAGAGGACCCTTCAACTCAGAGTTTGCCAAAAGAAAAACAGTGAGCAGCTCATTAGTCAGCCACCCTCTAAAGGATGTTTAGCTGGTGGAAGAGGGGATAAAATAACATACTCTTGGAAGTTAAAAAGCAACTGTACACAGCAACTTTCTGAAAAGAATGTAATATAACTTCTTTCAACTTCCTCATTTTCTGAAAGCAATGTATCAGAAACACATATCTGCAGGCTTCAGCAAATATTTGCATTTAATATCTGAAGTCCATAAGTGAAACCAAATCAGCAGAATTCAATGGTGTTTTAAACTCAGTGCATCTTCATCTCTCTCTCCCCTTAAGCTGTACAAACCAGTAGGAAGAGACAGCTATCATCATTATTCTTCTGTAAATGGAGTTATAGTAGAGTAATGCCTGTACTGATATTTCTGACTTCGGATTTTGCAAATAAACCAACAAACATATTTTATTAACAATAGAACAGGACAAGGAACTCCACCATTTTTTGGACTGGCACGTTGGGGGATTTTTCATACTTTTGCACACTGACAATACAAATATGTGACTTGTTCATCTAAGTCACAGTCTCATGATATCTTGAACAGGGTTTTTTATAGTATGAGTGCATCCACCTCACAGAACTCTGAGCTTTTGAGGAACACAAGCTGAAAAGAGGCAGGATTCCTTTTTATGCATGTAACTTACAGGTATTCAAAGAGCTTCACATTTGCCTTTTTAATAAGTCTTACCACACTGTGTAGAAACAGCATTACTGTGACAGATTCTCTGGATGTGAAAATTAGAGTAAGTCCAAGTTATAGGAAGATACATAAAAAAATAACAGTAGCCCTTAAAATGCCAGTTACTCACAGCCTTTCTCTTTGCATTCTGCCACAGCAGCACTTTGCTTCTAAACAGTACAAAATTTGAGTGGTACTACATTACAGCATTGTTGTTCACTGCTGTTACATCTCCATTAATGGCTTGGACACAGGACTTGAAGAAACACTAAGTAAGTTTGCCATTGACACTAAATTGGGAAAAGCTGCTGATCCCCTCAAGGACAGCAAGGCCCTGCAGAGAGACCTCAACAAACCAGAGAGATGGACAACCACTGACTGCATGCATTTTAGCAAGAGCAAGTCTTGGATTTTGCACCTTGGATGGGACAACCCTGGCTGTGTGTATAGATCAGGGGATGAGCAACTGGAGAGCAGCACTGTGGAAAGGGTCCTGCCGATTCTGGTCAGTGGCAAGTTGAATATGAGTTGAATATGAGCAGAATATGAGCAGTGCCCTGGCAGCCAGGAGGGCCAACCCTGTCCTGGGGGGACATCAGGCGCAGCATCGCCAGCCGGGCAAGGGAGGGGATTGTCCCGCTCTGCTCTGCACTGGGGCGGCCTCACCTCAAGTGCTGGGGGCAGTTTTGGGTGCCACAACGTAACAAAGACATTAAATTATTGGACAGGGTCCAAAGTAGGGCAGCAAAGATAGTGAAGGGTCTGGAGGGGAAGCTTTTCGAGGAGTGGCTGAGGTCCCTTGGCCTGTTCAGCCTGGAGAATAGGAGACTGAGGGGAAACCTCATTTTGGTCCACAACATCCTCACAAGGGGAGGCAGAGGGGCAGACACTGATCTCTTCATTCTCATGACCAGTGACAGGACTCAAGGAAAGGGCATGAAGCTGAGGTGGAGGAGATTTAGGATGGATATCAGGGAAAGGTTTTTCACCCAGAGAGTGGTTGAGCACTCAAACAGACTCCCCAGGGAAATGGTCAGAGCACTAAGACTGACTGAGTTCAAGAACCTTTTGGAAAATGCTCTCACACACATGGTGTGACTCTTGGGAGGTCCTGTGTACGGCCAGGATTTGGAGTCTATGATCCTGTTGGGTCCCATCCAACTCAGCATATTCTATGTTTTTATGATTCTATGATCATGTGAATTTTGTTCAGAGGTAAGATGATGCTAGGACTGTGACTTCCCTGCCTTGGGAACTTCTCCTGCTCAGAAGTCTGGCCTGTAAGAATGTTATGGAAGGACTCAGGCATCTCATCTTGTATAGCTTGATCTCAGTAATTTACTCAGGAATGTAAGTAAACTGAGGCTCCTTTTTCTTCCTCCGTGTGGGGTCATAGAGTGTGTTACAGTCCAGTCATTGCAGAACTGAGAAATAAGAATGTGTAGCTCAAGTCAGAAGAATTTAAATGAGTAAAATACTAGAGTCAGATCATTAAAGGACGTATCCATATTTTATGTATACGTATTTTTTTAAATTGACTGAATATCTATAAATATATATATATAGTCTTTTCTTGGAATGGATGAGAGCAGGAAAAGAAAATATTTTAATATAAAATTGTATTTCAATATATTATGTTTTCATTGTAATAACATAAAAATGTGGAAATATTAAAATAAATGAAAGACAGCTCTGCTTCCTAACCCCTGAATTTACCAGTATCACCCAACTTTATGAGAATTGTCTAGTCAACCAAGAAGCTGGAGTGTCAAAATGCGTTAGTGGGATCCTGCAGACCTGTCCTAGCTGCTGAACTCACAGTATTGCATCATTGTGAGTGCAGGTGCTAAGCTTCATTAGAACAGCTCGTTTTTATTTCCTCTGTGACATTCTCTCCTCTTTCCACTGAAGCCAGCACTTTCTCAACTCTCTTGTCTAGATGACTGTACAAGCTTGGGTGTTCAAGCCAAGTAGGGAATTACAGCATTTAATTTTGCAAAAGCAATTGGGAGACTGATTAGCAAAGGTTATCTGGGAAAGGAACCATTATGAAATAGATTTCTGCCAACTCCTTGTTTGCAGGTGCACAGGGATGTAATAGTTCCCTACTGAAGGGCACGGTGCTGCTCTGAGCTGTCTCCGATGTCTTCTATCTCTGAGACTTCTTGAGTGTGTAAGATGCCTGAGAAGAGGATGGCTGGAAGCAAGGTAACAAGAACGGCTTTAGCTTTTACCTTTGCATCTGTCACATTGCTGAAGAGAGAAGTACACTCCTTTGAAGAGAGATGATCTAATCTCCCAATATATTCATGACTCACTTTTGACTATTTTAGTCCAGACAGCAATCAGACATTGGCAAACTTTATTCAGGCTGCTATTCGTTTCTTAACTTCTCCAGGTTTAAGCCAAGTTGAGAAGTCAGATTTAGAGCCTGATTAAGGCATCTACCTACAGATTCATACAACTGCTAAATATAATGCAAAGTATCTTATGTCAAAATATAGTTAGTGGAGATAAAGTTAGTGAAGAAAACAGAAATGAGAGAGCAATTCGGTTCACTCTAAAGTGAAATTAAATACTGCCTTTAAAAAAGCATTTAGCTGCCTAAAAGTAATATTCTAGAGTCACTTTGGATGTTTTGAGTTCCCCCAGCCTACAAAGATTCCAGCTTCCAACCGAGGTTTTTTTGAGTGTGAGCCCTTGTGTTGCAATAGACTTGTCCTTGGATGATATCCACCAGTCTATGCAGACATACTGGGTAAAACCTGGCTCTGAAAAGCTGCTAAACATTTGTGTTTGGGCAGTTCTTGTCTGGTTAACTGAATCACTCCTAAGTTTATAAGGCGCTAAATCTCCCTAGGTTATAGTGAGAATTTTAGAAGTGTGAACTTATTTTGGCTGAATGCAGTAACAGTATTCATTTACATTATCATTTGAGAAGCCCTAGAACATGTTAAACACAAGATTTGGAGATGTGACAAAGAAGTGACTCATGGAAGATGTGCTCTTTCCAAGCCAGGTAGAAAGTCTCAAATGTCTAAGTTGACAGTAAAGGCCTACATGCAGACAACCAAACCAAGCTCTCCCTCACATGTACACTCTTCTGTGTACAGTCTCCTCTGTTCAGATGCCTTAGGGTGGAGACCACTGGCTGGCTCCATTGAAGAGAAACACTTTCAGATTGAAGGTCACGTTACCTAACCTTCAAACTTTAGACCATTTCCTAAGTCATAGACTATGTCCTAAAATCTGAAGGACTTTAAGTAGGATTTTGTCATTTATGGCATCCAAATGTCTCTCCACTACAAAGAAACTCTGTCAATCCAACTCGTACCATTCACTCTTAATAGATAGTCAGTTCCTTTGGAGAGGTCCCAGAGAGGAGACGAATCTGGTTGTGTGTTTCCTGCCTCAGCTAAAGAGTAGGGCTTAGTTTGTCGTTTTCCCTTGCTGTTCTACTGTGAGATCACAATGTAATCTTCAATCAAGTGAAGAAAGAAGTTTTGAAAAATCATGTATCCTCATAAACACTTACTGGTTGTTCATCTTCCTGAAAATGTTAGCTCTTTCACAGTTTCACTGAAAAGTCTTCCACCTCTCTGTAAGGTGATCACCTTATTTAAGAAAGTGGAACCTGTTAAATAATAATTTTCCTCTAATTATCTTCCTTTTTGTTTTGAGCTTGTGATGGGAATGGCAGAAAAACACCTTTCAAAGCTCAAACTTCAAATTATATTTTTGCTGCTACATACCTAGAGAGGATGATCATTGTACTTGTAGTTTCACAAGTTTAAAACCTACAATATTTGAGTTGTTAATTTAAATTTGATGTTCCAGTGTACCGAGGGATTTTTGCCATACTAAAAAGACACAAATTGGGGAAACATGCCTGTGGCCCACAGAGGCACAGTAATCAGTTTTGACTTCACTAAACCTTTTTGATATGTGGGGGAAAATAAATTAAATTATAAATTTAATTATCTAATAATAATGTTATTAAATTAAATTAAATATAATGCATATATTTGCAACTGCATGAGGTTTATTGTTTCATTATCAGGTGATTTGAAGGTTTATTTCATGAAACTAGTCAAATTAGAGAGGAGAAAATAATCCGAGAATGCCTCAAAAAGGCTTCTTCTCTGACAAGCAAAGGAAGGTTGTGAAATACATGTAAGGGAAATATAACCCTAGCAGCTCTTGGGAAATACTTCCAAAGACAATCTATTCACATGCTAATTTTTACTTTTTTTTTCAAAATATAGCTGTTGATGAGGGAAATCTTTGAAGAGGGGAACTGATAGGACTGATGTTTTGAGGTATCTACTTGCAACTAACACAGAATAAGTGCAAATGCATGTGGAGAGTCCTGTCTCTCTGGGGATGTGCTTCTATGGCTGAGGGTCAGAGAGGACATGCTGTCAGCATGTCCTTGCTGCCAGCCAAACCAGAGTCTGAGTCCCCAGGAGATGTTCTGCAACAATGCCACCCACAACACCTTCACTTTGAATTAGAATTTTTCAGAATTAAAATAGAGGAGAAAACACCTCACTCGGTCTGGTCAAACTTAAAGATCCTTCCAAGGATCAGGCAGGCTTACAGGTTGTCCTCATCCTCTCCAGATAATTATTTGTTCTGTTGCTCTGATTTTCATTTTCCTGCTCTCTCAGAGAGCTAATCGGATTCTCTCACTGGAGACAGGTGTTAGATAAATGCTGATTTAATTTTCACAAGATTGGCTACTGTTCTTTCTTCCTCTGCTGCTCTGTTATACACTGGGGCAATGAGGAAAAGGAGAGTTAAATCTACAGTTCTCAGACTGAAGGAGGGGGCTGTACCCTGATGCCCTCTCATGAAAATAGTCTGAGAACAAGTAATCCTAGAAAATAAAGTCACTGCCATGAAAACTCCATGCAATTCACAGAAAGGTCCTCAGGTTTCTGCTGGAGTGATGAGGCCAGGTACAAGGGTCAAGCTTAGTCTCCCACCTTTAAACTGGTATTCTGATATGACACATTATCAGATTGGGGCTCTGACAAATGAGGAGTAGGTTTTTTTAATGAAAAAAAATCAGACAAACTGAGCTGCAAGTAACTACATCTAAAATGTTATTGAATACCATATAATATTTAATAATTAAAACACTTATCCACGGAGCTGAAGACATATTACATTACATTACATTCCCTCCCCAGGTTTAGAAATTCAGATGCGCAACTGCTCATCATGAAAATCTGAAATGTGCTTCTCAGAGAATGACCTGGAAATTTCTATTTTAGTTTGGTGTGAAATACTCAACTTTTGTCACACAGAACGTTAAATTACAAAAACTAATGTAATTACTCTTCATATAGAGGATAATGCAGAGACCTGTATGTTCTGCGGGCAACAAACACCTTATAATGCATCTCCATTTGTAAATGTTACTTCATTAATGCCTTTGTCTCCAAGACAGACATTCATCTTGTTTAACTTTAGCCTTCTAAAAATTGTCTATTCTGTGTAGTCAATCAGAGGCAATGGCATTTCCAAAGAATGATTGATCTACTTACTGATTCTACAGGTGTCTATTCTTCCTTTCAATGACATACCTCAACACCTCATTAAGGCTGGCCGTGAAGGGATGGGATTCAGTGGCTTAAGCAAAAAATGTGTAATGCCACTGTGACCCCTAAAGCATTGCAGAAATTTGCACACTGCTGAAAGATACTACACAGGATGTAGGAGAGATTGCAGACAGAGGGCAGTCAGGTGGGATACTCGACCTGCCACTATATACCCAGCTGGATGACCCATTTCTAATTTGTAGACAGCTAAAGACAATTGAGTCAAACTCCACTCTAAAGATCTAAACCAATTTCCCAACACTGTACCAACAGGAAGTTAACTTTACCTGACTACAGCAGCATCAGTAAGGTAAGAGGTCTAAATGAAAACTCTGATCTCTTCCAAGAAGAGAGCTGTCTTGGGGTGACTGCATGATGTGTTTAAGCACAAGAGCTTAGTGGAAATTTACTTTAAAGATGTACCTTTCCAGCTACCTATATTATTTTTGTAGCCTGACGTGCCCTCCAATACCTCCAATTCATGGAGGAAGTAGGCAGGATTGTACTCTTCATTTCCCATGTGGTATGTTCTGTCCAAATCTAATACCACAAGCACTGCAAAAAGCTGTTCAGAATTTCAGGTTAGTTAAGCCCATTGACTTTCTGGTTTTGGCTTACCTGATGGTGCTTCTAACTTTTCCAGATGTATGTTTCCTATGAGGAGCAGTGTTTATTCTGCGGTGACATTATTTAGTTATTTAAAGTAAAAATAAATTTATTTTATTTTCTAATATTGCACTAGAAGAGCTTCTGCTATAAAAGATCTGCTTCTGAACCCCAACAAGCAATTTAGAGATAACTAAAACCAGCCAGAAATAATTCTACAAGTCTTAAATATGATTCTGAATATGGAACTGCTTTCCTTCATTGTGATCACTTCAGCCTCTTATCCATGCTACTATTCATACTTTGACCTTTAGCCATGTGCTTTGCTTTTCCCTTTAGTAGGAAATTGATGAATCCATCTACCCGTTGCTGGATTTGCTGCCCATCAATTCTGAGCAGTAAATTTCATTGCCTACCCACTAAAAATTCAACTAATAAGAAGCTTTTTTTAAAACTAAGGCATATTTATTGCAGGTATTTTTCAAAAGCCAAATCAATAAAGTTGCAGCACATAGCATATCTATAGTTTGCAATGTAGTAGGAAAACAGCCTCCCAAAGATATGTAGCATAATAAAAGTACAGAGCAATAAATATATAAAAAATATAAAATAATACTGAAATGAGAGTGTGATGCTAAGTAACATATAATAGTAGGTAAAATCAAAAATGACCACTGGAATAGAAATCACATTTTTAAAGGTCAAAGTTTTTTATGAGATTAATGCATAGGCTTATCCTTCAGTCTTTCCTCATCCCAGGACTCATGTATTCCAGTTGGGAGTACACCTTAATCAAGACTAAACAATACTGCCCTAATATTTGAGAATTATCACAGACAAATCCTATAGACATAATTGGTCTTTGTAAGGCAAGAGGATAGGCATTCAAAGTCCTTATCAGAACTGTTTTTCTGCCATTCTCTGAATTCAGATATTAAAAAGACTATGTTTTGCCAATTAACTGGAAATACGGTGATTTCCAATATTCTGATATTCATCTACTGTTAGGCAGGACTTTTTCTAAGAGAGAGTCGAGAGTCTGCACACATACATTTCCCAAGAGATAGTGGGTTTGCACAAGAGATATGATGAGCTATGGCAACATAAAGATATATAAAAGTAGAAACTGAGAATGTGTAGCAGTCTTTTGTAATGTATGCATTTCAGACCACCTTATCACGTTTATATGAGCTAGAAATGAGATACTGAAGACAAAGTTTTCTTTAGCATTTTTTTTTATTCTAATCTTCTATGGTAAAGTTGCCTGTTACAGATAGCGAATTTTGAATATATCTTTAAGAAGGAAGGTAACAAAATGTGTAATTATATACCGCAAATTGACTTGTCTGAATCGACACATACAAGTAACTAAGGGCAACCATCAAACCACAGCTGAAATGCAAAGAGTAGATTTATTTCATTACCTCGCTAACGACGTTGGGTGTAAGAGACACGTGGGAACACAGGCTCCATTGGGCTCAGTTCATCCTAGCGAACAGCAGGAGGAGGGTCAGGGACAGCTTGGTCTCTGCCTCACTATACAGAAAGCTTTGGGCATGTCTGTGAGAGTGTGCTATCTCACCACTGGAATTCTACTTCTCAAAACAGGCAGAGGACGAACAACTGTAGGCACAAGAAATGGAGTTTTCCCACACCAACATTTTTAGAATTTCCAGCTGCAAGGTCACTTTGAGCAAAACTACTCCCTCCTCCTCAAATCTTCCAGTTTTAACCCTTTCCTACCAACACTTGTGATTGCAGATTTAAAGAATATTAAACTTCTGGTAATCATTTTGTCTGAATAATTTATCTGGTAGTACAGTACTCACTTTCAATGGTAAAGATCACCAGTGTGAGATATTAAATATTATTATTATTTGTACTGCTTTGCCCTGAGATGCCCTTCCATAAATGCAAATTTAAGGGGAATAAGGCTGGTTTAGAATCCAATCGAGGCACTTTAGAAATGTGCCCTCTGACAAGCATAATCACACCTCAGGTATAGCAGGCCCCAAAATATATCAGGGTATCCTTTGTAAATGTACTGTTAGCATGTTTAGCATACTTCTGAATTTGCAACCAATGAAGTCAAGATGCAGAGCCTGTGCCTGTTCTCAGCAGCAGATTTAACAACGGATGTAATGCACTGGAAAGGGAAAATAATAAATTCCCTTTACCCTGGCTGTTGAAGCTGCACTGTGTAGCTGCACTGGGCAGTTGCATGGGCATGGCTGAAAGATCAGGGAGCAGAACCTGGCATAAAAATGAACATTTTGATTTACTTAAATATTCCCTTTGCCTTCAGTATCAAGTTCAATGCCTTGCTGAATAAGGGGAGAGTGGCATTTAGCTGTCAAAACCTCACCTCTTAAGCATGATGTGTCTACGTTAGGTGACTGAATTAGCTGACCTTCAAACCTTTCCCTACACATAGATATTGAATCACCTTGGATCCTGTAAATACTTATGATAACAACCATAAAATTTCACAAAGAAAGAAACAACATCTTTAGATTTCCAGTCATTATTCTTCATTCCCATCTGTCATCCTCAGTCCCTTAGCCTTTAGGATCTCACTATCTGTCTCTGTGTTTCTCAGGATACCTTTTGGGTTGACGAATTAAGCTGCCTGACCAGAAGGATGCAGTGTCATGCTGCTGCTCAAAATAAAGATTGTTTTGATGAGGTGTAGTTTGTCTCAGAGACAGAAAGAAATCACTGCTCAATTTCATGGAAGGGGACTGTGGCAATGGGGATACCTTTAGGGAAGGTGAAAGTGTGTGTCTTCCTGCTCTTTCCGAAAATGCCACTAGTTATTACCCCTGGATGGGTAAACAGGTCATGAAACAAAGTTTCCTTGCCTGTGACAAGCAGGCGTGGTAAATGTTTTAGAGGTTCATGCACCTGTATTTGTTATTAACTCTTATTTCTTGATCATTGACAAGTACAGAATATTTAGTTTACTAAATAAGAATAAAACTGCAGGAAACATCTTCAATTTCTTTTTTCTTTAACTGTCTCAAAAATCCCAATAGTTTTCGCATTTGAATCAAGTTTCTCAACAGACATATGGCCAAAACAGAGAAATCATTCTAATTAGTAAAGCCCTAAGCTAAGCCCAAAATAATTTGATCATTTGTAAATCATTGTCACTTGAATGTTTTCTCAATATGGCTTAATTAGAATTCAACACAATGTTAAGCTTCTGGGAAAAGACTTCCATTAAAAGGTACTTCCTGGGAAAAGCGGGAAATCGAGAGCTCTCAGCTAGCATTGCACTTTATTATTCATGTATAATTCTTCTGCACCACTGAACATCTGCTAATAAATTTGATTCAAGTTTCCATGATAGCTTTTACCCTCATCATTCAATCTCTGCATGAGCTTGTATCTGATGAGAATTTATGTTATTTACTTATTGCTGAGAATTCTTATCCTATTAACAATTTAGCCCAAGTGTTTATAAAGAGCCTCCTTACCCAATTTTAAAAATTAAATAATAATCTTGATTTAGAAGAGAATTTCTGTAGATTCCCTGGAAGCTAACTGACAGATGGTCACCTTGGCAGTATGCTGCAGTAGTGCAACCATACATTTATTGAGAGTTTCTGATGCAGAAGGTGATCAAGATCATCAGAAGCTATTACTTTTAACACCAAGGTTTGTCAATCTTCTTTTCCTTTGTGCCTCCACATATATAGATAAGCTAAACCCAGATCAAATATTAAAGTTCCTTTGAACAAGTACAGATCTGTCATATTGATTTGGTGTTTGACATTGTTCCATGCGCTATAGCTATTTTCCATGTGGTTAGACCACAGAATTGAGGGTTCAGGTTTCCTAAGTCCATTTTGAGATCTTCCTCTGAAACACTGTCTGGCCTTTTATGGAGTCACTAAGATCAAGCTTATCAGAAATGCTTACCAATGTTTCTATTTAAGCCAAGCGTTTATTTGTGCCAAGCTTGAAACACCCACAGTGGGTGAATCCTCTTAATATCCCTGGCCTTAATCTCTGAGTGTGTCTCTTCTTCTCATAAAAGCAGTAAAACTAACTCATTTTGTATGGTTATGTGACATAGCAGTTTTGAATGTCTCAGAAAGGCTTAGTAGGAAGGTCATAATATAAAACCAGAATTCCAGGATAGTACATGATGAAAGGGACTCTTCCTAAACCAGAAGTAGTCAACTAACAGCAAATACTAAATTTGTCTCCAGATATTTATAGTACAGAAGATCAGCATATATAGGGAAAGGGCAAAGAGTGTCAGCTGAGTTCTGCTTGTCCAAAAGTGCATCAGGAACAGTTAGGCAGGGATAATACAGAGCCATCTGAAGTGGACGTACACTCACTGGTGACTCACCCAGAAGGAAAATTCCCATCCAAGAAGAGAGGAGATTTTCATCCTCCTTGCAGCTCCTCTTCCCTTTAAAAGGGAAACAAACTTGTGCAAGAATTGCAAACAGTCCTTTCCTTTCACCTGCAAATTTATTTCATGGATTCTCTAGCTTTCACTATAAGACCATTCAGAAACCTTAAATATGTTAAATAAAATAATCACGTAACACTGCTGGAGCTACAGTACTTACTGTGTCATGAAGCACAAAAAGTTAATTGGCCTGCACCATTGTCAAAAAATTTGTTGTACTGCTGAAAAGGTAATGAATGAATTGCAGTATGATATAGAATATTTCAGGTTTTATTTTATTTTCTTTCTCTATTTTCATTTTCAGTTGCTTAGGCTTCCTTTTGCAAACCTCTTTTATTCTCTTTTTAGATTATTTTGCAAAACTGACACTTTTGAAACACGAAAGAAAAATGTCAGTTACATTGTTGGAGTACGCACCCCCTACTGTCCCTGAGACAGGTCATTCAGCCATCCAGTCCAGCATACATATCTACATATTCAATTTTTTTTTCTCTTAGTAACGTGTTGGAACAGTTATATTACAGCCCTACTTGGGATTACATTGCTATAGCAATATTATTGAATTCATTTGATTGGATGACTTGACCCTAAAACTGTTTTACTCTTCAAAATTACTACTAGGAAAAAAGGTTGGCAATAATTTGAGATTTTATTCATTGCTGTTGCGTAATTCTACATTTAAGATCAAAGCACACACTACTCAATAATAACTAGCCATATCAGAAATTTAGAATCTGTCTAATCTGAATCTATTTGTACTTCACATTGTCCACAGGGACCCCACTGCTCCTAGAATCAGCTTTCATGTAGAGATTGTAGGGTCTGTATGACCTTTTGTATAATGTGAATATTGTCACAGGCATGGCGTAAGAGGTCTGGATATAGTAATTTTAGGAACTTTCTTCATTTATCGTTTAAACTATTTTGCTTTTTGTACTATGCTATGCCTTTCTGGTGCATAAATACTTCACACTGCTTTGATAACCTATCAATTAAACGTCAACATAATCAACCAGCTCATATTCAATGCTGGATCCATTAGGTTTTAGAATTAAAGGATGACCACAGAACTTATTCTTCCAAATTTTTTTCCAGATCTGGAGCAATTTGTAAGGTTTCCTAGTTGGACTTCATCAAATGAAACTGGACCCAGGACAGATCTCTAGTGGGTTTGATTTCTTACTGCCTTACTCCTATCGGTAATTACACTGATGCAAAGCACAAACATTACTTAATCAAAATAATAGCATTCAACACCCAGTTTGGACTTGGGTACATTTTTATCCATGCATAGTAATGAGTATTCTGATTCTTTCTTCTTTCCTTGATGAAATTCAAAGAATACACTGAGAACACTGATTTTCTCAGCAGTATCTTTAAACCCGGTGATGCACTCTGTTTATTGGCAAATTAAATTGTTTTATCATGTCAAAATGAAGGAAAGGCTGAGGGTGTGCAAATATTTACACCCCTATGAAAAAATTTCATGTATTTAGCATCAGAAAGTTTTCCACCAAGATTTCTATGATGATGTTCACAGCCAGTTTCTGACTATTCTGCACTATATCAGTTGCATAGGGCATTGAATTGATGGAATATAATTGTCCTGGCTAGTGCAAAGCATTAAACATTATCTAGACTGACCCTTTTCTCAAATATAGACTGTTTATTTTAATTTGTTGAAAAGTGAAAATGGAGGACTTATGAAGGAACAATCCCTTTTATTTACACATCTGGCATCCTGGAAATCAGTTATTAGTAACTACAAGCAATTATGATAAAAATGCCATTTAGGAAAGTTTCTAGCCGTAATGATAATGAAGCAATGAAATAGATTGTCTGGGGATATTGTGGATTCTCCACTACTGGAGGTCTTTAAGAATAGGTTAGGCAAACATCTGTCTGGAATATCAGCACAGACACTTTAGCAAGGCAGTAATACCATAACAAATTGCCTTTGCTTAAGGTCACAGACTGTCCCAACACAAGCAAAAATAGAGGTTGCAGTTCCACAGTACAAAATGGGACCAGCTGCATGGACACTCTACAGGTCACTGACAATTTCTCCACATGCAACAATTTTTCTCTGACATGTAGAATGATTAAGCAATGACAGTAACTCCATGGGTATGCACTTTATGTAGTGTGAAGGTTTTTTTGCTACATACTGAAGTCCTTGATCTGCACAGAGATCTGGGGAGGCACAGTAGTGCCATGCTGAGGTAACAAAGGAGGACAGTTCTGCTTTCACTTCTCTGTCCTCTCTTTTAAAAAGAAGCCCAACTTGCTGCCCTGCCTGTCAGACTGAGTACTGCTTCCAGGTCATCACTTTTATAAAATATGCAAGAGCACGTTAACAACAACAGTAATCCAGCAAAGTATTCATATGAATAATTAAACTGAAACTACAGTTGTCAGAAACATGAGCAAGGTACATGTTGTTCATTATTACCTGTGCATTTTCTGTTAACCTCCTGGGTTAACCTCTAATTTGACATACCAGGGTGGGTTCCCTACTCTCTCCATTTCCAGGCTTACCCCAAAAGAGCCAGCTGATGCATATTGTGGACAGACATCACTACACTGATGACATTATTCAGTAGAAAAGTGAGGCTGGTAATGTTTTCTGAAAGGCTAAGTGTTGTGCTTGTGTGCAGGAGAGGACATGTCCCGTTGCACCGCAGACTACAGCCATAAATTTTCTTTCGGGTGCAAGCTAAATCTTTTGGGCTTTTCTCCTGCTCAATATAAATGTAGAGAAAGCAAGTCAGGGTGGATAAATCAGGCTCTGGGTTGGGGGAAGTCCCTCCCTACTGCCAACAGAAGGTGCCTATGCAAAGTCCAGTGTCATTAAGCCTGAAAGGCTGTGTAGTTTTACAAAGAGTTTAGATAGTATAGTACAGATAGTATGGTATAAGAGTCACTGCCTCACATTTCTGCTCCTGCACCACCATTCTTTTCCTCAGCCATCTTGTATTCACTTAGGCTCATGGGGTATTTTGTTAATAGGGTGATGCAAATTAAACTTCTTCATTTAAAGCTGGTCAGTTTCAACAGATCATTATCTGCCCACCAAAGATCATATCAAATATTTCCTCCATCACAAGTGGGAATGCATGTAAAGACCCACTGGCAAAAAGGTGGAGAGAGAACAAAGTTAGAGCATTTTCTTCCTTGGATTAATTCCAAAACTTCCAGTTATTATCCCTTATGCCCCATATATCTGCTTTCTGTATGCTTTTTAATCACTAATGAAATTGTCTCGGTCAAATGCCTGTAATTCAGACTCATTTCATCAGACCAAGAAGTTTAATTCTCATCAGTGAATCTCAACTCCACAGAAATTTCACTGAAGTCATTGCAGCTGTAAAAATGATGTGGAGAAGAATTAAGCTCTGTCCTAAACTACTGATTTATTTACTGTGTACAAACTTTAAGGCATTTATTAATTATAGATACAGAGGTGGAAAATATCCACTTTCTGTTTATTTTGGGGGAAATTGGGATCATGTTGTTATTTGCTTGGTCAAATATAATCTGTGATTGCACTCAACAAATAATACAAGGGAGATAATTTAGAAGTTTTTTCTCAAAGTTTATTTAACACGAAGAGGCTGATTCTCTTTGACCAGTGCTTTGCAAGCATTTTCCCTAATCTTATCTGATACCGTTGATTTAATTGAGAAAAGTCACTCAAAAGCAATGACATTTTTCTTGCATGCTTTTGTAAAAAAACGCAAATAATGTAATTATGACTATGCATAGCAAAGGAAAAACAACAACAAAATCACCACAAAAGCAAAACCAGCAAAAAATTTCTGAATTCCCAGGCAGAACAAAGGCACGTGCATATCTGCAATAAAAAATTGACACAGTTACCATACAGGTAGGTGACCTGTAGATGATCTAATTTTTTTAAAAATTACATTGTGAGGGCCTAAGGTGGAAAGGAATAAAGGAAGGAGGGAAGGAAAGAATTAAGGGGGTGTTCTTATCCCAAAGGTTTATTCATAACATTAGTTTTATCTCAATCGTTTTTTAAGATTTTTAGTAAAAAATGGGTCATGGGCTTAGTGGAACATGACTGAAGAGGATGTAAAAGGTGCTGAAATCCATTTCTGTATCATTAATGCTACAAATAAGAAAAAAAATCACCTTCATTTAAAATGTTTGCAGCAAATTATGATACAAACGAGGAAAAAACTCTGTGGACTCAGTGGGCAATGGATCAAGCCTCTCAACCTGAAGCCACTGGCAGCTCTCTGCCTTTACTCAACAGCAAAGATAGGTCTTTTGAATCCTCAGAGTTAATGCCAACAGTGGTTGCTGCTGTGCTGTCACCTGTACATGCCAGTAGCTCTTCTTCGAGGGAGAAGAAAGAACTCCTACTTAGATTAGATTAAAGGTACCATGAAAAAGGAATTGGTGTGAACAGCTTCAAGATACACAAGCCTTTTTGTGCCTTTGTAAACGACAGGACTTTTGAATGGCATTAGACAGTTGAATAGTGAGCCAGAACACAGACATACTGGTTTTCTTTTTGTGCAAAGGCCTAAGAAAAGGCTTTTCCCATCAAAACAGAACCACAAGAAAAGATGCAGAGTAGTTTGTGTGTCATCTCTAAATATAAGATTTGTCCTCCCATTGTCAATATGTTAGGAAAAAGGAAATGTGACCATTTTGTGAGTACAGAGTAAAGATGCCAACATGACTTCTCTCAGTTAGAAAATATCTTTTTGTTGTAATATGGGACTAAGGCAAACAGTCTAACCCACTGAAATTCATGGTACAGCTGTCATCAAGGGACTGCAGGAAAAGAACAGCATGAAAATATTCTCTGACCTAAAGTAGGTCTTGAATGATAGGAAACAAGGAAACTCCTTTAGTCATCTTACTGTGTTCAGTCTTCCCAATTAATCTCCCCAGAACCATGTCCAGTTATTGCTAAAATTGGTAATTATGGACAAGCATAGGTGGAAGGAATAATTTAGCTATGTTTAAAAGAAAAATCAGTGAATTTTTCAAATCCAAAATTTCACTCTTATTTCAATTCCTTATTCAAGACTATAAATAATATAATATTCAAAAAAACCTATTTTTGATTTGTAAGTCTCCAACAGTAAACATATTTTGTTGATCTGGGTAGGGCAAGAGTTGAAATCACACAATGTGGAAATCCCACTCTTTTTATTTATTTATATTTTGTTATTATGGAGTCTTTATTAAGGTCAAGGTCTTAGCCCTTGTGTATCTGAACAGGCCATGGAAGGGTTAAGGAGATGTCAGTACTTCTACAATGCGCACATATTGGCAGTTTGACACCCTTTCATGCTCTAGGACATTTTGTGCAGCAGAAAAATAGCAAAAGGGCAGACATATACACACCGAAAGCAACATACTCTTAGTCATCTTACTAAGTTGGTTGTTAACAGCAGCAACAGAGACCTGGAAGAAAAATGGTCACACCAAATGATCATTTTCAGAAACATTTCAGTGTGCAGTGACTAGTTCTCTGCCTGGATTCTGCCTGACTGCATGTACAGGGTCAGGTAGTCACCATATGTTCTACCAACA
Source organism: Lycocorax pyrrhopterus obiensis (assembly GCA_014706295.1). NCBI lineage: Eukaryota > Metazoa > Chordata > Aves > Passeriformes > Paradisaeidae > Lycocorax > Lycocorax pyrrhopterus. Next base: position 77,589,509 of record JACSVZ010000004.1, read on the forward strand.
GACACTGTGCAATCACTCAGGCAGATTACAAAAGCTTTTATAGAGAGAGAAGAATCATCAATAAATTCTCCTAAAGATAAAAGAAAATATTTCCTTATTTTCTTCATTTATTTATTTCTTCAATCCTGCTTTTAGCCGTATTTCTTTCCTTTGAAAGAAATACTTTCTGAAATTGCTTTTCTGAAATGCCAGTAGAATTTGTGGATTTTTCAACCATTGAAAGCTATTATTTCAATTAGCACGCTACTTTTAGCTATATTCTACTTAGAATGGCAGTTCTGAGAAGCCTTGACAAGCAACACAGAGAAACAGCTTCCCTGTCTACAAACTGCATTTAGTTTGTCTTTACGCAATACTGAAAGCTTCATTAAAGCACCAGATTTTGCTGTTGCCCGGATTGTGGAGGAACACAGTGATTCAATTGTTTTATCATGTAGTCACAGAATCACAGAATGGGTCAAGTTGGAAGGTACCACAGTGGTTCATCTGGTCCCACCTCCCTGCTCAAGCAGGGTCATCCTGGAGCACATGGCACAGAATTGCAGATGGTTCTTGAATATCTCCACAACGTCTCTGGCCAATCTGTTCCAGTGCTCAGTCACCTGCCCAGTGAATAAGTTCTTCGTCATATTCAGGCGGAATTTCCTCTTCCTCAGTTTCTGCCCATTGCCTCTTGCTCGGCACCACTGAGAAGAGCCTGGAAACATCCTCCTGGCACCCTCCCTTCAGATACTCGTAGACATGGATTATCCAAAGTGTGATGGCTGTGAAGCAACACTGTTAACATTTTTAGTTTTTCTTCTCTCTCTGTTCCCAGGAAGACTAACCTCTTGCAATGCGGTGTAAACTTTGCTTCCAGTCATCTTGTTCTTAGTACTGGGGATTGCTTCCTGTGGTACAAGTGACCCGCTGGAGTTACTTGCCTACATACATACAATCTGAACAGAGAAGGCATGAACAGATATGCATTAATCAACAACACTATATTAAGTTCTTTGTTTGTATTTAGGTTATAAGGATTGAATTTTCAAGCACTTACTTATATCACTTAACTTGAAACTTCCACAACACAGAGTCCAGCACATGAAGTACTGTCTCTGGCCTCCTTACGTAAAGGGAAATAGGTGGTTTAGGGCACAATATATCTGAAATATTTTAGACAACTTCTTTAGGATGAAATGGACTGCACCTTGGAAGTACCTTCACTGGGTGGAAGAGAAGTCTAAGGAGACTAACTAGGGTGCCGGTCTTTGCTGTCTAAAAGACGTCATGTAGATCCCACCACCGGTATCTAAAAAAGGTAGGTATGTAATCTAAAGTAATGTATCAATCCAAAAGCCATCCATTTTATATCAATCCAAGGATGAAGTGATGTGCTTTCTGGAGATGCTATGTTCTTTTTATTGATTTTCAACTCAAAAAATTTCATCCCTCTAAAAAAACACTTACCCAGTATATAGAATTTTCTAAGCCACTTTATAGTCTCAAAATAGGGACTCCCAAAGATGATTCAGCCAACCCTAAATATCTCAGTAGTTCAGAGAGGTAGGATAAGTCAATATCTATATGTAACATTCTCTTCATGGGCTTTAGATGAATTTCTAAAATTATGCTGAAAATAAAACCCAAATTTTACATGACTGCAATTATATATATCTATGTATATGTGTGTGTATATATATATATGTATATATACAGTGACCTAAGTATACAGGTTCCACAAAAATAAAACTGTTCCTAATTGAGTTAAGTATTTTCATTAAGGCTTTGATGAGAAAGATAATTTTTAGACCACCGCCTCTGTGACCTATTATTCAGGCTGATTATTAACCATTTCAGTGAATTGTGTTCCAGCTCTACATTACCTTCAGATTTGGTCAAGGCTCCTAGTACTTCCTTGGTCTTATAGAACAAATCAATCAATCATAATTTTTAGATTGTATGTACTATAGAATAAGAATGTGCTTGAATGTCCATATATGCATATGCATATAAGCCCTGCAAAAATCAGGGCTCACACAGTCATGCTGGTACACTGATATTGCTGGTGACAACGTTCAAACCTTGTGCACATTATATCCTTCCCATGAAAATGATTCAGCACATGTAATTTGGCATGTTCTCAGAGCAATGATTAGCCTGCTCAAGAGCATTATTAGAAACATGAATATAGAGTCATCCATCATCCCAAGTGGATCATGTTTACAACAATCTCTAAAAAGTTGGGCCTGGGACAGGAGGTTAAACAGGTTCTGCTTTTGATTTCTGTTATCTTCCAGTCATACTGCTCTGTCTGATCAAACAGTGCATATCTTTTTAATTTCAAATTTTAATTTTGTAGCTCCCCCATATTTCTTCAGAAATCTCAAGTAGGCTGCTTCAAAAACTTTTCCCAGAAAGGCAGCTCTTTCCTCTTCTGTTCTTTCTGCATCTATTATTAATAAATCTATGTCCTAAATATGTAGTCCATTATTGATGAACTCACTTTCCTATGCTGCACTGTTCATGCATTCTGTACTGATATTGCTTATGTATCTATGGAACCTTCTAATTTTGTTCAATTTACCTGTTTTGGAGTACTGGATACTGACTTAAAACTAGAACAGTAACTGGTAGCACTACATTTCAGAACACGTAGACCGAAAAATGCACTACTGCAGGTGCATGTTAGGCAGCATCTGCATTAGCAAATAGCATAGGGCAGTAGTTCTGTGCTGTCTGTGGAATAAGATAGTTGTTGACAAAGACTCGAAATCCATCCCACGTTTGTTCTGTGGTGGGGGGATTGCTCCAGACTAGCTCTCATACGGCTAGTACCAGGGGAATGTCCATTCGTTTCTGGGGTGTATTAACTTGATCCATACCTCCATCATGTTTTCCAGTTTAGCTTCAGATGAAAAAAAACCCCAAAACAGTTCATGCACTCTGAGATCACTTCACAATAAATGGAGCTGACTGGAGAAGATCCTAATCTAAAGTACTGTCAAAGAACTAGAGTGTCACAGAGTGTCATAAGTTACTATTTATTTCAGAATTTTTTGTTAATTTTAATAGTGGAAGTGAAAGTTATTTTAAAATTACTTTGTGAACTACTTCAGAACAACCACATGGATGTTTGTTCTACAAATTACTGTAAAGGCACTACGAATACATCTTGAAATAGTTTTAATGTTGTGTGGTCAGCCAAGATGTTTCAAGACCCACACAGATTCTTGCAAGGGCCACTTAAAGATTTTTTTTCAAAATTCTGCCTGCAGAAAAATCATCTTTCTGAACATTTCAGTCTAATTACAGCTCATGCATCTAAGTATCTCAAAGGGGAACACTAAAAATCAGGATGGCATCAGATTAGTATTAAGAATCAGCAGTGGTCTTAGAACATCGTCAGAGATATAAGTAATGGGTATTTTATTTTTGCAAGGTTTGTATCTACATGAATCAACCTATAGAGTTCTGAGCATATTTTATACCATTTCAGGCCCTCATTCAGCAAAAATTTACATATGCATTCCACTCTACATTTCTGAATATTCCCATAAGGCTACTTTAGATAATTTACATCACTGCTATTTAATGCACCCTAATATATATTTTCCCCTTTCGTTTTCTAGTGTGCTTTGTTCAAGATAGCTCAATAGATGAATTCTTGGGAAATATGCCATAATCAAAACAGAAGAAAGTCTTTTAATTGTAGCTGCATAAAGGGTCCCTAATAGAGCTAGCATCCAGCATTCATCACAAAACAAAAAAGTAACTGACTACACTGAAAAGCAGATTGCAGTGTTAGGTTGTATGCAGAAAATTGAGGGAGTTCAGACAGTGTAAAGAAAGAGAATAGGATACAGTTCCTGGTAACCTTCTTCACCACCCGCAGAACCCTCACCACCAACAATATAGTGAGCCGGTAATGAAATATGGTAAGTCTGAGAGAAGCTGAAGTAAGAACCGGTGCAATATTTTGAATTTTGTGATCAAAGCAGACTACATGTAAATAAAAAAATGGGCCAAATTTCCAGAAAGTGCTTCAGGGAGCTAATATTTTAATTTGGTATACTGCAACATCAGAGTGAATACTGAGGATCCTTTAATGAATAAAAATGCCAAACTTAAACCTTACACCATTTCGTTCTATTTGTCTTCCCTCTGCATGGGAGTTATAAACTGTGCTGCTGTAAAAGCTGATGATTCACAATAATCCTGTGACAAGTTTCATCAGAACAATCATAAGGAATCTTGTGTTGTGCATAAAGCAGCCTCAGATTGATTTGGTGCAAACCCACAAGTACCTTTCCACATGCTTGTATAGAAAGATTCAGTGCTTTGAGAATCTGTACTGCAGTGTGTCTTGATTTTCTACAAGTTAACCCTATTCAGACAATATTATTCAAGGCACACACACCCCTATCAACCGCATTAGAACATTTAACATCAGTTCAGGACTTAAAAGTTCATTTATGCCACAAAGCTATGCAATTTGCAGTCTTAAAAGGAATATTCATTTATTACTGCAGCTGGGAGAGAGAGCTTGCACACACTGACTGTTTTAATCAGGTGAGAGCATGGCAGTTTGTTAAAAAAAAAGGATGTGTTTATGTGTGTGCACGCATGTACACGTGTTCATCTATACTTTATGTACACATACAGTAACATTTCAATTTGAGCAACATTAGTACTGTACACAGTCACTGAGAACAGAGCAAGGCAACATGTAAAAGTTAGGAAAAAAAAGATTTAGAGATTTTTATACATGGAATTGCTGGCTTTTTACTGAACCTTTTTTACGATCTACACCAGCAAGAAAAAAATCCTTGGGGTAAAAAAATATACTGAGAAGGAAGGAAAATCATGAAGACTAGAGAGGAATAACAAAGAAATCTCCTCCAGAGATTCATGCCCTTCAAATGTCTGAACAACTGGTTTAAACAGCCAGCTAAGGCCAAGTGTCTCCAATGCTTGAAAATATAAGAAAACAGCTAAGCAGTCCTTCAATGTCACAAAACTGGGATTAAAAGCTGGGTTCAAAATTAGGTTTGTTGTATAATTGTAGAATAATTCAGGTTAGAAAAGACTTTTATAATCGTGAAGTCCAACTGTTAGCCCAGTGCTGCCAAATCATAAATAAACCATTTCCCTAAGCACCAACCTCCCCTTCCCCAAAAAGGTTAGTCTGTTTTCTATGTTTGCATTCTATGCTCAGTCTAGAAGAGGGCGCTGGTTTATCATTAGTTTTATCCCTGTCTGGTTTAGGAAAAAGAAATATGAACTGGTAGAGATTGATGAGATAGGTATGCTGGACAAGCTCAGTTAAATTCAAGTCTCAGCATGATGCTAGTCCAGGATTTGAGCTCAGATTTTCAGAGGCTTTGGATGAGATTTAGCTCCTAAAGTGGGGTAGGCACCAGAGGAGCTTGTGAGCTGCCTGTAAGCTCAGGCCAAATAGGGCATGATGAGCCAGGGTTAGCATGATCAATGGCAACAACCTCTGCATTGAGGACTGAGGGTAACAGGTGTTTCTGTACTGGATTTAAAGCCAGGTAGGATGTGGTTTGACCAAGACTGTAACATTTTTAATACTGCGGGAAATTTACGCCAAAGCGCCTTCATCTCTTAAGAATAAAATTTAAGGCTTGCAAAGCCTATAGACAGGTTTCTGTCAGAATAAGTCATAGTTTAAATAAGAGCTTGGAGGGTTCAGAAATTAGAACCTTAATATTAAAAATGCATTAAATCAAATCTTTCATGTTTTTGTCACAGGGATTATTAAAAAGATGAGATTTAAATCTAACTTTTATTTTCTTTTTATTTTTCATTTTTCTGTAGAGTTTTCCATTTCGGCTAGGGATGCACCAAAGATTTATCAAGGTATAAATTCTTCCCCTTTCACACAACAAAGAAAGAGGGAAACAGGGAAAGAGGGAAGGAAGGCAGGATGGCAGGGAGGGAGGGAGGAAAGGAAGGAAGGGAAAGAAAGAAAGAAAGAAAAAGAAAAAGAAAGAAAGAAGAAAGAAAGAAGAAAGAAAGAAAGAAAGAAAGAAAAAGAAAGAAAGAAAGAAAGAAAGAAAGAAAGAAAGAAAGAAAGAAAGAAAGAAAGAAAGAAAGAAAGAAAGAAAGAAAGAAAGAAAGAAAGAAAGAAAGAAAGAAAGAAAGAAAGAAAAAGAAAGAAAGGAAGGAAGAAAGAAAGGAAGGAAAAAGAAAGGAAGAAAGAAAGAAAGAAAGAGAAGGAAAAAGAAAGAGAAAGAAAGAAAGAAAGAAAAGAAAATACAAACCTAAAGGATGTCATCCTAAAAGCAAATGAGGAGGTCAGAAAGTAAATCGCTTGCAGAGCTGAAAACAGAACTCATTTTTAAGATTCCCAATTCAGTGTCATAGCCTTCACTTTCTGCTGCTCTTTTATTAGTCCTTGAGGCAAAGGAAGAAAAATGATATAAAGTGCTATAGTTACATTTTACTTCATTGGAAAGTAGAATAATTTAATTTATAAATTTTAATTATGTCATATTTTCCACAGTTCTCTTCAGTACTCTCATCTAAAAAAAACCCTTGATTATTTTTAGTACAACACAAATTCTGTAAGTTTTCTAAATCTTTTTTCACTGTATATAACAGATCCTTTAAATATTAGGTGTATATTTTATCTGAGTAAGTCTATTACCACATACAAGGTATTAGCATACTTTGTACAGCTCTTTCCTAAGGCCCAATTCAAAAAATTAGGAGAACTATTTGCAAGGTACAAAGTCTGACAAGAAAACTATGACGATTATTTTTGGGTATTCTTCAACATATTAACAGTTATTGAAACATAGCTGCATAATATTTTTTCAGTTTCTTAAAACTTTGCCAAATTGAAAGCCGTTATGCTGAAATTTGCTGTAGCAGAGCTGTGCTTCATGATGGACAACAAAATTCATCAAATGTGATCAACTAAAGAACGACAACTTTTTCCTCTACTATAACTATCCCTTACTCCATCATCTCAAGTGTGATTAATTAATTTCTATTTTTTAAAACTTTTCAGTTCATGCATGATTTTTTTATTTAAAACGTAGATATTACTATTCTGCAGTACTGCAAGGACATGCAGCTGTCTGGGAAGCCCTAAAATAGCGTACTGATGGTTGTCTTAAGGACAGGTCCGTATGTCTCCATGGATAAAATCTGAGCAAGGGCCACAGGCGAATGCATCGTACTCTGAGCATCAGATAAACAAGTCCAACGGAAAAAGTAGCATGTGATCTCTCTAGTTACAGTGACAGGAAATTAACAGACCTTAAGTAAAGTTGCAAAGGCAGCCAGATTTCCTTAATGTTGAAGGTGTTTGCTTTGCAAACTTGGTAGAACTCTTTCGCCATAAGCTTTTCTCTGTATGGACAACATATTATCCCTCATATATTTTATATACAGAACTCGTGATTTAGGAAAAAAGTATTTCTCTGAGCATCAGCTCATAAATACTTTTTGTGCTTTCTCAGTTGAAAAGTCTTGATTTCATTGATTAGCATTCTGCTCTCATATTCCCATCAAGCTTCTATAATAAAGCGTAATCAAACTGGATGTTCCATGAATTTAAGATCTGTTATCTATGTGCATGCTAGGTCTGTGCATCCCAACTGAGAGAACAGAAGAAAAGGAAGAAGAGTAAAATGGAGAAAGGTATTGACTTAATATCAGTCAAGCTATTTGATTTGACTTTCCTCCCATCTTCAGTGTGCTCCAGGGATTGTGGTTGAAATAATATATGGCCCCCACATGCTTTTCATCTTCCCAGAGTAGCTTCTAATGACAGTAACAAGAGGACCGAATCATAATCAGAAAGCTACAAGTTTAAAAAAAATCTCTCATGTGAAATCTTGCCTCTTCAGCTTCAGCAGTATTCAAATAAACACTACTTATATTTGCATAAATAAAACATAAAGCTTATAGACATAAAGCCAGCTTTCTGTCTTCATACTAATCTTGAATCAAATTTTGACAGGGGAGAGGTAAAGAGAGGGAATGAGCAGAATACATGCAAAGGCTCCTTTGGAAGTATCCAGGTGTTCTTTCTGACCACCTTTTCAGTAGTGTGTTTGACGGAAGAATGAGGAACTACTAACTCAACAGAGCAGTCTTTAGCAGCCTTTTACATCCAAAAGTTGGATTATTCTTCACTAAATAGTGTTTATCTATTTAGTGTCAAAAGTTTATCTGCTAGATAATACCATGGTTAGTTTATACATAACTAAGCTAACTTCTCTAAAACAGCTTGTCTGCTGTTCCAGGTCAGATGAATCACTCATAACTTATTTTTCCATTCATACACTCTGAACTCATCTCAGAAAAGTAGCCTTAATCCCTATTTTTGTCTATAAAGACTAGTTAACCTGAATATGTCCCTTAAAACCAATAGCGCATTAAACTTAGAGGTTGTGGATATATTCAGTTGCAGAATTAACCTCTTTGGGGAATGCTTAAACATAGGTGTCTTGTCCCATTTGAGGTATCCTACTGTATTCCAAACACATACGTGCACCTGGTGGATTTGCACAGGAATTAGGGACCATCTGCGCTCTTCAAAGGCAGCAGCCACAAAGCAGGTGACACAATCGTGACATATTCTAGATGGAGATGTGTGAGAAACTGAATCATGGGCAGAAGCTTGTATAGAAGTCATTATATTCATAGGGAATACAGAGAGATGCCTTTGGAATACACATGCAAAGAAATATGGCAAGCATCATGCATCAAGGTTATGAGTTCTTTCTTACAATTGTGCAAAAGAGAAGCTTTTCTCTTTTTTATTTTTAAAAAGTCTGTCCTTTGAAACCTCTTAATCCATTTGTTAACATCCTGACATAAATAATGCTTTTTCTAGGTCCTCCTCACCTCATTCTTACACAATGGGACTGTATCTCTATACTATTCCCAGGGTACCTGTCCTTGTCTCCATTGCCTGTGCACATCCTTCTTGTGCTTTAGCTTGACCAGTAGGTCTGGGCTCAGCCATGCCTGCCTCTTGCCTTCCTTGCCTGATTTCTTGTGCCTGGGGTTCGCTGGTTCTTACGCTCTACGGAAGATATCCCTAATAATCTGCCAGCTCTGTTCTGCTCCCTTATCCTCAAGAGCAGTTTCCTGCAGGGTCCTATTGAATAACTCTTTGAAAAGCTGGAATTTTGCTGGGACTTGACTTTGCTCCTTCCCTGACCCATGTTCCTCAAGACCATGAACTCCACTTGTGCGTGATCACAGCAGCCCAGCCTGCCCCCAACCCTGACGTTCCCAAAGAGCTTACCCGTGTTCATGACTATCAGGTCCAGCATCGCCTTCCCTCTGGTAGGGCTCTCTACTGCCTGGCTTGGGAAGCTGTCTTGGTTTAAGACAGTTAAGGAGGACACCCCAAAAGGAGTTTCCCATCCTTATTTTTAACCAATCCCTTTCCACCAATAAGAAGAAACGAACACGAGAAAAACAAAAGAGGGGGAAAAAAACCAAAAAATAAGTGGAGCCTCTGCCTTGGGAAAGAGCACAAGGCAAGAGAGAGTCTGCTTGGATGACTTCAACTTTTTAAAGGGAATACCCCAGCCCTTGCAGTTCTGTTTCTGGCCTCGGCACCTGGCTTTAAAGAGACAGTAACAATTTTGGGCACAGATATATATGGAATAAAATAGCATTTTGGTTTACCCAGGACAGAAGTTATCCTCTATGCATTCCAGGTTTCTTGGGTTGCCCACAGATTTATATTTCTTAAAGCTTTTAGAGTTAAAGAAGCTCTTTCTTACAAATGTGTGTCATTGTGGCTATTTTTAATAATTAAAGTTAAGCAAGACTTAAAATATAACAGTTGTCATGTACTTAGAAGATTTCTTTTATTACACCTGGACCTTTTATGACTCTTTTCAATTCTGTCCTTGGGCTTTGGCTTGTTTTGTTTTAAACTGAATACAAATAACAATATCTTTTCAACCTGACTGGAGTTTCTTGGCTTGAGGTAATTTGTGTCACAAATTTAGCATTATTTAAGTGCAGCTTTGGATTTTATTTATTGGTAGAAAATTTAAATATTTAAATTATATTCAATGAACATTTTTTACTGAAATGTTAAGTAATAAATATTTAAATCAAGTGTTATTTAAATGTAGAGTTGTTTTCTTAATGTGTATGGAAGGAAACATTGACTATTTCAAAGGAGCTTTTGTGAAAAAGACTTACAGATAACAGATCTTCCCATTGTAACCAGCCAAAAAGAATTTCAACTTTGCATTTCTCCATGTTTTTCATATTGTCGTTTACCTTGTTAATATTGTTTCTTATTCCTGGTAGATCAGTCAAACATTTTAAACATAAGAAGCAAAATAAAATAAATAGTAGCATATAAAATAGTAGTAACACTAACATATAAAATATCAATGAAGTTATTTTGTAATTAAGAAGACACTATCCATGGTCACAACATGTGAAATAGCTCCTGTGGATGCACAAATGCACTTATGTCTGTTTTAGGGAAAGTACTTTATCAGAAAAACAGAACAGATGTAAAGAAAATAAGACGTCTGTGTAAAAGGATATCTCTGTACTGCTGTGTTTTTAACCAACAAGTAAGATATAGGTAACAAAGGAGGGCATTTTGATCTGTTCAGATTATTGTTCCTCTTGCCAGAGACAGCTCCTATCATAAGCAACATCTTTAGAGAGTTTATGTGATTTTTACCTCCATATAGAGTTTTCTTTTTCCCATCCATAAAAAAGCACATTAAAAATAAAATAAAACGCATCAGTTCTGCAGCTACACACTAAATAACAGGCTAAATGGCTTTAATTTAGGTGACAAATTGGTATAATAATGTAATGTCACCCTCTGAGACTGCCTCACTGAACAACTGACCCTTTGAAAAAGGAGAATATATAATCACTTTTTTCTTTGGAAACCTCTCAAAACTTATGTTGAACTTTATTCCTTTCACTTCTTTGCTGTTAGCATCTCAGTAGAGTAACAATGAGCCCAATATCACATCTCTCGCGACTAAGAGCTTTAACATTGTTTACATCAGTGAAGAAAAAGGCTCAATGTGGAAACCTGCAGATGCTTCTAAATATTAAATGTTTTGTAACATGGTGATGGCAATCAGAAGGAGACTCTGGTGCCCCACATTCCAGCAAGTGTTACCTGAATTTTTACCTCTGGTACTCCTTTTAATTACAATTCTTTTTTTTTTTTTTTCCGTCAGTAAATGAAATATAGATTAATTAAGAAACAATGCAATGGCTTATTAGATTTACCTGGCTTAATGTAGAACACCTTCCCAAGAAGACTGGGCCAGCCACCTCTCTTATGGAATCTTTAACAGGCTGTTTTTGCTCTTGGATGCAGTGGCCAAGGCGTAATAAGGACATAGAATATCCTATAGAAATGGAGGCAAGATCCCCTCTGAGTTACAAGCTAGTATGTAAAATGATGATTAGGGGGCTACTACTTTGCTTTAAAGAAGTGAAATCAAGGCATTATCTGTGAATAGAAGAATGCATATTACTTTCAAAATTGGATGTGATTTAATTACATTCTATCTCACTTTCAATTCTTTGCTGTTAGTTTCAGGTAAAGGCTTTGAGTTTCTGTTCTTACACTGCTGCTCTCTACCACCTAAATGATCATGATTTAAGTAAATATGGATGCAGATAAAAAGGGGAAAAGCTAAAAATAATTTGCTCAGCACCTCGCTATCTTTTGACATACCTATGAAGAAATTCTCTTTGGAAATGAACATTGATGATATCACTATTCATTGTAAAAGGAATTAGACATACCATTGATACATGTAAATGTTTTTTCATGTCTTTCCTTTTGAGATGGTGTTTTCATGATGAGCCCATGAGGGAGAAGTTTCACCACCATATCTGACAGAGTGGCCAGGGAAACTTTCCATCCCCTGTGGGTGCCTTTCAATACCAGCAATCCACAGAGGCTCTGAGATGCCTTATTCTCCCTGACTTGCTCAGAAATTGGTTTCAGGCAGGGAATTTATTGAGATATGCCTCATTTAGCATCTACAAAGAACTTAGTATCTTGCAAAGGGCTATGTGCCGTACTATTCTGATTAACTTTGTGTATTACACTGCACATGAGAATGTGATCTGGTCCATGAAAATTGGCAGAGCTAGCAAGAATAAATCCCAGCATACTCTCCTCTGTTACCACATCTACTCACATAAACCAGTAGAAGCTGATCCTCCACACTTTTTCCACCTACTGACTGTATCAATCAAGAGTTATCCCCAACGTGTAGAGGAGAACTGATGCTATCACAAAGAGCTGGTTTTGCAAAAGGCAAATTCACAAGAGGTGAAGATGCGTTATTTTCAGACTTTCAGAAGCCTTGCTTGAGCACAATGTGGTTTACAGGGTTTTGGGTTTGGGCTCATTTGATTTTTTTCTAATTTCACTTATGACTTTGTACTAAGAAAGAAAAATCTTCTAAATAAATGGTAAGAAAAAATGCTTAAGGCAATGCTGTTGTTGATAGAAATATTTTTTTCTTCAAACATTCCTAACTCTCTTCCTTGTGAAAAGTGTGTACATATCTGCTTTTATAATATAATATCTTTACTTTGGCAAAATCACTAATTTCCAAGAAAATAATAAGGATTAGTTTACCTTTAATGCTGGCACTGGGAAAAAAATTAAGTGGTGAATAGAAATTACCACTTTTAATGTTTTCCCTTTGGTGTCAATTATTTCAAATCCAGCTTTCAGTTATTTCTATAAAAGTGTGGTAGTCATTTAGACCGTGAATACCCTTAAAGAGATCAAAGACTACCAGAAGATTGATACATGCTGCAAAAATATATTCTTTTGCTTTCACTTAGACTTCACAGACTCTTAAAGCTAAAAATCAGTAGAAGGCACTCCTGGCATAAAAAGTGAACACTTTTGTGTCTTTAACTCTTTGGATTTTAGATTAGAGCAGAAGTAGAATAAACCACCTACAGGTAAGAAGCCTGAGAACATAGGTATCCGTCCTATTTTTAGACAAGAAATGTAAACCTAATAATATACTGAAATGATATTTGGCTCACCAGTGGGGATAAAAGAGGTTGTTTAAGCCCTGGCCTCTGATGATATCTGAGATTTGGTTCTGAGCTTTCAGAAAACCCAAGTCCTTGAAGATTAGTCTTCTTCTGACAAAAATCCCTCCTGTCTTAGTGCAGAATAAGCACAGCAATGGTCAAAACTCCAGCAACTACCATTGTCATCAACATCAGCACCAGCAGTTTTCAGGCTGCTACATTTTAATGGTGATACTCAGCATCCTCTGTTTCTGAAGTCTGTGAATTGTCTGTTTGAATACTTCAAAATTAGTAATCACTTTTAAAGACCTGGCTGCATTTTGTATGCATCAGCTGCATGCTGACTACCTTTTGTCTCTGCATCAAGGACTCTACAGCCCAGTGCATGGATAAAACAGTTTAGGTAGATAATGTGCTAGATGATTATACATCTATAGGCTACAGAACAGTTTCTGAGAGAAGCAGAAAAGTCAGCATGGATGAAATGTGCTCATACAAGATTAAATAGCTGAGAAGAGATTGCTTGACAGAGGAAGAAAGAGTACAAATCAAGTAAGCCTCAAGATGTGCTGCACAGGGAAAAGATGCTACCACGTTCTGAAAAAGTAAGAACATGCAAATCTTAAGAGATCTTTGAATCCTTGTACCCCTGTTTTCTGAGAAAATTTTAAATAGGAGTTGTAAACAGCAGAAATTACTGGAAAATGTTTCATTTAGTAAGTTAAAATATATTTTATAGATCAGTGGTAAGTTTAATGTTTTCTTCTTGTTTGAACCTATCACTGCAGTTGTCGAACAGATGATACTTAATCATACCCTGAAACTGCCTATTACTTCCAAAGTAATAGTGCACTATGTTCTATTTCCTTCCTTCACAAATACCGTTGATGCATAGAATTTTTACTGCAAGATTCAAGAATTTGTGTAGTGAGTTCTGATATACTGGACAAGCTGCTGCGTGTTGCTGCACCCAGTCTTCCAAAATCCTCATAATCCAGCATTTCTAGAAGCTTGATCATATACTGAATTGTTGTTACACAAGAAATCCCAGCATTTTAAAACGTTATCTGATTTAGGAGAGGAAATTTGTGGAATCCCAGAAGATAAGGGTCTAATGTGTATGTCTCAAACACTTGACTGTGGAGCCAGCCAAGGATTGCTGGTAATAACAGACAAGGATTATTGGTAATAATACACCATGAGAAAGAACAAGATGTGTCAGCAGAAGGGGCCTATGAGGAGGTAGGGCAGCACTTTTTCAGTACAAACATCCTTTTGCTTGTTCCTGAAGGTAAGCACAACACACTACAGCACAAGCACAGGAATGAAGCTGAGAAGTGGGCATGGACTGTAGGAGTGATGAAGAACACCAAAGACCCCTGAAGCCCTCTGACACATTTCCAGAAGGGTCTGAAAGAACAGACTGTGAATGATAACTGATTAAGTGAGAAACCTATATTCAGGACGGGGAAAACCCACCTATAAACAGGTACCCCCAACAAGCCCAGGCGTGCACCCCAGGGCCCTGGACATCATGTCCCTGGATCAGTAGTGAAACCAGAACTGGTGATCTCTTTTTCTCTTTCTCTCCTTCTCTTTTTTTCTCTCTTTCTCTTTTTTTCTTCTTTTTCTCTCTCTCTCTTCTTCTCTCTCTCTCTTTCTCTCTCTTTGTCTTTAATTAATCTCTTTCTTTCTCTCTTCTTTTTCATCTCACCCCTTTACCCAAAACTCACTGCTGTGCGCCTAAATAGTAGGACTACCATGCTGATTTCTATGCCAAGTGTGCAATTTTTTAATAAAACTAGGTGAGCTTTTGTGGACCCTCTGACATTTTCCTTTCGACCACAAGCATTTACAAATCTTGGGTGTCCCTTTCCCTTAAGAGTGGGATATCACAGAATTTAACTATGAAGTTTCTCAGAACCCCCAGTTATGTAAGGAAAGAGAAGTGATAGCCTTTTCACACTCCTTAGTCAGGAATGTGAAAACACAGGTAGGCTCTGAGCTGACCTTTCTAAAGGACTATCCTTAAAATGGTGCTTCTGGTGTGGAATCAACGTTTTTTGTTGTTTTTTTTTTTAATGTATTCATTTAAAAGCTTCAAAGTAAATGATGAAAGTGTCAGAAAATGTGTTTTCAGACTGAGAACTGATTTTCTTCCTGGATGCAGAAAAACAAGTGTGTATTGATGCCTTTTCCTGGTCTTAAAATCAAGAATTAAACACGGTTAGAAGGGAAAAAGGGGTTTTACCTCTGTATTTATTTTAAGGATCCTTAGGTGGACTGTGTCCAGGTAGAATGCGCCGAGAAGCACCCCACAATGCACACCCCCGATAGATCAGGTATAACATTATAGGTTTTACTAATTAGCATATTTATCAAAGATTCCCCAATGAGAGGCTCAAGTGAGCCCCCTTCCCCAAGGACCCTTCCCCTGGATGGTCCTATCTTAGTTTGCAAAATGTGTTCTGGGCAGGACCTTGGGGTCTGGGGCATTCTGATCCCTAACTACGAGGCTTCTAAGATGTTTAGTCTCCCAGCTTGACAAATAAGTCTAAGAATATAGGCTAAAAAACACTAAGAATACAAAAGCTATAAAAAGGTATATAAAAGGGGTATAAAAGAAAAGGCAAAAAATCATCATGGCATCAGTATCTGCATGCAACTGGTTGGCTTGGGAACTTAGCTAAGCTAACAGGGGATCAGTTTCAAGCCTTTATTTAATCATTCTATGCCAGCACAGCATCAAGCAGGACCTTAACCATCTACTTCGCTAACCAGTGCTCAGCCCCCAGGGTGTCTCACTCTTCCAAATGACACATTTTCATGTTTTACTTTGGCTCTGATATAATCTGAATTTGTCTTCTGACCAGCTTTGTGTAATTTTACTGGGACTTCTTTAAAGAACTCAGTTACAAAGTTTAGCTGTTTATGAAGAAAAATATAAGAGGAAGAAACCAGGCAGATTTTCCCTGCATACAGATTGCAAATTTTGAGTAAGGAATTTTATAAGAGTGCATAACAAACTCCTATCCTCTCAGCATGCCTCTATTCAAGAACATCTTCCTACAGGATCTGTCATCTGAAGAGCAAAAATATGAAGACCGTGTAAGTAAGATCCCATTTAAACTATATTAGAAGATGCCAGAGATTGAATTTGGTTTTCCCAGCTTCCTTCATCTCAAAAAAAAAACCCAAACAGTAGCACTCTCTGGGGTCTTTCTATAATAAAGAATCAGATAGTCACAGAATTATCTAGGTTAGAAAAGACTTTGAGATCATCAAGTCCAACTGAACACCACCTTGTCAAGTAGACCATGGCACTACATACCATGTCCCTTCTTGTATTGAACACCTCCCAGGGTGGTGACTCCACCACATCCCTGGGTAGCCCATTCCAATGCCCAATCACTCTTCTGTGAAGAACTTCTTCCTAATGTCCAGGCTAAACCACCCCTAGTGCAGCTTAAGACTGTGTCTTCTTGTCCTGTCACTGGTTGCCTGGAAGAAGAGGCCAACCCCCACGTGCCTACAACCTCCTTTCAGGCAGTTGTAGAGAATTATAAGGTCTCCCCTGAGCCTCCTTTTCTCCTGGCTAAACAGCCCCAGCTTCCTCAGCTGCTCCTCATAGGAGCAGCTTGTGTCTCACAAGCACCTTCAGTTGGAAATGTTTGAGTTTTGTTGAGATGTGTGCTACCTTATATTAATAGTACATTTTCTGCATGCAACAAAAACCTTTAGGGAAGGCTGACTGCTAAGGGGTAATTGTCTCTGCACTTTTCTGAAAGTAATGAAGCTCAGCAACATTCCTGAAAAGAATGACAGGTAATACACTCAGTTTATATACTGTCCAAACCCCAGGATGTGATTTCTTCAGTGGGAATCCAGTGATCCTCACAAACATCTTCTAAGGGGCATGCATCTGTAAATGCATTTGACTTTTCTGTTTAAATTGCTTCCTGAGTTATCCATGTATATAATTAATGATAAAATTATATCCTGGAGAAAATAATTTAGTAATAAAGTCAGCAGAACATAAATATATTTACAAAATATAAAGACACCCGCAGCTGAATCCAACAGACAGCTAGGAAACTTACGAAAACTAAAGAAACCCTTTACCGTTTCTGTCCTGAGCCACAATGCATGATGCGCATGATTGTGGAAAGTGACTTTCTAAAGGATCACTGTTGTTTTTCCTACTCAATGTGTCCAAAATTCATCTCATAATCATGCTGAACCTTATCTTTATGACATAAAGATCCTTCCTTTCCCACAAGAGGATCCTTCCTTTCCCACAAGAGAGCCAGGGCAAGTGCTTCTACATTTCTTTCACCATGCTTTTGAAATCTCATTAAATTAGAGAAGAGGGCATTCAATACCCTGGAGGAGATAGTGCACCTTGAAGCACTGACTTGCTAAGGAATCTTTATGTATAAATGTCATTAGTTTCCATCTCTTCCAGATGTTCCCCTTAGTATAGTTATCAATTTCCTAACATCATTCAGAAACATTAATTCACCCTCTTTTCCCGCTATACACATATAATTATTATACACATGTAGTTCTATGACAGTTGATTTCAAAGGCTTAGTCTTGATGTAGCAATTCTAAATAGATGCTTTCAATAATTGCACAGCTTATAGCAGTAGTGAAGAATATGTGACAAATTGGCCTACTGCTATCTCTGCCTTCAGCATTTCCTGTGTCTGGCTAAACTAACTTCAAATAGGCACTTTGGTGTCTAGTACACTCCCCTTGCACTCTTATCTAGAAGTAAAACCCAATCAAGTGTGGAAACTTTGAGGTATATTTACCATTTGGTCACTTTACAGTCATTAATAAGAAAAACAGTCTTTTCCTTTATCATGGGCCTTCACACTCCAAATTAAATGGATTGCAGACCAGGTCCTTCTGTAGATGCATAATCTAGACAAAATGCTCCTGTTGCCATGTTTCTAGCTCACGTCTATTTTTCAGTGTTAGTCCCAGAAACATAGTTAACTGAGATTTCCATGATCTAAAGCTTTTTGTTGTGTGTGGCTTGCTACATAACGCCAAAGTGGCAAAGTTTGCAAGACACCTGCTCTTCAGTCTGACCTAATTCTGGTGCCTTCCTGGCTGTGCAAAATTCTTCCAAGCTGAAAAATGATGCCTAGAAAGATGCCTAAAATAATCTTGACTGTCTGAGACTTATGCAGAGGTAATTCAAGCATGTATTTTCCCCAAAGTAAATTTTCTACAGACACTTGTTCTTTTAAGGACCTGCAAAGAAGGTGCGTTTTCCTCAACCAAACGAGTGGGAAATATCTGAAATCTTGCTTCTCCATCACTGCAGTCATTCAGATCTTGCTTCTGTTCTTATCTTGAAGCTTTTACTGTCACCTTGTGAAAAGACTCTCACTAGAGAGTCAGAGTATGAGAGCTTTCCAGCAGCTGCAATAGCAACAGGATTAAGCCGTGATTAACTTCTGTAGGATATGGGTCAAACCTTGGATAAAGACTAAGAAATGGACCTGTGTTTGTTCTATAAATCTAACATACTACAGCTCAGACTTCTTAGTGCCATGGACAGACTACTGGTTCATGTGGCTTATTCTCACTGAGCTAAAATATTTAAGAATCACGTTAGTGTGAACATTCAAACACATTAATACAGATAAGAAAACTACAGTTGCAAGCAGCTATACTATCATGTACCTGTCAACTCCTGAGCACTCTAAGATATTTCATTAGTTATATATTTTTATATTTTGTCCTTGCACTGAATGTTCAAAGATATTCTCTCAATTTAAATCTGTGCTTGAAAAATGATCTCAAAATGATCATTTGAAAAGATTACCACCATAACCTGTTATTCCTTAGCCAAGTGTAGAGACTCTGGTAAATTACTTGCCTCCTTGAATTTGTCACTGTGCCTGACAGCTTGCTCATACATCCAGTTATGATTATGCATTGATTTTAATGATGAATAAACTATATAAATGCTAAGATAAGCATGGAAAAACTTAGTGTTTCAATATTCTTCCTTATAATAAATTGCGTATAAATCTCATACTTGCTGGAGCTGAAATTCTAAGGATTAGGACAGGTTAATAATGCAAAACATGACTCTAAAAGACATGTCTGTTCTCTTAGTACTGAAGAAGATGAGATTTTGCAAAGCATCATGCAGCAGAAGGCAGAGGAATAATTTGTTTTAATTTGTTTTGTTTGCTGTTAGAGCTTATGTAGCCTTTCCCTTTTTCTGCAATGGAAATGTCCTTTTCTTAACACCTGTGGAGAATGCAGCTACAAACCCAGTCTTCAGCCTGGCTACTAGGACTAGCTTCTGACCACCACAACAGAACACACATAAAGAAAGGAAAAAGTCAGTTGGGTGGAACAGTTTAACAAACTATATAGATGTGTTAGATAGTGCCTTTATTTTCTTTCCTTAATATTTTTGAATTTTAGAGACAATTTTTTTTTGTGTAATAGAGTAAATTATGACAAGATAATTTGCATTTTCCTGACTCTGTAGATGTTCCTCAATACTGTCATGTCACTCCTGTCTTATTCCTATTCTCTGCTAAAGCAGAGGATACCTGCTACAAGTAAATTTGATCAAACTGAGGCTAATGGGCTTCCAACTGACACTCACATATTTGGGAAGTCTCACTTGAAGCACTATTGTTGTTGTAGAAAATGTGGTAAAAAAAGATAAAACTATTAAATTGAGCTTCACTGCTGACATTTGACTTGCAAGATGATTTTAAATACCTATTTAATATTATTAATAGATTGCTAATCTGGAATAATTTAGTTTTATATGGTTCTAGTAACAGTTTGTCAAAAGCTGTGTCCCCAGCACGTTGCTGTTCTGGCAGCTTGTGGCAGTGCATAACATTGCAGTAGGCAGACATAATTATTTTATACATTATTCATTCTGTCTGTGACTTGAGACCGTGAACGTCATCTCTCATTTTCCAAAACACAAGAGACCCCAAAAGAAGTTTGTTTAGCAAGTAATATTAGCACTTTCTGTTTGACAGTCCCTGAAAAGGAACATGTCCAGTAACTTGCGCCCACAAAGAAAATGTTAAAAAAATGTTAGGAAATCACGTCAGGTACCATATTCAGTTAGCCCTTGACATGTTTAAACTGAAATCGGGTAGGTTTGTATTAGATAATAGGAAGTAATTCTTTACTGTGAGGGTAGGGAGGCAGTGGAACAGGTTGCCCAGAGAAGTTGTGGAAGGCCCATCCCTGGAAGTGTTCAAGGCAAGACTGGATGGATCTTTGAGCAACACGTTCTAGTGGAAGGTGTCTCTGCTCATGGAAAGGGTGTGGAACTAGATGACTTTTAAGGTCCCTCCAACCCAAACCATTCTATGATTCCGTGACTCTATGATAATATGACTATCTATAAAGGTGCTATTGTGGTGCTGTGTTTTGTCCTGTTAACAAGTTGAAATGAACCCAAGAATTTATTTCCTGTGATGTGCCAATAAAACCTGTCTTCTGAACAGTCAAAATACCATGCCTGACAGAGGGGTGAAAGTTTCCTGTAGTGTTGCTTCCAACCACAAGGACCATCTAAAGCTGTAGGTACTTCTAAAAAAAATAAAAATCTAATCATATCAGATTTATTCTTGCTGCCATTGAAAATAATAACACTGAGGGAATGACCATCATCTTCAGTATCTAACTACTATTTTTC
Organism: Lycocorax pyrrhopterus obiensis; assembly: GCA_014706295.1. Classification (NCBI taxonomy): domain Eukaryota; kingdom Metazoa; phylum Chordata; class Aves; order Passeriformes; family Paradisaeidae; genus Lycocorax; species Lycocorax pyrrhopterus. The sequence continues at coordinate 77,610,252 of JACSVZ010000004.1, forward strand.
TTTCTCTAGATGTAGCAACAGTAAACTTTGCTTCCAAAACTGAAACCTATAAAGAAACAGCAGCCCTGAAAACTCTTTCTTGAGTCCCCAGGCTATACTATCTGATACTAAAGCTGCTTGAAATTGTTTGCCAGAGATGAGAGCTGTGGTTGTGTTGATGATCCCTGCCTTCGAAAGCTTTTCAAGATAACAGTCAAGTTCAACTTTTTCTAAGTCTGTCTGAACTTTGGGTATAATCTCTTTAAAGCTCCAGCTAAGCTTACCAAGCTTTGCTGGGTTTTCCTTCCCACAACATTTTTTTCTTACATTTGAAAAGCTTCAACAGCCTATCAAGGAGGCTATGAAGAGCCCTTTTTACTTCAGATTCTCCTCTGACAGAGAAAAGACTTCCACAAACCATTAAAAAAAGAGAAAAGTATGCAAGCCTGAAAAATGTTTTGAACATTTTCCCACTTCAAACTTCATCTGTGCCACCCTGGCAGATTTTGCTGTTTTGCTGTTTTGCTGTGCATAGGTCTGAATGGGCTGGCTCAGCAGGGCATTAGTATTCCACTTAAACAAGTAAAATCAAACCTAGATCAGTGTTTTGAATTGTCTCTGACATCTAAGTAAGTCCACTACGGTTTTAACTCACCTTCATGTTTTAAGCAGGAAGATGAGATGAAAAAAGACCTATGTCTTCTCTGTACTGGCATGGTTTTAAAGAATATTTCCACCCAGAAAAAAACCCATCTAGTACATATCTGAACACAACATCTGGACATTGGCAAATAGCCTGCTCCCATTTGGGGCATTGGTGTGTTATGCCAGCCAGTCCTGCAGACTGTGCTTGAGACCCAGCACAGATGCCCCAAGAGACTCAAAGGTGTGACGCTTTATATTGATGTATTCTGGCACCGTCACTATTATTTCTCTTGTCTAAACTGAGGGTAAAGGTATCAATTCAATTTTAAAAGTAGTAAGGTTCTTACTGACAACAGCTGTGGTTCAGGAAAATGGTCTTACAGTTTGTATTAATGTCTGTGTAAGCAATTGGCCAGGAAAAATACAGAAATTTGGCTTTTCTGTGGTTTTGCCCAAGCCATAAAGGCAATAAAAGTCTGATTTGCTCCCAAGCTGAATTACTGCTTAGAAACTGAAAGAGAGGTGATGTGTAAATGGCACAGGTGAATTCAAGATATTTCTTTCTGTGTAACTGGAATAGAACAAACAGGTAAAGTGGGAAAGTGGTCGGGAATTGAACATGCTTTTGGTATAAAATGAGGCTGAATTTTTGTATGTGTTTACAATAAGGGTACTGCAATGGGTTTTTAAGTTTTTTTCGCTTACAGTTTTCAGTGTCCTTGAACAATGGATGAAAAATGTATGAATGCATTTGGACTTCTTCAGGTACAAGCCAAGTTTTACACTTTACAGTAGAATTGCCAGGAGTATGTCATGAATTCCATATGGAAACCAGATTCTCAGTGTTGAAAGCATGACTGAAATGTTTTAGGTGTTTCAGTCATGAAACACCTTATACATTTACTCTAGAAAAACACTGCTTCTACTTTTAAGGAACTGACGAGGACAAAATCTGAATCCTCTTTTAATTTCCATCCCTTCAATTTCACACACTTTCATATTTTATGTCATGTGGATGAAATAGAAAAATATAAAGACAATGAGAAGAAACATGCCTTTGTGACCATAAAGAATTCTTGAACAAGGTATGCACCACACACATATCACTGGCACTGCCCATAATCTGCTAAACCACTCTTAATACATTCAAATGTAATTCATTTGAAACTCTTCACTAGAAGTGCCAGATAATACTCATTTCATTGGACCCAAATAATAAATGGAGGAATGGCACTTGTCTTATCCCCATCACTTCGTATTTCTATATATGCTACTCATTGTTTACGAATCTTATAAATATATCCTCAGAGAATGTTCAAACATTTATAGCTTGTTTAATTCATGAAGAAATTATGCTTTAAATATACATTTTTCTTCTGCCAAGTATAGCATGGCTAGCATGGCTCAAACTCACCATTTCCTTCCCAGGAGGTATCAATGCCAGAAAAATGTTCTCTGGAAGTTGTATACAATATTGCAATGTATACGCTACTCCCAAGTCTTAAGAAAAACTGAACAAACCAAAAAAGCCATTCTAAGTGAATATATCTAATGCAATGCTAATAGCATTCAGTTTTAGTTTAGGTAACATGGCTCATAAAAACTGTATTAAAATATTCACTTTTTTGTAAAAGATTTTTCGCCTGGACTGTAATGATACACATTCCTTAGTTATTTTTTCATATAACCTTGTGTATTTTTTGAAATGCAATGAGAGTTTATGGTATTCATCCCTGTTCTAGAGGGAAAACAAATGTCACTAAAAAAATCGTTTGTATGACTTCAGAAAGGATAATAAATTAAAAGTAGCCTTAATTTCCTATGACCTTTGCCTTTACCTAAACAAGGTAATGTCAAAGAAAATTGTTAATATTCAACAAGGAATTTGAGACATGTATGAAATCAGAACAAAAGAAAGCAAAAGAAGTCAAAACAATAAAACAAAAAAAACCCACCAAAAGAACCACACACACACACCAAAAAAAATCAAACAAAAAAAAAAAAAAAAGGAAAGGGTTTCCAAAAATTTTAAACCACAATGAATTAACATTTTGGTTTTTCTTCTGTTTCTGTTTTCAGTCATTAACTGTTCATTAAGGCCAGGGCCTGAAACAGATTGAGGCAAAATGCTAGTTTGTTGCTGTGCTGAGAGATAGTCCACTGATTTATGGATATAGGCTGTAAAATTTGACTTTTGGACATGAAAGGAAGACAGTACATATCTATTTTCTTATGAGGCCATGTGTGCAATCAAAAAGAATTGCAATTATAGTTATGTCAGTTGCCAGTAGAATTATAGTAACGAACCGCTATGCTAGAGACATAGTTCACCTTGGCAATGTTCTTTTATAGATTGAGCTAGCATCAATTTATTGGGAAATAAACAACCGTCAAACACACAAGAAGAATATTTTGCTTATACAACCATTTTTATACACATGCTTTTACCAATGTGACTATACCAGAAAGTGGTAACAGGGGAAAACATACTAAGTGACACATAATAGAAAATCTCTGCTCTAGACCACGCCTGATATGAAATATTGCATTTTAGACTTTGCTACAGAAGTAAAAGCATCTATAGTGAGGATAATTTGGGATATCCAAAGTTTACACTGTAACTTCGGAGATAATTCACATGGCTGTGCTATTTCATTCATATGACTTCCCTAATTATTGTTGAGTCTGGTGGAAAAAAAAGTTATTTTTTATTTTTTGTTTGTTTAATTTCATCTATCTTAAGAAATTGTTTTAGTCATAAGAAAGGCAAATATGATAAATGTTTCCATGATCCTTAATTTTATTTTTTTTTCATATTGAATAGGACCTGTATACATGTTATTGAATACTGGTTTACAATTGCATTTTTTTTTCCTTTACATAAGGTAGCATATTTGTTATTTCCTTATTACCATGATTTTGGTTTGCCGTTTTTTTTAATTAAGAAAACAGTAATGGTTAAATTAGATGTACTGCCAGAAATAATGAAAAGTGAAGGAAAATTGCAATGTGATACATTTCTAATCTCTTACGAAACAAATGGTTTTATTTATGAAAACAAACAAACAAACTAAGCATTCTAAATTGCGTTTTAAATTCAAAATATGCTACATGATCTGGCCTGAAGGAGACTTTAAAATCCAGTAAGGAATATTTCAGATTCATTTGTTGATGTGGGAAGTCTGACACAAAGGAAATGTGACTGAGACATGTACATTCATACATAGATGCATATATATAAAAACATTACCTTTCATTCCTAAAATTCTACTTCGTAATGACTTATAGGTGTGAGATTTTTCATGAAAATTAAAGAGGAACAAGAAATTAATAAAGTGGAAATGCAAACCTGATTAACAGAATTATCTTCTTGTATAACACATTGATATTTTGAAAAGCTTGCTACAAGATCAGTAACCTAGCAAAATTCAGAAATAATTGGAACCTTATGAAAACAATAAGCATATCTGCTCCTAATACACAGTGCTAACAGAAAGATGAGAAAAGCCCACATTGGTACCATAATACAACCTGTCTCCCATCTTTAACCTTAAACTGAGACAAATCATTATACTGTAAGGAATCCTCCCCAGTCTACCCAGATTGTATTAGTGGCAAAAGGAAGACATCTAAAAAGGAATCATTCAAGGAAGGGAACAAGATCCTACTACAAAAGATTCAGCTACAAAGCATCCCTGAAACATACCACAAAATTTGTTCAGAGATTGTGGTTAAGAGCTGAAGAATGCTGGGTGGCTGTGGTGGTAATGTGAATATTGATAAAAGTGACTTTGATGCAAAAGAAACCCTAAAAATGATACTGCATAGATTTTCAATTACTCAAGTCTGTGTATGTTCTCCTTTGAAACATTATTTTGAAGCTCACAGTAGTGCTTGAATGTTTCCCATTCTAGGCTCTAAGTTTTCACACAGGGGCAAAAGCATATTCAGTATACTCTGCAGCATCCCAAATGATATTGCTAGCAGAAAACACTTCAATGAAAGAAAAATGAACTATACGTCAAAATAGATTATTATGCTGTGGAAGCCAAGAAAAGAGCTACAAGTTCTGACTGGGCCACATCTAGTTGTGCCTAACCAAAAAATCAACACTGAAGTAGCAGGAGCAAACATGTGGAAGAAAGTAAATATCTGACTTTGTTCCAAAACACATGAATGAAATACAAGGGCAAATTGAATTCAATAGTGATCAATTACCAGACCAGAAAAAAGAAAAAAAAAGAATAATGTTAGGCTTCTCTCTGAAAAATGTCATAAAGCAGCCTAAACATGTTCATTTTTAATGCTGCAGGAAGGGCTAATCTGTAATTAAAGCTTTACAAAAATTAGGACTGCCTATACAGAAGAATATGGAGCTTGAAACCTTGACTAAATATGCAAGGTCAAAGTAAGAGAGAAGAGTGGTTCTATTAGCACAACAAAAGAGCAAATATCAAAGCAATCTCTGGAACAACTGCAGCAACTAAGTTGCTACATGTCAAAATGAACAGCCATGCAAAGCAGTGAAAAAGTGACGAGGTTTATGCAGAAGAGAAAACCTAAAATGTCCCTATCACACTGCTGATCAGCAGCATAGCTGTTACACGCTCAGCAACTAAATGGAATTCATTCCTGAAACGAAACTTCCTATTAGTGCTGAATGCATGATGTTGAGGGGAAAAAATTTAAAAAAGGACTTCAAAGGCAAATGCCATTCCCCAGACCAAATCCATATCTGTCTGTGTATGATACTGACGAAAGCTAAATGGAAATGAGGTGATTTGATATGCTGCTGCTGGGATTAGTTCTGATGTCAACACAGTGCTGTCCTGTAACATTAAATGTGTTGCAGCATGATCCAGCTTCTGTGCGGTCTGCAGGGGTCTTTCCTTTCACTGAAATGGGAAATGCATCATCTTCTTAATAAGAAAGGAAAGGTTGGGGAGAGATGACAGGCTAAATAGTGGAGGAGATTCATTGCTGCTGCTTTCAGCCCAGCCCAGTGTACAGACCAGTTGCATTTCTGCAATATCAACCTGAAATGGAAGTTGTCACTTAGTGGGTCACAGACTAGAACTCTATCTCCCAGCTTCTTCAAAGAGAAGAACAAGCATGAGTCTGCATGCATGCATTATCCCCCTGCCACATTTTATGTCAGAAAGCATACTGAAGGTGCAAAGGCACTTTGTGTATTCCCCACTCTTGCAATCCGTGGTCACCAGAGTGAAGAAACATGTCTCCATGAAGCCAGCTCTTTTCTACATACAGTTGGCTGTGGCTTGTCATGCCAAGAGGGTATCAGCACAGTTCCCTGCAGGCTGAATAAGCCATGACCTGACCCAAAGTTCTGCTCTTCTCTCTGTATGCATGTGATAGAGAAATAGCTCTAAGTAAAATACGACAGAAGCAAACCAGTAGTGATAAAGGCAGTGGCTACCTTCTTAATCAACATGTGGCCCAGGTTCTTTTAAGAAAATAATGCTTCACAAAAGCAATACCTTTAATTCTTTTATGCTATTTTCCTGCTGGCTTCCACAAAGCATTTCATCTGTCTAGTGAAAAAGAGAGGCTGCTGACCTTCCCATTTACAATAACCATTGAGAGGGATTCACTTCACCTAAGCTTGGCCCCATACAGAATAGCCCTCTAGCTTAACATATTCATTTTGGTACCCTTCTCAGAAAATATTGCCTGTATTGAACACTTACTTCAGGATGTGCTGTGTCATGTTATTGATGAACCAAAGATATATGCTGTTGGTATAAATCTTCTTTTCTCTTTGTGTCCTTCATAAAAATTCCCACTTATAAAATGCTGTCTTGATCCCTTTCTTCTTCCTGAGGCTTAGTGTGTTTTGATTGTAATGAAATCCATGTTAATTGACCACTCAAAGACTGGGTCTATACTTCAGTCACAAACTTACACATCTCAGCTATTTTTAAAATAGCTCTTCTTGGTATAGTAGCAGTTTAATCAAGACAGTATGGAGCTTAGTGCAGGCTAAGCATTTCTCCTCTGTACAGACAGTACTATTGTTATTCTTACAGCAAAATAGCATCTCAAAGCTGTCCTTTAAGGTATGTTATTGTAATTGGAACTCAGAGTGTTTTAAGGACATAGTAAGAACGATACAAAACAAAAACTGTGAAAAGAAAAATATTTCTCAATTGAAGCATAAACTCAGGATGTTACTAAACATCATAAAATAAAAATGGCAAATACCTTTCTTGGAATTCTGTTAGGAATCCTCATTTACTGCTGACCTTAGTGATCATATAGGAACAAAATTATGTCTGGAGGTTTTCTAGTCCGTTCCCCCAATTCGAGCACATGTCAGTATTTTAGGATGACAATATCAAAGTCCTCAAGGAGTTTTCCAGTGGTCCCCTCTCTTCTCTGAAGGCAATGATTTTTAGCACAGGATCTGTTTTCTGTAATCTAGAAAAAAAGAAAAATAACAACCATAAAATTCCATAAAAACTGAATTTTTAAACATATGTCCAGTGTATATATACGTGAAATAATGTTTGAATTCTTTTAAAATATCTGACACAAATTCTTCAACACATTAAAGTTTTATAAAATACCAAAAATAACCATTTAGATTAAACCCCATTTATTAACATCCAGAAGGTCAAACTTCACCTGGCTTCATTTAGCCAAGCCACTGATCTATCTTTCCACTTATTAAATAAAAATAAAGCTTTCACATTCACTGTATTTTACTGGAGTCTGGTGTATACATTTGCTCAAAATAGAGCTGTGACTACGTGAAGTGAAGAGTTACAAAGTATATATTAATTGGTATTGGAGTTCAAAGCATTTTAATCAACTTACTAAAGATAGGTGTTACTGTCTCAGGACCTGGTCTAAATATTTAATACTAGACAAGTTATTTTGCTCTGAAGAGGCTTCGGATATCCTTTTAAAGCATAAGGTCATTTCACAGACATAGACTTTAGACACTGGCTTCCCTGTAATTATTTTTTTTCCTTTAATTTGAATAAAGTTTATTAAAAAAAGATTGGAATGAATGATCACACTTTCCATGGCCATTCATTTGCCTGCAGCGCCACTTTTTAGAATTTTCGTAATGCAGAAAATGTGATTAGAATAATTTAGTGTTCTTCATGAATAATAAATGATATAATAATTTCTTATTCACACATCTCTTACAGAACAAGTTTGTTTGGTTATATTGCTTGTCATGATATTATGAAGCTATGAAAACCTTTATGGGTTAAAGTAAGGATTCCCTAAGTTTGCTTCAGTATGTCTGGTCACATTTAGTACAAGTTTAGTCTAGTACACAGCTATGTTTAGTACAAGTTTAGTTAACTTGGATCTGTGTTCTGGGAATAGTTCTATTGTCTTCTAGGAGAATTTGGTTTTGTCTTGTCTAAACTTTCTTAAGTTTTATATTAATTTTCTTCATGCTGGGCCAGCACTGCTCAGCAGCAGCTAAAACACTGGTGTGTTAACACCACCTTTCTTAGCTACCAGTGCAACCAGCGCTGTGAGGGCTGCTGTGGGAAAATGAACTCCATCTCAGCCAGACCCAACACAATCCCTAACAATCATACCTGGGAAAGAAGAGCTGTCCCTATACACAACTCTCTAACAAAAATAAATAAGTAAATAATCCAACATAAACCCCAAGTTATACTTTGGTTGATCTCAAAAGCAGCAGTCCATGACTGAACAAAAACCTGCAGAATGTGGCAGTAATAGGCAGACCATGGGCAGACTTGTCATTAAAGTTTCCTTATATGTCTCATCCAGGGTAAAACAAAGAATCTGCCTATCAATAATATTTTTTTTTTCCCTTTAAAGCCTTTCTTTGTTCCTTTGGAAGCTAATTACTGAGGTGTTAATATTCCAAGACTTTAAGCTCCTAAGAATATTGAGGTGAAGCAAAATACCAAAATAGTTGTATTCACCCACAGAAGCATGGACATATACTTGCTCTGCTTCCATTTCCCCTGACCTTTATCAGTTGAGATAAATGAGCTCCATTTCTCAAAGGAAAAAAAAACCAAACAAATCCAGAACTACCACTTCTTCACATTTTCCATTTCACAGTTTTCTTCTCATTTTATACTGCTGCTCACTAACTTAGCAGGACAATTCCCCTTCTTTGCAATACCCACATACTATCCTTTCATTAATGAGTCTGAGTTGAAGATTAGATTGAGAAAAACCCCACATGATTATGAAATGGGTTGTCTGGTAGTATGCCACTAGTATTTCTCAGAGGACATTTGCAGATGAACTTTTTGAGTGAAAATTACATGTTAATAAAAAATGTGGTTTATTCTAAGAAAAATTTTTAAATATGATCATATTTTTTCATACCATTTCAAGTGTTGGACCTTTTTCAGTTGATTATATTAGACTTTGTAGTTTTTGTTTTCTTCCTTTTTCAATCTCTTTATTGAATTTGTGTAATCAACTATATGTGCTTTTAGTGTTCAATCTTGATGACTTATTCAAAATTCCATTTTCATACTGTTTTCACAGATGCTGCCAACCAGCTGGCTCCAGCCAAGACTTCTTCAATTAGCATCAGGGTCAACTTTTCCTTCCCTCCGTCACTTGATCATACAGCGGATAAAAAAACACAGAGAAAGTGGGGAAGGATGGAAAGGAGAGGTAGACTCTTTTACGGTGAGGAATTCTGATTGCACAGCATTTTGACCTGTTTTTATTTAACTTGGTAGGATTTTTGCCACTGATTTTGGTGCCTATTGGTCCAGACTGTATTAAAGAGAATTTTTTGCTGGATTCTTTAAAAACCCCACATTACATTATTCAGAAAAGAAATCAATCTACCAAGAGAAGTCACTTTTAGAGCAAATACAGTAGTGAGCTGTGGAAATGCACATATTTAACCTTTGAAATTTCTTCGGAAAACATTATGTTATTCTCCTCAGTATCACCTTTGAAGGGCTTCCTGTAATGGGTCTCTTTCTTTTGATTTCATTGGAAATTGAAGAAATCAGTGCCATTAAAAGGCACTTGAGTATTGATAGTAAAGGAACTGAGGGATTTCTGACTGTTTAATAAGAGGTTAAATATAAAATGTGTATAAGCCTCAGAGTAGCAACCAACAATCATTTCCACATGCAACATGGGAATCCTTTAAGTACTTTTATCCAGTATTTTAAATGCTTGCAATTAGTTCATATAAGAAACATGAATAGTTTCTCCCTGATTTCATCACTACTGAAATCAACGGCACTTAGTCACTTATTCTGCTGTTAAAAACAAAGCAAAAATTCAACGTTCACTAAGAACACAACATAACAGTAGATTATGTGACTACTGTCTGCACTATGTATAATACTAAAATTATACCGTGTGTGTGTACATGTTTACCCAAGCATGTTCATATGTAATTGTCTGTGCAGCAGCAGTGTACACAGCCCTTTCCACTTAATGATTTAGCATCCAGTCCTCTGAAGGGTTCAAGCACAGTTGTGACATCTATTGCAAACCCGACAGCACCACAAACATTAGGCCCCTGAGTTGCACTGCTTGGCAGAGCAGGTGTAGTCTCACCTTCAGACAGAAAATATGAAGATGATCTTTCTCCTCAAAGGATTTTTCATTTTCCTCTCAAATACTGATACACTTTGAGTTTTAACCAAAACAGAACCTGTGCACCAATGAAGTTGCACAGCTTCTGTTAAACAGCCTGATCTTGTTACTCTGTGTGTCATTGTACTCTACCAATACCTATTGGGTAGATGTAGGGAAGACAAAGCCAAACCCTTCCCAGCAATTCCAAGTGAAAGGAGGAGAAGCCATGGATACTTGATATACTGAAAAGGATTTACAATGAGTGTGGTCAAACACTGGACCAGAGAAGTCTATATTTTGCAACTTATTCACAACAAATAGCATAATGATAAAAAACTGAGGCAATCAGTAAAGTATTTATGAAGTTCCTTACTACGGTGTGTGAGAATTGCTGCAAGGAATAATTTGAGAAATCTCTCTGCAGATGCCTCATATTTTAAAAAATAACTAGGTGATTAATCCCTCAGGGATCGAATTCCACCTTCCTTTTGCTTCCAGAAGTTCCTTTATTTACAGGAGTTGTCTGCCAAATTCAGGAAAATGTGTCAAGACTGGAGTATATAAGAAACAGCTTGGATTACACAAGCATTGCCTCCCTTGTTGTCTGACAGAATAACAAGACCCTGTCTCTGAGAAATGAGCCATTTCCTTTCGTGCAGTTGAATTGAAAAGACACCATGCTGAACTGCACACTGAATCTTCTAGTATGCATATCTTTAATTCAAATGAATTAACTGCACACATCTAGATAGATCTAGATCTAGGAGACAGAAAGAGAGGGATAGAAATAGAGTTCAGCTCAAAATGCAAGAGCATCCTTCTTCTTTGTGAGTTTTCTCCAAGAGAATCCTCAGGGTTCAATCCCATGGAGCGCTGAGTTACCAGTAACATCAAAGGGGTTCAAGGGCACTCAGCATCTCACAGAACAGAGCTTCAGCCTGTCAACAAGTTTAAACTCCAGATATTGATTTTTAATGAATAAAATAACATTTCCTTCTATGCTCCCCTCCTTCACTGGTACTTTTCTCCTTCCAGGCCTGATTTAGAAAAGTGCTAAGTAAAACCAACACTTACTCTTTTCCTTTTCCATCACCAATTATCCCTGACAGATGTAGCCACACGGCACAGAGGATTTCTTTGCCACATGGGTGGTCTTCAGGCTACAGTTCTGAAACACAGTTATAAATTCAGCTCTGCATAGCAGAAGTCACAGAAGCCAGAGTAGAGGGAGGGCAGAGTTACTTTCTAACATTTTGCTAAATCAGTCTGAAAAGAATGTTTCTGTTCAGAAACCCCATTCTTGCTTTATAAAATCTGGCATCTATCTCTGCAGGTAGAATAATGGCCTTAACTATTATTAACTTACTAATACTAATTACTGACCTTCTCTGGTGGGATAAAAGCAATATCAGAACTGAATCACTGGACCCCTGCCAAAACCCAAGCTAGTTGAAATGTCACAGCAACATTGAATCCAACAAGAAAAAGAAGTTTGTAAGACCTCCAGTTCAGGTCTCCTGACCAAGGAACAGCCTCCTTTCCAAGGAAAAGTATACAGACTCTTCCAAAGACAGTATAGAGTCTCTTTTCTCTTCCTCATTAATTTGGCTGAAAAGTCCTTGTATGACAGAACAGGACAAAAAGTGATAGTTAGTGCACAGCTTGCCATTGCAGTGAAGCCTACTACACCACGTCACTTGCAGTCCCTGTGCCAAGTTCGATGAGTAAGTCAAAAGGAAGCACCTAAAACGAGAGCCCTGCAAGTGAGCTCCATCTCACCTAACGTCAGATGGACAATGCTGAGGTTGCTGTCATAAATTCCTCCATAGTCAGTAGGAAGAAATAGGGAGGTATTTGCAACTGCACTATTTAAAAGGTTTTTCAGGATGGAGTGAGTTACTTTTCTCCATGGACTAGGAAAGTGGATTTGACAAACTATTGATTAATGGGTCCAAGATTCCTCTGTTTGCTGCAGCCCTGTGACTTCTCTGCCTCTACATACTGTATAGTGCTCTCTATTATCTGTGTTCCAGCCAGACACTGAAATAATCTGTGCCAGGAAATGGCTTCTATGGTGAGTCTGTGCAGAAAAAAAGCACAGTGGAGAACACAGATGTATGTTCTCCTACTAATAAATACCAATACTGAGTATCTAGGGAACAGGGTAGTGGTAAACAGTAAATAAAACCAATCTCAGTTTCTGAAATGTTCTTTATTATATGTGAGACATTATGTTACATTCCATATATATTATTAACATTACATTGTTATTTCATAAAGATGTCAGCTACTTTGATGGCATTACTTTTTAATAACAACCTGTTGCAGGGTACATCATTACATTAAAAATCTATGGTCCCATTAGATGTGGGTAACTGCAAGGGCTGAGTCAATGGAGAAAAGAGAGTGTTCTTATACTGAAAAAGTTCCCCACCACATCACTTGTGCATTAGCAGCAGGGCTGGGGACGGAGGAGCTCATTGCTTTCAAAAGGCTGGAAACAGTTCCAACATTCCCACTGCCAGAATACTTTATTAATATTCCTTGTCTTACAGGCTGGCAAGTGAAAAACTAGAGACCTGTCATCAATTAGAATGGTGATGATGAGCCAGCCTAAAATAGGCCAATGAACAGGGTAAGTGCCCCTGTGGTTTGTCAATTACCTGAATTATTTGCAGTAGTTTTAGTGTCATCTGCAATGAATACAAATAGAAAGCACATGATGTCTGGAATGCAGCATGTTTAAGATCAGCTTTGGTGTTAACAGAGGAGGGGAAACAACTGACATGTTTTAACAGAAATATTGCAGAAGAGGAGCTCTTATTCACATCTCTCTCCCCGCATTCACACATGTTAAATAGACTCCATTCCGTCTGGCAGCCCTGTGCTTTTTATAGAGAGTGAAACCTGGTGGAGGGAAGTGCAGCTCCGCTGACCCTGCAGGCTGTGTCAGTGTCACTGGCCAGTGTCACCACTCCTTGTCAGTGACTCACCCAGAATCAGGAAAATGGGCCAACAGGACTGGTAGTGTAGGTAGTTTCTGGGGATCTCAGCTCACCAAGGATTTTCTCTTCCCAAAAAATTCTGTTGTAGACAGAATGTGACAACAAGCAGAAGAAAAGGCAAGAGTAAGGCAATCCAATATTCCTGAATTCAACCAAATTATAAAGAATAATGAAAAAAAAAAAATCAAAGAGATTGATTTTTTTTGTGTTTGTTCAAAAGCTTCTTAGAAAGTTTTGTGCTAAATTTCATGAGAAATATTTAACGGTGACTCAGAAAATACTGTACTCTTGCAACAATGAACTTTTATCCTTTATCAGAAACACAGCTGGACTACCACTGGTTTGGTGAATATGTAGACTGATTGCTCCTTTGCTGGTCTTCCTTTTACATTTCTCCTTTTCTTTATATTTTTCCACCCTTCTTTGCTTTGTATCCTTCCCTCCCAGTTTTTTAACTTCTTCAGAAATCATTAGGTAATTGCAATGATTTGACATTCATAATTATGTATTTGGCCACATTGATATTTTTTGTTATTTAAAAGAATGCATGGGTAGTTATTGGCATCTCTTCACGTTGTCTGATGTTCCTAAAAGATATTTTGAAGAGTGTGTTTTATATGGCTTGATAAGTTTCTGAATTTTCAGTAAAATCACTGAATACAAGAAAGATTTGGAGTACTACAAAGGGACATGGAACTCTAGAACCTTCTCCCTTCCTCTTGGCTTTCATATAACTCCAGAGGCTAAACCTACTGCAAACATCTAACCTTCATTAAGATATTTAAAATGTAGGTGCTTAGAATCCTGGCACTTAAAATGTCTGGCCTCCCTATTGCCTGAGCATTCAGACCGAGACAGAAGAAAGAGGTAGCTTTGTACCTAATTTTCCTATACATGCTCAGTGAATGCATGGTATGCACCAGTGATACTGGCTTCCCTACAAAAAGCAGATAATTTAGGAGAAGTAACACAGAAGCCAAACTCACCTACAGGAAAAACATAAAGTTCATTGGTGTCTCCAGGGCAAGTATTGCAAACAGGTTAGGAGGTCTCAACCACTAGAAAGAAGGAAGCTCTAAGACCCAAAATGTGAGCAGAGGTCGTTGTTCTGAAAGGAGCCCTCTAAGACAGTGCTAAAATATCAATTGACTTCATTCTGCCTACCAATAAGAGTGACTGCATCTTCTATAATGAAAAGAGGTTTGAATAATTAAGATCTTGCAGATTTCTTACAACTTTAGAATATACAAAACATTCAAAAGAAGTCCACAATCATTGGAAACGACTCCTTAAAATAATCTCAAAATCCCTCATTCATGTATAGAGGTACAATAGAAGTGTAGAGTAGAATTTTGGCTACTTTTTTACTTGGTGCACATGCTGCCATCATGCTATGAACATTAAATGGGCTGATTCACTTCACAGAATATCCAGTATTGTTATTAAATTCCACAGTGACTGTTTTATTATGCTAATTGATAATCTAGTGTGCTCCAAAGATTAAAGAAAAATGAAATTAAAGCTACAAAATCAAAGGGTAACAACTTCATAATGCCTCTTTAATTTAGTGAAATACAATTAAAGTCACACAGAGATAGAATTGACTATGAATACCAAAATGAATGTAATTGACAGAGTAAATGTTACAGAGCACGGCTGCATAGGAGCAAAAAGAAATGTCAATAAACTTCAGTGCCACTGAGCTGTGCCACTGGGCAGGTGCACTGAACATCACAAGTCTTAAAAGTCCTTGGGGAAAGCCAGCCACAAAGAAAGCTATGATGAATGTTTATGAAATCAGAAGTAGATAGTATTGGAAGGGTCTGATTTTATAGGCATGCAAAAAGCACTAGAAATGTAATGTGGACTGTAATTACAGTAGAAGCTTGACAGCGCACAAGAAAAATGCTCCATTGATTGGAAAAATTTGAACTGAATATACTGCAATTTGTAAAACCTTCAATGCTCACAACCTGCATTTAAAAAATGGCTTCTTTTAGGCTGTAATCTGTGGAGAAGTTGCCTCAATATTTATTTTAAGTTTTTGAAGTTGGCAGAGACATTGTAGTATAACCTTCAAATTCAGGCTATGGTAAGCCAGTAATGCAATAGCCCTTCTGTACTGGGCTACTTATTAGAACATCTTTTCCTATACCAGATCCCCTGACACCTCTTTACTGGTTGCTTTCTATCTGGGAGAACTGTACCAATCCTATTTAAGTGAATATCATACCTTCAAATTACTTTGTGGTCTGCTGGGATCAATGACAACATGTAAGGCCTTTCCAGTGGAGATTACCATTGCCAATGCAACTCTGATGTTAGAAATTTGAAGGTGTTACCTTCTACAGGCCTTGTGGCTATTGTGATAAATAAGTCAGTCATGTTCTACATCCCGTGTGATATTCTCATTTATCACAAAAATTATTAGCACTTTATTATCCCTAGAAGTAACATGTATGGATCCAGAAAAAAAATCCTTCTTGGAGTATCTTCGCTAAGCTTGTTCTATGAAGAGAATTAGGAGCCCAGTTCTTCTGGCTGTCAACACAACATATTTTTGAAATTATGAATTCACAGCCCAAGAACATTTTGCAAAATTGCCTATATCTAGCAGACTGAGTTTATGTGGGTATAATAATCAGGTTTTACACAGGTTTTCACAACCTGATTATTTTTAAATTGCATAGTAAAAAATGAATTAACTTGTACTGAGGGATTCATCTTAGCTTTTTAGACATCTCCAATGCAGATTTCTACATATACTAAGCATCTAAACAACCTTTATAACGTAAGGAAAAAATAGTACCTTCTGAAGGATGATTAGTTTCTTCAAAGAAAGATGAATCATGGCCAGTACATGCCTAAAAAGCTCAAGTGTAGCTATCTACACTATCAGCTTTTGATATTAAGTAAAAATAATCCTTTTTTTTCCAAGTCGGGAGAGTAGACTTTATAGTTATGTGTTCTTTAGAAAATAAGTTCTGTTTATGAACAAATGAATTAAACAAATGTATTTACATTTGACTTCAATATGATTTTTTTTTTTATCAAAAATTTGAGTCAGGGGGAAGAAGCACTTTGAAATAATTCAATAATCACATCGTGCCTCAGATATGGGGATTCTGCATTTAAGTCCTAGTCTGAATGAGAATCTTTAACTTATTTAAACAAGCTTTGCATGGTAACCTGGTATTTTCCCCACTAATTGCAGTTCCTGCAAATATTTCAGTTATTGAGTTCATGTTGTAGGAAAATTAGACTCAATGGGGATACATACATCAGTAAATTAAGGATTTCCAGACTGGTTTTGACACTGAGATTCACCAGCAAAGAATGTCCCACCTCCCTACTACTAAAGCTTCATATTCAGCCTAACATAGGGTCTGAAAGCTAGGTGCAGGAGTAACACATATTTTAATGACGTTCCTGAACTCTGCCTTGAAATTGTTTGCAGCTGCTATTCAGTCTGGGTTCAAAATAATGCCAGGTGCTACACTAACAATTAAGACAATCAAGGCCGGTGATGTCCTCAACACTTCATCTGCACTCTGATGAAATACATTCAATTCCTCTGCAATTTTCAGAAGTCAGCTCATCACAGGTTTTTTTTCCCTTAATATTAGGAAGTTCATAGGCTCTACCAGTCAACTAAAATCGGTCTATGCAAGGATGTGGGTTGACCCCAGACAGCAGCTAAGCCCCAACACAGATGATCAGTCATGCCACACTCACACCAGAATGGTAAAAGCAAGAGTAAACACTTAGGTCAAGATACAAACAGTTCCATTACTAAAGGAAGGAGAGGTGAAAAACAAGCATGGGATGTAAAGGCAGTCACTCACCAACTCCCAGCAGGAGACCATTCCCAGCCAGTCTCAAAGCAAGCACAATTTTGGGAAAATCTATCCCCTCCACTTCACTGTTGAGCACAATGTTATATGGTATGCAATATTCCTTTGAGGAATTTAGGTCAGCCATCCTGGCTGTGTCCCCTCTTAACTTCTTACAGACCCCAGCCTACTCACTGGCAGCCAAAGGGATAATTAGAGGAAGCCTCTATGCTGCAAAATTACTGCTCAGCAGTAGCCAAAACACTGATGTGCTATCAGAACCATTTTAGACACAGGCCCATACAGGTTCCTATGAAGAAGGTTAACTCCAAACCAGCCAGACCCAGTACAAAGTAACTACCCAAAATGAGTAAGAAAATTTTGACCTATGAAAGAAGCTCTTCCAAATGCCCAAAATCCCAGATTATGGGAAAAGCATTTAAATATGTATTTTATTTATAAAAAGAAGATCTTTAGAAAGGTGATACTGTTATTGCTGGGATCTAACTTTTCCTAAAGCAATAGAATACAACAATATAAGGATCAGTCATCTGAAATAATACTTTCTTATTAATCTTCCAAATTTTGGTTCAATTTGGGATTAAAATTTTGAGATTAGCTGAAAGACCTAGGAAAGAGCACAAAATTATAATTCTGGTATCAGTGTGTCTCATGAATTATAGGATTTTTTAAATAGTTAAAGAGCTATTTAAAGTATAGACAGTAAGTTTGTAATGTCCAGGAATGTTAAATGCCACTGGTTAATTGAATGATGTAAAATAATGTAGACCTAAACATCAACTTTCAGATGTGCAAAGTAACCTAGATCTAGTTAATTTAAATAATTAAGTGCAGAACAAGTCAGGGATGTGCTTTTCAGCTCAGAATAATGCATCTATTAGATCAGAAAATAAAGTTCCACATCCTTCGTGGGTAACGTCAAAGTCAAGAAAGGAAAAAGTGTTCACTTTCTTAGGCATCCGCACCATCCTATTTACAGCAAGAGAGAAATTAGGAAGTTTTTTCTGAGGTTTATGAAGTTCTGAATCCACTATACACAAGGTCAGAGCTCCCCACGATTCAGCTATAGATTTCTTGGCCAGAAGTGTGGTACACAGGAAATAAACAGTCACAGTGACTAAAAAATAATTTTGTCTGGGTGATAAAGAATCCAATAGTATTTTACGCTCATCATAGATTCTTTATTCGTTCAGTAAGCCCATAAAGCTTGTTTGGGAGCCCTATGTGAGCTGATGACATCTTTACAACATGAGGTAGCAACCTAATATATGAGTTTCTATATTAATCTGTGGGTGGCTGAAATGTCTTTCAAAAACTAATGCACCAGGAAAGCAAAAGGAGCATCCATGTAGACAACGATAAAGCATAGAAGAGCCAAGATCCAAGCCTGTATAATAAATATGACTAGGCCCTGCATGAAATCCTGGAGATGAGCAATGCTAGCTCAATAATTGTCCAAGTATGGGCTTCACTTCAGCAGGAAGAACATTTCATATGCAGTGGAGGAGATGACAACTCCCAGGGCTTGCTGGGTCAGGGAAGCACCTTCACCATACATCATGGGAAACCCCTGGGAGGAGATCAGTTACAAGCTGGCAAGTTGAAGTTTCAGATAATTAAAGGAATCGTATCTCAACAATAGGAAAATGACAAAAACTTTTTCCTATGATAAGAAAGTAAATTGGATGTAATAAAGCACAGGAATGCAATAAAGATTAAAATTTATTTCCCTGACATAACAGCAAAAGGGAGAGAGAGCTATTTCTCTTACCCCTACTTCTTTACTTCTTTTGCTGTGATATCTGAAAGTAAATTTTAACATTTTTCCTTCTTCATTCGCAAAAAGAAGCTGCAAAAAAACAAATCGCATCTTCACTGCTAAGTCTATGGAGATAGAACTATTCTGACACCAACTGGGAGGCAAATTCATCTGTTGTGGTCTTTGTCACAGGGTGATGAACAAACAAACAGTAAAGTCTGCTTCTCTCAAACTTATAGGAAAGCTATGATTTGGAGAGGTGAGCTGAATTTGTATTTCACATGTACTGGAAAGATGTTCTTGTCAAAATTCCTCTCCAAATGTTATCAGACAGTTCTTGTTTCTTTCTTTTTACTGTTTAACAGACGGTGTGGGAAGGGAGGTCTTCATTTGAGAGATTAAGTTGCACTGTGTCAAGGCTTCACAATAATTTAAAAAGTGCTTTGGGAGGATAATTTTACTGATGTAGTGCAATCTGATCCAGCACAACCATTGCATATCAAAAATTACATCAGTGTATTACTCTAAGGGGTTTTTTATGTCATTATAAAGGCAGAAAGGAGTGTCTAGCAGAATACTGACATAATGTTTTGTTTTTAGGAATTATAATCTGAAAATTTCAATTTTACCCTACATATTTGCTTTGATCTGAATTGAGGTCTGTTTGGGGACTGTTTGGAGAGCTGAACTAAATGACAGAGATGTGCTTATCCAGATCCCGACTGAGTAGCCAAGGCCAGTATATGCTCATAGACCTCAAGGCTCTCAGTGGTACAGACAACATTGTTAGGCTTTGGTACCCGAGACAAAGTCAAACAACTTTCCAGGATATGTAGATCTCTTCCATGCTCTGCACCAAGTGATCTTCAGTCTCCACTGCATAAAGCTAAACACAGGGAATCTAATAGTGAATTAGCACAGAGGAATACAGGACTGTGCAGGGATAACTAATTTTGGTCCAGAGAGTCTTTCAGCAAACTTACTTGAATAGAAGGGGTTAACATGGCCCTACATATGAACGGTGTAGACAGCAGACATCTGCTGCCAGACCACATGAAAGCTTCTTTCACTTCAAGTTGCATGGTCACTACCTGCTAAGATGAGATGTAGAAACTCCCGGTGATGTTGTCTCTTCCTTTTGACTAATGTGAATGATTCTATGTATGTGTGAGGTATGGCAGGGAGAGGTGGGCACAGAAAAATCAGGGCTGCTTTTGGAAAGCCCTTAGGCACATGCCTAACACAGACCTTTGCTGCTGGGATGGGTCATGTTCTGGTCTAGCTCCATAGTGCTTATGTGTTGTAGATACATTACAGAGAACACAACTTCTAAAATTAAAATTTGGTGCATACAGTATAGTCAGGCTGCCTTTCTACACTCAAAACTGGATTGCATTGTGAATTTTTTTCAAGTTTATTCCATTGTAATCCATCATTGCACTCTGGTGGATTTTAAGGACAAGTAAGAGGAAACTTTGCAAACATGTTAAGTTTTGGCATCGTTATAACCACTTATGTGTTTGGTTTATTTTTTCCATAATTATAGATAGACCTATTTACTCAGAGCATTATACTGACAGAATTATCTAGAAGAAGAAAAAGAATCATTTCATGCAAGGGGAACATTTAGAGTGCATGGTCAAAGTTTCTGGGAATTTATGACTGACATATTTATTTGAGGCGGTTAAGGAGATCTTGCTCTGACTAATAAGTCCTTGGAGAGTCATAATTGAAGCCTGATGGATTGATTACAGTGGATAATTCTTTGTTTCCCAAGCATTTTTTAAAAAATTCCTTGTACTCTTCCTACTCGGTTGTTTATAAAATACATTATCTTGTTTTAATCTTTGTAAAGAAGTTAAACTAAGCATGCCTTTATGTATCTGTGTTACATTTTCCTGAAATATTGTTTAGAGTAAGTCTCCCATATATACAATTTCCTTTACAGTAATTTTTTACAGAAGTACAAGTGCTGATTTAACTGGCCATAAAAAGAGAACATTTATTCACAGCATCTGGCTTATATGCTGTGTTCAGAACGGCAAACATTTTTGTTTGAAACAGCATTGGTTCATCTAGACCATCCCTCTGCCTGTGTTACTGCAGTTCATATTGCACCATTTAATTGAAAACTAACCAGCTAAATGAATACTATTTTGCAGCATCCAGCATTCCTCCCAAAAGAAGTGTGATAAAATGCATTGTAAGAACTACTACAAGCTGGCAATAGACATTTAGCAAATCACATTTCAAAGAAGAGGGGAAGAAAAGGATTTAAATCATGCTATAAACTACAAAACTCATGTTTGTTGTAAGTTCTGATGTCCAGAACTCCTTCTTTCTCTCCATCTCTCTCCAACCCTTCCTCTTCCTGCATCACACTACGTTTATCTCCTCAGAGTTTTAATGCCAATTTCGGTATATTGGATTATAGATGTGATAACTTCATTTGTGCAACTCGCAGGGTGAATATCATTATATTCATGTCTAAGTGTTTTTACAAGACCAATTTTCAATTTGATATATTCCCGATTTTTTAATTTGTGTATTTAACATGAACATGAATTTATGAATACTACCTCACATACTTCTAAAAATCTATTCTCTGGTTGTTTGTTCACTCTGATAGGTATAGGAATCTTGAAATATGAAAATTAGTAAAGAAATAAAAAATATTTTCTGTATTAAAATATTTTGTCTCTTTATCATAAAATATTTTTGGACCATATTGACACTACTCTTTACAGAAAGGCAGAGAAATCTTAATTTTCAGTTCATGATTAGAACTTCAAAAAATTACCCAGAAAAAATTACAGCGTAATTATTTCTTCATTTTCCCTTTTGATTTAAACACCACCTAAAAGAGTATCTGTCTACATCTTTGTATAGCATTGACATAAGCTTTAAAGCACAACAAACCAAGGTTATCTAATAAATTCAAATAGCAGCGGCACCCTTTCTACAACTGTGATCAAATCTCAAGCGAATCAGGACCTGGCAGACTCAACATGGATAATAATTCTACTCAATGCTCTGTTTTCTTCTAAATAACATTCCAGCTCCCAAAAGACAAGTTTTACAGTAAGCTCCATGGTGAATGACTGGAGACCAGAGGAGGGAAGGAATGTTTTCTCGTGAAAGGAGCTTTAAATTGATCCTTTTTCAAAGCCAGTAAAAAATGCAAGCATCACATTTCCACCCCCACCCTGGGCTGAGCATCATGACCCTGGTGCAACAAAGACTGCTAACATAGCAGAGCAATATCATGTGATCTTCAATAAATCATTAGCCCATGAAACTACTTTTCTCAAAGACCTGAGCAGACAGTTTGATGCTAGAGCAGTCATTTAATAATTTGACATCAGGAAAAGAAAATATGCTGCTAACATATGTGTTGCTGATGTATAAGACTCAATATAAAGAATATAGAGTGAGAAGAATGTTGGTATTTGCAAGGAAGTGGCCCAATGGAACATAAATTCATGGTAAAATCTGAGAGATTACTCTAGTACAATAGACATGGATAATGTACATTCAATGTGGATCCTCATTTCAGACAAGTTACGAGCAGTAAAGTCAAAATCTAGTAGGAAATCACAGTAAAACTGGACATGAAAAGGATCAATACTCCTGAATGAAGTCCAGTGACACAGGAATTGAATTAGGAAGGACAAAACCACAATACAGGAGTGATTCCAAATCCACATCTGTCACTGCTGCTTATTCTCAACATCCTATCACATCAGAGAACCTGTCTCTGAGTTACTGTTCTAGACTTATAACAACTGGGATGAAATGATTGCATACTCAATTTATTATCTACTCTATCGGATCTTAGTAGATCCATTAAGATTATAACTTGGGAAATATAGGAGAAATCTGCAATGATAAACTAAAGTAAGACAAAAGAAAATTTTTAGTAAAACAGTAAATTCAATGATGAAATATATTGCCTATCAAATAACTTGTTATTTTTATTGGCACATACTTACCAGGAAAGGAATTTGTTCGTCCTCAGTTGAATTGAGTCCATATGTAACAACTCACACCAACTCTGATTAATATTACTTAGTTTTCAGAATTTATCCTTCTCTTGTTTATACCTTGAAAAAAAAGTTCCATCAGCTATACATTAAGCAAGATAGAATATTCCAAGCCCAACACCAAAAGCCCTCCAAGACAAATGAAAACCCATTCCTAATCTTTAGGTCCAGAAATAAGGCTTTCATTTAGGAACGGATTTCATTTATTCATACAATTTGATTGCACACAGAGATTTTTATCTTTTACCCCTGAGTTCCATGATGACGGTTATTTGTCAGTGTGTGCCAAAGTGGTCACCTGTAAAATCAGGTAAAGTATTACCTGAAGCTTACATTTGCAGTCCTGGGTCTTTGGTGAATACAATGGATATGAAAGAACATGAGTTTAACAATCTACATATGCAGCTTTGGGAAATAAAATTCATGGTGTCAATAACTGCCCTGAGACAGGGCTCAGAAAAGTATTTTTTGGTTCAAAACAAGCCATCTTCTAAAACCATAAAAAGGAATGTTTTTCCTGCATTTATCCACATAGAACTATAAACAAAGTGTATTTTTGATGAAATTTTAAGTGTTAACACGTATTTTAGAGGACGTGAAGCTCATTCCACACTACACAGTCACTATCGCAGCAAATGGTTCTACTAGAGGTCTTTGATGGAAAGGAATGTTAAATGAAGATCACCTTCAGATATCCTGGCTTCAGGGGCAGACTTGACATCTTGTCGTCTTCCTTTGTAACTCTTCTGTCTCATCCATCCTCTCCACTTCACTTGGTCTTTGAACCTTGCTCTGTAATATATCATGCCACATTTTTCTAACTGCAGTATATGTTAAAAGAAGCACAAGCAAACAAGCAGGTGATGCTGTCTGGTACTCTGTTCCCAAGCTGTTGGAAAATGGACAGTTCTGTGCTGCTTTTTTTAACTACTAGATATAAAATTGAATTGTTTCTCTCCACAGCCTTCCCCTCTGCTTTCTTTCATGATGGTGCTATTCTCCGATTTCTGCTCTTCTTGCGAAACAGTAGAAGAATGCTGTCTGGATCACAAAGAGAGCCAGATTCTCCTTGCACCCCTTTGATATATCCTGGCTTTCATGCCAGTCAGTCAAAGCAGTCACTTACAGCTATTTGTCTACCTCATGAACTACCACAAGACAATCAGGACCTTCCAACAAAAAATATCTTACAAGAAAACTGTCTATTTAACTACAGATAACACCTACTTAAATGTGTTCATATGTAAGTGTTGATAGGTGGAATAGATGATAGATAGAGGAATAAGGTGATAAATCAGAGAAACAAGCATGTAAACAGACTGCTGGCAGTACTCAGGTCTGGCCACGCCCTGCATCTGATCTGCAGCCTGCCCTGTCTTCTCAGGAAACTGCATTTCTAAATATTTTCTTGAATGAGGGTACTCTTTATTCTGTGACCATGTGCGTGTGTGTGTGTGTGGACGTCTAAGAGCCAGGAGTCAGTGATCAGGTCATAAACACCGTGTGCTCATGATGTCAGAAACTGGAGAGACCACAGGGTGTGCACCTTGACTAAATCATGTGTTGATGTGTCATCACGAGAAAGGATAAAGCTGAACTAGCTGGCAAGTAGGGTAGAAGCTTGGTAGCCAGATATTAGAGCAGCTGTAAGCCTGGGTGAGATGTTGGAGAGACTATAGGGTCTGAGCACTTGCTACTGAAGGGACCAGGAGGTCTAATTCAGCACCTGTGGAGGATGTAAGATCTGGAAGTTGACTATTTGTAAGGCCATAGGTCAGGACCAGCCAGAAAGCCCTTTAGTGTGTGTGAGTCTGTACATGAAACAGCAGGGATACCAAGGGATCCAGTTTACAATTACTGGTTAAATTTGGAGCTTAAGGCCAGCAGCTGGGAGGATCCTCTGTGCTTGTGGCTGTGAGTATGAGTGTAAGCCTAGGTAACAACAGCTGAACTGTATCTACACACCAGCATCTTGGATGAGAGAGCAGGGATACAAGGCCAGCTGCTGGATAGACCGGAGTGTATAAGGTCAGCAAGCAAGCACATATTGTGTATGTGTATGTATGCATATATTTCCCACTTACAGACCTTCCTCTACAACAGAAAGCAAGAGAGGCAGATCAGGCCATTTGAATTTAGATCCTCAGTCATTCCTGCAAGAGTGATTTTGTTCTTGATCTCAGCAGGTGCTGTTCAGAGCTGAAACTCACTGAAATCCCTTTCAGCAAAAGCCATTTTCTTTCCTTAGGATTGGCAAACATACTTTCTGTTAACCAAATGAGTTTCTGTATCATTCAAGGACTGCAAACGTGATGCCCCCTGTATCTTTGAAGTCACGGATGTTTCCTAGCTTAACTACATTCTCCTGCACAAATCTTAGACAATCCCTAAGACAAAAACTTTCAATACACCTACAGCAATGCCCCTTTGACTCTTGACAGCAGAGTTCACACAGCTTCTCAACGAAATGCATGTTTTGAGGCATTCTCAGATGGCCCTTGCAACTGCAGGTAAAAGATCAGGAGTCTGGCTTTCTGTTTATAACTCATGTACTGTCATACTCACCTGCATGTTAACCTACATTTCTCAAACTTCTCCTTGAAAACTATTTGCACCACGCTGCTCACATACTACTTTTACAAAACCTTCTTCATATAAGCAGTTCCAAAAAACTTAGTTGGAGTAGGAAAGGGAGACACTAGTCATGGACCTTTTAAGGGACTTTCTGCCCCCTAAGGGAAAGACACCAGCGTGATATATTGTCTACTTTAAGCAGTCAGCCTCTAGCTCTCAAAAATACCTTCTTTTCTCTTATATCCCTTAAATTAAGGGACCATCCAAGAGTGGTCAAAATAATAACTAAAATTTTTATTGCATTGTAACTTAAATTATTCATGTAAATACAAGATAAAATGGATACATAACACTACGGAACTCTTTCTTTACACATTTGAGTCATTCAATTTCCCTGTGTCATACCTGAAGCAAAGGCTATAGCACTAACCTTAAGGGCTTTCAGAAATCTGTCTATATATATTATCTGACAGTTCAAGCTTCACCATTCAACACCTTGGTACCAAATACCCAGAATTTTATATAGGGTAGTAAAGGATATTAAACATCCTCGCAACAGAAATACACTATCTTCCATCTCCTACAGCAGATGGAAGCTCTCTTCTGGAACGTTTCAGTTGAATGATGAGTCTTTCTGATAATCTACAGCAAGTGTTTTTAAAACAAAAGCCTAAAGTTAACCACATAAATCCATATTTAGATCTCTACCTTATTAAAAGATGAGGTCCCATCAATTTCTTTCAGAGTGTTTCAGAATCAAACATAGCATCAGCTAGAGAGCCAGAGAGCATATAACACTACTTAAAACCAGTCAGGTGTCTGAATAGGACCTCATATTTATCTGTACCTGAACTTTTATTTTTGAAGGTTTTGGCCCAGCATTCAAGTTGTTTCATTGTGGGGAAATAAGCAGGGGGAAGACTACAATTAAAAAAAAAAAAAAAGAAAACCAAACAGAAGAAGGTTTCTTGATTTCTGAATGTCTCTGGCTACCCTTTCTGATGTGCAACTCATTGCTGGCTGGGAGGGGAATGAAATTTCATAATGAATAATAAACTATGCCAAAGCTCAGATCTGTTATGCAAATAAACATATTAAATGAATGCATTTTCCATGCAGCATAGCTTCTGCCAGGAAATTTGTTGAAAACATTGTTTTGCCATTGACAAAGGCAATGTGCCAAATTCAAACCTGGTGTGAGTGGGCGAAAGTCTGCTGGTTTCAGTGGCATTGAGCCCATTCACACCAGGTCTCTAATTGGCCTATTGTGTTTCAAAGGTTTTCATGATCCAAGAAGTGCCAAAGTGCAGATAAACAAATTCTTTAGCTATAGAAGAGCTTTTTCAGGATCAACACTAATTTTCAGTTCACTTAGCAGGCATAAACTCCTTCTGGCTGAGTTCTGTCTGTGACTGTACCAACTTTCTAACCTACAGAATGAAAATTCTCGGGTACTCTCAACTCCCTCTCTGCAGAACTGCTAAAATGAGTCAGCCTTGAAGGCACCAGCTTCAGAAATTGCATCTCAGTAGAAGATGGGAAACTGGACTGATTCAATAAAAATTGACCTGACCTTCCTGTTCTGTCTTCATCTCAGGCAAAATCTCTTTCAAGTTTTAGAAATATTTTATTTACTCTTTCTCTCCACAAGTTATGTCAAATGTCAAAAAAAAAAAAGGCTAAGCATACAAAAGAGTGTAAGATGGACTGTTTCTGTGAAACCTTTAACCTTGTTTTATGGTTACAAATTATGTAAATAAACATCTCAATTTGGTGTGATCTGCACACAGAATAAGTCATACCACAGAATCTTCTGAAGTATACCCATGCAATTTCAGAGAGTATACATTTCTGAACTCACACTTTCTTTTATCTCAACTGCACCAAACACTGAGGACTATCCTGATAACTGTCGTAAGGACATGATAACAAGCATCAAATTTGGCAGAGAGTTACTAAGGTGAGCAGTACAATATTTGTCCTGAGATAGGTCTAACTATGCTGTGACATTCTATGATCATTAGTGCAATATGGGTATCTAAATGGTTAGAATAAATAGTGACTAAGGATTTGGATTCCAGTGAGAGAGAATCAAAGATTAATGTGAGAATTTACAGAGTGGTATGCAGTATAGGAGTAACAAATCAGATATGATACAATTTCTTATTCAAGCTGACTTCTTCAACATTTTTGGAATGTAAACATGAAGCTGGCTGCATAAGATCAGGTCACCTATTGCCTGGGGAGAGCAGAGCAAATATTATTTTCTTGATTTTGTAAGATTTAAGTCCTGGTTTGTCTTCATGAAGGCATAAGAAATCCTGGGGCAATTTCTCTCACATACAAATTACTGATTTTCATATTTTCATCATAATTTGAGTTGGTTTTCTGCTGCACCTACTTTCTTTTTTTTTTAACATTAGAAGTACAGCTGTTACATACATGAGCAGCTTCTGTGGCACAAAGCTGAAAAATCAGGTTTCTTGCTGTACAAGTATGGCATAACAGCAAACAGTGCCATTAAATCAAAGCTGCAATAATCTGCAGCTCCACTGACAGATATCTGCACATACCTTCAATGTGACTTATGTGCTAAGATAATGAATTTTATAATGCAAATTTACACACGGGGGTCAAATAAGGAAGTTCTTTGTATCTGACAGTACATTGGGTATTAGGTATTTGTCACAAAATAAATAATTCATCTCACATAACTACTTGCTATGTAAATGATAGTCTATGTATATTAAAGCATTTAGCACTTAGAATAAAATGGACAGCTGGGGCCAAATGAATATCTCTCAGGACACATTACCATTAGAGCTCCCCTGTGAGTTTTTAACTCTTTTCACTTCTGAGTGCTGTCATGAAGACATTAATTGAATAAGGCACAGAATTGGTTCTAATGCAGGCAGAGCCACAAAAAAAAGAGAGGAAAATAATGTAAAGCAGCACATTAATTTCAGATTCGACTTTCCCCCGATCTTAATGGTTCTCAAATCCCCCATGTAATTTGGTTCTGATTCAATTTAGAAAAACACAAAGGTTAAATATTTTCAAAATATCAAGCAGATGACAATCAAAACTTAATTTAAATATGTTTAATACAAGCTGAGATTGGGCAGAATTTGAAGTCCAAAATTACCCCTAAATTCCATGTGAATTTAGACTATCATTGAACACATTTTCTCCTTCCAGCCCTCTGATAGACTCTTCTCCTATTGACTCAGACCCAAAGTGAATTTATATTCGTTTCCTATTGACTCAAATCCAAAATGAACTTTAAACAGAGCACGAAGGTTCACCTGCCAAAGAGTGGCCATGCAAGTGGGTTAAGGGTAACCCTCCAGGCCCTATGGAGAAGGTAGATTGGAGTGCATGCTGTCAGTCCTACCCAGCCTTGCACAAATTTCCTCTAAAGATAAAAGAGACAGAGGCTGTTTTAACATTCTGTGCCCTGTTCCTGAAGTTAGAAACACCATGAGAATCAAATTGTCTCAGACCTGTATCTGTGAATCCAAGTCAACTAAACTCAGTTTAGTTGCCTGAGACTTATGTCCTGGTTTAAGCTCAGGATCTTCTCTCCACTAGAACTGCTCTGAAATACGCAGGACTTAAAGCGTTCACTGGTTACTTTGAACGTGGTATATACCAGACTGGACCTGATTTACTGATCTAGCTGTTACATATATTTCAATAATCTTTTCCTCCTTGGTTTCAGGATGATTATATGATACTCCTGCCAACAACATAGGCTTCTCTAGGGCTGATTTAACAGTTATAGATCAGATTATACAGAAATACGATATACAGAGATGTAATTTAGAAAAATTCATAGTATCTGTGATCATCACTGTTGTATCAGTGTAAAGTCTAAGCTACAGTAAAACAGATTATAAGTCCCAATAGTGAAGAAAGATAAAAGATTCTGATGTTTTAATCGTTCATAAAATATGTCTGCTCCCAAGGTGAACTCCTAAACCCCAAGCCAGCATGAACTGTTACTTTTTGATACTGCATACCAACATTTATTTCAACTTCAGTTTATGTTATGATGATACTAGTTATCATAAAATGAGTTCCCTGCTGAATTCATCTTTGAATTAAGGTGATGAAATTGAAAGAGTTAGACCTATGCGTGTCCTGGATTTTTAGTATCGTGGTTCAGAACAAAATATGTTAACACAACCAGCATTTGACCTCAACACATTGTCATCCAATTCTGTAAAACAAAAGAAAGTGGAAGGCAGTTTAGTAAAGATACTTAAATATTACTGTGTTTTTCTAAATGAGAAGTTATAGGTTCTGCTATAAACACAAAGAAAAATCTTTGTCCTTTGAAATCCTGGCCATTTGAGCTTTCGAGCATAGATCAAAGACACCTGAGACAGTAATACTCTCATTGACAAAACCCTCTAGAACAGTGCAAACCTCGGCAAAATGGAGTTTTGACCTCAGGCAGCAATACTGGGATAATGCTGGTGGACGTCAGGTTCCTCCCCACAATCTGGTGTTATTCAGGTCAGGCAGAAACCAGGTGAGCCATTTTTGGGGTGCTCTTTATTTGCAGTCAACCCAGGTGAATAGAGTTCTCCACTCTCAGTGTGCCGTTAGCTACCTGGCTGGTTTGCTTTATTCAGGGCTGTAAAGAGCTTGCTACATTTTAAGGCAGAAAAGAAAGCTGCCAGCATCTGTGAGGGTGGAGAGTAAGGAGGAAGAGGTTTCTCTTTGGGGCTGGTTAGGGTCATCTAAACGTAATTTACTTGATAATTTCAATATTATAGCCTTCCTCACTGCTTTAAAAATGTTTGTCTGCAACCTGATAAAGCCTCCACAGTCAGCGGTGTAGAAAGACCTTAGACCTTTTCTGCAATAACTCTAGTCCTGGTGGATTCAAACTCTCATTGGTTTTGCTCTCAAAGTCACATTTGTAATATGGTGACAGCTGGCTCAGTGCTTTTTCATGTCATTAAAATCCAATGACTTAAAAGAGTAAGTTTTGTGAAGACAAGACATCATTTCAAACACAGAAAACAGAACAGTGTAATAAAATCTCAGTTGGAGGTTTTTCTCTCTGAGATAACCTTTCCTTCACAGCAATAACTGAAGGACAGGAATATGTGGTGTGAAGTGGGCACATTGCTATCATGTGGAAGATAGCTTGGACCTCCAGCTGTGGAAGCTGGGAGAGAAGGTAAGGAATATTTCAGTGTGGCTAGTGAAAGAGAAGGTTTGTTTAAACTGATGGAGCACAAAGGGGATCATGAATACCCCTTTGAGACCACCAGCTCTGGCACACATGCGCAGTGCTCGTTCCAGTGGCATGCACATGATGCCTCCCCTTACAGGTGAGAGCTGTTTTTGCCTCTCTGGGTGGCATGAGAACTGAGACAGTTGTCAAGAGTGCCCTGGCCACTGGGCTAGTGGGAGATGGGTCTAATGCTGATATTTCTCCGTCTCCTGTACTTCTTCAGTAGCAGAATGTACACCTTCTTTGCAGCTGGAAAGCTACATTGTCTTGCTCATGAGCTGCTTTCTCCCCTGCCTGCCTCCCTCTGAGATTGCCCTTTCTCTGTGTGCTCTTGTCATATCCTCAAGGTCAAAAGTGTGGAAGAAATATAATGTTTTTCCAGGTGTTTTTCCTAAACAGCTTATTCTCTAAAGATGCCATTGTTAAAGGCTGCACAACAATAGGAGTTACATGCAGATGACAAGTATCTAATGCAGCATATTGAGTTTTCAAATCTTTCTGAATTTCAAGTTGGGACAGAGATATTGCTTTAAGAAAATTGTGAAGTGAATAAATAGAAGTTGGTTTGGATCAATCAAAACATTTAATTTTCATTAAATTATTCTTGCAGTATGATTTTGAATTATCTCAAAATACAGTCGGCACATGTAATAATCAAATAGAATATTAGTCATTTCAAAGGAGAAGTTAAGCCATCTTGTTCTAAGAATGTCAAAAAGCAGGTTTTGTTTTTTGCCAAAATAAAATATCAATTGGATGTGAATATCTCTACAAACTATTCCAATTTCAGTGAAATGGCATTTGCAAGTGGAAATTTCCTTCATCTTTTTTCCTGACCACTGCTAAACAGACAAAACTTTCACAGCAAAAGGTAAAGAAACCAACAAAACACACAAAATTAATACATTGTTTCCATTTGCTCATTCATGTGTATGTTTTATCTATTCCTGATCTAAAGGCCATTGGATTTCTTGAGCTATTTACATACATTTAATTTTTGAGTAAATGTTGAGACAAGCACAAGCGGCTTATGTGCGTTCCCATATCACACTCCTTCCATGAATCTGCATGCTAATCCACATGTTAGCCATTCTGAGGTCTGTCTTGATGAACAATTAGTGTATTGTGATGTGCAAAGCTCTGACAAAACTATTCCCTAACCCATTTTTGCCTATGCAAGGAATTTGAGTTGTTGATCTCAAGAGCATGTAGCACTAATCTGCTTCTTGTATAATACACTCTTTTCCTTTCCTTCTCACTTTTATTACTTCTGAAGTCTAGTTTGTTATTTTTCATTATTTGTTATTGTTTCATTATTTGTTATTAATTTCTTAGTTCGCTCTTGTTATTTGTCTTTCTTCTTTGCTATTGCTTTATTTGTTTGCATTCTGTTTCTGCAATATTTTTCCTTTTGCTATTATTTTTTCTTCATTAGTTGGAGTGAACATTTATCTCTGCATACCATGTAGATTGTTTTTATTTCATTATTTCCCGTGTTTGTGTTACATAGCCACCACTGCTCAGCCTCACAAAGTCTTCTAAAGGAAACTCTTATCAATACAGCCCCACTGAACCTCACAGATAATGCTTTATTAAATGTTACACTGAAGCTGAAATCTTACACAGTAGGTAGCATAAAATCATTACCAGCTTGAATATTTTTGAGGATCAAGATGATAACGATAAGAGCAATGTCCCAACAGGAGACTAGCCACTTATCACTTAATCCACAAGCCCCCTATAGGTGTATTTTGGTGTCATTGAATGCCCACCCAAGGGTTGCATGAAAGCCTGAAGAAGCTAAGACACATCAATGGTTCTGTAAAGGTCTTGTAACACAGCCTAAGCCCTCTGGGATTTTTAGAGACTTTATGTTATTAAAAAAAAGTTAATGGGAAGTAAAAATATTGCGTGGGAAATGTGTGCATAAAAGCCTTACTTTCTTTATGACTCTCTCCTGTAAAACTGCCCAGGAAATAACATCCCACACCATCTTTTCTTTTTAAATAGTGTATGTGAGTGATCTCTCATCTCTTCTCTATCTGTGGAATATTTAGATATGCAATATAAAATGGATTTGTAAAACAAATAGTGGTCCCTACACTCTAGATTTCTCCAGTCAGAGCAAATGCAATGTTATTCATTTCATAATCTGAACTATATTTCAGATATGAAAGGCTAAAGTAAGTTAATATTTTCCTGAGCAAAGCTATCAAGCAGACAAACACTATAAAAATGTTATATGGTCTTTCCTTCTCCTCATGTCAGTGTAGATCTTTGATCCTCAGATCCAGTTTTAGAATCTTAAAGGACTGAGAAGATCTACAATTTCTTTAATAATATTGTCATTTTCATGAACTGTGTAATGTCCTCTACCGAGATGGTCAAGATTTTCAGGATGATTATGTCTCCCTTTTGAATTATGTATAATGTTTTGAAGGTCTGTGTTCAACTACAAGTCTGTATTTCCCTCAGAAGCTCTTAGGATTTATCTATTGGAACAGTTGGACGCTGGGTTTTGCTGGTTTGTATTTTCCTTTTTTTTTCCCCATTTGGACCCTAGCACAAGCAGGTCAAGTGCAGCACTCTCCAATGAGATCAGTGTTACAGGAGCATGGACTTAGCTTGTTATATCTGCTGTTCAAGGAAGAGAGAGGTCCCCAAAGTGAATCTAATTTGTGTAAAATAACAGAGACCTTCACTGTCTGTCACTCTTACCATCGACATGCAAATGACAAAGCCCTCAAGTCAACGCTGTACTATATCACCTAAAGAAGCGGAGGTTGAATCCTAGCCCGAATTGAATTCCCAAAAATCACAGCAGGACCAGGAATTTAGCCACTACTGTATAGAAGGTGTTACATACCAGAGACTGAAATTTCTCACAAGATGTACTTTTGTACCAGGTAACTGCATTGCACCGACTATAAACCATGTTTAGCGTCATAAAGGCCTTATTTCAGATACTTCAGATGCTGTGAATTAGTGTGTTTGATAAGCCCACGTTTCTAAATTTGAGATATCTTTCCCCTCCAACAAGAGCAGACCTTAGAGTCTGCAGCAAGAAATTTCATTAAGTCAGGTGTTTAACAGAACCTTCTCTCTAACTCAGTTTGCCTAAATGAGGTAAAACTTCTTTTTATGGGACACACAGGCAAATACACTATCACTGCCCTGGGAGATGGGTCGGCCTCGGGGAGTACTCGTCCCACTTAAGAGGCTACAGTGACCTTTCCCGCAGACAGGCACTGAAAAGTGTCACTTCCCGGCGGCCGCTTGGAACGGGCTGCACTGACTCTGTATCAGCAGGGCACCCAAAGCGAGGGGACCAGGTGGTCTCAGCCTCTCAGGAATTCTGGGGGCGAAAGAGGCAAGAGAGAGGACCAGTCCGTGAAATCTTCCAAGGTTTATTACCCCAAAAGCGGCGGGGATGAACTGGCCAACGAGAGCCAGGGTCACCGTGCTTTTCAACACGGGTGGTACTGAACAAATAACCAATAGGAGGTAGGTTCGGAGGGGGATCCCGGGGACACAGAACCAATGGCCAGGTTACAGAGGAGGGAATTTACAGAACAAACCTATGAACAACCGAACTTATCAGAACTTTCTGGAGAAGTGGTGTGGGCTCAGAACCGGGTCTCGTCCACGGACTGGTCCTCGCTCTCCGAGTCGTCTGCCCATTGGGCAGGCATGCTGTGACAGACAGCGGGCGGACCCCGAGTGGTCTGAGGCACCCCAACAATACACCAAATGCACATTATAAAAGAATGGCACTTAATAGATTTCACTGAGACTGAAGCAAAGACAACTATATTGATGACTCAGTCTTACACTGAGACCTCACTGGTTTTAGATTCCCTTCTCTGACTTCTTCTCTGTGCAATTTCTTTTATTTCTCATTCTCTTGTTGTTAAATTCTGCAGTTCTTTCAAGCAGTCAAATGTTACCCATCCACACTGGTAAAAAACAATGCATAAAGGGTTCTCTTATTTTTAGCTACATAATTTTCCTTTAAAAGTTATATACTCATATGCACTGTATGCCTTACAAAATTGAGAGGGGCAGTAGTAGATACGCAAACCCTTCTCTTTCCTTCCAGTACCATGAGGTAAATTGCACAACAAATCAATTTTTATGGATGCTGTTGACTTGCAACATTTGCTGCTTTTAAAAATTAATAGCTGAAATAATGAACATCCTCAAAAACTCTCTGAACAGTCAGCTTGATTAATTCCCTGGTATGAAAAGCAGTTGACAGGTGCAATATTCTCAGCTGAAATTTTCTGTAGCCTGATCAGACTACAATCTAAACCTATTCCAGTAACACGAGTTTGTTTGCTTTGGTTTTAATTTGTGCAAAACAAACAACCTTAAGTCCCATATTGTGCTTTGCTTAGACATGCATACACACATGCATCCATAAAATATTCCTTCCTGTAAAATGAAATCCGGTTTAATTTTTGTGCAAATATTATTGTGAAGTCGTAATAGCACTGCACAGTGCAAAGTGCACTTGGCATCACTTCATATTAATATTGCATTATTGCCAAACTGATAAGGAAATCCTGGGTATAAGGAAATGTGCACTGCATTTTGAGCATTTTCTAGATAGCAGTCCACATGTCAAAGTGATGTAGTCAGGAGTACCTCCTTTGAATGAAATGTAGATACACAGTTTCACACCAGTGTTTCCATTTGCCCACCTTTCTGGATTTCACTATTCATAGCCCTTTAACATAAGAGTTAAACACAAAAAAAAGTGATAGCCATTTCTCTTTCTTTTTTTTCTAGAGCTGGAATTAAATAATGCTGTTCTCTACAATGAGAAACATTTGGGATATATTTCTCATTATGATAAAAAAAAATCAATAACATTTTGTTTAAGCATTAGGGAATTTGTTTAAATTTTAAAATATTCGTAAGTTTTAAAATATCTGAAATTTAATGCCATCTCGTGTTCTTTATTGTCCTGCTTTTTATTGCTGAGATATTGGTCCAAAATAATCAAGACAAATGCCTGAAGTCATGATTGATAAGGCTGCCTGAAATATTCAGGTGGTCCAGGTGACTCCATCCTGCATCACAAGCGGTGAATGGACATAGAACCTTCATTTCAGTGAATAAAGGTCATCAGTTCTAAGCTATATACAATCTCTGCTACCTAAATATCCTTTAAAATTAGCTCTTGTGAGGAATGTCTGCATGAAAAATAAGCAAAATATGTTTTCATTCTGAATGTAATAAATTTGATGTTCTTTCTTATTTTTCATGACATTAAGGTCCATGGTATCTCCCTATATACCTATGGGATATAGGGGAGTTTTTCCTCCATTATTCAGGAGTTTTCTCTGCTGATTAACAAATTCATTGTTACTGTGAGAAAAAACTGCAGAGGCATGTCTTGTTCAGGCACTAAAATAAATAAAGCTATACAGGAATGCGTGAGTGAGACTGAGGGAAACCTTCGTAAAAGTTTCAGTTGGCAGATGGGAATATAATCTATGTTGCTGTTTAAGATTTCCAAAATAATAAATATTACTCTCTTGATAATCACGTTAGATAACTTCTCCATCAGCAGCTCTTGCAACTGTGAAGTGTCTGGGGGGTTTTGTACATTAACAAGATGTCAAGGCTGGTCTTTACTGTAGTCTTACAAAATAAAGGGAAACACTCAGGGGAGTCTGCTTCAACAGAATTCATTAAGTTTTTCAAATATGCAGAGGAATTACTGAGAGATAGCTAATAAAACTATGCAATCTGTTTGTCAGATATGTCAAAAAAATATTAATTTACAAAAAGTAGACATTTCCACTACAACATGCAAGGCAATTTTTAGGATAGGACTTCCAAATGCATACACGATCCATCAAAATAAGGTATCAGAGGACAAAGGAACACGTAGCAGGGCAAGATGGGCTTAGAAACGTGATTCTAGAGAAAAACCTAAAACTCATTAGGAATAAAGAAGCATGAAAACAAACCTCTAAATAACAGTGTGGACAAAGTGAGATAAGTGAATGTTTTAGCTTTGTTCAAATAAAATTACATTTTTTCCCCAGAGGACTAGGATGTCTTCCTGAGTGAAGGGGAACACCAAGGTCTTTAGCATCTGCCAATATATTCTTGCCAAGTGCTAAACTCTGGCTCTGTTTAGACAAAGATGAAGACAGGGGGATTATCAACTTCTCAGAGACATCCTGCTTACAAACCAGCAAAAGGCTTCAGAGAGTAGAGTGCTTTTCAGTGCTTCTTGGCTTGACTGGAGAAAGAAATAGTTTATGTCACCCACGGTAACTTGCTCTCAGATGTAAATTAATTAGAATAGTAGAGATGGAACCTCTAGCACATAGGAGGTCTCATCCTCCTCTCAGGAGCCGCTGCAGTCATAATTGTTCTCTTCTCTTCTGTCTCCATTGTGCCTGAGGAACACCCGGCACACTCTGCTGTTGAGTACATATGTAAAGGCTGTGCAGTCACCTCCTCCTAAGCTCACCAGTGCTGTATTACATATGTCCATTTACTACCCAGAATTAGTCTGAGCATTTGCTTAGGTTATGAAACATTGATTTTCATGGTCCAGCGAGGGGGACAGGGGAAATTGCAATCTCAAAATCAGAAAAAAAGGCAAAGCATTGAAATTGGTGTTGTATAAATTAAAGTGCACAACAAGCAGTGCCAGGAAAGCATGTCACTGAGCCGAATAATAGTGTATTGCAAGTTACATAATAATGCCAATAGGAAGACAGGAGACCGCAGTCAAATGAAAGACATCTACTTATTCACAATCCAATCTTAAACCTTGGTTCCCTGACTCAGGATAAGCACCCACAAGATGTTAATTCCAGATTTATTTAAAACTCAAGATGGAAGGGCACTTCATCTTTTTATGATTAATTATGGACAGATTGAGAACCAGAAAATTGCTCTGATAAGCTACTTGGGCCATGAGGAAAGAGAATATACCCAGAAATGCCCAGCTGTCAGCTTCGCTGGAGGCATTGACCCCAGGGAACCAACTTA
Source organism: Lycocorax pyrrhopterus obiensis (assembly GCA_014706295.1). Lineage (NCBI taxonomy): Eukaryota > Metazoa > Chordata > Aves > Passeriformes > Paradisaeidae > Lycocorax > Lycocorax pyrrhopterus. Next base: position 77,647,964 of record JACSVZ010000004.1, read on the forward strand.
AGGCAAAGCAACACAAAGATGGAAGCAACACTAAGAAGGCTAAAAGACTGTCTGCTTCACATCTTAATTGCTTGAGCTATCAGACAAACACATCTGGTGTTGATGTCTCTGGAATACTGTACTTTTTGTGTATCACATATGCCTCTGTGTTAATGCTTTTATGAGCTGCTCACTTTGGGCTTGGAGAGTTAGGCTGCTAGCTTTTATTTTTTTTTTTAATCTTCTAATGCAAAACTTATAGGCACTTATTTGGCGATTTCATTTTATTTGTTTTTTACCCTCAGCCTTTTGGGGTTTGCCTATTGCATTGTCTATCCATTCGCTTTCCACCACGTCTGCTTTCCCCATTTGTTCAAGAGAAATTAGCAAAATTAAATAAAGAAAAATTCCACTCTGGCAGGCATGAATTTGTTAGAGTAAGTTAAAGGAGACAAGTTTGCACAATTTCATTATGAAACCAAGTAATTGTTAAAAGAGATGCTGCCTCTTATTTGCTCAATAATGCTTTTATACATTTCAAACTTTATGAAGGATTGATTTGATGAAAATATCCTTGGAGGATTGTGACCTTGAGTTGCCTTTTGAGGAGGAAGGTGCTGGGTCTAACCTAAAAAAGAAATGGAAATGAAGGCTATGAAGAATTTGTATTTGTAAGGTGATAAATTTGTGCAGACATCCAGAATAAGTGTTATTGATAATTCTTTTCAAAGTGTTACAGGCTACGAAAGGCATTTCCACTTGGCTTCCTGAAAATTTCGTATACTCCTTAACCTTTAAAGATGTAAAATAACTATAAAACTTACATGTACTATATGGGGGGCTGAGACTGATAATTACTTAGGAATCAAGGATACTGTAAAGACACTGTCCTATGTTGTTATCTGATAACATGAAAACGCCAAACTACAGAAGGTATTTTGGCTAATACTTTGGTTGCTTTTTGTGAAATAATGCATAAGGAACTGCATTTCCCTAAGGAATGGCCTAGCTGCTTATTCCATAAGAATGGGAAACATTTCCTGTTATCCCAATAAAATATGGTGTATTATCCTACCCAAATCGTATATGCTGCACAGGGTAAATACACACCAATGATGTTTTGTCAACAATAGAGCCTGCAACGTTTTCTGAATACAGAACATTTACCTGAGTAAATGGGTCTATAAATAACATATATGATTCTTTTTTTCCACTTACAGCGATAAAGATAAAAGAGTAACTCAAGATTCTTGAAAGTCAATATTATATGTTCCTGTAGTTTCAATATATTTCTTATAAATATTTTAGTGGCTTTATTTAGTTATCTTTCTTCCTGCAAAGTTGCTATAAAAGCAAATTATGGAAGAAAGTTATAGTTGTAAGCTTTGAGGGGAGGGATTTTTTTTCCCAAACATTATTTCTAATATGGTTAAAGTATGGATTATTTATTATGGGATTTAGAATTAGATTCAGACTAGTAATCTAAATTTTGTGGTACTGAATTTTCAGAGTGGAATTATATACCTCAACTTCCATTTGAGCTTTCCTGCCATTTACTCTACACTGACAACATTTGCAACCTTCACGGTTTGATTGCATTTGTATCTATGAAAAGTTCATTTTAGCATTGTTTAAATGGAAAACAAATTTCAGCTGGCAATGAATATAATTTGCACTGCTATGTTATTCTATCATATTCATTCACGCAGTGGCATTTGGTAACATTTGCATCATTCGCAATGGGGTTATGCCAGTGTTAATGAAAAGCTAAAGCAAATATTTATCCCTTTGTTAGTTTGAAAGTTAACATGAAAAATAAAAATCTGAGTCTAAATTTCTAGAATTGTTTTGTAACAACGTAATTTTTCAGCTATCCCTGTCCTCAGGACTTCCAAAGAGATTGCCTGGGTGTAATTGTGCTTCTTGTTTACAGAAAGGAGCAAGAAAAACTTAGATAAAATCATAACGAAAATTAGTGGTTATTATATCACTGCAGTTTCTGCCTCTACAAACACAAGAGTCTAACCAAATCTTTAATGTCAGCTACCTGTGTCAACTCCTTGCAGCACCTGGAGATATGCAAATGCATGGAATTAGCAGCTGCCTTTTTTTTTCCTCCCATAAGCATTTGCTTTAATGAACTCAGTGTCTCTGATGACCAGTTATGAGAATTATCTAAAAGTACATGGTTTGAATTTGGATACTCATTCCTGTACTTTGGTACCATTTTCAGAACACCTCAGTTCAACAAGGTTTTCTGTAAACTGCATTTGTCTTCTCCAAATCAGTGACTTTTTTTATGATTTTCCTTCTAAAATCTACATAACCAATGAAAAGTCTTTGAAGTTAATAAAATTAGTGTCACTCAACCACTTATAAAGTTCTCTGCTCCAGATATTCTGAAAGGCAACAAAAAGATATCCAATTCTTACTTTGTACTAGTTTTCATTTGTTGAAAAAGAATTAAGAAAATATTGAATTGTTGAAGTGGAAATATAGAGAGAAATGATCCAGTTGAATAAATCTGGCCACTATACCTTGCCTGAGTAAAAACCAACAAAACCAGTCACATAGTCAGTTCCAGTGGCAGCGCTGTAGTCTTTTCGAATGAAAAACTCTTTTGTTCAGACTAATCTTATTCCGTAGACAACAAACCTCATGAAAATATTGCTGATATATGGTATTTTGGGATAATTAGAAATATGTTTGTGAGAAGTCCAAAATTTATGTAATATAATGATATGCATAAATAGTAATGGTAACTGAATTGGAAGACAAAATAGCATATTCCAATTTTAAAACATCATATTTCAATAGTATTTTTTATCATTTCGCAGCTGTACACACATGGATAATATGTGGTCACAGAAAATACTACAGGACTGACAAACACAGGAAGTGACATCATTCATCAATTTAGTCTGCAGTAGGATCAAAACCAAATTTACCCTGTTTTCAAGGACAAGCTGGGAGGTTTCCTACCTTCGGCATAGAACCCGGTGCTTGGGAGATTACTGCCATACAGCAACAGGCCGTTCCTGGTTTTTTGTCACTTCCAATCTATTTGAAGCCATTTTTCTCTCTGCAGGAGACCATTTCTCAAAGACCACATTTTCTGAGTCTCTGCTCGTTCTGATGGTTGGGTTTCATCTGGGTGTTGGAGGGAGTTTTTTTAAGAGCTCCTGTTTTACTGACATTGTTATGCCTCAAAATAAGTGCCCAAAGTCGAACAGAAAATGGAACTGACTGAATGAGTATTAGGGGAAATGCAAAAATTACCTTCTATGTGTTATATATTACACTGTGGTAAATAAACACACACATGGAGTCTATCTATTTTTGCAACAAGGTCTACCATCAACTGTCTATGTATTTCATTGCACTGTACATTTCTGCAGGGTAATTTTGAAATTTTGCGATAGAAATATGTCTTTTAACTGCATTGCCTCACACTGGTCTTCAGTTAATTCCTTTTGATATACTTTGGGTGGTTCTCTTTTCATTAGGACCATCTCCAATTTAATTTCCATCCTTAAAAGTCCCTACTTGATACAATGCTCGTCTAAATGCAATTATTTGTGATCCACAAAGAATTATATTGCCTACTTTGCTGACCTCGTCAGTAAACAAAAGTACTGGACAGCATCACATTGAAGCAGCCTCCTACAAAGAAGATTCTGTCCTATTTCAGTAACAAATCATTTTACTAATTTCTTCTGGACTACATTTTCTTTCTTCCAATATTAAAATATTTTGGCCATGTGAAAAAATTTTGCTGATATACTACATATGTCTCCATCATATGTTTCACAGTTGTACTCTTCAGGAATTAATGTGGTGGGATTTGAGCACATTTGTTCTTAGCAAAATCAGGTCTCCCTTCCCTGGGTTTCCATAAAATGGTTTTTTAAAAATATGTCATAAAAATGCTATCTTATCTTCATTGGTGCCACAGTTTGACTGACATGTCGACAACTCAACATTTTTACTTTCTTTCTAATTTCACCACCCATTTTTTTAAGTAAAATAGTAGTGTATTTGCCCTTCTGCAGTCTTGTAGGACTGCCCTAGAATACTTGAACATAATTAATAATGGTTCAAAGATAGTTCTGGCTTAGTTAATCTCATCACATCCTGTCATCTTGGCTACGTCTAAGTTATTTAATATTCTCTAACCTGTCCTTTCTTTGTTCTGACCTGTTCTCCTAACTTTTGTTAAAATTAATTGTGTTAAAACTTAGCCGTTATAATTTAAGATGCAAAAATCACCTTTGTGTTCATGCAAATAATGTATGAAGGGAAGCTAGTCTTTGAAAAACAGGGGGTTTAAGCTAATTTAATTCCACAAAAAGGTCATACTGACAGCTGCAGCAACTAAAAACCAATCCCAATACAGATACAGGGAATGTAAGCTTCCCTATCCACCTATTCAATATACAGTGAGAGGAAAAGGTCAAAAGGGCCTTTCATTCTTATGGGTCTGCAAGATCTTTGATTTCTCCAGAATGTTGCCACAGTGCACTAGATAATTTATTGCTTTTTTCAGCATGGACATTCTGTCTGGAAAAATTGGTTTCAAATTATCAGTGTATGCGATATTTTCTTCCCAAAGTAATAACAAACATTAACTGCCACCAAGGGCTGTATTTCAAATGGCACATTGGATATAAAGAACATTTTAGAACAATGAGCAATTTGCCAGGAATATTTAATTTTCTCTACCGTCTTCTTACAGAAAGCCCCAAAATAAATGTTGCTGTGTTGCTTTTCCTCTCTTTCTGTTATCCTGTGGTCTCTGATATCTGGCTGTATGGTATCATGCAGCTGGGGAGAGCCAGCATGATTTGTGCTTTTATTATAGTCCTTTATGTAAGTTATTACTTTGCTTTTAAAGAAGGAGCATCACTCCTCCAATTAACCCAGCAGCACACTGCAGCCTAACCCCAAACCTGTGTCAGGGTGTATACTCAGTGGTTCTTCTGTCTAGTCCTCCCATCAAAAGTTAATCTTCACTGTTAGATCCTCAACCACCACATCACAGATAATTGTCCTTGTAGTTACTCTAAGGGGGACCTAATCAACTGCATCAGAAGTGGATGCCATTGGACAATACACCAGACAATCTGTTATTTTGGGAGTAAGAAAGCACCCAATGCATCGCTTGATCTAATTCTTCTGCGGAGGGAAGGCTCTGAAAATGCTAATGAGATTTCTACTTCATCTTTGCAGGTCATCTTCAATTTATCACTACGAAATCAAATCTTTTTGGAGCACCATCATTAACCTCCACTCGCTTAGGTACATCCATCAAGTCCTCATTCTGTTTATCATTATTATCAGGGAAGTCACTGCTCTTCAAACCGCTGTGACTATTAATTTCCTACACATTAGGACATAAACCCTATTTTATCCATAAAACTCAGAAAATCTGCAACATCCACAGGTTTTCATGGGGCATATAAATGAGTATTTTGTGACTTTACATTCTTTTGAAATATCATCTGTGGTAGTATATTCAGTATGTCCAGATAAGAAATCAACACTAGATAAATGTCAAACTTCCTTTGAATAAAAATACTAGTTTCTCTTCTCCGTTCTTAACTCTTCCTTTTAAAGAAAGTTTTAATGAAATATCTTGCATTTGAAAGATATTATGAGTAACTGATTCAGCAACCATGTCATCTATTCTCCACTGAGCAAGTGCCAATAAGCCCTTTTAATGTCAGTGAGTGTTGTGTGCATGCATTTATAATAGAATGTACTCCCACAGTAGAGATTAAAGGTTTTTGTAGAAACTGCAGGTCTATACACTCTTTTTCTGTAATTAATATCCCTTAAGATAGGAAAAAACTTCAACAATCTGCATGTCAACAACTAGTGGCAACAGAATAGGCTCAGCCAAAAAGGAAAAAAAATACTATCATCTTTTGACTTAATTGTTTAATCTCATTTCTCCTGCACTTCAGCATTCATATTAATTTGTTTTCAAACCATGAACTCTTTAAGCGCCTCCTATATAAAGATCAAACATTTCCACGTCATACAATCTGTTATACTATTGTAATTTGACAGGTTAAACATTGCAGGTATAATGGGGTATTTAGTACTAGGTGCAAAAAATTGCTATAGCCTATAGACAAGCACAAAGCACTCAAAAAATAAAGAAAATTCTAGGGTATTTATGATTGGAACCACATAGATCCAGTCACAGGATCTATGTCATGATCCAGTCACCCATAACAGCTTAGGATTATCTCGGTGCTCTGTGCTCCTTTCCCTGGGGATGCATTATACTCTATGCCCCATCACCCAGTTTTTTGATAGCTTAAGATTCATTGCAGGGAAGGAAGAAGGAGGGATCCTCCCATACAATATATTTTAAAAACACAAGAGGCACAATGTTCTGAGAACCACACTATAAAAGCAGAGACAGGAATATGAGAAGGTGTCCCAGGCAGACATAGAAAAGAGCCAAAAAGGTCTGAGGTGGACAACACAGCAGTTTTTGGAGGGGTGGACACACAAACTTGGGGACTGCTTCTCAGGAGACCAGTATGAGTTCCTTCCCTGGACAGAATGTTCTGATCAAAATGTGCTCTTGATTAAGTTACTATTATCTTCATGACAGTGGCCACTTGTCAACAGTGTAAAAACAAAGACACATAAACCATTTGTAGTGGAAAAGTGAAGGTGTTTACAACTCTTTCTATTACCTTATTCTTATGGTAGGAGAGGAAAGTGGTTATGTGAAAACGGAAACTGAAAACAGAGGTTCACCACATTTATTTAGGGACTTTTTCAAAGCTTCAACCAGGTAGCCTCAAGTGGATTTGAGAGAAGAAAAACACCTAGCCTGGCTGAGAGATACAACCATTTCCTGACTCCCTCACTCACTCAATTGACAGAGCATAGCCCGGTGTACTTCACCGGGGTGTTAAAGACTGAAAGCAAAGGGAGTACACTCCCTCACATCAGCACTAAGTGGTGAGACAAGTCAGCTTCAGTGAAGGCCCTGGGACTTCTATTTCCCAGCCTGTTAGATACTGTGCCCCTTTTCCAGATCCAGGCAGTGGCAGGGCTTAGTGCATGTACCAAAGATGCAAAATGCACACACACAGAATATAAGTACATACAATAAGACAAGTTGAAGAGCAAGGTCTTTACTGGCAGCCCCATTAACACAATCAGCACTTACACAATGGAGAACAACACAGAAAGCCTCATCTTGCTCCTCGTTTCCAGACAACGAAGGTTAAAACTCACAAGGACAACAATCTTGATTCACAAGGTTGCTGTCATTTCTGGATGATCACTAAATTTTAGCTTGGATTTCACATTTTTGGCCTCCAGATCTCACAGCTTTGGTCTCTACAGAAGCTGGTCTTTCAGGCTAATCCAGCTTGTTAAAGTTTCCCAGAAAATATGCCCACACACTCACACAGGCAGTCTTCTCTGTCACCTCTCCTCTCTTTTTTCCACATTTGTTCCTCCCGGATCCACTCCAACTACACACCCTGCTCCCCTTCCCCCAGCATATGGCCCTTCCTCTGAACACTCTATAACAATTTTTGCACATCCTCACAGCCCCCTTTCAACATTCCATAGTAAATTTCAGACAATCCTTCAAGCCCTCAACTACCAGACACATTTGCTCTTGCCAGTAAGGCTCGGCATAATCCTGCTTCCCCTTGTTCTCATCAGTTACAAAGCTCTAGTCGAATATCTTAATATTATATTGGAGTGGTTTTTTTTTCATAGCTTGTCAGTCCACGATATGAACACCTCTGTATTGCTTCCACTATCTGCCATTTCTCAATTTGCACTTCTGAGTGTTTAGTTTACTTCCTTTCCTGTCTCTTCTCTTTGTCTCTTAAGGTGAATAGCCATTAATCATATCTCTGTAACAGACTAGCTATTCTTGAATGCCTCTTATGTTCACACTAAGGTCTTCAATCAGTTGCCAGGCCAGGACACAGCACGTAACTTCAGCATGTAAATGATTGCAGTGACACCTGCCCAGCAGCTGGCTGAGGTTCTGGTTCATTAGAGCAATCCTTAGAGTAGGACTTCCATATATTTCCACGCAAGAGACTTCATCCTGTACAGGCTGAATATGATTCTAGGCTAAGACTATAAAAGGAGATTTCTTGTGTTCTGGTAAGGTTTGCACACCGGATGAGGACACCACTGTCAATAGAGGCCATTGTGTGGCTTTTAAGGGTAGACCGCAGCTCTCCACGGGTGAGATGTTGGTACACAGCACCACTATAGCTGGTTTTGCAGAAAGCATTAATGACATGTCTGATGTTACAGTCGTTACTTCAGTAGATCTGCAGGGATGCATAGATAACCTGTCAAAGACAGAGGAAGATTCTGTGGAAAAGATTTTTCTCTGTTTGGTTCTATGAGATTCTCAACATTGCCTTAAGAGCTACTCCCCAGAACAGTGGGGTTTAGCCCAATGCACTGACGTGATTACTCCTATCTCTATATCACAGTTTCAGCATAAAACATAAAAAAACACAGTGAATAATATTTCACAGATTGTTTCTTTGTTTCCTTTACCTTATGCAAATATGAAGCAACTAATCAGTTTCTAACATTCTCCTTCTTTTCCTAGCCCCTGTAGTAGTATTTCACCTATTGGTAATGCTACCAATTCTACAGGCCACACACTGTTATTTTAAGTATATCTTCCCTTACTTTCTCTCACTACTTTTTATTTCTTCATCTTCTTTTTTGGAAAAGTTGATTTGTCTGAGATACACTTTTGTATTTTATTGAAATAATTTAAAACTACATTAAGTATAAGGAAGAAATATTTTAAAAGGATAAAACCCCTCTCAAGTCTACAGTCCAATAGTCGTTGGCTTTGGCTGAAATATTTTTGGCTAACTTCTGTTTTATCTCATTAAGTTGCTTTGATTTTAACTGTATCATAGTGATATAAGTAGCACTTAATCAAATGAAGTGTCTCTACATCTTTCCATTTTAAGAAAAAAAAAATCTATAAGAGCCTTAAAAAAAGAATATTTGCAACTACAAAACTGAAGTAGTTGAATCTTGAGCTTTAGTAAGAAACAATTATCTTGTGAGGTTACACCTTAATTTGGCAATCTATTTCAGGGTCATTAAATTTTTCTTAAGATTCTGGTTTTTGTGCTGGAGGATGAAGAAATGTGATAGCTAATATGTGACTTCCAGCACACACAATAAGTAAATGAGCTGCATATTAGATGCAGTTATTTTTGTTTCATTTAGACAAATGCCATCTGAAGTATGCACTACCAAATAACGAATTATGGATTGAAATTCATATTGCTTGATAGTATGGGCACCTTTTATCCCAGCTTTCCAAGGTCAATTTCATGGTACCTTGGAAATGACCAAAGAAAGAATGTTCTACTATTTCAGAAGTACAGTAATGAAAAACAGTCAAGTATGCTGAAATTTCCACATTTTGAGGCATCATTGGACACAGAGATAAATATGTCCCTTTCAGTCAGGTTATGATAGTCTTCTGTTCTAGCAACTTAGAAATCTTCAGTACTTGCTACCTACTCTTCTTTCTGGAATCTGCTCTTTTTCCATGGCCTTGCCTCATTTTCGTCTCTACAGAATGCAAAGAAGTGCAGGAAGGAAATGTGGGCTTTTAGAGGGGAGGGGACTTTCTTCTACTGCAGGAAGAGAAAAAGATAATTGCTTGACAACGAGTTAGAGCTCAGGGAAAGACGCTGTAGGAAGAAAGGAATGTCTCAGCTGTCGTTAACACCTCTAGCCATCTCCTTGTACAAGCTGGCTCCCTCTCAGTTTGGCTTTTCCTTAGTCTAGGAGAGTTGTTCTGCCACCGAAGAAAGATTTGATTTTGTCTGCCTCACTACACAGCAAAGGAGGATTGAGTTGGCTCTGACTCCTTTAGCAGCGTCTAGAGAGCCTCTATTAATTAAATGTCCAGTGAAAGTGTTTCAGAAAATTTGTCCTTTGAATTACCGTTTCTGAACAACTCTTCTAGCATGATGCATCATCCACCATGAAGTCCACCGTGAAGAATCTATAGTTTTTCTCCATTAACTATGAAATGGGTTATGGCAATCATTGCTGATTTCTGGTACATAAAATACCTTTATTCAAGGGCCATAATAATGATGAGTCAACCATGATCTACTGTCTTCTCATTGTGGAAAACATTGAGCATACTTTTCTTTTAGGGGTGTATATCGAGAGTTGCTGATAAAATGTTACCAACCTAATCCCTTCTGTGGTCACTGTCTAGCCAAAGATATTATTTCACCAGCTAAAAGTATATAAATAGCATTTTCATTCAGGTCTAGGTCATGATCACTCCATCGGCTAATTCCGTAGGCTGTGAGTACATGTAAACTCTGTAGTCTGCTTTTGTTCATTACAAATATATGACATAAAATAATCCCAAAACACTGAAAGATAAAGTATACAACACTGAATACTGTTTTTTATAACTGGAAATAAATTTGGAACTTATATTTTGGCTCTTTTAGTGTCTCATTCATCTTTTTCATCTACTTGTATTATAGACCAACTCTGAATTCAAGATCATAAAAATTAGGATGTTTTATTAGTTAATGGAGGGATAAATAAACATTAGACGAAAAATCTCTATCCAGATCAGACTGTTAGCATTACCTCAATCAAAGTGTTTTATTTCAGCCCAAACCTAAATTTACAGAGCCCATTTCACTTCCAGTTATATTCACAGTGCTGAAAGTGAGCTGTCTAGCAGCAGAGACTGTAGCAAAACATACTTTGTTCTGGAAAAGGCAGTTCTTAACAATCAGTCAGTGTTTTGAACTCACTGTGTAAAAGGCACTGAAACTACAGTCAAATTACTTGGATAAAATGAAATGGTGAAATATTTAAATGGAAAGAAAAGATTATCCTGCCCTTATTTCTTGTAACACTTGGTAGACTACCCTCAAATTAAACTGAGTTGAAATGGGCATGAAGCCATAACAATTTGAGTTACTCCCTCACAAAAAGTATTGTATAGCCATTAAGACTAACTGGTTTAAATAACCAAATTGACAAGGTAAGGTTGGAGGACTGGCCTGTTTCACTGAGACTTTCTTAAAACTAGGAGGATTGGAAGGTCAGCAGTTAGACATTTTAGTAATGGATACCACGGAAAAACTAAACCAGAAAATTTCTGAAATGGTAAGAGATGGATTAACCTGGAATGCAGATGGGTGAAAGGGAACAGTGAGCCAGAAGAGCCCCAAACGTGCTCTTATCACACTAGTGTTGATGGACAAGCCACATACAGCTAGAGTTTTCAATTTCCTTAGTGTGCCATGTTGTGCTATATTAAGTGACATGGAATTTTTTACTGTTAAATCAAGATTTATTCTTTAGACTTTGGGCTGTGGTCTGAAGAATTTGGTAAATTCAACTCATGGGACATTGTATTGGTGTAAGTTTCCAATTATATAAATGCAATTTTCTAGTTGCAGCCAGCTATTTTCATTACATTTTGTACTGAAACTGTTCACCATTACCTTTCTCTATCCCAAAATATACATCTTTGCAGTTTACAAAAAGTAAAAGTGGAGAGAGTTCCTAATTTTTAAATTTCAAGATGTAGATACAAAATTGCTATACTAACCCTGAAAACGTGAAAATGATAAAAAGCCTTACCAATCTTATTATTGACATTGCTTGCCGTGCAAGAAACAGAATCTCTGTTGCATTGAGTTTTCCAAGTAAAGTTAATCAGAAATAATTGTATTTTACTTATAGAGCTGTGTTTTCCTAAATGCCAGTCTAATTCCAGCATCATGACTGGTATTTTTCAGGCATATAGATTTGGTTATAGATTCCAAATTTTCTAAGTCCTCCAACCAAGTCCCTATTCAACAGAGCCCAAGGCTGTGATTTATGTGAAATTCTCCACTGTTGGAGAACCCCTTCAGCTAACCAAGTCCAGCTGCTTTTCATCCCTTTTGCATCACCCATGAAAAACAAAGGTCTCAGAACTTCTGGAAATCTGATTTTTGTCCATTTGCTGCTTCTCTGTTAACTTGTCCCATGAATTCCATTAGCTGCATATTATGCAACTACATGTTATATTTTAGCATTTCTCTTGCTGTTGTTGTTCTATCTACAGCTGGGACTACATTCACTTTCTCAGATTTTTACAATAAAACACACCACAGTATTATCCCTCCTCTCTTCTTTTACTGTCAACTTGTTTGTTATGACTTTTGGTTTTTTACTTCAGGTCTTAGTTTGCTATAAGGTCTTGGCAAGTGTTTCACAGGATGTAGCTGAAGGGTGGCATGTAGTGTACACGTTCTGTCAGCACCAATAGATGTGTAGTCCCAGTGCTTAAGGAAAATAAAAAAATATTTAAACAGACACCGACGTTCTGTCAGCACTACTCTATCTGAGCTGAGCAACAAGAAGTGAGATTTTTGGTCAGCTAAAACAGCTAAATATCCTTCTTTCCCTGAAATACAAACACATAATCCATTTCATTATTGGGAATCACAACCAAAGACCATGAGGCAATAGTAACTCTTGATCACAACTGATTCAAAGTGGATTCAGAACTCTAAGTCACAGCCAAAAATTCCTCAGCCATAGCACTGCCTTTCACCTATATATTCAAGCCTTCCAGAACATGTCCACCCCCTCAGTTAAAAAACACCCCAAAAACATTATTTTTTTCTAGTACACGAAGTTTCTCAATAAAACCTGATCTAATAATTTCATGTAGCAGATTCCACAGTCCATAAGCAGTCCTGTTGATGAGGTCCAATACAAGGTTTTACACATGACTGCTTACCCATAATCAAAAGCCAGGCTTGCTGAGGAAGGTGGGGAGGATGACATTTTGATTGTATGAGGGCTCTAATTTTTCATAAACTTGACAGATAGGAGAAGGGAGATATGAGAAATGGAAGTTAGGCTGATATGGCAACATCTGGAATACAGAGAGAGTCAGCAGCCTTTGGATGAGATTTCCACCTCAAATAAAAGTAAGAGGGCTGAATAAATCAAATACACACTGTTTAAAACTAGCAGGGGCACTGTAATCTTTTACTTCCACAGCTTACTTGTCCTTTATGGACGTGAATTAAACGACCTAAGTCGATATGAAGAAACTGTGTGAGATAACCCAAAAAAATCCCCTAACATTTCCAGATGCAGTAAGGTAGTTTTTGATAAGGGCTTTTGAGCCAGATATATACAAACAAGCAGCAAATATTGCCTCCAGCACTACATAGTTGTTCTGACTAGCTGTACACTTACTCATTCCTCACAACTCCAGGGCCTTCTTTTATATGTGAAATTTAATACAACAAGAATTAGTGCTGTTTAGCACTTCAGGAATCAAGGAGCAAACTTTTCTAATCAAGGAATTATGTTTCCAAACTGAGGACAAAAGACTATGGGAGAAATACAAATGAGCAAAAGTCTACTGATACGATGAAGAATGTGAACTACTCTGCCTGCTTGGAAGGCATGAACCACTCTGCCTGCTTGGAACAATCTCCACCACCCTCTAATCCCAGATTACTGTTGAACATAAATGAGGTAAAATACCTCATAAGAACAGTGATCTCAAAATCATTTCACCACATCAGCACAGTTATCTTAGTTGTGTAACTTCTCCATGCTTTTTCCTTAAAACACTTGTATGGAGAATTGTTCTAAAAAAGTAAATTAAATAAATAATCACATCCTCCCTAACCTTTTCATGTTCATTGTTAGAAACATCCCACAGTAATTAAAAAGGTGAAAACTGGATCATGATCTATTTTTTTAGAAGGCTGTTTATGTCATAGTTCCACGTAAGGTGTTGAGGTCCCTAAGTAGCAGAGCCCGATGTACAACCTGGAATCTACATATGTGAGCTCCCCATCTCATAGCTGAAGCAATGTACCTGTCTGTGGACAAGGCTTACTCCCTCAAGCATACCACCACTGTCGTTTTTAGCTTGAGGTGTTTCACTTCTGAATATTTCTGTTAGTACAAAGAAAAACAGCTCATATCTGTTTGCAGCTGAAATTTGTATCTAAATGTAAATATGTCCTTAAGGTAGCTGGGATTCATAGAGATTAAATGCAGAAGGAACTGTTTAGTCAGCTAGTCTGGTAAACTCTTGTATTTCATCCAGTTCCCCTTTGCATGTCTGAGGGACAGTAGGTAGCCCACAGTGTCAGGAAACACAGTGCAACTAAACTGATTATGTGCATACGTGCCTGCAGTTGCAGGCAGTGGAATCAGAAGGAAACAGAAGAACTAGGTAGGGGGTTTGCAAATTCCTAGTTTTCTGAACTCTGATATGGGTTCGCCTAAAATTTTGATATGAAAATTTCACTTCAATTTTTATTTCTCACCCATCTCAAATTATGGTAGATCATATATTCTCCTGGTGACAATTATCATCAAAAAAGATGGGCCCGTTGCCCTGATTGGAAAAACATTTACACAGACTCCAAGGGCAGCAGAACGCAGTAGGGCACCCTAATATTCCTATTGTTCTTAGACACATTTTTTGCTCAATCTCTTTCCTGCTAAAAGAGACACAGTTTAAACCAGTTTGAGCATTTCAATTAGTTGTAGGGTTAATGGCTTTTTCTATTAGTAGTATATTAATGGTAGCACCCTGTATCTTATAATCAAGATTATTTTGTGAATTCCCTTTAGCTTCATATAATTCCAGAATTATTCTTTCCACTGGGCAGAAAAATCTCCAGCTATTTTTTCATCTAACTGCCAAAAAAACATTAAAAATCTGTAGGAATAAATGTAGCTTGCTCCCCTCTAGTTTACACACAGGAATCAATCAAATAAAGGCCGGGTGCTTCTTGTGTTGACCAAGGAAAAAAAAAGATTCTTTTTTTTGTGTGTGGGATTGGGGATCCGGGGGTGACTTGAAATGTTTCACATCTTTGGTCAATAATGTGCACTTTTGTCTTTAGGGATCTGTGGAAAAAAATTAAATCAATGGAATTATTTCATTTAGAAAAGCACCTGCTGCACAAAAAAAAAATTCATCAAATATTTTTTAATGCAGTAGCTAAATATTTATTAATGCAGTAGCTAAGCATTGCAGTCCTATTGCCATGATACATTATGGTGGTTCCAGTGGCTCACGTATCAGTTACAGCTTGACATGTCAGAATTATTCGTGCTAGGAAACACCTATGGAGGTTCCAACGCGAAACCAAAAGATCTGGGGGGATACTCAGGGGATTTTTAACAGGCTATAATACTTCAGCCATCCATACTGTCTATAAACCAGCCCAAGATGGTAACCACAGAAAGGTGTTGCCACCTACTGACTACTCAATAGGGTGCATGATATTTTGGTCTGCCCAGGGCAGTTCCAGCTGTGTGGCCACCTGTGTCAGCCAGGTACCAGGGCATCCACTGCCACGTGCAGCCATGTCCAAAAGGCCAAGACCTGCATGGTAGCCTGTGGTCACCCCAGAACTGGCAGCACAGCAGTAGCTTGTTAGAGTGTCCATACTATGGCTGCTAAAGCTGATCTCCCAATGCCACAGCAAAATTTCCCCACCTATCTTTTTAAGTATTGACCAGAACTCACGTCAGGAAGGAAGGAAGAAAAGAAAGGGAGGAGAAAACAATAATCAGTGACAGAAACCAAGACATCGCATTTGAAGTTTGCTGGGTGCACAAAATCAAGGAGTGCCAGGACACAGTCCCAGGCACCACAACCTGACTTATCTGTACAGTTAAATTTCTAGGACAGACTCTGGAATACTTCTGTCTGGTAGAAAGGAGCTTTCTCTCACTAGGCAGTGTTCATGTGTTACCATGATCCAGAGCCCACAGCAGTTTGGATATGAACACCTGATTTTAGGATCGGAGAGAATATTTATTGATACTGGCACATTTAACCTGTTTCTTTTTGTGTAAAGGCAAGAATTAGCCATAATACTCTCTAACCTTGTAGGACAGTTATTCCCTTCTAATCTCCATATATATTAGCAGTGACATAATCAATATCTGCAGCAGATTAATGTAAAGTTCTTTGCATTCTATTTTGTCCATCATACATAATGTTACACAGACTAAAGGTTTCAAATGTATTATAATGCGTGATAACAACACACATGGAGGTGTTTGGCTGATCTTCTTGATAAGAAATATGTGTTGCAAAAGCTTTCAAAATATCACTGCTAGTCAAGTTGTTAAAAAAAATTACCTAGAAAGAAATTATCATATTTCATGTGATGATTTTCAGTTTTTCTGAATGTTTACTTTAGCACATGCTCACATAAAATGAATTTCAAAAACATATTTATTATGAAACTCAAAGGCTAATTCTTCATGAATTTCCACAAAGCCTGCATACTTATCTCACACAAAGAAAGGTACATAGGACCCAATTATTAAATAATCTTCCAGATGGTAGAAAGAATAAATAGAGTTTAAAAAGGTAAGGGGAGGGAGGGGGCAAGGGGAGAATCTGAAAAAAAATCAGAGAACAAATATATATTTATGAATACCTCACAGGGTTCTAATGTGAACAAAAAAAATGAAACTGTAATCTTAAATTATTTGATTCACTGCACATCACTGCCCTGTCTATAACAAGTAGTACCTAAATGTTCATTGAGTATAACTTTAGTTGCTATAATTCTCTGAGAGATTTTTGACTGGTATTTTTTTGTAAATAACTCTAACAGAAAAGAAAATCAATTGAGGAAAATAGAGTCCTTTTGTGCTGAAACTAACTACCAAAAGCATTCAGTTCTGAATATCCAAATCGAATTTTGAATATTATTTGTGTATGTACTGGGTTAGTTAAATGGAGAGAACATGCTGAAATTACCAGGCATCCACCTTTTTTTTCTCTTTCACCTTTGCTCACTTCAGGAACTGGAACTTAATCAGTGTGACTAATTAAGACCTCGGTGCTTTGCATACACTGTATAATGGAATTTTCCTTCCAACTGCAATTTGAAAATAAACATCAGCCCCATAAAAGTGATCTCATCTTTAGTTTGGAAAGAAGCATAGTAGCACTGGCTTGTGATATAAAACCTTGTAGTCCCCAGAGAAACAGGCATTATCAGAGACAAATTCACCTTAAGATGGGATGACCTTTAATAAATGTTGAACTGTCTGCTATCTCTCTCCATCCTATCACAGAAGCAGAGACTCCTAGGGCTATATTCCCTTAACTGATGTAGACATCTAGAATAAAAATCAATTGCTCACTCACATCTGGTATCTAGTGCAGTTGCACTGCCAGTGTCCTATTTGATCCAGCCTCTGAAGGTTCCTCAGGAAGGGCACAGATGTGCCACAGGTCCTGTATTGTGTGTTACAGCCCTGCAGTGGCATCCTAGACATCCAGAGACATTTTCAGATGACACTAGAAATTGGTGTGTACACAAAGACCTCCTCAGTTCAGCTGACCAAATGACTGTTTACTTTAGGATGAGCCAAAAAGATTTCTGGATCTACAAACTGATTTGATCATAGGCTTGCTTCACCTCCCTAAATATAGACTGGAAAAATGAACAAGACTTACTAGAACTGTCATATTAATGAAGTATGCAGGGATTTCCCACAGTTCATCCTATAAAATAATAATAATCGGATTTTCATTACGGTTTGGTTTTTTTTATAGTAGTTCAAGCTTCAAGCTTTTCTACTTTTTAATTTTTTTTTTTTTTTTTTTAGGCAGGATGATCAGGCAGAAACATGTAGTAACACATCTGTTCTGATCTATATGCTGCAGCTCTCTCTAAGGATCAGGCCTCTCCTGACACCATCAGCTGCCTTTGCAGTATAGTCTTTGTGTCCATAACATTACATAAAATGTAACAGCTCGTCCAGCTGGTGTGGTACAGCTCACATCCATACAGCTAAACACTTCCAGCTTCCCAAGAAAAGCTGGCTATGTACAACTTGCTTCATGAGAACAGCCCTGGCCCAAGCTTAAACTCTTGCAGCCTGAACCTTAACAGTATGGATATTTTAGTCCTAGAACCTAGGTACCAGACTCTGGTACTGTTTTACTGGGACAGCTATATCAAGAGGACCAGTGGGAACTGGAATAAGAAGTGCCTTGCTGGATCAGAGTGTGGTCCATGAGCCCAGTGACATGAGCCCTACTTCTCTACCAGTGACAGCAGGAGACATTAAAGTACAGCCTTGACCACTTTCTATATCCCAAATCCCTCATATTCTCCATTATCCAAAATTGTTTTATTAGATTTTATCACCATTTTGGAGCAGCTTCTAGAATGTTTGTAGACATCTTCCTTTTCAGAAGACTGCTTTATGTTGTTATTTTTATTAATTCCCTCATTTTCATGTTATTCTATGTCTTAAATATTCAAGAATAATGTCAATATTTGTGTGGTAGATTCATCTGGTCCACTGTCTCCTAAGACAATGTTGAACCAAATTCCTTAGTGAATAAGTGTTAAGGAGCAGCTCTCCCATTTATTCTTCTTGAATCAGGTCCTGTGTCCCAAGACACAGAACTGCACCTTTTCTTGTGTGGTCTGAATCAAGATTTTCCAGGATGCAGTAATTTATTGCATTCATCTGTTCCTGATGAGGCTCTCATCCAGTCAATATGCAGGTAGCTTAAATCACTGACTATCAGCACCTCTTCTAAAGCTGCATTTACTGTAATCTTATTTAACATATCCTGATCTCTATCAAGTTACAGCACCAGAAAAGCACTACATTTTTACTGTTGGAGTATGGGATTTCCATCTGCCTGTAATTTCCTATATTCCCGCAATATTTTATGCTGCAACACTTTATATTATCTTTTATGTACTGTGTCTGTACATCTCAGTCTGTCATGCCTGGAAAGTTAGCACCAGCATCTCCTACAGAGTTCCAAAAGTCCCTGGGATATTTAAATCAGTATTGTCATTTGATGCCGAGCATTCATTTCCTCATCTTATTCTTAGGATTCCAGATTGGTGTAGAAGCACTTAAAAGTTTTGCCCTTGCACTATCACTCAAGGCCACATGTACCAGTCCACTGGCACTGTAGGAGGTGTCATTTGCCTTCCATATTTACAATGATTGCGCTGTTTATTTCCCTTCTGGTCCTTTCAGAGACACATTGAGCATTAGTCTTGTCCCCCCTCATCTCTGTTTTACTGAAATAAAAACAAACAAACAAACTTCACCCTGAACTGTGCATTTCTACATAGACTTTTCTACACTGAATTTAAAGAATTTGTACCTAGCAAGTTCATTGGACTGAAAGTCTTAAAGCAACCTGATTAAACCAATTTATAAATCAAACCGTTGTACTCCTCAGAGTTATTTAGAGAGAATTTTTTCTAGTTTTAGTTTGTGAAAAAATATCCTTTTCTATTGGAGATTACAGGTGAAAAGTAAGACTTTTTCCTGATTCTTTCAAAGAAAAGACAATCTATTTTTATTAAGCTTTGACATTGTTTTTAAATCCTTCATAAAAACTTTCACATAAGGCACTTTATTTCAATGTTATTTTTATGTTTTGAATTAAATTTATTAAAAAAAAAAAAAAGAAAACCCATTATGTTCAGCCTCAATTGAATTTGAATAACAAGAGAACAGCAAGAGTGACTGAGGCCTGAATTCTGCCACTCTGGTGGAACCAGCTTTTTTATTTATTACTCATATTGAAATCAGTGAATCTATTTCCCACCACCCTCCCACCAAAAAAAAGTACACTTAAAATTACATATCTGTTTTTCGTTTAATCTTGCTCCAGACAGGAAAGTCTGAAAAATATGAGTTGAAAAGTGACATTTTCAATCACAGCTGTACAATTCAGTGAAAGACAGTACAGTTCTTCAACCAGAATCTCCCCCTTTTTTAAAAACTCTTTCCTAAGCCCTCCAGCATATTAAGTACACTGGTCTTGGAACCTGTTAAAATTTTGAGTACTGATCTCCACTAAATTATGTGATCGGGGTTGAAACTGAATGAATGATTTCATGTTCAAAGACCTGAGAGAATTGACATAGATGAGCATTAGTTCTTGCACTCACACAAATAGTTACAATTTCTTTGTTTTCACTATTTTCCATACTGACAGACATTTACCCCTTGGGGTCCACTATTATGTGCAGAGTGAGTGGTTTAGCTTTGTTTCCATTAGTATGAGAGACAAGAGAGTGACACTGTGCAGAAAAGAAAGGCAATACTGAGGAGGATGTTCAAAACAAATCCAATTTCAAAGGTCTGTGATGCTGAAATGGAAAAGCCTCTGTGTGTGTTTGTGTATGTGTGTGTGTGCTGGCGAATGTATGTTCCATTGCGATATGAGGTAAAAGGCATTTCAAGTGCTCCCTGAATGACAGTGAAGGATTGGAAAGCAATGACATTCTAATCATTGCTGCAAATGTCAGCGCAAGAAGCCTGTGGGTTGTGGGTCCCCAGTGCACAAGTTAACAGCTTTACAGTAAAATCACCAGGGATCAATTAAAAGAAAACTGTTAGTAATCTTCATGCATCCTATTGCTGAAATGCCTGGGAAAAAAGGTCTAATTATAGTCCTAACCTTTCCCAGTGGGCCATGAATGAACTTCCCAACAGGCCATGAATGAGCTTCCAAATATGGCATGGAATAAGAAGGTAAAAAAAAGGCACAGTGTGTTATTTTCACATATTTGGGGTTTCTTATGCAAGGCACTCAATAACACAGCTGGTGACCAAGTAAACTGAGCTGAAACGAGTGAATACAGTGTAATGCTTACTATTGAGTAAGCAAGAGCTTGAAAATAAAAATGAAACCAAAAATGAAGTGTGATAGGAATTCAAGTTTGTTAAGAGACAGAAGTCAGTGTCAACATGAATAGTATGAGCAAGGATTAGATGTAAAAGCACAAATTGCATAGAACTATGGTGCTAATAACTTTTGTGGAACTTTCTGCATATTAATTTTACTCAGTATCATGCTTCATTTAAGCAATGTTTCAAGCCAATGTGAAAAAAGGAGAGAAATGATTGAAGACTTTTCCAGAAAATTTGGATATTACAGGATTTTTACCCAGTAACTGTCTGAGGTGGAAAAAGACCCCAATCTAACTTGCTTTCATCCACTCACAACCTCAAAAATCATTTTGCAGTCAGGATAGACCACGGAAAAGGAAGGGTCTAGTGAGGACACACTCTTCCTTTGGCCAAGTGCGGCAATGTCTTGAAGCTGATTTTCATGCAGACAAAGCATTTCCTATTCCAGAGGGACAAATCTGCCTGGATCTATCAGCCTTGCAAAACCAAGTGCAAACAAACTTTTGAAAAATAGACACAGTAATGAAATGCATGTTGGCAATAAGCCACTACATGCTATTACCATACAAAACCTACTTTAATAGGTCTTGTAAGGTAACACAATACCATACCTTCAGGTATGTCTCTTTCCCTGCCTTGGGCACCCTCTGGGGTATCTCTGTTCCACCTGAGCAGAAACCAGAGCTAATGGGAGGGTTGCAAGAGGGACACTTTTCTAATTCTCTGATCCAGGAAGATGGGAGTTGAGAAGAGCAGCTTCCATATGTAGGTTTAAGCTCCAGTCCTTCTCTGTTAACATCATGAGACAACGTTCAGCTGTTCAGAGATGGGGGGGGGGAAGCTATATCCTCGTGGGATCTCAAAGACTTTTACCTCAGGTGTTGGCACATTGACTTGTTTTGTGAAGCTATGAGCTTATTCTTAAACAGTATTGACAGGAAACAGCAGATGGCCAAATTGCTTGCAAATGCTTTTATATTATGGTTTATATTCACCAAGACACTTCCATGCTGGCATGAGCAATGTCATTTTCTTGTAATGTTTGGAATTAGTCCCTTGGGTCACCAATTCCCAGGCATTACCAGATGATAACTCTAAAACTGTGATTACTTAAATATTTTCAAATCCTGAAGTACTCTTATAAGGATATAATTTGCAGCCATGGGAGCCTTGTTACAGTGTTGCTATCCATACAAATATCACTAGAGTTGTGTTTCGACTCTCCATCATATACCCCCTGGTAAAAGAGTTGATAACTGGAAAGGAAAAATTTCTTTAGGCTGAAGCATATTTTATAAGATCTTGATCAAATATTGTTTCTCATTTCCCTTTAGAAGAAAAAGACACTTATTTTTAAAAGACACCAGTTATATTTAAACTAAAGCAGACTGATTTGAATTTCTTATCAATTGTCTTAGACTATTTTTGACCTTGCAAAAGAGAATAACACACCTTTTGACACTCCACAAGTATCAAAATATGCACAAGGGAATTATATATTCAAAACCCACTAACATTCAATTGTCCCCATCTCTTCCATAAAACTTCACTGCTGTTAATTTCACAGATTTTATAGATTCATGCTGAGTATTTTATTTGAAAATCGCAAATTATTTTCACCCATCTTCCTATGTAACTCTTAACTAAATCTAAATATTATCCAATTCATACTTGTCTGGAAATATATAACTTAATGTGCAACGTAACATACAACTGAAGACTCACAAGTATATATTTTTTGGTAAGATATTGCCTTAAACTTTTTGCATTAGGAATAGCATTTTCCAGTATTCTGCAGGTTTTGGTGCATTTAGTAGTTTAGATTACTTTTTACTAAGTAGTGTGACTATATTTTAATCTATTAGAAAGAGAAAATAAATTAGATGGAAGAACATTTATTTCCTCTTTATATGTAATTTATTAAGACCATATAAAAAATTGAAATCAACTGCATTTTAAGAGGATTTTGTCTTTAGCATTGATCTTGATACCTATTCAGTAAATTTCTGGAAATCTTAATGGCTTCAGTGCTTTAGACTTATATGTATAGAGTAATGCATTACAGAGTCATGGCCCAAATCAGAATGTTTCAAATAAACAGAAGAAAGAGAAGTATGGAACAACAAAAAGAATCATGCAGTAAGTAAGCTGCTTGAACCAGTAATAGCATGAGTAGTGATATCAGAATATTTGATAAAGTACATAGGACATTTAAAAGTAAAAGTCTGTACAGGGAAAATATTCATAAACAAAAATTTAAATAATTACAAAATCTTGCAATGCACCTTCATAAAAAAACCAATAAAAAAATATAAGCCAGATAGAATGGCATCACTGAAAAGAGGTATGTAAAAGCATTGCTAACTTCCTGCTAATAAATTCTGACATAACACCAACAGATCTACCAATAAACTAGCTGTGATATATTGAATAGTATCTAGATATTAATATGGAGTAGTCATTCCTCACATCTGCAGGAATGCCCATGCTGATACATCTGAAAAGGTTCTAGTTTCAAATGTTAATAAAGTTCTTCTGAGAGTTTATCAGAGTAGTTCCAAATTTTTGTCACAACACCTCATTTTACCAAAGCTGAAACACTGTGTTGAACACATCTTTTTAAAAACCATTTCATTAAGAGGTTTTTTTGAGGTTTTTGATACCTGCATTTTATTTAGTATGCATGTTGGTTTGATTTGGATTTTTTTTTTTTTGGTTGGTTGGTTGGTTGGTTGGTTGGTTTTTTGGGGTTTTCCTTTACAAGACCTGGGAGGTCTTGGCATTTCTTTCAAGCTCCAGAAAACAGCAGCAATAGGGAAGCCAGAGAGGTCTGGCTCCTTTTTTCAAATTTATATTTGAAAGACGGACTTGAGAAGGCTCTCTCACAAACCCTGCCTGAATTAAAAACATCTAGATATAACAAAATAACATTGCTTCTATAAGTGGCAGCACAAATCTCTTCAAGCTGAAAGTTCAGAAGGTTTTCTTGTCTTGATAACCACCTAAAGGACAGTGTTCTACTCTACAACTCTCTTCATCCCCTCCAGGGAGCTGAAGCACTTTTCACTTTTTTTTTTAATCATGTCTTCTATGGTGGGTGTACGAATAACGTGCCTCGCCTGTGCTCTGTGCGGTCTTTCTGCACCAGCCTCTATACCACAGCACAACATAAACAAACTAAGCTGTGGGGAAGGATTTAGCTAAACATCATTAAACTTAGAAGAAATTTCACTGTAACTCCCTCCTGATACAGGATGTCCTCGACTGTATTTATCTGTTCCGGAAATGAGAAGTACAGAAAATAATTCATTAAAAAGTGATAAACTGCATTATCCTCCAGCAGTTGATAAATGCCATGATTCCCAGCTGAGTGTAGCATATCTGTAATGGAGTGTGGGGGTGCAGGCTGTGAATATCTTTCTTATTCATTTTGAGGTTTATAAAATGCCTACATCCACAATAGTGAGGTTTTATATACAAAAATTAAAGGCATAAATTTCATACACAGCCCACAGTGGGACGTGCTATGTAAAATGACTGCTGCTGCTGCAGCTAGAAATTCATTGACAATCCAAGCAGGGGTGTAATGTAAGACGGAAAGGGACCAATTGACTGAAAAACAGAATCAAGTATCTAAATTTCCTCTCAAAAGGATTATCCACAGTAGCGTAGTTTTGATTCTGTACCAGGCTCAGGAGCTGGCTGAGCTGAAGCCGTGGTTTGGAATGACAGAAGTAGATTAGGGTGACTAAATGTTGCTCAAGGTTCTTTGCATGGGAGGTTTACACTAATCATACTCCGCAACAGATTAATTGCTGCATCACTTGAAACACTACTTTATTTTCTCAAGTTGCTACCACCAAAGGATAGACCAGACACACATGGAGGTCTCAGGCAATGGCGAGTCAGGAAGGAAAGTGGGACAGCCAGGAGTACAAAATGTTTCAAGCAACAAGAACATCCATAAAAAGAGAACCTTGTAAATTGTGTGGGAGAAGTGAGGCAGGACACAATGGGAAACTGAGTGTCAAATAAAATATAGAAGAGAGACAGATGGAATATGGGTGGCATAAACACACTGACTGCCGAGCAGTCAAACTTGGGAGATGCAGTGCCGAAAACAAATGTAATGGAAGAAGAGGATGGGAATGGAGAGACACTAAAATGAATCTATAAGATATCTTGTGGATATAATGAGTCGGAGAAGTAGGTATTAAAAAGAGGAATTTCCTCCTACATTTGACAGTAAAGGAAGTGTGACCTCTACAAAATGTCAGAATCTATATATATAAAAAACCTAATATCCCATGGATGCCTCATGAACAGTATTCAGGGCATTTCGTCTGCGTGGATTTATTTTAAATTGTTGTCCTGATATTTTGAGGACTCTGCAAACTTCTTTGAGGACTTCAGCCAACTAATAACCTAATCTGAGAAACTGAACATGCTTATGGGCAATGGACAAGTGCAGAGACTCCAAAGGAATCTGGTAGAGTGCTGCAAACAATTTAATTTTTCTTAGATAACACCTGAAAGTTTTCATGGAAGTGTAATAACTCTTGCACATTATTTATTTAGGAGATTTACCTTACCAGAAGCCTTTACAAGATCTACCCAAGGCCTCTTGGATTCAAGCTGAGCTATATGGTCTCAATGCTAAAAAGTAAAAAGAAAACTAGAGTGGCAGACTTAGGCATGAGCTCTTGGCAAAAATTCATTCCTTAATAGGAATGAATATTTCTACTGTATTTCTACCTGCCTGTCATCTGAGTCAAAGTGAGCAATTGGCAGTACCCCTCCAAAACAGAAAGTAACATTTAAAGCTAAAGAATTCACAACCTTCTTTAAAGAAAATAAATGACTTAACTATCCAAACTTAAATGTGTTCCAAAATGCATTGTCTGTGAACCAAGGAATCAATCAAACCATATTTCCGACTAATCTGTGTCATACATTTCTCATGTCATCTATTCCTTATTGCAATACCACATCCTATGTTAACACCCTTAGTGCATTGCTTCCAGATGCTTCTCATGTCAACAGACAATATCTTTGTTTGTTTCCTGTGCCTCTCAGAACTCCTTTCCCTGTTTCCTCCCATGTGCACTACCTATGTTTTGTCTTCTATCTGGACAAGAGAGAATATCCACTACAGCTAATCAGGTGCTATGTGTATCCCAAATGATCAGCTAATGTATACATATAAACTGACAAGGGATTTGCTGAGGTATAATGGATAATGGTTGAATTCACCCTGTCATTCCCACAGGGAGGTACAATAAAAGAACATAACATTTTTTCAGGCATTTAACACAGGTTTCAGTGTCATAAAAAGACATCTAAATTTAGATATTCAAATTTAGGTACCTAGGGAAATGCGATATCTTTCAGCCTCAATTTTAGTCAATGGAGATCTTATCTTAACCAGGCAGCTGAGCCTAGAAAATGATCCAGCTGACAAATTTGTATCTGGGGACACCAACCCTCTCCCTGGACTTCGTTAACTGAAGTGCCTCAGAACATAATTCTGTGGTCAGGGGTCCACCACTATTTGTGAAGCACTTGGTCACCACGTGGGTTAGGCAAACTGGATAGAGGCACTAGGAAAGACTGTTCTGTAGCGGCAGGAGGAAACTAGGCTGGGTATATTATTTTATACAAAAAGGCACTGGACAGCAGTGCACGCAATTGAATTGAGATGGGGTCTCCACTGACTGTACCAGGAATTTAGACACCCACTCTCTGTAGATACCAACTATGCTAACACACTTATATTTACATAGTTAACCTCTAGCTGAATGTCTCCTTTAATGTCCTTGAAAATTGGCCAGGTTTGGCTGGATTGATGAAAGAGTCCCTGTGGAGAATATCTGATGACATAAACCAGTCTAAAGCTTTGGTTTCCAAGGTCTGCAAAACAATCAGCAGAGAAAGCACTCAAAATCAGAAAATGTCAGAATTCGAGTTGCCTTAATCTGTCTCTCTCAAGTGAATACATGATGGTATATTTTTTAATTACATAGTCACATTTTTTTTCCCAGAGGACCTCTACTTCATTCAGTGTGCAGATGAAACAGTGCTCATTTAATGAGCAGCAGTTCAGTATTTTGTTTTCTCCTTATTCTTCACTGTGCAGCTCTAGGCCTTATTTATTGCACACAATTATAACACTGCTCAGAAGACAGAGTTATTAATTTCCTCATGGGCTTTTCTGTGTAACTCATCTCTACAATGCATTCATTTTCACAGCATTCTTTCAAAACACTTCCTCTATTCACAGCTGAGATGCTATGCTTGGAGAGATAAATGTCCACAGTACCCATAGATTTGAAGTGGCCAATTTAAGTCACTAAGCAAATTATTTTTTTCAAGGACTTAACATTGCTTCACAGTTATAAGCTCTGTACACACCCCTGTTGGTATCATCCTTGTACAGAGTGCTCATCATTCCTGCAAATCAGATGCCAGGAATTAGCTAAGTACTTGTAAAAAAAAAAAATAAAATCAGTAAACCATCATAAAAAAAAATATTGGCTTGTGTGCCTTGGTTAGCATTATAGGCTTCTTGACAAATCTACCTCAGTTTTCCATTGATCTCCACCAACTTGCTTATTCTCTGTCCCATTTTCCTTATTGAGTTAATCTTAGTTTTCCTCCTGACTTTCTATTCAAACTCAGTCTCTTAAAGGAAACACACGGCACCAGAAGTCACTAAAGACTTCTCAAAGCCTTGGTAAAACTTAATTTTTTCTTCAATGCCTAAAAAAGGCTGTCTGAGGCAGAACTTGGACACAGACAGGAAAAGCGTCAGAGGTACAGGGTGTCTAGTGCTGTCTGTGCCATGCTGGACGGGTGTGTGTGTGGCTGTGTCGGTGTGTGTGTATATGTATGAATATACATATTCATATATTGGTGTGTATGAAGTACTATTAATTCTTCTCCCATCTTTAGCACTTCACCTCAGTAGGTGCCATAGGAATTTGGCAAAGCAAAGAAGATGACAGTAACTCCTTGACAGTCTCCAGCTGTCTAATTCCCTGAACAAACATGTATTTTGTCTATGCATATAGATGGTCTTGAGTAGCCCAGTCCAATCTTTTGTTTCTTCAGCTCTCCTGCTTCTTTTTGTCTTTTCCACCCTCCTCACTTACATGAGAACAGCTTTATTGCTGTCACCAAGGTAACCAAACACAAGACCTGACTCTGTTCAGCACAGTCTACAACTATCATGTGCCTCCCATGACATTTCAACTGAGCGATATTTAAACGATGCTAGGAAATCAAGAACCATTTGGTGTCATTCCCATGAAGCTGGTGTAAGAGGATATTGATTTTGCAATTTGATACTGATAACCCTCAGCACTTTCCATCACTACCAGCCATGGATATCTCTCCCACATCTCAAACAGCTGCCTTTTGTTTCAGGCTCCTTCACAAAGAACTGTCTGTTTCCTTTGGCACCATCCTTTCTCCAGCTTTGGCAAGATCCATTAAATATGGAGCTTAATATTATGAACATCATATCAAATGGCAGCTCACTTAGGCCTCTTCCGAAAAACAGACATACCCTCAAAAAAATACAGATCCTGAGAGTCTTCTATAGAGTATCTCTAGGGACACTTACAAATAGTGGAGCAATGGACATATTTTCTTCAAGAAAAAAAGAAGAAAGTTTTCCATATAAAGAGACAATTCTGACAGGATTGCAAACATAGTGCTTTAGCATAGCAATCTTTGCTGTCATGTAGAAAATATTGTAAATGTAGAATAGAAATGAGATTATATTAGAAGTGAGAGTGATGAACAGTTTCCATGACTCCATGCTAGCTAAACCCTGGTAGATAAAGTCTCAGAAATAAAAGCCCTCAAACTGAGAGAATGTTGAAACTAGGAGCAGCAGCTTTCCACAGTGAATATAAATAATGAATGCTGATTAATGAACATGCTAAAAAAATAATGAGTAAAGGTAGACATCAGTTATATCAAAGATGATGAGAAACATTTAATTTAGTTGCTTAGAAGTTTATGCAATCAGTACAAAAGGTTCCAGCATGAGAGTTAAACAAAAGCTCTGGAAGAATAAATATCTATTGACACAGGAGTTACTGAGTTCATTTCATCCCGGTGGTGTTCATTTCGTTCTGCTGGTGTTGATCTGTGTTAATACCTTGTGAGAACAGATTCCTTGTTAGTTTTTGCTGAAAAAATGAGAAAAGCCTGATTGAGTAAATAACTGATGATAATGTTTATGATCTTAAAAAAAATGGGGGAGAGGACAGGAAAAAGGAAGGGAAGGGAAGGGAAGGGAAGGGAAGGGAAGGGAAAGGGGAAGGGAAGGGAAGGGAAGGGAAGGGAAGGGAAGGGAAGGGAAGGGAAGGGAAGGGAAGGGAAGGGAAGGGAAGGGAAGGGAAGGGAAGGGAAGGGAAGGGAAGGGAAGGGGAAGGGGAAGGGGAAGGGGAAGGGGAAGGGGAAGGGGAAGGGGAAGGGGAAGGGGAAGGGGAAGGGGAAGGGGAAGAAGAGAAAAAAGGAAAAAACTAAACAGAAAGTGGAGGAGAAAAGGTAAAAGAAAGGGAAAGAAGGAAAGAAAATTCAATGATCAAATTGTGTTTTACAAAGAAAAACACCATAACAACAAAAGCAACAAACTAAGTCCAGTCCAGTAATCATTAAATCAGCAGAAAATCTTCCTTAGTTTCTCACAGACTTTGAATCTGGACTGAGGAGAACAGCCAAAAGAGCTACAACACACCAGAAATAAAGGTCCTGTGGAAGGCAAATAAAAGGCAACTGAATTGCACTTGGTGGAATACGACTTCTAAAGCATTTCCCATTTGGATGTCCACTATTTATTTAAAAGATTTGGATTCCATAAGTGAAATATTTGCAGTCAAAGAATCAAGTCCTCTGGGTCTTGTGACCAAACAGTCTCCCAACCCGAACCATCATACGGCTCTTTTCTCACTCAGCTGGGCAAAGACTTCCAGTTCTGATTACACCAACTCAGCCTTTTGTGGCATGCAGGGTTTATTTTCTTATTGGTCTGCATCAGCTTTTCAAAATGTCCAGCAGTCAATGAATAGCCCATTACAACTGAATAATGGAAGTTTAAAGCCTTCAACAAATTGCTTTATACAAGCTGAAAAATACTGACAGTAAAACTGAATCATTTGGCTGGCTACCAAGCATCCTCACTGCCGATAACAGCAAAGACATGGTTACCTTCTCTATGCTTTATTTTGCCTGCTCTTTTAAAGTATTTTGATCTTGATTGATCCTCCCCTGCTATTGGAAAAAGGTAGTCTGGTTTGATCATTAATCTCATAATGCAAATTGTTGAGCAGCACTGAAATAATTTGATAATTTGCATAATGTTTTTAGTGTGCTGATGAAAGAAGATAACTTAAGAGGGTATATCTGAAAACACCACCACTCTGCCCAGCTGCCATAAAATGCATCAGCTTATCAAGCAAGTCAGAGTGCAGTTGGCCCTTCTGCTTGTTATGGAATATAATTATGGTGCCATTGATGGCACACAGGGCAGCACAAAACTGTTAAGGAGAGGCAGACCAGTTGGGATAAATGACAAGCTAGTCTGCTACTTGTCCTTTTAAAGTCATAAAGTGTCAAAAGTATAGTGGACAAAAAGACAAATCAAATAATTTTTTTTCACCATAAGTAATATGTTCTTCTGGAAAACAGAGAGGAACACAGAATGGATGTAATAATGTACAATAGTAATAGTACCTCATACCTCATATCGCTTCTGTTGTGCCTGAATGTATTCAGCACCTCCAGGGTTCTCACACTCTACAGTGTATCTGGACACATCATAATCTCATATATCTGATTAAAATATTGGCCATTTATCACTAAACTTCATGCCCTCTGGAATTGAAAAACACTAATTAGCCAAGTATGAGCTGACCCACAGCCTTAGCAACAAAGGTGAAGATGTCCTGTGTTCTGACATGGGTTCTTGGTGTGGCCTTGGATATTTCATTTTCTTTTGCCTCCTCATGATCACATTTTCATGATTTAAGGAAAATATCATTTAATCAGCTATCTCTCCAGGGTATGTTAATGTTTAACAAATCAACTATGAAGCACGATATTTTCCAGAGCTCTTAGAAATGTGCTCATTATCCTGCTGATGAAGAACCTCTGTCCTCATGATACCATGAATCTTTAGCCTTTTCACAACCAACTTTAAAGGGAAAAAGACATGGGACTGTTGCAGATTCAGTCATCCCATCTCAGTGTACCTGATCATGTCTTGAAGTTAAGTACTCAAGGGCCAGTTTAGCACTTGGATGAGAGACCACTCAGGAATCCTACAGGCACAAGTCAATGAGCCATGTTAAATTACAGAAACTGAATTAGTTCAAAGACTCTATTAGGTTCTGCCTTCATGACTGAGTATTTAAAAAACAGGAGGAGGAGGGTGATTGAATAGCTGTCTATAATGTCTGCCTTTGAAAAACTGCTGACATTAAAATCCTTTTCTGCCCCATTCTTTTATCCTTTTCTATTCCTTCCTTTCCACCACTTACTAGCTGATTTTCTGGCCTGTGAGGACCTACCCTCGCTCTGAGAAGGGGCAGGAGGGCATCAGCAGCAACTTCTGTTCCTGCCACAAGTCAGGGAAGAAAGCAGAAAGGAGCTCCTACTGTCCTACTCCTCAGTCCAGCAAAATGTTCCCAAGCCTTTAATATTATCAAGCAAACAAGAAATTTTTAAAAGTCAGGCAGGTTAGCATAAGGAGCCCCTGGGAACAAAAAGAAGATAAATGGTGGCTTCCTGTCTACATTTTCTTGCTTCATAGCAGCTAACAAAGTAAGCATTAGTTTTCTTCAGGGGCATTGCTTCAAGTCTCACTTTAATATCATGTTTAAATGTTCCAGTAAAATTCTTAGGCTTTCAACAGTTCCCTCTCATGATACCATATTACTGATGGATTTTGGCAGTGACAAATGACAAAGCATGCCTGTCTCTGAAACCATTCTCATTTGTATTCTTTCCAGTTTCTTATCTGTCCCATTGGAATAAAAAAATAAAATTAAAAGATAATATTTCTGAGAATAATATTTAAGCAGCATAAACTGTAGCAGTGCTTGCATGACATTAAATTCAGTACAAAGTACTTTCTGATTCCCCTGGATAGAAAGCTATCTGGTTTAGAAATAGCTGAAAGTGTTTTTGATTAAAACCATTTCTTTCTCTGAAGAAAATATGTTTTTTAAGACGAAAACTGTTGCCTAGAAAATATGAAAACAGCTGATGAAGTTTTCATAAGTTTTTTGCCTGGTTTTACTGGTTAGTGTTTTGAAACAAATGTAAAAATTGCAGTATTTTATATGGAAAAATGGAATACTGATTTAATTAAACTCTTAAGCATGTTTCAGTCAAACTCTTCAGTAGAACATAGGAGCATTCTTAACAAGTTGAGGCCTGCTTTGCTTTTGAAATACCCACATGAGAGGTAAAGTAGCAAGAAATTACTCTTTTTAGCGATTTGACTTAGGATGGCATCAAAAGACTTTCCTTCTTTCTTGTACATCTAATTACATACAAAACAGTAGCAGTGGTATTTATGCAGCAGAAATTGTACATTTCTTGCTTGTTTTTCAAGGATAAAGCATTTTCTTATTTCACTTCATTCAAATATTTTCTGAAATTCCTTTTTTGAGTCGCTTCTACCTGACTCACTGTTGTTCTTAACAAACTCTTTTCAGGCTCTTCTATTTGGTCTTTCTGTAATGTTGATGCCCTGGTAATGCATACATGATCACTCCTATGCCTGTATTTACCAGGCGTCAGTAGGACACCAGGCATGGCAAATTGCTTAGGAAAGATTGACCAAAACCCTGGTTAAACAAAGGAGAACTGAGTGGTACTGTTGACACACCTGAAGGACAAGATGCCATCCAGAGGGACCCAGACAAGTTCAAGGAGTGGGCCCGTAGGAATATTATGCAGTTTAACAAGACCAAATGAAAGGTGCTGCACCTGGGTCAGGGCTATCCCCCGGGTCAACATAGGCTGGGTCATGAGCAGATTGAGAGCAGCCCTGCTGAGAAGCAGTGGAGAAAAGCTTCAGGGTGACCTAACTGCAGCCTTCCAGCACCTGAAGGGAGCCTACAAGAAAGATGGAGAGGGACTTTTTACGTGGGCATGTAGTGACAGGTCAAAGGGGGATGGCTTTTATACTGGGAGAGAGTAGCTTTAGATTAGATATTAGGAAGAAATTCTTTACTCTGATGGGGGTGAGGCACTGGAACCGGTTACCTTGAGAAGTTGTGCATGCCCCATTCCTTGAAGTGTTCAAGGCCAGGTCTCTGAGCAATGTAGTCTAGTAAAGGTGCCCTTGGCAAGGCGGTTAGAACTGATCTTTGAGGTTCCTTCCAAACCAAGCCATTCTATGATGATTCTACGAAACGTTTTTTTTTGAAGTGTGTGTGCAGAGTGATCAATAAAGAAAGCAAGAGCAAGAATGAAGATGGTCTTTCCAAGGATGAAATTCAGATAAAATCTGGAAGTACATGATGAACTTTGGGCAGGACCTCATGGGCAAGGGCTGGGAGCTGCACAAGGAGTTTAAGATTAATACATGTGCATGATAAATGTTTTCTAAGGCAAGGTGTATGTGTACTGTAGAAGCCTTGAAAAAAAAATGAACAGAGATTGAGGAGCACAGACAGCTAGAGTTGCAGTAATTAAGAGAAGACTGTTGGGACACAGGCCTTTGCTAGCAAAAATGAAGAGAGAACAGAATAGTTGAAGGTCATTATATGAGAAAAAATACACAGCACTGACTACCAGCATTAGAGAACAGGGAATGGAAAAAAAAGGGGTGATATGGAGAAGAATTGAAAGTGCACAAGAGAGCTGTGAAATACAAGTGTTCATGCAGGGAACTGGATGTGGAGTAGGAGAGCCAGGAAGCCGTTATCGATAGTTGAATCTATGTGATTTCGTTAGGTATGAAACAGGGAATCATAATGAAATGCAGTGAAATATGGGAAAGGAGAAGATGTAATTACTAACACTAGTTGCACTGTAACAAAAGACCTCAGACACCAGGGTGTCAAAGCTGAAGTGAAATATATTCTAGACTGGAAATCACTGTCAGTGAGAACAGACTGTGAAAAGGATGAGGGTGAAGAAGACTTTTGAGTTGGCTGAGGAACATAAGTGGTGATTTTGGCAAGGACAGATCAGGGACACAGCAGATGAGATGTTAACAATAAGAGGTGAGCAAAAGATAAAGAAAGAAACTGCTGAATATAGTGAGCTTGTATTCTCCAGGAAAGGTCATTTTAGACAGAAATAATCTACCTTTTTTTTTTTTAAGTGATTTTCTAGATTCAAGAATTCTGACATTTTCTTTGATAAGGGTAGTTTAAGTGGAAAAGTACCCTTTCAACAGGTACATGTGTGAGGGAATAGAAGAAGGTTTCTATATGTTTTATATGTTCCATAGCAATTGTCTGTTATTTTATTACAAACAACAAAACCAATATAGTCAAGACGCCACCAAAAAAGAATGTTTGATTTCAAATATTTCCCAAAGAGTGTAACTTAAGGGTCATGGAAATGCATTATGCAGAGGAATAAGTAGATGAAAAAGAAAACAAGACATCATCCTATCAACAGCAAGCTATATTAAATTGTAGAAAAGCCTTCTAAAGGAAGTGCAGAAGCCCCATCCCTCAAGGCTCTAAAATTAGGTGGAATAAAACAGTAGAAAACTATAGAGTGTGATATAATCTTGCAGTGCTAGTAGGATAATCAAATTGATCTCTTCCAGCTATAATTTTTACAATTCAAAATCCATGGCTTGTGTGTTTTTCTGCCTCAGCTCACTGTGTGAATACAGTGATTGTGGGTTTGAAAGAGTGGTCAGCAGGAAAAGAGAAAAAGAGTTAATGAAAGCAAACAAAAAAAGTGCCTCCCACCAGAGAGGTAACTGGCAGCGCTAACAAATATCTCAGCAAGTCTGATTTCCCATGAGACTATCTCTGATAGCTAGACCCAGGCAGCCAAACCTGAATGGAAGGCAATAATAATTAGATTCTGATGAGTGAAGAACTCACAGGAGGACCAACTTTGCAGGAGTTAATGAAAGGAGAAGGAAATACCCACATTTTCCAAAATATCTGGAAGGTAATTTTATTATGGAATAGTCTTTTAAGTGGTTAGATGCTCCTTGCTAACCTAAGGATGCGTATTTTTGTAAGGAAAGACAGATGCAGAGAAAATGGCTGGCACCTTAACAAAACTGATCACAGCTGGGGGTGTGACTATGTGTGTGCATTTCCAGTACAGTAAGATTCAGGGTGACCCATAGCTGTTATTCAAAGTCAGTATCAGACCATTTAATTTTCTGCTTCAGTTCCTTTCCTGTTCCTCTCTCCAACCTGAGTGTTATGACCATTCAGCATCTTCTCTTATGCTATTCTTCCTCCTCATTTGCTTTTGCTCTCAATGGTGCTTTAGGAGAATAAAGTCCCTCAGTGTAATATCCATCTTCTTGAACTAATCTGAACTTGGAGCAAGTGCTAATAGCTCAATAAGCATTTTCTGACCTATCTCCATGGCCAAAACTTGAACCACAGATGTGAATGTATTCACTGCTCAAAGTCACTGAACGCTGAACAGGATTAATATTTGTGCTGCTGGTATGGTGTCTCTTTGTTTTCGAACTGAGTCACCAAATGAACCTTTAGAGAAACACCCACCCAACACCCATTTCAAGGGAGGAAAAATATCAAGTTACTATTAATCTATCTTCCAGAAACTGCTTTTTTTATTTTCTGGAAAGATACTCATCCACTGAAATGAAATGTTTCACATATTTAGGAACACACATTTTCAGTCCACGTAATTTCTTTCTTTACTTCTTTTTTCTGTACCACAGAGCTTTTTTTTAACAACCACAAAAAAACTTGTATTTTATTCATAGCTGCAAGCTAGTCTCTCTCATATTTTAGCTCCTGAGTGTCAGTTTGTCTCCAGGCTCTGCCTGTGCATTCACAGGTATGTGTGCCACACTAATCAGCATTATTCCAGTAAGACACTGCTATGCTGCTGTACACATTACTGCTGCTACTGGAAGCAACAACTGGCTGATACTTCCATTGACCCAGGAATGGTGGTTTTTCCCTCCAGGAAGCAGAGATTATAGAATTGAACAGTGAAGGTAATTTGTAATGTTAAGAAGATGATACAATTTCTACTGATATATGCAGGATATATTTTAAATTAAAATATTGCCTTCACCAACTGAATATCCTTTAGTTTATCAAGTAAAACTATTTGTGTAGTTTCTTAGCACTCTACTGCATAGGATCAGTACCAGGAAGGTTGATAAATTAGTCGCATGCATGATAGTTGTGATGCCTTGAGAGGCCACCTAAAAACAGAGACTAGAAAAGAATAAGGGAATAAAGGTAGGTATTTGTTTGAAAGACTTTCAAGGCACACCCTGGGGAGTCCCGGGGCTACTGAAAAGATGGACCCCAAGATGGACGACAGGTCACAAGTTCTTCACACTTTTATAAGCTTCGTTCATTTGCATATCAGGGTTAATTCTCCAATTAAATCTTCAGTTAATGATGTAATTTCCCCTCAGCTTGCCCCCCTTTAGAGGCTTTTGGTTTATACTTTTTGTGCCTAGGATGGTCTGAGTGTCCTTGGAGAGCAGGCCTGAAGAGGCTTTGTTACGTCTACCTAGCACGAGAGAGCAGAAGTTAACAGGCTACAAGAAACTTCAGAGTTACACACTAGGCAGTACAGGATTTGAAAAATACGGAAGTTAAAACCTAAGGCATCAGTTGCAGTAAGAAATTTTCAATTCTGGAAAATAAGGCTCCACACTAATACTTAATGTGGCATTTCTGGTTTTTGGTGATGGAATATTTCTCAGGTAACAGAAACCATGTATTGCAATGTGTTAACAGGCTGACTCCAAATATTAAAGCAAAGTTTTGTCACAAGTTCACACACACAGGGTTAAATAATGTGTTGTGGCATCTGAGTCAGAGTTACCTTATAACCTCCTGTATCGCTGACCATATTCCTGCCTGCTTATGCTCTTCCCTTCTTTCACAATACCCATTTTCTACTATTCAAGTACAGAGAAACCAGTCTCTTGATAGATGAACTAGCTACTAGCTCTTAATGTTATATTCCCACTGTAGAGAGTACTAAATCAGCTAGTACTTCCCACTATCCTCGAAAACTGAATTCGGCTGGTACTCTGAGTTTTCATGGGCTGGTTCTGAAGTCTTTTTACCAGATCTCCCAGAATAACCCTTCTACTATGTTTCAAATCTAGTTTATCCTTCTTCCCCATATGAGTTTTGCTGCCCATCTTACCCTCTATATTATTTGATGCAGACTTCCATCTCTTATTGTAGCTCATACACTGACAACCCTTGTGCAGATAAGTCCACAAATAAGACAGGTTGCTTTGTTTCTTTATTTTGAAGTTGAACCCTATTCAAAAGCTTCAGTGATGTACAGAGTGCAGCATCAGGTCTTAAAAATCTGATTTCACTTGTGAGTTATTTTATTTACACACAAATAGTGAGGTAAAAAAATGTCAGACATCATTCACACCTGTAGGATAAAATACTTTTTACAGCCTTATACAACCTCATACTAAAATCCATATAATTTATGATGCATTTACAACGCTGTAAAGGCCATATTTGTTCTTCATATGTCGTAATTCTCATTTCTTAGCTCCCAGGACTGTGAAGGGATTTATTGTGTCATCTCAAGTATACTTTCCTAGGAAGAATGAACAGTTTAGGCCACTAGATTTACATCTGTCCTGTGTGGAGCTTCTATACAAACTGTAATATCACATTGGGATTGATAGGATACTACAACAAGCTGCTATTTCTATATGGTAATAGCGTTGTCACTGTCTTTACTGTAAGTTTACTTTAAAAACATAAAACTTGATTTAGATCTTGGAGTGGCCAGGCATAGGTCAAGAGAAACACAGAAATGAAGCACAGGAAATCTTCATTTAGAAAGTTTAATTGAACTCTTTTTCCTGGTAGGAGAGACCATATTTTGATCCATATTTTTTTTCACGTGGTTAGATGTTCAAGTTTCCCCATTGGGATTTAAGAACTTTCCCCCAGGCGATCCTAACACTCATACTGAATACTAGCTTTTAAATGGAATAGTCCTATTTCAAGGTTCTTAGCAAGATTACTCATGAAAAAACCCAAGACCTTTGGAAATATCCCTCATCAGAATTTGTCATGTTATTGTACAAGTGCCTGCAGCAGGAAATAAAGGTTTGAAATGAGAACACTTCCAAACAGTTTGAGAGTGCTAATAATTCTTTTGCATATAATTTATAAGTCAGGATTGGATTCATGCCATCACAACATAGGCATCTAAAATTTAAGGACAGGATTCAGCTGCAAAAGTGTGAATGATTAAATATCCTAAAATATCTTCCCTGATCTCCAGTTGTACAAGTCTCATATATCCTGGGGCAGTTCTGGTGTCAGTACCTACATATCTTTGGGTAGCTGAAGACCACCTCCAAGTCTGTAGCATAAAAAAGTCCTCTAGGTTCTCTCTGTCATCAGTGAGGGAGGAAAAAAGTGTCCAAAGAGTTATTTACTTCAACAACTTTCAATGTTTATAACATTTACTGTCCTCTGAAGATACTTACCTGTTCATGTATCAGAGGGAGTTTAAAGAAGAAATTAAACTAGACAGTTAACAAAAGGATAAGATAGGATTAGACTCAGTCTGAGATTAAGACACCTGGTACTCATTTCTTCATGACTATACACTGGGGAGAAAGACTCAGGAATCCTTCTTACCCGCTAAGAGGATCCTTTGAAGTCATGTTGCATTTACAACTGTATAGCGGAGACTGCCAGAATAAGACTGGCAGTACCCTTCCAAAGAGGAACCCTCCCAAACCACACAAGAATTATCTAAAAGTTTAGCCTAATGTTCAGTGTTCCACATGTACACACATGAATGAGTATAATATTCTCTCCAAAAACGGTTTACAGATTTTCTCAGAAATCTTACCAATATCTAAGGGCATTTTTTCTCTCTGGTTTCGATATTTCCTAAACAGCTACTTATACGATGAGGATGTTGCTTTGAACCCCCGCCAGTATAAGAACTATGACTACTTACAAAGCTTAGCTATATACAGTTTCTTTCAATGAGTGCAATATTTCAGAAGTCTTTATCTCAAATAGCTGCGGTGTCAAAACCAGACAATATTAGGTGTGAGAGATTTGGGTCTTGCATATTTGGTCCCCATTTATAAGAGGCAATTGGAAGGAAGGCACAAATCAAATGGCAGCAAACTTAGCTCTTGACATGTCTGCAGAGTGCTACATGACAAGACCAGAGCATTAAGACTACTGGAATTTTCACTTTAATGATACATAAAATGTTTTGGTTTTGCCTCTACAAGGCAACTGGGAGAAAAGTTTACAGGTGGTGACGAGCTTATAAATTCATAATGTACTAGAAATATCACAATTAATCCAATAAATTTTTTATGAAGTACTTTCTGAATAAAGTGCTAAATTAAATGGGCCCCAAAAGTGCAGTAGAGTTAGTAATGTCATTTTTACCAGAAAGGAGGAATGTAAATCTTGTAGCAGTTTACAGATGTTTTTATTTAACATCTCTGATCCAAAAGATCTGACAAGATGAGGCCACCCCAGTGTTCTTCGACAACAAAGCCCCTAGGGCTTCTACACTTTGCAACAAGTAGGAAATCCTTATTAATCCCTTTAGCATTTGTTGTAATGACATTAATCATGATGAACTGTTCCAGTATTAATTCGGATGTCATATATAATTCCGCAAGAATCCCACTGAAATTTGAACAGAGCAAACCTCATCTAATTCGAGTGGGAAATATAAAATAATCAGTGTTGCAATTTTACTGAAAATAACTAATCACAGCTCCTTTCTAAAGCCTAGCCAAGTTAAGTGAATCTGTTAGCCCTTGGAATAGCTTTGATCATATTTAGCTTATTTGCGGAAGTCACACTTATGTGGGCTATATTTGCCTTTCAATTCAGCATCTGGCAATGGATTCTACGAAATAAAGTGTCTGAGTATTTAAACATTAGTTCAGACCTGTTATTTTTTATACCAGATTTTATGTCATTATGCATTATGTTTACTGCATGTATAATGTGCCTAATGTGTACTCAAAAACAATTCCACAAAGCCTGTTTACGCTATTGAATCTCTCCATGGGGGTACTTCGACTCTGCTTTTGAGGAGAGTTCTGCAGAACCTTAGGGATAGCGTCCATCTTATTTTGTGGGTGGGGGATTTAGGTTGGGGTTTGGGGGCTTTTTAATTGCAAAACATGCTAAAGAAACCTTTCAGTGTATTACTAATACAGAAAAATTATACAGGGTACTGAGAGCAAAGAATTCAAAAATTCGATTTTGAAATACACATGCTCGCTTCAGGGCACCTTCTGATAGTAAGATGTTCAGTCTATACCTCAACTGAGCTATCAGTGGCTAGAGGTGGGAGAAATAGGTAATCATCCCTTTGTTTCTGTTTAGTAACGAGCTGACAGCTTTGCCAAGGAAACAGAACCATGGCAGCCAACCAAGAGTAATGAGTCTTGTTCTGGAGAACAGGAATCCTTCAGTGAGAAAGAAACAAGGGAAGATTTGTTCTTACTTAACACTCAGGGCACAATATAGCTTTTATAGCTTGATCATGAACTGCTGGCCTCAAATCAAAACATTGTCATTTGCTTCAGTAGATGCAGATCAGATCACTAATTGGGTAAAGAGAGTGGAGTAGACCAGAACTCTTTCTTGCAATAGAAAATTACTAAAATGTGTTTGTTTTGTAACATGAGAGCATGTATTCTGCTATTTGAAAATAGCACTTAATGGGTTCTGAACACTTTAGTAGGACATTTAGCGTAATAAATTTGCTTTTTATTCATCTAACAAGAAAAGAATGTTAGGCTAATGATTAGGTTCAATGGGTTTTCCACTCTGCTGTCAACTTTGCATGTAATCTTGGGTGAACAATTTATGACTACATGCTCTGAGATATTTAATGCATTAGAGTGCAGAGAATAAGGGTTTATCACTGGGGATTTTACTGTTGCAGACAAGAGCGTGCCCCACACGTAACCATTGTGGAGCAGCTCTTTGGAAACTAACTAAATGAGGTTGCAGGGAAAAAAAAAATACAAAACAGGAAAAAATTCATTAAAAAGAGATGGGAATTATATCTACAAGGAGGGATCTGCCCATACTCAGGTTCTCTTGCAAGAAAGTAATCTCTGTACTTCAGTAAATTCTGATATGATCCTCACACTGGCATTAGAAGAATCAGTCTTCATTTCTCTCAAAAAGAGGAAAGACAGACTGTCTCATGAAAAAGGAAGATTTACTCAGCCCTTAGTATTTAATTTGTCAGCCAGCATCCCAGAAAAGCTGAGACTTTTATGCCCAACCAGTCTGTGAGCATCCCATTAGGGAGACCCTTCCATGAACAGCCCTGCTGGATCGGAGGGTGGTTCAACAGTTTTATTCAGGGAAATACACCAATAGGATAAGGGAGACCCCTCAGTGGGTCTTCCTCTGTATTGGAGTATGTTCCCTGCTGCCAGTGACTGCCAGAGCCCATGAAGGACTCACAGTTTATGGAATAACACCCTTTATTATTATAAAATTTGACAGGTTAAGGTTTGAGGATTGTCAGTGATAGCATCAGACCGGAAAAACATATTCAAAGACATATACAGATAAGCTCTAATCCCCAGTAAAAGTATTTTCACTTTTAAGAGTGGATAGAGTGTGATTCTTACCCAACAGGCATCCCTACAGAGGAGAAGACAGGTTCAGCCTGTCAACTTAGACATGCAGTTACAACGGAGTCTTCCCTAACTTTTCCCTCATTCTCAGCTTATTTTACAGTATTTCTTTATGTTTAAGTGGAGCTTGAGTGACTCTGGTCATACATACCTGTGTTATTGACTGGTGTAAAATTCTCTCCCTTCGTTTTTAAAGATACTGTCAAAAAAACTATAGAGCACATGCCTGGTGAGCAGTGGTCGTACCTTGGAGTCAGGTAACTTTGGGATGGAGGTGTGGGTTAGCATTACAATTAGGCTGTAATGAACCAAGGAGAGTGATTTCACCGCAGGTGCTGGCTCAGCAGCAGGACATAATCCCCTCTCTCCCCTGGCTGACAGGTGTTATGCAGTTTCTCACCTGCAAAGTGCCACCGAGTTTCCCTCCCTGCAAGGATTTCCACAGAGCCTGGCCTCAGTGTCTCCACTCTGCTCCACCCTCTGTTCCATCCCCCTTAGCAGGTGCTGTGGTTGCAGACTGTGGATGTGAGGAATCACCATGGAATAGGTTTTGAGCATGCCAGCCACATTCCATCCAGCAAGTAGGAACTGTATTTTTACCCTATAATTTCCATACCATTACAACCTCTGCTAGGATGTGAATAAAACTTCTCAGTTTCCCCGAATTTTACCCGTCATCTTTCCACACAAACCACAGCAATCAGGCAAGCCTTTACACTTGAGACAGAATTAGAGCATTGATAGGAAGCATACAGAGGTCGTATTTATATTCCTGCTCTCCTTACTTCAGCACAAGAAAAGGCTGCCCTTCCTTGAGTGAGGAAAGTGAACCAGTCACCAGTGCAGTGTACTGTCTTCTGTGAATTACTGCCAAGCTACCCAGCAAGAGCTATTCCATTTTGCACTCAAAATTAAATATTCTTTAAGTCAGAATTGGAGAAGATTAATTATAAAGGCCTCTTTTTATTACATCATGTGGGCTATGGGAAAATTAGGTACCTGTCTTTGCTGCTCGATTATTTATACAATGCATACAACATCTTATAGAGTAAGACAGAGAGAACTGCACACAAATATTACATAATTACCAGGCAGGCCCAATGTTTGTGCTCTGGGAAACTCTCTTTCTTCCTTTAAACCAGGCTCAGAAAATAAGTCTAGCTCCTAGACTAAAAATCTTGCAATCAGTTACCTCCTGATTGGACGAGTATGCAGGAATACATTTAATTTCATGTGCTTCAAGCTTTCAGATTTGCTGAATATGTTAATCTAAAGGTCCAGAAAAAGGCCCATTTTTAAGATACTTTAGACTCATCTTACCTCTGCATTATTAAAGGTGTATGATCATCAAATTTCCTTGGTTTTATTTTTTTACAGATTAAAGGACTGTTGTGTCTGACTTCCAAGAACTCCATCTCTTTCCTAAACACTTTGGTGGAGGTATAGTTCTGTTTGCAAACAGAATAGCTGTTAGCTATTAGTATAGCTTCTAGGAAGCCTGGAGAAATTAAAAAAAAAAACCACAACTCAAAAACAAAACAAAAAAACCCAAGCAAACAAAGAAACAAAACCAGCAAAAACTAAATGACAACAAAAAATGTACAGAAAAAAACCTTTCAATAAAGTAACCTTCCTTCCTTCATATGGGAGGAAAACTATTGTTAGGATGACGAATGACAAAATCTTTCAGCCCAAAGAGGCCTCCGTCTCTATAGCAGCAGCTAAGACATGAAACCATGGATGAAACCATCTTAAATTTGCATTGTCAGTCCTACTTTGCATTCAAACATCCAATATTACGGTTTCTCAAGTACTTTAGTGGATTTCAGAGCATTGGAAATAAAACAAGTGTAAGCATATGGGGGTAACTAATTACAGGCTAATTTTGTAGTTCTCTTCATAAAGGTACTCACATGAATATAAACCAGGCACCTAATGACAGAGAAGTGAAGAGCCTGCTCAAGTGACTTAGTATCACCCAAAGACACAGAACTCCCAGGCTCCGGGCATCCCATTGAAATCTCTTCCATCCCTCCACAAAAATTTCTTGCCCAGGCTTTGTCTCGTGCCTTCACTTCTGCCCTATCCTCTTCCCTTATGCAACTGCCACATTGTATCTTTCTTTGCTCCTTTTGTCTCCAAGCTTCATGGTATGGAAAATTTCAGATAAAACACTAAATGCAACACAGTCTTCACACAACTTAACATGTAACATCGACAGTGCTTCAAATCTTATGTGTAAAATACACCCTTTCAAAGATTTGAATAGTTTAAGAAAAATTGCAGAAAGGCCAGTATGATTTCAGTCTGCTTCTCATTTATTAGGAAAGATTTTTCCTGTCTTTTTTCCGTAGTTGATCAGTCTGGTACAGAGCTGTTGAGGAGTGCTGGCAGGTATAAACTTGGCCTGTTAATGTCATAACATCACTGATATCTTCTGCTGCTTCAGGTTATAATGCAAACACTCACCTGAGTTTTCAGGTGCCCACTGCTCAGTACTTATGTCCTGATTTACAAAACTGTCAATCTCCCACCCTTCATTCAGTCTTCTCGTTGTTAATGGCAATAGTAGCAGTGCAGTATGAATCACTTCACAATCATCAGATGAAAAGCTCTTGAGAGCCTAATTCTCATTTGCACTAAGAGCCTTTACATTGCTGTGGAAATATGAGGGAGACTTAATGTGGGTGTAAATGACA
This sequence comes from Lycocorax pyrrhopterus obiensis, assembly GCA_014706295.1. Taxonomy (NCBI): domain Eukaryota; kingdom Metazoa; phylum Chordata; class Aves; order Passeriformes; family Paradisaeidae; genus Lycocorax; species Lycocorax pyrrhopterus. The sequence continues at coordinate 77,692,277 of JACSVZ010000004.1, forward strand.
TTTTTGCTTAACTGCAAATCTCTTTTTCATTATCAGTGTCTTGGATAAATGAAAAATATTTGTACATGTAGAACAACACCTCTTTTTATTAGTGCACAGTGTCCTTTGTATAATTGCATTATTCCTATTGAATAACCTTTCTCAGTTCATTTCTTGTTCATGGAGAAAGCCTGTGATAATCATGGATCATAGGCACAATGACATCTTCAATAGAATTATTGAAGCAACCAGATTCCTCAGGATGATTCTTTCTTCTTTCCTCTCTCATCATGAAGTGTATTGAGTAGGAGTAATTTCCACTTAGTTAGTACAGCTGAAAATCTAGGTGACTGGATTAGCCTTTTTTCTTCACCAATCCACAGAAAGGAGAGGAGTAATTCCAAAAGGAGATTCGTCAGATTGTGTTAAGATAGTTGGGATAAATTGCTTCCTAGAAATTTCTAGCCTAGACAACTAGATAAAACTGCTGCTTGCATTTAACAGCAAAGGATATTGATCTGCCTCTCACACAATATGGACAAAAAGGTATTTTTGGAGACAGACACTGACATCATTCTTTTCTCTATTTCTGCAGGTTTAATGAACTAGCTTCAGGGGGAAAAAAGGACAAGTTTTTCTTAAAAACTTTGAGAAATACTGTTCCTTGCTTTACAAGCAAACTTAGCCATTTTCATATGCAGCCAAGGTTCTGTATCAAAGTTATTGACAGTAAAGACAGGTACCTGTGAGTGAAACCAGTTGCAGCCTTTGTGAAGGAAAGCTTCAGTTTGAACACTGTGAGACTGAAAGTTTACAAATCCTTTGATTAGAAGGAAAGAAATTACAATTAAAAAAATTACTTTTTTCCTCATTCCATGAAATGGAAGAGGTGGAAAAGATTAAAACTGACATGTATAAAATCTTTAAATACCACAAAGAATTCTATCAGAGAATTTCCTTACATAGATTATACAGTGACAGCTATAAATGGAAATTGAAGAACAACACATCAGAACACACAATTTTTCATGCAGAAAATGTATGAAGGAAGATTGCTGCTGCCAGCATACTGACTTGACTAAAGAAGCAAATTCCACTCTAAATCAGGAACAGCGATATGTTTGTATAATTTTGATATGCTATCTACTCAGAGACAAGGCTGAGCATCTAAATGAAAAAGAGTTTCTCAAAAAAGTTTACTATCTGGCAAACAAACCCAGGAATTTCATCACCTTCTATGAGTCTAGAACACTTTTTGAAAATAATGCTGTTTTCAAGTTCATATACTTTAGAGAAGCCTTACAGATTCTTTTTCTGAATCTAAGCTTTCAGAAATTTATTTTCCGCTCTGGTGGTTACAGACAGTTCAACAGGCAAAAATAGAAAAAAATTATAGATACATCAAAAAGAACTTTTATAAAATGGCAGTTGCTCGTGACTGCTTTGCCCATGTTATTCATTACAAATATGGCTGAATGGCATTTTGTTATTTCATATTTAACAGTTTGACAAAAACAATCATAGGAACTCAGAAACATAATGCATCAGAGCTGGGGATGCTATGAAGTTGGAATTTCCTCTAATAAGAGTTTCTGAGATTCTACCAGGACTTGAGAAAGTCTGCTTCATAATCATTTCTATCATTTCCTGTGAAACAAGATCTAAGCACATATTACATTTCTCACTGACTCAGTAAACTGTTTGGCACTCTATTGATAAGCAATAGTCTAACTCAAGGAAGTTTCAAAGTAGTGGACCATGTCCTACAATTGTCATTTTGCAGTCCTTCAGTACCTTAAGTCTGTCACTTTACCAATTTCATTATTTTAAAATAAAGCACTATTAAGGAACAGAATGAGCAATCAGCAACTAATACTTACATAATTTACAAGAGGGATAAAGCAGTGCATTGCAATTTATGTGTATTTTCTGTTTGCAGCAGTAGATATATACCTTCTTACAAGGAAAATATTTTTAAATGCATTTCTGTACACTCTGTCCTGTACAATGCACAACTGAAATAGAAGTGCTTAATAGTTTATGTTACAATTCACAAAGCAATTTATTTTGCATATGAAGTGCTATGTGCAATCATCCAGAGACTGTGCTTCTAATGAATTCATTTTTTTATCCTGATCTTAGCTAAATCAGGTGAAGAGTAAAGGAAGGAGAAGGGAATATTCACATTGTTAATTTCAGACAATTAGAAACATGGGAAATGATGAACCTGTATCCTATAAACAGTCAGTGGGGAGTGATAGGAGGCCTGATGTTAGGCAGTGTTGGATAGTTACACTGTTCATGCTCTATGGACTCTCAATGTCCTTTGCAATTCTGTAAGGGGCAGGTGTTTCCAAGTTTGTGAAATATTAAACGGAAGTGCTTATTCAGCCTCATTTTGCATATGCACTTTGGTGGAAAAACAAGACTATATTTCAATTGTAAAGTATTTCCACAGAAACTGGAAATAAAAAAGTAATTTAGTAATTTTCTTTAAGACTCTCTAGACCTTTTGGTACGAGATAGACAACATAATGGCTGAGTGAGCTTTAATATGTACTCTCTTAGCACCCCGAGTGCTTGATTCACATTGTCATACAGAATGCTTGGCATTCTGCAGGAAACATGATTTGTTGCTTGTTCCATTTTTGGGGTTTTTTTCCACACAATCAGCAACTGGGAAACTATCATCAGTCTTATGATGAATTCTTAACAACCATTGGCTAAGAAAATAAAATTTATTTCTTTTTCTCTTCTTCATCCCTCTCTCTTTTGGGGGGATGGTCGATTCCTCATAGCATCAGATGTGCATGCCATAGCAGGATGAGCAGATACTGTATAGATGATTTTCACCCTCTTAGGATCAGTAGCAGCATCATCTAGTGGGGAATGACTGCATGCTTTTCAGGAATGGTGTGGGGTGGAATAAGAGTTTTGAAAGCAAAATAAACACTTGAGGAAACAAGAGTATGTGGAAGAAAGTACTGGCTGCGCAATGAGCAGTGTAGAGAAAACTTGAATAAAATGAATAATAAAAGACTGAATGGAAATAAAGAAGAATCAGGCAAGAGAATTAAGACAAACACTATTAAAGAAATTAAATATGGAAAATTCTAAGAAGATAGTGAGATTTATTTGTTTCCATGTTTCCACTTCCAGATTCTTTTTTTTTCTGATTATCAAGAGACAGAAAATATTGGCTAAGTGATAAATTTCTCTGTTCTCTGTTTCTCTGTTCATTGAAGATGAGCTAGAGTCAAGATATTGCATCCAAACAAAAGCCCAGATTACAAAAATGTTCAGTGTAACTCATCTGACCTACCTGAATAGATCAGTATATTGGGTACAGTCATTTCACAACCCAATGGGATTTTCAAATTTGCTTTAGGCTTTGAAAATCTCACAAAGCTTTCATTATACCTTTAAATCCCTAAGTACTACAGAAAAAAAATAAACACTGCTTTTGCCTTTGACAGCTATATGCTACCAAAATTATTCTTCTTTTGATGTAACTACTGCTTAGTCAGTTCTATTTTTAAGGAAAAGTTGATATTTCCAGCGCTCCTCACAGACATCAGGTCGCTCTATAACCTCTTGAGAGTAACCTATTCTATTTACCAGTCGTTGACACTATGACTTAACAAATAAGGCACGTCAGTTCTGTCATGTTATTCTGTTTTTCAAAGCACAGAGAACTGTCTTAATTTTAAATTCCTTACACCAGAACTTCTGCTGATAGAATTCAGGTGGGGACTTCACTGATGAGTCACTAATTTCTGCTGCCTCAGGACCCCAAGCAGATGTCTTCTAGATGTTTAAATCCATTCATTGGCATTACTTTAACAAAACCTGTCTTTGACCTGTCCGTAAAGTTCATTGAACTGCAAAAAATGATTCATTTTAGGAGTTATTACAGTGTATAACAAAGTCATTTATAACAAACTACTACATCAAATATATCTATATTTAAAGACACACTAGACAAGCACACAGATACATGCAAATACCTACATATATATAAAAATCACAAAAATTTCCTCTGAAAATAGCACATACATACACATACTACCATTTCGTCTCTTTTGGATGAATTATTGTTTAGAAAGCTGATCGCTGATCTATTGCACAAAATTTCTCCTATTTCTGACTACAAGGCCTGTTAAATGGCTTCTAGATGACTGAAAGAGAGAACTATGTCAAAAAGAAAAGCTTGGGATTCATTTTTCTCGCTTGTATGTGGTTGTCAGGTTCAAACCAGGTGAAGTGTGTTTTAAATAGTTTGCCTTAAGCACTAGCATATGAGCTGGCATGAAAGATTACCATCCAAAAGGAAAATCAATTTATTACTAGCCCTGGTAGTATTTGTCACTTTATTCACTTGGGTAGCAAATATGTCACCCAGACTTTCATGTGGAATTAAACCATTGTGCAACCTGACAATAACAAGAATATTTTTAGCAACTCTGATAGGTATCTGGTACTCCTGTGTCTACACGTTCTTAGTCACAATTCCCTTAACAGGTATTTTGAAAATAATCCCTTGGTACACTTCTATCAGACCTTCTTGCTGCTTGATGGACAAACAGTTCTAGACAGTGAGAGCTGCGCACCTCTCTACTGTCCCTGTTATGCCACTACAGCATGATAGCAAATTGCTGCAGAAAATTGTTATAATAACTTGCCATAAAGAAGAGCACTCTGCAGGAATATACTTGTACAGTGACAAACTGTGGTGTACTGTGCTGTGTGAATCTTTCCATATCTGAAAGAAAATGTTGAAGCTTCCTGGTCAAATGTAATCGATGGAAGAGGATTTTCTGTCATTATGATGACAGAGGACCTAGAGATTCAATAACTGCCTAAATTTTGGATTTAAGTAATACAAGCAAAGGGAAAATCTGCAAGTGGTATTCACTTCTATATTTCTTTTTCCCGGAGTACTATTTTGAATTTCTCAGGGTTAGCAGTACAAATCAGTTAAACTTCAGTTTTTATGAGTTAAAAGAAAAAAAAAAGCAACTTTTAATATTTTAAAAACTGCACCAAGTAAAGCCAGAAACATTCGGTTAAAAATGAAAACTTTTTCATGCAAAAAAAATACTTGAAAAGTAATTTACACTTCACCATTTTTTCAAATGCATCTTTCATAAAGAAAATTTCTTCTATATTGACCATTACCTTCAGGCAACATGAGGTGAAATTTATCATTTGTTCCTCTTATCCACCTGCCAGAGCATCCTCAAGTTTTGGCTGGGACTCAGCGAGCTGTACCCATACTGCACCTTGTGATTTGGGATATATGTGCCACAGAGATGGTGTGTACAGCAGCTTTCACCTATTCCTATTGCAATGTCACCTGACAAGTGCTGAGCAGACAGAACAGTCAAAAATACATCTTAGAATAGCTTTCCACATGTCCTAAATTAAGGGTAAAAAACAGGAGTTCAAGCTGCCTACAAAGCAAGCATGTAGGTCTTTTGGGATCTAAGGGTTTAAGGATACACTTGCGATCTGAGAATCCCAGTAAGTGATACATTAGAGAGCAGAGAAGCTTGAAACAGTCCCAAGCAAATGCATAAGTATTAATGAAGACCCAAAATAGGAGACAGAAAGGCACACGGCAATCATAGGCTGCACAGAGACCTGCCAAAGGAAGGGGACAAAGATCTTAGGAACCCCCCAGCAGGGACTTACTGAGTAAATACCTTGGTGTCCTCAAGACAAAAAGAACTGAGCTAAAGTTAAAGGTCTCTAATTTTAGTAATATCCTAAGGCTAGAAGTGTCAATGTCACCTAATGATCCGGAAACACTGACATGGATACGTGAGTGTTACCTTTCACAGAGGATCAGGGCAATTAGTACAGTGCCGACATCAAATTCAGAACACTGGAAAATCAAAGTTGCCTCTGGACTTCAGGCAATTTTAAAAGTGCAGTACAGACCTCTTCTCTGTGACCTTCAATCAGGAGGGTTACTACAGCCTTTGAGGTCTAAGATCCTGGGTGTCAATTGATGCACATAGATTTGCAACCCTTACAAAGCTCAGTTTTTTTGGGAAGAAAATACAGTCATTCTTTTCCCTTCTATCCTTACTTCTGTAGCACTTCGAATAAACTGATGAAATATGAAATACCACAACACTCATACAAGATAGGGATACACTATCTCTTGTCTGTCATTCCAGAATTTCTGCTATAAGGGTGTGGGAAATGCAGTCTGTAAGGGGATTGTTGACTATTTCCTCAAGCTAGCTGGCCTTGCTAAAGCAGTACAGAGTTCAGGGCCGGCTAACATGTAATATTTAGCCCAGCTTTGCAGAAGGATTTTGCAGCCCACAGTAAATTCCAGGCTGTTGCCAACACACTGCTGCCAATAAAACGAGAAAGTTACAGTAACATGATTTGCACCCACACCTTGATCTGTGCTGCAGGTGCATCACGGGGCTCCCAGACTCAAAATCTGGTGTCAGAAATGTCAATAGGCTTTTTTACTTCAGAGGTCGTTTTCCATGGCTTAAGATTTTACCATCAGAATCCAAATCCAACTGACTTCAAGGAGACTAAACTTCCTACAGGTGGTTCTTAGCTTTTGATGCATATAATTTCATCCACAGAACCTCATCCAGTCACTTCAATCAATAAGATGTGTTCAGTGTGCAAAAGGAATTGGCTTCTTCTGATGCCTGTGTAATGGACCAAAGGAAAAAAAAAAAAGATTCCTAAGGCTATCAGTTTAGGCTTGCAAAACCATTTAAATGGTCAAGTTGAGTGAAATTAATTCTGACAGGTACAGGTGCTTAAGGAGGATTTAAGACATATATGTGTGCATCAGGTGGATTACTCAAAACCAGTGTCTCACACATCTCAGACATGAACATTTTTGGGACAAGAATGAGAGACACCTGAAGAAATAGCAATGTCTCAGGGAAGTCAGTCTATTCAGCCTGCACTGATGAAAAAGGGTTGATGGTCTTATGTTACCTGGAAGCTCCTCATTAACCTCAGCAGGCTTCACAAGTTGCACTGGCCAAGGCAATCATCTCCAGAAGCCACCTTTTCAGTGCACTGAAATTTGTGAAAAAGAGGCACGTAGGCACTTATCTCTTCCTGTATCTTATAGACCATTATGGTTTGAATGGGAACTTACACATCAGCAAACTAAGTTTTTCAATTCATAAAGTTTCCTTTGCATATTTAACTTTTGGCACTTAAATCACTTTTGAACATGGATATTAACTCATAAGAAACACTGATCCTTTAGAAATCCAGATGTTTTTAAGGACTGTACTTAGAGTGAGAAGGAAGTACGGTAGACTAGATATGCGAGGCATTCAGCATCTTCTGTATTCATAAGTATTATAAGCTGTATAATATCCACAAAAATTGATGAGGCATGTATACATGAGGAATACCTATGCTTGCGAGATGAAGGTGACATTTTCTAAACTAAACTACTGTAATAAATTAGTGTTCCCAGAATTTATAAAATTACTTCCAAATGGAGAATGGGCATCTCCTGTCAAGATACAGGCCTTGTTCAAGGAAACAGTAGGTTTACGCACTGTGCTTGTGAGTTCACTGTGGTAAGCAGGCATATACCATCAGGAAATTAGATCTTGACATTCCCCTTCAAAACAGACCCGATTATTTTCTCTGATGGATTTGTAGCTAAGTGCTCAGCACACTGCTGAATCATGCCCAGTCTGCGATTTCATTTTGAGTAGATTATGAATAGCTGTTATTAACGCCCCCTGTCCTATATAATACCCCACTTGGGGTTTTGGACACAGGATTTTTTTTCAGGTATGAAAAAACTGACAAAGTCTGCCCATAAATCAAGCCATTTTTTAGTGTATGCCAGTGTTTCTGCCTTTTGCCTCACTTTCATTTGGGAGAGGCCAGAGGTTCCAATGTAAAGGTGCTTCTCTATCTACAACTGCTCTTAAACTATAGGCACAGGCTTGATTTAATTTGTTGCTAGTGTTGCTTTGTAGCTCTGTAAATGTTAAAATCTGACCATATTTTTCATTGCAAACCCAGGCAGTAAATTGACACACAAACACACAGCTTTGAATGAGCATTTTGCAATGCTTATTTGCCTTTTCAAACTCTGAAGATATATTATCCTGTTGGAAAATATTAGAAGACTAACATCACTGAATGTAGCACAGGTTCTTTAGAAAGAAAACCATATAACCATAAACCACAAAATGGAATTAAAAACCAAATAATTCCTAATTCATTTTAACAGATTGAGAGTATCTGGAGTATTTCTTAGAAAACCCCAGCAATTGCAGAGCGACATTTACACAAAGCAACTTCGTCTTTTCTGGGCAATAAAGGTTAGGATATCATTATCAGAAGACCTTCTGCTAAAGTACTAAATAACAAATGCATCATTCTCTGAAATTTGAATTCAGTTACTGCGTGGTGGTATTTACTCATTCTTAAAGTATCCATGCAAATATCCACTGCATCTCTGAATATCAAAAATGTGTGCGTGGGTGTGGCTACTCTGAGAATCGCGAGCACAAGGCAAAATGCAAATTCAAGCTCAGATCTACTGTTTACTTTAGTAATACCAGTTATTTTCATGTGGACTGAGTTTTCATTTCCACAAAGTACACTCCAAGATATCACTTCATGAAAAGTGTTTAACATGGTATTTGGACAATACAGGAGGCATGTTAAAGTAATCTGCCCAGTAAAGAAGACATGGATATGACTAGAAAAATTTTTTATGCCTTTTTTTCAACATCCATGTTGTTTTCATAGAAGATCTGATATATTAACCCTAAAATTTAATTCTGCTTTCATAATTTTGAATACCATGCCTATCTATCCAACTTCTAGATCCTTCTGGAATTGCTAAAAAATGTTCCAGATTATTCTTGCACTTTACAAGGATCTCTTTTTTACTTTGTGATTTAGTAGGGAGCAGAAATGTGACAGAGTGGGAAAACAAAAACAAACAAAAACCAAAAATCCTCCAATCTTCTAACAACATAATTTAGGGTTTTATTGAGAAAGTGTTGCCAAAAAGCTATGTCACCCTTTTCCACTATTAAAGAGGTGTAATACAAAAGCGTAAGAACACAATGTTCATGCAAAGATCAGAAAAAGCAGCTGGAAAAGGGAACAGTGACAAAAACAGCAGCAGCAGCCAAATAAACCAGAAATGCCAGCCAACTAAGGTAGAGTCAGGTGCAATGATTTCACTTTGCAAGTGTTAAAAGACAGTCTACATTTTTTTTCCCTAAGTGGTTCAAGAAAGGCAGCAGGCTTTTTTATTCTCTTACCCATCATCCCTTGAAATCAGAAGAGTCCTGACCTAAAACACAGATTAAAATATTTTCAGACCAAATCACCGTTCCAACTAGGCATGTTTCACGACTCCTTAACTTGCTAGTACATTTCTGGAGTGACTAGAAACATCCTTTCATGTATCAATCTCCTTAAAGTAGTCCTTAGGGCTTAAAAGTGCCACCTAGGGCCAACTACAATGTGTTCAAGCAAGACTTGGTTAAAAAGAGTTTATTCAGAAAGTAAGAGAAAGCAGCAATTGAAATGAAATGAACCGAACAGCCGGCAGGCTGCCAAATATCGGTGTCTAACTAAGTCTTCCTCTCCTTCCCAGCTAAGGACAGAAAATGTAGTTAGACAGGTCATAGTGATTGGTTGAAAAAGACACTAAAAAGTATTAATGTTCTATTTTTCCCATTGGCAATACATTTGTCCAAAGTAGGGTCAGGGGGCTAAAGTCCACCTTCCCAATAAAAAGGAGGAAAGGGGTTGTTTTGTAGTAAGTTTGAACAGTTTAGTCTGACCCTAGGTGAGACAGAAGGCGATTTTCACCTCTCGAAGAGGGTCAATTGCATTTGCCAAGGCACAGCAGATCGTGAATAGGACTTTAATTGTCATGCAGTATGACCTTCCCCCGGAACAGGAGATAATCGTGCTGTTTAAGGATATCTGCAAAGACCAGAGGAAAAAAAAAGCTTTCAAGCACATCTTTGGTTGAAAAAAGAACATTTGCAAGATTACTATTCTGCAGAATGATGTAGCATAGAGTGATTCTAGAAATTAGGCTGAAAAACCCCAGGCTTGTGCAGTTTAGGGACTACAAAAGATTCCTACCATATCTAGTAGTCCAAGCCAGCAACTCCCAGGGTTTCTTTAGTTCAAGGGATTTATTTTTTCTAATCATTCAGGTAGGAAAAAGGGGGAATAAATTGAGCAGAAAACACCTAGAAGAAACTTCTCGGACTGAAGAAACATAGGGCTGATGTATTAGGTTCATATTACCCTTCATAATGTAGGGAAGAGGAATTTGTTGGAAAAAAAAGGAAGTTTGCATAGAAGCCTCTGAATAGTTCAGAGGATCTAGCTATTGTTAGCTGTGTATGGATCCCCAGCAGGGCTGTTTGGACTGACTTAAAGGAAAGAAGTTGATGGCTGGTGGACTAGTCCTTATCAAAGCTGAAAATATGGAAGGTGAGGAAATACCTCTAAGGGATTCTTTTTTCCTGCAAATATTGGCATTTTCTGTACAAAGAATGGGCATTGAAGATGGAAAATTGCACTGTATTTTAAACATCACATTTGAATTTCTTGCACCCAATTTTATCTGTGTATTTCTACTTATTTATTTGAAACTCCACAACCAAGAGGAATATGTCTTTTTCCTGGAGAAAGGCACTTAATAAATTAAAGAAAAAGTTGATAAAACTTTCCCTTATTCTTCAATAAAACCAGCTTGCTACACAAAGGCACATGTTCCCCACTGTACACAAGGAAAGATACAGCTGACTTAATCCATTGAGCTCTGTATCTCTTTACTATTATTTGTAGAACTAAGTCCTCATTGTATATTGAATTCTTCAGTAAATGGGGCCGCCAGTTTACTATCAGATTTAAAGTGAGCTTCGGTTACTATGTTTATGTTTTCCCTGAAGTCTTAGAAATTGTGGGTTTAGGATATTAATCCAGTATCTGTTCACTCCAGGTCTCCAGTCTAAAGTTTTGCTCAATAGAAACAAATTGAAGCCTTCAAGATGGGGATACTTCGGCTGAGATATGTCAAAGTTGTGACCTCAGAACTCTGCAGTGCCAAGGGACAGCCTGGAAGCAATGGTACCCTCTGGTCTACGGGTGGGATCTGAAGGTCACCCAAGGACAGAGACAACCAAGTCTCCAAGGCTGGAGAGCAGCTCTGTGGAAAGGCAGCTGGGGGTCCTGGTCGATGGCAAGTTGACCATGAGTCATCAGTGCCCTGGCAGCCAGGAGGTCCAACCCTGTCCTGGGGGACATCAGGCACAGCATCGCCAGCCGGGCAAGAGAGGGGATTGTCCTGCTCTGCTCTGCACTGGGGTGGCCTCACCTCGAGTGCTGGGGGCAGTTTTGGGTGCCACAATGTAAGGAAGACATTAAACTATTGGAGAGTGTCCAAAGGAGGTGAACAAAAATGGTGAAGGGTTTGGAGAGGAAGTCGCATGAGAAGCAGCTGTGGTAACTTGGTTTGCTCAGCCTGGAGGAGACTGAGGGGAAACATTGAGGTCTTCAACATCCTCATGAGGGGAAGCAGAGGGCCAGGTACTGATGTCTTCACTCTTTTGACCAGTGACAGGACTTGAGGAAACAACATGACGCTGAGCTAGGTTGGATATCAGGAATAGGTTTTTTATGCTGAGGGTGGTTGGGCTCCCCAGGGAAGTGGTCACAGCACCAGCCTGACAGAGTTGAAGAAGCATTTGGACAATACTCTCAGACATATGGTGTGACTCTTGGGATGACCTGTGGATGACCACGAGTTGGACTTGATGATTCTGATAAGTCATCAGAATCATCACAGTCATCAGAGTCATGAGTGCCTTCCAACTCAGCATATTCTATGATTTTAAGTCCTAACAAAAATTGAAACCACTTTGGTACTGGATACAAAAAAGGTTTAAGACATGAGTGAGTACACAAAGAGGTCAAAATACAAAAAAAAAAGCTCACTAGATCAAGTAGATACAATGAAGTAAATAAGTAAAAATAAGAAGAATAAAACCACGGATGACTGTGGGAAGGCTTCTGATGGCACTGCTGACATTATGAGTAGGAAGCAGTGAACAACAGGATGGTGGGTGACGAAAGATGGGCAGAGAAAAATTGAGAACACAAAAGGAAGGTTTCCTGACCTAATGTTTGAGGAAATTTTTAGACCTAGAAATGGAAACAAAGCAGGAGCATTGCTCAAAAACGGGGAACATGAAATATAAAATCTAACATAAGTACTCATAATTAACAAGCTGCTCTTGTTTGTTAGCATCATGAAAATGTGCCGTTTTCCATGTGGGGAAAATTTTTAGCAGGACCTTTTAACATTAAACTTTATCCATACACCACAGTTATTTCTGCACAGCTAGGCAGTTACACTTCCTTTTCCTCTTTTTTTTTTCCTTTTTTTTCTTTTCTGTGGTGCCTTCCAGCTGCAATTTTTCTCACAAGCATATCACAACCCATTTACACAATGAGGCTTATGGATATGATGGCTTGATATTCACTCTATAAAAAAGTGAAGACATCAGTACAGTTATAGACAATGTAGGGCAGCATCTTCAGCTTCAGCCTACTCTTCTTGTCTCTTGTCTTTCTGGTGCATCTCTGCCACCTGCTATGTAAGTCATGCAGCCAGTTCTTTAAAACAAGTACTTCACCTGCAGAGGTAAAAGCGTGGAAAATCCTATACGGAAAAAAGTGCATTAGCCCAAGAGCCATCATAGCCAAACAAGTAACTCAGTGCAGAAGACGTAACTTAAGTCAATATGTGTCTTTGCACTTTTAGTTCTTAGTGCACGACACTACCCAATGGAAGTCTAACTCTGCTGTGGAGGAAAGTAGACTAGTATAACTGCTGTCTTTGGACAGAGAGATACACAGTCAACAGGGAACTTACAGACCTCAGCTGTCAAACTTCACTGGGTCTGTTGGACAAAGAAAAGATTCCTAAGCAAGAGCCTCATTCTTGTTGATTTAGGATTTCAGGTTTGTTCTAATTTAGTGGTAATCTACAGCACCAGTAGTGTAAGGTGTACCTGTGTTAAGAAGACTTTCTCTGTGAGTCTGTGGCAGTTCCTGTTTCCTTTTTTGTCCTTTTTAAGTTATAATTTCCATTTCTTCAAGCTCACCGAAACCTACAGTTAAGCTAGCACGTATGATTTACATGTACATACAACATTTCTGCACTCAATAAAAGGACATGTAGGTCAGTTTTAACATTTTAACATTAGTATCAAATATATGCTGATCGATACAAGTTTCAGAATGATGATTCATTTTTCAGGTTTACTTTGGTCTTCTTTTTCCTTCAGTCCCACAGCCTGAGTGATAGCCTCTAACACAGAAATGAATGTTATGCAGCATGCAACACAGTTGTCACCATGTTTATGCAAACAATAATTGTATGAGGTGACAGAAAGAAGCATGAGGAGACAAGAAGAGATAAGAAAAGGACAAAGACTCCCTGTGTTTCACTCTATGCTCATCCCATATACTAGAATTTTTTTGTTTTCTGCTTTTGAAATCTCTTTCAAGATGAATATATGTTAGTGAACAAGACAGCAATTAATACTAATAAATAGTAATAAATAATACCAGTATAGAGATTATGAAAAATAATTATATTTTAGTTCCCTAAGAAGCAACTGCAGTAATAGAACAAGTCCATCACTTGTTTAAATGTGGACAACTTGCCAGCCAAGATATCCATGACTAAAACTTATCTTTTTTAGTGCACCATAATGTTAGTGCAATGTTCTACTAGAGAGGGAGAAAAAATTAATCTATTTTTGATTTATTTAGTTAAAGGCCATATTCAGTGTACCTCTTCCTCTAGTGATAACTTCTGTCTAATATACATACCTTTTTTTTATCATCTTCTATTGCTAGGATAAACATCAGCTTGTCCACTGACTAAAACTGTCCATGTGAATTCTCACTGTTTGTATTTCTCAATTAATTTTGCTGCTGGTAAAATGTATTTTAATCCTTATTTTTCCACATCCAGCAGTTCCTCATTTTTCTCCATATATCTTGTGACTCTTCCATGGTTTTTTCTTATTGCAAGCAAACAAAAATTCATTGATTTCTTGAGGAGAGGATACAATACTTTTTGCACACATTAAGGGCACCTGCTCAGACACATACAACTCCTCTTATAATATTCATTATCTCTTTTAAAGTCTCAGATGGCAGAAAAAACACATGAGCTATTATTTTTATTTCTGAGTATTTGGGAGGCTCTCATGCACTACAGTGCAGAGAACTACTTAAGTACCTGGGCACAGAGATGATCCCATCAGCCTCTCCAACAATTCAAGCCTCTCCCCTGGTGATGAATAACACCACCAGTTAAGAACAGTACATAAAAATGAGATTTAGTCTTTCCTCTATGATCATGATTAAAGTAGAAGGGTATTTTTTCCTAAGACTATTAGTTGTATCTTTCTGCCTGGAAGTCACATCTCTGAAGCAATTACTTATTGACATCTAAGTCTAAATCCTAAGTATACCTTCTATTCACACCCTCTGTGACCTTCCAGCAGCCTGCAGACTGGAAGAAACTCTGTATTAAGAAACTCTGAATCTGAACAGAGGAAATAAGTCCTTCTCTCCTTTATCCCCTGTACAATGATGTTTTTCTCTCTGTTGAATGTTCTCTGCTACATCTCAAAGCTGCATGCCTCATCCATCTCTAAAGGATTCCTTTTTCTTTAAAAAGGTTGATCAAATACCTAGATGACTTTTTCTTAAGTTTTTCTCTTTTTTTTAAATAAAATGCTTATGTACAGGTTGGGTTTTTTCCTGGAAATGAAATTACCCAGGATCGCAAAGTATATTAGAAAAAAGAAAAGCAAAAACCAAAAATGTTTCAAAGATGTAATGTAGCATCCCATTGAACTGAGAAAATGTCTCGACAGAATTGCTGGTGTTCTCACGACTAGATAAAATCTGAGGATATTTAAGAAAGAAGAAAAGCTCTGAAACACTGCAGAAAGTACTCATCTTCTCTACACCCTCTCTTGATCTTCTGTACAACAACCACTGAAAGCTTGGGACAGGAGCCAAGTGGTGGCACTCTCCTGAGGGAGATGAGATAGCAGGATTTCTACAAAAAACATTGAATTACTGACTTAAAAATTGCTAACTCTAACATGAATTAAAAAAAAACCCGAGTGTTCCCAATAGCGTTTTAGACAAAATAGTCAGAAGAGCAATGAATATGCACAACATTTTGGAGGAAATGGCTGAGCCAGCAAACACCAGCATACACTTCTTCACAGCAAATGGGTTCCAGAGACTGCCGTGCTTTTTGCATTCATTCAGTGACAGATCAGTCTAGAGAATGGTAGCATCTGGATGAGGGCAGATGGCTAAACTGTCAAATAATGACATTTTACAAAATTTCAGCAGTCTAAGCGCAATATGGTTCCAATCCCAGAGGCAGACAGGTAAACAATGGTGCAGAAGTTATAGCACTAGCACATAAGATTATTGATTATAATTATTCTAGGGGAAAGAATTCTTCTCAGAAGATTAGGTTGACAGGAAGATTGAGAGTTCTCTAAGAAAGGATTAGGTGACATCTCCCCTGTTTTGTTCATCCATCTATTTTGCTACATTTTCGCCTCAAATGAGCTTCTTGTGATGTGCTAAAATAACTTAGACTTTTCAGGGTAAAGATGTTCAAATCCACCATTTTTCTGCAATTCACCTTTCACTGTTAAATTTTGTATTGGGTTTCAGAAATTCAACACTGAGTCACAGATAGCCATCAAGAGAAATCTTTGCCCTTACAACCAGAATGCACTGGGATCCAAAACATCTTTTCTTTATTGTTTGGAGAAGAAAAATCATTCACAAAAATACCAGAGAATAGTGGCTGATCCTGTGGAGAGAAATTAAACATCTTTCCACTCAGTTTAACTTACATAGAAGCAAAATTTAAAGATTTGAATAGCCCCACCTAAATCTGTGTAAAATCAAACTTTTGTAAAGAACAAGGAAAAAGCCCTTTTTTGGTTTTTTTTGTTTATTTTTTTTTTTTTTGTGGTAACTGGCATGTCTTTTGGAAATGAAGTCACAAAATTGACAAGTTAAGAAAGGATTCTTCCATTTTATGTTGGAATTTCTGTTCCTTTTTTAGAGAGGTTGCAGCAAGGTACCTTCGCAATGAAAAGTGAACCATAACCTCTAGTTCATGGCATCATTCTTGAAGAGTAAGTGAAGAGTCTGCGCTGAAATTTTTATATCTGTCAACAAACACTGACACCCTTAGCTATGCAGTCACGTGAGTGACAGTGAAGCCTTACAGAAGTGCCTGAGCGGTTCTTCTTTCTCTGTGGTCCTTTCTCCTTTGTTTAATGTGCACTTGTTCCCCAGCCCATTATATACCGGGATGTGGAGTTTTGGAGATTGCCAGTCTGTCACCTGCCTTTTTAAACATATGGTTACCATGCTCATACAAGCCCTTCCCCTGAGAACAAGCAGAGACCTGTGAAGGGGAGATAGGCAGGCAGACAGACAGGCCTATCAAAAGAGAAAGGGCTGGAGGAGAGGGAAAGAAAAGAGCTATTCTGCTGGAAATATTAATAATATTACAAATATAAAGTTTTCATCTGCTGTTCATTAAATTCCTATGCATAAATTTCTGTGCTTTACAGTGCTTGACAGATGTGATAAAATTACATGGATGGTGTGAGTTAACTGAAGTTCAATGTAAATAAAACCAAAGCAATACTGATTGGCAAGGGGAAGACTTTAAAAGACTAAGGAGTAAAGGTATCTGGTTTTTTTAATTGTATCTTATTGTATGGCTTTTAATGTGCATTTCCTACTAGATTCACTTTTTTCTGAGTTCATACTTGGCAACAGTAACTCAGAAGCTATTACTATTCCTCTCAAATACTTCTTTTACCATTTTTATTGACACATGAAAATACCGAGGATATCTTTAGGAAAGATCATTCTTGGATATATCACAGCAATATCCATAGCTTTGCCACCTGCAGAACAGAATTACCCAGCCTTGGTGTGTGTTGACCACTGTAACCGAATGACATCAGTGCATGTATCAATACATATGCTATTAATTATATAATGGTTTAGAGACAGAGTGCTAGTTGTGAATTAAGTTACATTAAACAGTGAGCAATCTTTTTTCCCTCCATAGTTATGTTTTCATTCTTGACACGTGGACTACAACTTCCAATGTTAAAGCCACAGTTTTCTCAAGAAAACCCTATTTCTTAGGAATTTCACTTTCTCGGTAGAATCGCTCTTGTTTAAAATGGGACTTGAACTTCCAGATTTACTTTGATAGCACAGATAACCAGAGGGGAGATGCTTAGGTGATATAACTCTACCTCAGCTGAGCAAGCCCCACACTGTCTGGTTTTTGCAACAGGGAGTCAGGTTTCTTTTTCAGGTACACAAATTCAGATTTTGTTATCTATAAATGATGGATGTGAGTTATGTGTTTCCTCAAAAGAACTAGGGTAAGGTTCTACAGCACATATCCAGCACATATCCATATATGACTTTGCTCATATTAACAACGAGTCCTTTGGTGAGCATAGTATACATGGCATGGAGTGCATGCATGTTTTAACTATGATGGTAATGGTAACAGAATCTGCCTTATGCAGTATCATGGATTTTGAGGAGGTGTACTGGCTATTCATGGAAGAGCCATTGAATATGCTGTCAGACATGTCCATAGCATGCTTGTTCTCATAAGGACTTTTAATACTGATTACAGAATCTTCTGTCTCCTGTGGTGAGCGCTAAAATTTCAAAGCCATCATTCCAAGCCTAAATTCTGAAGTAACATTGATCATGCTTTATATGCTCTGTGTATAATCACACTTGTAAGGTAATGCTACAGCTTGTTTCACATTTTACTGATTTTCCTAGCCTAAAATCTCAATATTTTGTTTCTTATTTCTAAATTAATTTACAACCTCCATTTAGGGAAGGTAAATAAGCAGTTTCTTTCTTACAGACCAAAAGAAGATAACACTGACAAAGAAACCAAAGAGTGATTCAATACATCCCCTTGCCAAAAAGAAAGTAAACTATAGCTGAAGTACTAAACACTACCATGTGTCTAAACTTTTGTTAAAGCTTTGCATGACAGAAATTCCATAACCTGCCTTGGGTAATATATTTCTACAGTCAACTACCCGTACTTCTTTTACCTGTCGTAAATGTCAGTAGCTGCAATTTAAGCCCTAATGGACCTCTTACTTCAATTAGAAGTGGGATTCAACTATCTCTATAGATAGACCTAAAACCAAACTTCATGAATCAGCTTTAAAATCCCTTGCAGACTACAAAGGAATTGAAAATAAAAACATATGCATACACTGGATATAGGTCCTGCATTTCATGGTTTCACACAGCAAACCAGGGATAAACACCATGGTAGTCAATAGCAGAGTAACTTATTTTCTATGTTACTTTTCCTTAAAATAGAAAGAGATTAAGCTGCTGGTGTATAAATATTTAAGTAAATAAACTGTCATCAACTCAGCAATCAAACTGTGAAAATGTGAAGGTGGGATGAATCCAAAACTACATAGCCATAAGCTAATTCATATTCATAATCTAAAACTTTTCATATTTAAAAGGATTTGGAATATATAAATGTCCCAGGGAAAAAAAATAAGAGAAATATATGCTCCATAAGGATACCAGTCTGTAACATCACAGCAACTGGCTAACAGAAGCATGTATTTTGGAGAATTTTGATGAGGCAGCTAAGTTAGTTATACACGGTACTGAATAATGATATGTATGTCCATATTAAGGTACAAAAACAGAAAAACCTCGTGAAATCTAGCTTCTCTTTACCAACAACACTACACAAAGGGATCAAATCAAGTTGCAGTTGCACCTTCAAATTTGAAAATTCTCCTAGCAAAGGAGAACTTGCTGCCATGACACACCGTATTAGCTCTGTGTGTGAACTTACGGCTTCTCCCTTGTGTACTACATTGTGAGGGAGACCTGATATATTAAAATGTTACTAGAAACTTTTTTAAGCTTCCAAACTTCACTTGAGGTGTCTAGTTCAGAGCAAGCTGAATTGCACACGTTTATCGTTATAAAAAGCTAAGGACAAATAAAAGCAACAAGGGTAGTTGATTGTAGGAATATTACCTAAGGCAGTTTGTGAAATTCCTATCATCATGCAGGGCTTTAACAAAAGTTTAGACAAATGGCAGTGTTTATTACTTCAGCTATAGTTTACTCTCTTTTTGGCAAGGAGATGCATCTAGACCTCATGCCTCGGGGCACAGGAGTGGATCATCTCCCATCTGGATGGGCCTTTTCCCACAATGTATGTCACTATGAGGTCAGCAGAATACAGTGAAGCGAATTTTACTTGCCCCTAATCACTTAACGGACGGTTCCCAGAGGCATGAGGCTGGTTTGGAAGAAACAGTGGTCCACAAAACAGCTGTCATGAACATATCAGGTGAAAAGTTCATTAAAAATATCAAGTAAAGAATTATTTTTTTATCACATGTGATAAAACAAATAGAACTTATGTTCATTATCAGAAAACCCTAACAGAAAATCTAATTCCTTCAATTAATTTATTGAATGAGTAGTGCTAAAGCCTGGGTGGCCAAAGAAATCCGAATTGCTGGAAGGGGAGACAAGAGGAAGTTATTGATTTAATGTAAACACTGTGCAGAACCCATATGAAAATGTAAATTAAGGACAATGCTTCATTAATAAGCATTAATTAATCTAATTCAGTATCATTGTAAGAATGAAAAACAAAAGAATTTATGCATTTTAGTAATATCTGTCTTTAGACAAGGTTAGTTTATCAAAACAAATATATTAAGAGGATTTAAAGGAATGTAAAAATGTTAAATACTTTATGTGGGTGGGGAATGCTTAAAGCCACTGGGTTTTATGCTTAGAGTAACTGTATACTGCTTACAAAAAAAGAAGACCTTTTAAAAGAGGATAAAAAATGCTGACAGAAAAAAAAAAGATGAGATGAACAAAGAAGATCGTAGAATTTAAAACACAGCCTGTGGGGCAAAAAAGTCTAAATAAGGGAAAGAGAAAAAAAAAAAAAAGGAGCATAAGATTTAGAAAATTAAATTTAAAATCATCACACAACAGTCAAGACAAAATAATGGGAAATTCCAGGCAGAGGCATAAAACTAATAATAAATATTTTCCTTAAACGTGTTTAAAACAGAAAGCTTGTCCGTAAGATGACAGATGTGGTCAAGGTGCAAAGAGTCCTCAAGGAAGGCAAAGTTGTAGCAGAAATACTAAATAAATTTCTAGTACTTGTCTACATATTGGAGAGTAACCTATATTTGGGGGATACTATATTGAACTTAAATGTCAATAAGAGAAGTTTTAGAAGAGAGTGGTAAAATAGACAGTAACAAATTTATGAGACCCAGCACTACGAAGCCAAGTTCTAAAAGAATACCATATTGGTGAATTATAAACTCTGCTTGCAAGTTAAAATTAAAACTGACTTGCTACCAAAGGAATAAAAAATGCCATAAGGATGAACGTGTGAATCTTCATACCAGTCTGAATTCTTTAGTTAGCAAATTTGTTGAAATTAATATGAAGAAAAAAATGAGTAGACATATGGATAAATGTGATATAATTGTGAACTGGGAGCACAGCTTCTGCAGCAGTAAGCCATGCTTCACAAATTAGTAATCACATTAAGAAGGATTTCCCAATATTTTAGGACAGCATTGCCAGAGATCCAACCCTAAGTCACATATCCCTGAGTAAATGGCTGAGTTCAGCAGTGGGCAGAGACAGGAAGTTGCCTTTCAGAAGAAAAAATTAGCCCAAGTGCAGAGCCATGCTGATGCATCTTATGAGTCTCATAATGGAGTGAGAAGCTGTTCAGCAAAAGCTTGAGGTGCTCGGCATCCTACTTTATTGCCTGCTGTAAACAAGATGTCTGTGAAATCAGGACAGTGAGTAAATACAGCAAAACACTATGAATACCTCTTGTTCAGGGGCATATGCACAGGCAAAGTGGTGCCCATACTTAGAAGAACTAAGGTATGTAAAATCCATGAACACCACACAAGCAATCTTAACCACTTGACTCAATCACAAGAGCAGGATGCAGCCCCTCAGAGAAACTTTTCAAGAGGTCCTTGCATGAAACACACTGTCATTATAGACAAGTGTGTTAGGGGCTACATCAATCCTACCTGGATGAGTTAATGTAAGAAATTCAGGAGGCCAGAAAGTTATCGTGCTAGAAAGCCTTTAGAATAACAGCAGAGAGCAAGGGGGAGTCCAGTGTCTCAGCTGTCCATCAAATAATAAGCTGGTTTGTTTTCCCAACAGTCAAACTCATTTTCTACTTCTGCATTGAACAAAGGCAGGGCTGCTCAGCAGGGTGTGCAAAGACCCACCACACAGCCTCAACACCTCCATGGACAACTATTTCATCTGATCTAGAGGAAGTTTCAGAAACTCACTCTGTCTGGTGATTAAACAGCTCAGAATAAAAGGAGAGATACCTGCTCCTCAAAAAAAAAAAAAAAAAAAAAAAAAAAAAACAAAAAAAAAAAAAAAAAAAAAAAAAAAAAAAGAAGGAAAAAAAAAAAGAAAAACTAGGCTTTCATTTTGTTTGCTCTTTTCTGCAGTATTTGGTGAACTTCTGTGCATTAAATTGACAAAGCAGAGAAAAATTGTGATGATACACCAGTGGTCAACAAGCCATCCTTTAAAGAAAAACACTGCTGATAAGACAAACAACTTGTGATGTACTTAATTACAATATTTCATACTCATTTAGCCATCTCCACATCACAGCACTAACAAAGTGGATTTCAAACAGGAAGAAAGACTCCTTCCCACAAGCCCAGAGGGCTAATTATAAAACAGCAACCTACTTTTTTTTTGGTAGCATTTTTTTTCCAGTACAATTTATTGAGCTCATTACCAAGCTGCTTATGAAGTGATTTGAAATGAGGCAACATTAAAGCATTCTGAAAATCCCTTGTACTTAGTCATCTTGACACTTTGTTTGAACTTGAAGCATTAATATGAAATAACTGCAGCAGCCCCAAATTTCTGATTCTATTGTTTGACAGTGCATTTAAAAGCTAAAAGATGATATGATCAAGGACTTTTAATCAGCACAGTAATTTGTAGGAGTGTCTCAAGTATTCATAACTTCGAAAAGACCAAATGGACACAAATGTGAGAAATAAGACAGGTATAGTACATGTCAGACTAGAATAACACAGCAATGTGAAACCAGGAGTGCAAGCACTGCTGGAACTGAGAGGTTTTTTATTGCTTTTTACAGGCAAGACTGAAAATTGAAAGATACACATCAAAGCCACTAAAGAACTCCACACATTGTACCTTATTAGCCTGATTTTACCTTCTGTAATCATATTATATAATATGCATCTCCAGATTAACCTGCTTGGGGTCAGCAGAAAGGCCATCATAAATATATTTGAAGTGAAGCCTGTGAAGGCTTTCAGAGAAATTTATAGAGAGGAGGAGTAAAATCCATGGAAATCTATAGCGTATTAAAGTAAAATCTGTGAATAGCTTTGCTTTTCATCGTTCCCCCACACACTCCCATGCATTAGTGTTTGAACTAATAATCAGAGCCAATGGAAATGCTTCTGTTGAAAGAAAGAGTTTAAGACCATCCTTTGCTCCAACTGCATTCTAATGTTCTGCCTACATTATTACAAAGCCTTTAAAGGAAAGGGGAAATTATTTGTAAGAAAAAAAATGGGCACGAACAGTACAAACACTGAGTGTATTGCATTGTGGTCTCTCGCCCAAAAGGGGAAGCATCCCCAAATGTGGTTTACAACAAAGAAGGGGCAGATTCCAGACAAATGTGCGCAACAAAGGTACGAAGCTCCTTCCTCCCTCCAGTATTTTTGGGTGTCAGAGAGAGAGTGATTCAAACCCTGCGTGGGGTGCGCTCTGAAATGAGACCTCAGCAGAACAGCTTGGAACCTGCACTCCTCAGCAGCTCTCTCAGTATGCTTGATGGCTTCTTATGCACAGCCTTAAACTAATAAGGAAATGCCAAGATAGATGCGTTGGTCTGCAAGCTGGAAAGAATTCATTAGCTAAGCAGGATCTAGCCGAGTCATTACTTAGGAGACCCCCCAAGGAATTCCCATGCAGTTTATAGAAATGGTGTAAGGGTCCTGTTTTTCAAACCTGCACAGTTCTGTTAATAAAAGCCGATGCCTGGGGAAAAAAAAAGCATAGTCCCTAAAAAGTCGATATATTGAAAAAAAAAAAAAAGGAAAAGAAAAGGAAAGTGGAAAGGAATAGGAAACAAATAGAAATGCAATGGCTGGCCAGCTGCAACATTTGCATCTCCCTACCTACTTAGCTGTTCTCTGGCTGGAGAATTCAGCACTTGATCTGGAAGGTAACTTGAGAAGGAATTTCAAGAATAATGAGGTACTGCTTTTTTCATCATAATTCCAAGTTTTGTAGATGTTTTCACCAACCAAGACAGCAGCTTCCCCCTTTAGATTTCTTACCGTAATGGCATGCTATCATGTAGATCATTTAACAATAGCATTTGCTATCTTAATGAGGATTTCGATGAAACTCTGAACATTGATGGGATGTCAGAGTGTGGGTTGCATTTTTGAAGTTGTTTCCTGCTTCCTTGAGAGAAGAGATGAAAGATCTCTATGTTGTGTTAAAGAAACAAGCATATAAAAAAAAAGAGAGGGACGAGATGATTTCAAGAAAATGTGTATTTTGTGTTGCACGTTAATTTTTTGTGAGAGCAGATAGAATAGAGGTGATAAACTCATACCTTTTCACTACTGTTCCTTTAATTTGCATCCATGAGAACTTCCATGTGAATGTGATTAAAAGGTGTGACCATCTTTAGTTCAGTAGCTGGAATGAGAACACTTTTGCCAGGTTTTTTCTCATGTCAGTTATCGAATGGTGGTACAATATCAGAAGACCTATAGTGTTGCCAATTATGCTCCTCTGTAGTAAGGAAAAACAAAGATACTCATAAATATTTTGTTGTCAGTTCAGCTTTTTATGTTTTTCTAAACAGCATTTAAAGATATGGATTTTTATTTCATAATTCAGGAAAACACAATCTTAACTTTAAGCCCTATTATATTCCTTTTGCCCTCAAAGCAAATATATGCTTGTTTAGTAATAAATATGACTCATTTTTATATTTGTGTTCCGCTTTTAAAGCAAAAAATGTAAACATGAATAAAGTTACCTATTATACATCTACTTACTTGCAGAAAGCTTAAAATAGTGCCACAACTTACACAACACAAAGAAATATTTTTATCTTATGGCATAGTTTTAATTGGCTATTTTCCTTCGTGAAAGTTACAGTTGGTTTCATTTGTACTCCTTTGTGCGTTTTCCACACTTCAACATCATATTTAGGACATATTTAGCTCTTTGATTTCACTTCTTAAGGCGACAGCTAGAGTACTTCTCATCACTCAGAGATCCCAGGGAAGAACATGGATTAAATAAGAGGTTATCTTCTAGATACAAGGTATGTCTCCTGATCTTAAAAGGGAAGTTTCTGTTTCCGTGGGTTATCCACACTTATCCACAGCACTGCTCTTTCTGAAAACCCTTTTCTTTTTTTCCAAGTGAGGTGTTGCCCAAGTCTAACTCAGTGTGGTAATCTTTCTGCTCCTTTTAATGCTTACTTGATATAGCAAAAGTTAAAGTTTCTTACTGATCTGGTTGCTAAGTTTAACTCACCGAACTAGTTGAAAACATAACGCTGGAGTTAATATTTAAAGGTGAAGTGATGGTCAGTTTTCTGCGAGTGTAGCAAGCAAATTCTCTGGAGTGCAAAGTACCAGCAGCAGCAGGGCTAGAGACAGCATGAACGGGGTTTGCTCCCACTCCAGTGTTCCTCTGACAGATATATCAAATGGGGGTAAAAGCACATCCTCAGCTGCTGCCAGTCAAGATAAGGAGTTGCTAGTGAGGAGCTGCACTTGAAAAGTTCATGCTCTCCAAAAAAAATCTGGGGGTTGTGGCAATTGGAAAGATTGCAAATGTGGCCAACCGGTGAGAGAGGAGGGGGGTCAGAGTTTCACTGTGGTTGCAGATGGAAGTATTATCCCAAATAGCTAATGTCTGAGAATATATAATAACCTGTACTATCTTTTCATTTTTCAGATCAATGACACCTAGCATTTTTTTCCCCAGCCTCACGATCATCTGTTTTCACTTTTGAATTTTATGAACTATGGCTCAGACATTTTAATGAAATTTAGTCATGGCTTTGCTCAGCCTTCGACAACTGACTGACCGGGAGAGCCAAGACTCATTCTTTACAAGCGTCATCTCAAGCTGAGGCCAACAGTAAAACTGGGTCTCCTGCCTCCTAAGTAAATGTTCCAGATGCATAGATCCTGCATAAAAGCCAGTCAACAGCACCACCAGCAGCCTGTGAGGTTTGGGCAGAGGTGAATACTGTTAGTGGGCATTTAGAGCCTGGCAGACAGCTTCAAAGGCAGCCCTAGAGCACGCCTTTCCTAAGGGACATAATCCAGAGATTTGCACTGCTTAAACAGCTGTACACCTCCACATGCACAGTAATAAGATTTCTGTCACTTAATCTAGCTTTCAACTCAATTGTCACTGCCTACAGCTTTGCAAATACATGAGTAGAATGAACAGAGTTTTTTTACAGCATTCTCTCTGTTTCATATGCCCATCTTCAGCATTCAGGGAAGTGCACGTTTTATAATATTAACCAAGATGCTTTGGAAAGTCCCTAGACGAATATCTCTCCCCAAATACCATTTTAAACCTTAACCAGGTAGTAGTCTGAGACATCTAAGAGATTTACCCTGCTCACTTACTTTTAAGAATCTGGACCTTAAAATCCTTTTTTTTAGATTTAAAGGATTTTACCAACAAAAGAGTACCAGCGTATTATACCATTGATGTGCTGACCAAATGGGAAAAGATGACTTTTTACTGAAATAATTAAAGCATTAATGAAGGGTAAAAGGAACTATACTGGCAGAATAGCTTCTAATTTTTGGTTGTTTTCTTTAAATTTTGAGTCTGTGTTGGCACAGTATCCTCTTTCTTGCATGTCTTCAGCCATGTAGAAGCATGTCTACATATTCTAGCACAGGATATTTACACTGGCGATGCCGAGTCCTTGTCAAGAAGTCAACTAGGTGTTGCAACATCTACTGGAAAAACTTTTAAATACCCGTAACAATCTCAGCCTAGGCATCTGAGCATAACAGTGACTATAACCAGAGCAAGCTGAGTGGCAGCCATCCCTGGAACCAGGATGCCGAGGTTAATTTAGTTTTGGAACCAGCAGAGCTACATAGGAGAGTTTTGAAGGAGCAGTGAAAGGCACCACAAGTCTGGTTCATTTAAAATCATCTGATCTTCTTTATAGTTAAACATTATACGAAACCTTTTTCAGCTATCAAAAAAAGGCTCAAGAAATAACTTTCCAGCTGGTTTTTGCTGATAACTAGAAGCACTAGCAGAAAGCTGTAACTGCATTCTCCAGGAATTCCTGACTACTAGCCAAAGCAGCACTCTGTATTATATGACTGTAATAAGACTCTTCTTAATAAATTGTAATTCATGCATGAAGACACTCTCATATATGTTCCATAGCTAACCCTGCTTAAAATACATATCTGTTTTGCAACTCCTACAGATACCTGATATGAATCTAGAGAAGTACACAATCTTCAGTTTAAGCCATCTAAAGGGCAGGTATTCAGAACTGATGAAAGCAAGTAAAATTATATTACGTCTTCCTGAATCCCTCTTAATACAACAGATTGTAAAAATTAGAATGGGGCTAAAAGACTGAAGTTTTTGTCTAAGAGTGGCTCCACAAAGTTCTGTACAGAAATAATCTTTGAAAGCAGGTTTTCACATAAGTTCAGTTGTCATATTCACCAAGTTGACCATTGCCTACTGCTCCCTCCTTCCACTAGGAGAAATGACTTTGTGATGCAACCTATTGGTAAGACAAAGATGGATAGAATAGAATAGAATAGAATAGAATAGAATAGAATAGAATAGAATAGAATATTTCAGTTCGAAGGGACCTACAATGATTATCTAGTCCAACTGCCTGGCCAATTCAAGACTGACAAAAATTTAAAGCAAGTTATTAAGGACATGGTCCAAATGTCTCTTTAACACTGAAAGCTTTGGGATACTGACCATCTCTCTAGGAAGTCTGTTCCAGTGTTTGTATATCCTCTTGATAAAGAAATGATTTCTAATATCCAGTCTGAACCTTCCCTGGTACAGGTTTGGACTATTCCCATGCTTCTTATTACTGGGTGCCAGGGTTTCTCCCTTTCTTCTTCTCCTCCTCAGGAAACTAGAGAGAAACGATTTTGCCCCTCCGACTTTCTCTCCGAACTAGACAAGCCCGAAGTCCTTAGCCACTCTTTATAGGACATGGCTTCCAGCCCCTGCACCAGTTTTATTGCCCTCCTCTGGACACATTCGAGGACCTTCACATCCTTCTTAACTTGTGGGGCCCAGAACTACACACAGCACTCAAGTGAGGCTGCACCACTGCTGAATACAGTGGATTCACCACCTCTTTTGACCAGCTGGTGTTGCTGTGTTTGATGCACCCCAGGATGGGGATTGCCCTCTGGGCTGCCAGGGCTCAGTGCTCACTCACACTGAGCCTGCTGTGAGCCAGCATCCCCAGATCCCTTTGCAGGGCCGCTCTCCAACCACTCTTCTCCCAGTCTATACTTGAGCCCAGTGTTGCTCTGTCCTAGACGCAGAATCCAGCATTTGGACCTGTTAGAGTTCATCCCATTAATCATAGTCCAGTGCCCCAATCTACCTGAATCCCTCTGCAAAGGCCTCTTGTCTCTCAAGAGAGCCCACAGCACCTCCCAGTTTGTATCAGCAAACCTGTAAACAGTGCATTCAACTCCTGCATCCAGATCGTTGATAAATACATTGAACAGAACTGAACTGTTCTAGAATTGAACAGTCCTCTAATTGAACCCCAAGGAAATGCACTGGGGACTGTTGTGGACAACCAAATGTAGCCACACTTATTGTAGTAAAAACCCCTTTGAGCTCTGCCTTTCAGTCAATCCCACACTGTCAACACACAGCCACGACTGCGAGGAAATCCCTAGACTTCTTTGACAAAGTATTCATTAACAATCACTTGATTGGATCTGATGCTTACCTTGATCTCACGGTTTTAGAAATCACATCCAAGTTGTCAAAAAACCCAAAATCATTCTAAATAATGAAGTTAATTTTTCTGTCTGCTCTGTAATGGCTCATAAGTTGCACATTTTGTAATTAGTAATCATTTGTATAATGAGTTCAACTCTGTTTGTAGGTCACATAGCACCTGCTCATATGAAGAAATATACCAGAGGACTGTGTCTTAACTGCCCAGAATTTCACAGATACTTTACAACTCAGCTAGTAAGTTTTTCTTGTATCTTTATGAACCAATTTCTGTTTCAGAGCCATTTCTCCAACAGTTTAATTAGCAACCAGGTAGAGATAATTAATTAGCTAGTTAGACGTGAGCCATCAGAGGAAGATGAAATGAAAAAAGGCTCTGCTGCTTCTTCACTTTCAAAAGAGCACAACTTTCTTCGCAAAAGATCTTTCAAATATCTTTTTACTTCCTATGGAATTGTCTATGTGCACTGATGAAGTTAAGGATCTATGAACTTTTCCGTTATAAGCTCATTTTGGAGCTCCCGTGCCTTTTGAGCACTGAAACAATTCACCTCAAGCTGAAACAGCCTACAAGGTCTCAGCTCAAAGGAATTTTTTCCTCAGAGAACAGAGCAGTTGAAAAAAAAATAGTTCTGTAGGTATGGCAGGGTGGGTTTCTCCTTTTTTTTACCATTCTATATAAATCAAAACCACTCATATTGGGTTTTTTTTCAAAGATGACATTTTACCGCCCCATAACATAAAGGAACTTAGCATCTTGTGATTCAATTTTAAAAAAAAAAAAAAGAGAGAAAAGAAAATTCAGTGGCTTTTCAGCTAGTGACACACCTTGAAATTCAATAATTCTCTGTGAGCAGTAACTGTTCCTTTGCACATTTAATTGCACAGAAGAGCCATAGGGATCCATGAAGCACACACTGCAGCAATGGGTTACACTAAGGCAGTTTTCCTGAGATAATATTTTTCAAACACAGACCAAAACAAATGAATACTGCGGGTACACTAAACTGTTCATCACATAGTAGCCTCTACAACTGATGCTGGGGGTTTTCTTGAAAACTAGTAAATAAAAGGAATATATTTTTGTGAGGAAGCACTTGGGTAATGAAAAAGTGATCCACAAAGTGTAAGTGATTCTGCTTAAAACAGTCTGAACTTCCAACCACCAATTTATGGTTCCAGTTCAGACAAACCTGGAACTGTAAGTATATTTGTTATTCTTTACAGCTACTCACTCTATGAATACTCTTTCATGTCCCAGTGATTTTTCTTCTGGTTCAACAAAATTCTGTTGCATTTCAGTCTTCTCTACTTTTTATTCTCTTCTGTATATTCATGACCTTCCTTACATCTGGTTAGTCCAGTTTAATGCACCAAAAGAGGAAGAATGGGTCACACAGTCATTTTAGGAGTTAGACTCCAAGTATGGATTTTATGAAAGAGTTTTTGTTTGTGGCAGTGTCAAGTTTAGGCTTTCAAAAAATTTAAGTGTGTATTTTTTCAGTTATCTTACGTGAAGATATATCCTCTGCTTTATTGCCTCCTTTTCCCACAAAAGCAGACACAAAGTTGGTTGACATCTCAGAATGAGAAGAGGGAGCAGGGTGTATCAGCATATCCCAGGAAACAGTTTTTAATAGTATTTCTGTCTTACTATTGCCTTGCATGTGCTCCAGGGCAGATCACTTGCTCACTCAAAAGTTTGGGGTTTTTCTCTGTAGCAAAAGGACAATATTCTCATTCCTGATAAACAACTTCAAGAGCTCCAGGGCAATATTCCGTGTTATTATCAAATGTTGCTCTTTCTACTCAACTGGGTATATATTTAAAGTGGTTTTTTGAAGCGTTTTCACATGATAAGGAAATGCTAAGAATGCAAAATATTTGACTGCAGATGTGCTACTTTATTGTTGCTTTTTCTGGATGCATTCTTGTTTCCTGTCTAGTGTTTTTGATACATAGAGATGAAAAATAGCCTTAGAAATTGTGTCATGGAAAGCAGGAATCATCCAGTTCATACAATCAATAAGAGTTACTAGGTGTCATGCAGTAAGAGGATTTCAGAATTCAGTGTTTGATCTCAGTAAGAATAGTATACATCCATTTATTTCACCAGAATCCCACCAGGATTTCACTTAGGAAAAATAGCATTTGATGATAGAATTTGAACACTCCATAGGCAAAAAAAAAAAAAGGGAAAACAAAGAAGGTTAGATTGATAGAAGTATTATTTAGATGCATGAGCTCTCATGAGAATGGGAGCTTACATGCCTTCATGTGTGTGACTTTTGCAGATCTGACCCTATTCCCTCTCCCAACAGCCAGACGTAGAAGAACCTGCATGCATGGGGTTGCATTCTTCCACCTTGCCCATATAAAACCCTCTGTAAGGATCAAGCAAGTTTGTAATTAATCTGTAAAGGATTATAGAATCATAGAATCATTTAGGATGTAAAAGATTGTTAAGCTCATTGAGCACTTCCAAGTCCACATCTAAGCAATGTCCCTAAGTGACGCATCTACAGGTCTTTTAAATACATGCAGAGGATGATTTCACCACTTCCCTGGACAGCCTCTTCCAATGCCTGGCAACACTTGGTGGAGAAATTTTTCATTTCAGGTAGTTGTAGAGAGCAATAGGTCTCCTCTCAGCCTCCTTTTCTCCAGACTAACCAACCAAGCTCCTCATCAGACTTGTGCACCAGACCCTTCACCAGCTTCGTTGTCCTTCTCTGGACATGCTCCAGTGCCTCAATGTCCTTCTTGTGGTGAGGGGTCCAAAACTGAACACAGGATTTGAGATGCAGGCTCACCAGTGCCAGTACAAGGCAATGATCACTTCTCTGGTCTTGCTGGCCACATTATTGCTGATACAAGCCAGGATGCCACTGGACTTCTTGGCCACCTGGGTGTACTCCTGGCTTATGTCCAGCTGGGTGTTGACCAGGACCCTCAGTCTTTTTCCATCAGGGAAAAAGTCCCCAGTCTTTTTCCAGCCACTCTGCCCCAAGCCTATAGCACTGTACGGGGTTGCTGTGACCCAAGCGCAGGATCCAGCACTTTGCGTTGTTGAACCTCAAACAACTGGCCCCGGCCCACTGATCCAGCCTGTCCAGATCTCTCAGCAGAGCCTTCTTACCCTCCAATAGATTGACACTCCTCCCCAACTTAGTGTCATCTGCAAACTGACTGAGGCTACATTCAACCTCCTAATCCAGATCATTGATAAAGATATTAAACAAGACTGACTCCAATACTGAGACCTGCAGAACACCGTTTGTGACCAGCTGCCAACTGAATTTACCTGCATTCACCACCACTGTCTGGATCCAGCCATCCAGCCAGATTTTAATCAATGAACAATGCAGCCATTTAAGTCGTGAGTAGCCAGTTTCTGCAGGAGAATGCTGCGGGAAATGGTGTCAAAGTCCTTACTAAAGTCCACGTAGACACTAGCCACAGCCTTTTCCTCATCCACTTACCGGGTTGAGATCAGGTTGTTTAAGCAGGACTTGCCTTTCCTAAACCCCTGCTGGCTGGCTCTGATGCCCTGGTTGTCCTGTAGATGCTGCATGATGGCACTCAAGATGATCTGCTCCATGACCTTCCCCAGCACCAAGGTCAGGCTGACCAATCTGTAGTTCCCCAGATCCTTCTTCCAGCACTTCTCGTAGTGGGTGTCACACTTGCAGACCTCCAGCCCACTGGGACTTCCTTGGTGAGACAAGACTTCTGGTAGACGACAGAAAGTGGCTTGGTGAGCACCTCCTCCAACTCTGTCAGTACCCTTGTGTGGATACCATTTCTTCCCATAGATCTGCATGTGTCTAAATGGAGTAACAGATCACCAGATTGTTTCCACTTGGGTTATGGGGGCTTCATTCTGCTACAAGTCGCTGTCTCCCAGCTG
Source organism: Lycocorax pyrrhopterus obiensis (assembly GCA_014706295.1). Lineage (NCBI taxonomy): Eukaryota > Metazoa > Chordata > Aves > Passeriformes > Paradisaeidae > Lycocorax > Lycocorax pyrrhopterus. The sequence goes on from JACSVZ010000004.1 coordinate 77,724,459, forward strand.
AGGGGCTGGGTACCTAGAGAACAGCTTGTCTTACTATTAAAGTCTGAAGCAAAGAAATACCGCAGCCTTTTCCTCATCCTTTGTCCCGACGTTTCCCCCTGCATCCAATAAAGAATGGAGATTCTCCTTTTATTCCTGATGTATTTCTAGATACATTTCTACTGTCTTTTAAGATCTGTTGGTACTTTAGCCCTTTTAAATATCCCCCTGCATAACCTCATGACATCCTTGTAGTCCTGCTGAGTTGCTGCCCCTTCTTTCAAAGCTCATAAGTTCTCCTTTATTTCCGGAGTTCCAGCCAAAGCTCTTAGTTCAGCCAGGCTGGTCTTCCAGAACACCCTATCTTTCAGCCTGCTCCTACGCCTGTAAGATTTCTTTCTTGAAGAATGTCCAGCCTTCCTGGACTCCTTTTTGCACTTCAGTACTGCCTTGCAAGGGACTCCCCATACCAACCTCCTAAACAGGCCAAAGTCTCCTCTCTGGCAGTCCAAGGTAACTGTTTTGCTACTACTCTATCAGTTTTTGATTGCTGTGCCCAAGACTACTTCCAAGTTTCACATCACTCACCAGTCCTTCTTTGTTCAAAAACAATGGGTCCAGCAGGGCACCTTCCCTACCTGGGTCATTTTCCACCTCTGTTAGAAAGTTACGTACACTGCAAGAATCTCCTAGACTGTTTCCTCTCTGTTGTGTTGCATTTCCATCTGTTAAGTTGAAGTTCCTCATGAGAACAAAGTCTCTCCAAGGTAGAAAAAGATACAGCCCTTTAGGGCCCTTTGCTTTCATGTTTGCGATTTTTTTTTCCCTCCACAAGAATATCATTTAAAACAAAATATTTTCTCTTTTCCTTTATCCCATTAAACTAAATGCAGAGGAACTCACTGTCAGCTAAAATTGTATTTAATTCATAGTCCTGTGTCTAAAGGAACCCAGCCAGGCAGGAAAAGGTTCTCAAGTCTTCACACAAGGTGCTCTTGGGATGCCGCCCAGACTACAGTTGTGTGATTATGCCCTTCCCACAAACATGAGCCCTAGGGAAGCAAGAACTGAACTTTTGGTTCATTACAAAATAAATAAATATAAACACTGAAGCTTTACCATTGGAAATGAAGAACTGATGCTGGATGCAGAAGAAGATTGGAATTGGAAACTCATCACAGATAAGAAAGTAGAATATGGTAATTTCCATGTTTCGTCTCTTGAGAGCTTGTCAAAATAAATATATTCAGAGACCACATGCAGATGCTCTCATCATTTTAGGCATTGTGCAAAACCATATGAAAAAGGGATTAGCACAACAGAAATAAACAGGCGTTTTCTTAGTTCTTTCAAAGACATAGTGGAAGGAAGGAGAAGAATCTCCCTCCTAATTAGAAGACAAACAAATGAAAAAATTACTGGACTAGAGAAAAATACAAGAATCAAAAGCAGAAAGAACATTCGAACTTTCTACTGAACTTTTAAAAAGAAATCACAGTGAAGGGATCGTAGTAGATATTCTCAGAGATAAATCTAATTTTTCTTCACTCAAGGAAGAACAATTTTTTTTTGTGTCCATGCCAGCATCAATGCTGAGACATCAGTTATATTTTCAAGGTATCATTTGTTTTTTATTCTAAGATAAAGAACCTTCTTATTACTATGTTTGACTGATGTTCATGTGTTATTTTGGTGAAAGAGAGTAATTTCTGAGGATATGTGACTTTACCGTGCCTTAACTGAGCCTCCCCTGATAGGGGAGAATTCCCCGAGCCCTTTCCTGGGCTCTGCAGACAAACAGGACTTTTCCACACTTTTGCTCTCAGATAGTTGTTTATTAAGTCTTATCAGAAAAAGGAGCCAAGGCACAAGCGTGACTCCCCTTAGGAAGCGCAAAGGAGAAGCCGAGTTATCAAGATAACACCGTTCTTTTAAAGGTAAATTACCCAATGAAAGCCCGAAACGAAAGATATTTTTACTTTTGTCCCAATGTTAAATCTTTCTGTCACATGAAAGGAACTGCGGCATTTTTCACCCAATCATCTCAATCCACTTTTGCCGCAGAAAATGGAGTAAAGAAAGAAGAAAGAAGAAGGCCTAAAACAACAACAATCCTTCATTTTGAAGGTTTCGCTTCTTATCTATTTTGCTATATTAACAAACCCAACACCTCTAAATTTTCACCCTGTGACAATCTTATATAATGTTCAATCACCTAATTCACACCAGTGTACATTCTGCTTCTTCCCAGAGGGTAGGTAATTTTCTCCACAGACGAAGGTCAAAGACAGGGTTGTCCAGGGGGGTAGAACCCCCCAAAACAGGCAGAGAAATATTCCCCGCACTTTGGACTCCAACATATATGTAAGGTATCTCCCCCATTTTACAACCTTTAATAAACACAATATCTGTGTTTCTTGTATCTTGACACTATCAGCAGTACATATTGCCATACTGTAACCCAAATTAACTATTAAAAAACATGTTCATACTTTTGTAGGAGATATTTTTGCTTCTTGTTCCTTTGCTTATGGAAAGAATTTGTGACAAATAATAACAGGTGCAGCCAAATGCTGATTCCTGACCTTCATGATACCTAAGCAGAGAACACAAGTGTCCTTTGCCAGCAACTTCACCATCACTGGGTCACTGGGTCTGTGTTGCTGCCCATCCAGAGCCATCCTGCCTTTCCTGCAATGGAGCAATGAGAGTTTCCTAGGAATGACTGTAATTCCTGTTTGTGAACTATAGTGGAGATGGTGAATTCCTTGTCTTTCCAAATTACGCAGCGTGTATATGTTGCTTTCACCGATGTGAGGTTTTTGGCTAATGGCTCATAGAGTCAGCTAAAGGGACACCACCACAAGATTTCTGATATACACCACTTTAAAATAGTCTATAAGAGAGAATATTTGTATTATGTTACATCTGAGAGTTTCCAAATCACGTAGGTACCCCCATACTTCTGGTCTATATTCACAGAATCATGGAATATTCTGACTTGGAAGGGACCCACAAGAATCATCACGTTCAGCTCTTAAATGAATGGCCTATACAGAGATCAAACCCCCAGTTGGTGTTATTAGAGCCATCCTCTGACCAACTGAGCCAAGGCAGCTCTTCCATAAAACTTTTAGAAGTTTGCGCTCTTTTAAGAGTAGCAGAAGAAGCGTTCCTTAACACCTTCGTAAATCCAGACCCTAACTCACATCAAATTTTAATTAACTGCAGGATCCTCTCTTTCTAAGGACTTTTTTCATAGCTATGCCGTTTTTTCATAGCACCAGAGATGATCATAAAACAAGGTCCTGTTATTAGAGTATAAAATTTATTTTTTAACCTTGATTCATGAAGGCCTGTTGAAATCAATAGAATAACTCTAAAATTCATGCTTCACCATTCATTGTAACTTTGCTTACATGTAAGAGATAAAAACAACTGGTTATCTTGTAGGTCATAAGTCACCTTTGCTTTTGCCCTTACTGGGTTGTGCTTGACTGAAACACAGTTTCTGGAAAGACATTCATCCTTGAGATGAGGCCATGGAGAACCTAATTTTTCCTTCAACAGTATGTTGTATTGCTCAATACCAGTCCTATGAATATTCTTCAATATGTTTTTCCTTTGCATACTTGGCTTCAGCTTTCATAAATTGATTGTGTCTTCTCCTATAGTACGCCCTTTTGATGTCAGGTTTTGGTCTTTTTGTTGGGTTTTTTTCATATATTTCTAAGCTATAAATAAACGCTGTAAGTAAGATGCCTCACTGACATCTTTTTTATGAGTCAAACTGACTGAAGTCTTCAGGCAAACCTTGCAAACCTTGCAGTCTTCATTGCAAACCACTTTTTTTTTGGTTCTTCTTCCTCCACACTCTTCAGTTTCCAACATCACCTCGAGGATCTGGAGACCAGGACACTGTGAAATACAGACATTAATCCATGCATCCAATTGTTTTAATTCTACTTACTGCTTAACCTATTTTCACATGCGGAATCTCATGTGAATTCACATGTAAGGCCTTTTTTCTCATAATACTTAATGCCCCCAAAAAAATTTTCAGCAATGAGTTTCTCAAATTAAATACTCACATCCATATCCACTACTTCAGTCTAGTTTTAACTGACACTCTTTCAGCATGATCTGTGTTCACGAATTCTATATTCAATAAGTATTTATGAACATCTTGACTTATATGATTTCTTATTTTTCAGGGCCACCCCTTTGATCAACTCCTGCATGGTGCAAGAGTCTCCTTAACAGCAGTGATTTCAGAGGAGTTGCCACTTAATGCAAAATGAAACTAATATACTTCCAAACCTCCTTGAACATATGTAAATGATGCTAGGTTTATTATTAATGTACACTCCAGCGGGAGAAACAGGATCAGTGCATAAACCTAGTCTATTAATAAAATGGACCAAAAGGAGGCAATCTCTCTTCAGTGATGTGGCTCTCTAAGCTTCCCAGGGAAACTCAGGGCTAAACAAAGATATATGTAATGGGGTAGGAAATGGTCCTGGGTTCTAATCAGTGGTTTTAATAAGGTATTCAAAGTTTTGACTGTCTCTACTGAAGTTCACAAGTTTTGCAGTGTGAGAAGTTCTCCACTTCTCAAGGAAACCTGAACAAATTTGGAACAAGCTCCATTCCTTTGCTACAAGGAAAACACACATGAGCCCAGCCCCAAAGGGACATCTCAAAGGAGTTGATTAAAGCCATCAGCCTGTCTGGGCTTGCAGGACTGAGAGCTGGGTCTGCCTGTGTTGAGAAGCAGGTCAGCCACATCAACATACACACTCAAAAGAGAAACTCCTGTTGAAGTTGTAGCTGAATGTCTTATCTCCCAAAAGAGGATCAAGGAAGAAAATTCACACACAGAGTGGAGCTTGTGCAAGGGCCATCCAAGTAACTCACAGTAAAGTTCTAACGCAAAACTTGTGGTAGATGTGTCTGGGGAGCCCCTCCAGACTCGTGGGGTTGAGTTCATAAGGCACCTCTCATCAGTGACAAAAGAGAGACATTTTTAATAAGTGGGGTAGAGGAGAGAAACATATCCTGAAAATCCCCTGTCATTTACCTTTTACAAGTACAGAAGTCCAGAGGCTGAAACTCAGTAGAACTAAACCAGAATTGAAACATTTTATATAAATAGTCTGACCTGATGGTCCTTTATAAAATGGGAAAACAACACCATGAAACACTGGCTGTTTTCCCTCCTGCTCCCTCTGCCAGTGTTTTTCCAGGTTCCAGGGTCAGTGTGCCATGAAAACCCCTGACCCCTGGCCAAAATGCTCTCTCACAGTTACCTTTTAGCTATAAGTGTATTCGTCTTACAGTTTGACCAGATCTGACTAGATCAACAGGACTAAACTTTTCCTCACTGGGAGATATGTTTGCCTTTGTCTATGGCTGAAAGTTTTTTGAGTATTTCTAGGCTTATTTAGCTCTTCAGTTGAAGACAAAGTACCCTGTCAAAAAGAAGACAAACATTTGAAAGCAAACTGTACTTTCATCACAAACTTTCTTCTATAAGCTTCAAATTACTGAGACTTGTGGCTCTATAACTGTATACAAACAAGTAAAAATTTTTGACCTCTGTCCTTTCTAATAAATACATTAAAAGACAGAAAGCTTTTACTTTTTTTTCCCATAAGGAAGATTTCCTTCCCTTTGAAGACACTCCATCAAGATAAAATTTTCTTACATCAATATACTTTCACATAAATATACCTCATTTTGTTTTCATGTCAATCTGAAGGGAGTAAGAATGGAACACTCTGAAGCTGATTTTAATAAATTAATAATAATGATGCTATCCTGTTTAAGCTTCTACATATGCTACTCGGTATAGAATAACCTCAAGCTAAGAGAGACTTCAATGAAACCCTTCAAAAAGGAACATAGATTTGAATTTAAGAATGAGAAACTTTATATTCACACCATGGCAGATGAAAGAGATGCTATCTGTAACATGAAAGCTTTAAGTCCAAGGTAAACAAAGAGAAGTACAAGCAAGTGTTCAGCAACTACATTGGAATTTGCAGCAAGATGTCAGTAGTCAAAGGAACATCCATTCAGGCTAGCTGAGGACTGTGACACCATGACACATTAAATCTGCATTTGAAAATGGTTTTGGCCCTGAGATCCCAGGGTTCCTGTTCTGGTGAATTTTTCCTATGTGAAACCTGAGCGCAGAGATTTTTCTTTTTGCAAGGCAGGAGATAAGGAAAGAATGCACTTTATGGATCAAATTCCCTTTTCTTCCATCATCTGCTTCTGTGTAGAAAATTTAAGATGGTAACATGAGTGAAAAACAGAGCTTGTAGGACCTAAGGGTTGGCAAAATGATGAATAAGGGAGAAGTTTCCTTGTCCTTAAAAATGAGAAAGGATATCTCAAAATATATGATGCCTGGGTAGCATTAGCTAGGATTTAAAGGAAACCTGTCTGTAAAGGTAGAATCACACCAAAATTACATGATGGTCAGGATCTAACCCCAGTCATGGCCAGAGCTTCTAGGACCCCTGAGGTTGGATTATAATGTCCATTTCCTTTGTACTCCTTCAAACCACTCTCTTCCTAAAACAGACAATTTCAGAGTTTTTAGAAGGTGAGATACATGTGTTTGGTTGACTCAGAATATCTCCATGTTGAAGTTAGAATTGAGAAAGGCTTCAGATGCTTTTTACCCCTTGACCTCTGTGACAAGGATAATTTTTTTTATTGTGTTCTATGGGTGCTTTCTGCAGTAAGTGAAGTTGTTTCAGCCTTAATAAGCCATTGGGTTGGAGACCATTTTCTACACCTGCAAGGAAAAAAGCTAAAATTAAACCTCACAAGGGCAATTCACTCATTGAAGGGGAAGTTTTTTACTGCTCAACAGTGACACCTCTTGATATTCAGCAGAATATTACCGATAACCTTCAAAGATAATTTAATGCAGTTTGCAGGCAGTGCAGTGTCTCCCAAAGGAAAGGTTTTTCTTTCTTGGTTTGTTCAGGAAAAAGCAGCTCAGCATCCAATCTATTGTTCCAATATGAGAGGCTCAGGAAATGAAAAAGTTTATAGGGGAGCAGCTCAGAACAGTGAATCTGTATCCCCAGAAAATGCTTTTGTCATGAAATTAGAAAGTTTTAAAATGGTCACAAAAGGAAAAATATTGAAAAAGACATTTTATCACCTTTGAGCTTTTCTTCTGAAGTGTTAATATTTTTAACGTGATTGTTGAAATCAATATCTACCCCGAAAATTTCTTATGCATTCAAGCCCTACTTTATGTCAGAATTTTTTATTATCAAACTTTTCCTACGCATAGCTTCTACAAAGAGCTATATCCAAAAGTCAGCAAAGAATCTGACTACTTGCATATTCAGTTAAATAGAATTTGTAATACCAACAATTGAATTTATTAACTCTTTAAAGTACTACTATAATGCAAATGAAAATTTAGATTTAAAAAGGCGAAAGAACTGAAAGACTGAACTAAAAGTAAACCAAGTCTAACAAGTATCCTTCCAGCTGGATATGGAATATGGCCTACCTTTCTGGTAGCTGCTTTAGCTGGCTCTGAGACTGTATTTGGGATCTAGCCATGAAAAGTTTAAATAATCATTCTTTCTGGGCCAAATGCTGAGTGTTAGAACAAGAAATTCTGGCTCACATTTATCTCTCTAACAGATGTTGATTGGCCAGCTGAAATTTGTTCATGCATTTTACAAGTAAGTGCACCCTTTTGCCAATTCAACAGAAGCATTTGTGAGAAATCCAAACACATCCATTTCTGCTGGAGCTCTAGCTTTATTCTGCTCATGGTTCAAGTTCATTAGTGAAATAGCTGTAGATCAACTGAAAATAGCTTGGCATTTAGGTATCCTCCACTGGCATCAATTAGTATTATGGAATAACAAGAGCTACGAAGAAAATCTCTGGGGACTATAGCATAGATAGTAAATGCGTGAACAAAGAGTTAATTCCTAGCTAATAAATTCTCAAGACACTGAAATGACTTAATTGTGAAAGGGTTTAGTAATTTAGTGCCAATAATAGACAGATTGTAAATTTGAAATTTTATTTCAAAACCAGCAAAAACTGAACAGGGAGAGGGTAACAGTAAAAGAAAAAGTGCTAACCTAGAGGGAAGAAAATTTGAAAGCTGCAGGGAAGATTTAGGACCAGCAACGGTTTTAAGGGCACACTTTTTATGTCTGTCATTATGTTTTAAGTGGAGCCTTAAACAATGCCTACCAGTAAAATGTTGATACTTCATTGTTTGTAAGAAACCAGCTGCTACTTTTGTCTAGCAGTAGAGCAATACTTGGTGCTAAAAATCTGGGATGCATGCTATGCCTGCACACCATAACAAAACCCTGCTGTCCAAGATTTGCAATATGTTTTGGAAGCAAACAAATGTGAAAAAGCACATCCGACATGGAGAAAACAAAACCCCAGAGGTGAGACACATAACTAAAAATGCTCCTTATTTCTGGGCAGTGAAACTTGCCATTTTAATGATGACAGGGTTGTCTGTTGAAATGTTTTGAGAAAAGTTATTTGAAATATCTTTTGGCCTCAACCTCCAAATATATACACATGGGGACATTGAAATACAGCCAAGAATATTTTAATGCTGATTTTTGGAATCACATTATAGCACCCTACCTATTTTCAGGGTCTAAAGGAATTAGGAGGATAAAAGTATTTAATTTTGTGAGCTGAGTGGTTTGTCTGAAAGGGGATATATTCCATTCCTCTGCAAACAAGATGGGAACATCTTCATATAATGAACCCTGCATATGAGTAAAGACCCACAGACTGGACTTCTTGTTGTTTTTTGGGGAAGAGACACTTCTCTCTGCTCAGTCCATATAACTAGATTTAATTTTTTGAGCAGAATTCATCCTGGGAAGGCACACACACATATGAAAGTTTGCATCCACATAGGAGAGACACATACACAAAGGAAAGTAAATTGCCCCAGCAAATATAGCACAATATGATACTTTGAATCAAACTCACACAAAAGCAGAGACTAAATAATCCAATACCACTGGAAACTCAAGACATCTGAAAGCCAAGAATGCAACTTCAGGAAGAAGTATTTTCCTTCCTTCTTTGGCATCTGTTGACCTGTACATCGGATAACAAGACATTACTATAATTTCTTTCAGATTAGTCAGAAAAGCTCAGATTCTTGAGTATAAGACAATTCACCAACACTCTATTAATCAAAATATCTCTTTAAACATTTATGTAAACACAGTGGTATACCAGCCTAGTTTTCTAGTGGATTTTATTTTCCGTAACTTTAGACACTTAATAAAAATTAAACATCTAGTCTAAGGTAGCCATCTGGGCCACAGTTATACCCAAAAGAGGGACAGACAGCCAAGCAGAGAGAAGGGCACCTCTGGAGTGTCTTTGCCTGACATCCCTTTTTGCTATGAGCCCTTGGATAAGACAGCTCAGGATAGCTCTGCCATCTCCCTCTTTCAGCCATCATGGAAGTGTAAATAAGTGAACTACGTCTCCCGCTCATTTAGGTGAGTCCAGCTATGTAAGATGAATTTCCAGCCTATGAGTTATGCCTCCCCCATTACTTTTTGGCACCTTTGTTCTTTGCTAAAAGCACAAATACACCATTATTCAAATAGCACAAATGGAAGAGGCAAATATGGACTTTACCCAGCTACTATATCTCTCCCTTGCTCCTTCTAAACAAAATATGTGAGAGGCAGGCAAGACAAAATGAAGCTGGAGTTTCCTGCATTGTGTGGTTTCTACTACTCCGAATTTACCATGAGAATTGTGCCACTCATATTCTCCCTTCAAAACGAATAATATGCTTTTAAATAAAATACAGTAAAGTCAATCCTTCATTTGGAAACTTGAAAAGTGCAGTTTTGTCCTAGATATGTATAATTGTCAAAAGCATGGTTTGGGAAAAAAAAAAAAGAAAGAAATTAAAGAAATTCACCTTTTTCTTTATTTTAGAGAGACCTTGAAGTTATATAAAAACAACTGACCTGTTTCTGAAGAACTAGATATAAAATAATAACATTAATACATTTTCTTGAAATCTTTAAAGTTTTATAAATTGCCCATGGAGGTTTGTGAACCAAGGTCACTCTGTGTCTTTTCATTCTTTTAATTATCTAGTTCCAGCCTGATACACTAGCCTTGCTAATTGGACACAGAGAAATCCCTTATCAGTGAAGTTAGAAAAGGGCCTATGAAAAAAGTGTGGGAGACTGCTGTAAATCAAAGAAGAGGAACTGAACAGAAGGAAAGCCAATCAACTGTACCCCTCCGAGCTGTGAGTTTATAGGAAAAGCTCAGGCTCGTTGAATGGAGGAATAAGTGGCCAGCAGGTAGTTACACGTCATTGACCTCTCCCTGATAGCTACTGTTGTGAGGGGAGCCAAATGCAGATTCACACCTGCCCTTAATTTCTTGGGGAAGGGAAGATTTCAAGCAGTAGCTTGTGCTTTGGGGTGTGTAGGTGCTAAATCCAATGTTATTCATTTCTGTTCCCATATCCCCAGGAAGTTCATCCATACTCTCTCAAAGACCAGTGAGGGAATTAATTGTCCGGTCTGTTTTCTAGCGTTTTCATGCACATTTGACAGGTGTGATGCACACTAGAAAGTCTGCAGCTCTTTCAATCTCTATTTGGTAGAACAAGAATTGTGTATATCTGTATTACCCTTGACTTTCTCATCCTTTTCCTTTCCCAGCACTTCTCCATGTTCTTTAAGGTTGTCAGTGATTTTTCTTCTCGAAATCATGGCTTGACATTTGAGCTCCCTTCCATCTCGGACCTTCCATTTTGGATTTGGATGGTCACTTTAAGCAATTCACTCTTCTTACCCATTTTTAGTATGAAACCTGTTTGTTCATCACCTCTTCCATTTCCCCTGTGTCTTAATGAGCCTCTGCAGTGTATATGCCAGTGTCTAAGCCATGTTCTTCCGCCTCTACATCTTTTTTTTCCCAGTTGAGCACTGGGAAAAAAAATGTCAGATGTCCACACACATGTGAAAATCTCTGATTTTCACAAGCCGTATTTAGTCCACTGTCATAAGTTTTTTTCACCTAAAATCCCATATGGCCAGCACCCTAATATATTGTCCTTAAAATAGAAGGAGTGTATTCACAAACTGTTTCAGAAATACTGAACTCTTTATTCATCAGAAGATATTACCAAAGCAAGGAAATCCCATTATAACATCATGCAGAGTTCAAAAGAATCAGTCAGGCTTCCAGGGAAAACACAGGGATATTGTAGGAGAAGAGACAAGACACTATCTTGTCAATAGAAAAATATAATTACTGTTTCATATGTATGAAAGTTATTTGGTTCTGTTTGGTTTTGAGACATGAAACTGAAAATTCTCAGCACTTTTAACTGCTACAATTTTCCATGGTATTTCTGTGACATTCAAAAGGCATAACATTGCCTTGGCATGTTGGCAAAGTGCTGATCAAAGAGCAAAGTGCAGAGCAAATGCCATTCACCTGCAATTGTTTGCAATTGTTTGTTTAGCTAACTTTCTTCTGTATCATACTATTGTGTGACTTCACAGTGCACTCTGGGGTTTGCAACCTATGAACCCCTAGCTTCTCTCACATCCAATGTTTTGAAGAAAAAAAGGCTGAACTTCTGCACACTTGGGACTACGAGGAAGATCACTTGTACCTTGCCCATTTTGGCACACAGCTTTCCTTAGCTGTTTAAATGCTACTGTCTGCAAAGGTATGAAAGAGTTATCATTATTGCTGACTGTGAGATCTTCTTGTCCAGAAACATCCCTTCATGTCAAATCCTTCTCATGATAGTAATATATATTTGAAAAATGTCAGGTGGCAAAAAGTGACAAGTTCCGTGCTGGATACTGGCACCCGAATGCCTCTACCCTTTGAACGTGTCCCCTGACACAATGTTGGCTCAAGCCAGCAAGCACTGTACACACAACTAAAGGAACAAATCCAGTGTTAGAGATCACATCCAGCAGGCAGGTTTTGTGCAGCCGTTTGTTTTGTAGAGTAAGAGGGTGGCTTTGTACAAAAAGCTCTGTGCCACTGGCCTCTGTGTTAGAGAATAGTCCCAGCACATTTAGCATCATCTTATGGTAATCCAAATAGCATCTGAAAAGATCAGAGCTGACTCTCTCCACTTTATTCAAGATTTGGTGTATTTCTACATTTTAAAAATTTAAAATCCTGCCACCCCACAAATTCAATTGTACTCTAATTAAATTAGAGAAACATTCAAAAACATGAGACTAATGCAGCATTATGAGAGACAATCAGAAAGCTTTCTGACTTTTTTTTCCCAGAAGTGTAGTGCTATTTCACTTTTTTTTCAATCTTACATACTTTCTTTTAAGAAGCAGTTAATAAATTGAATACTTTTCTGAAAAATCTTTCCGGAAGATTATTCTTCCTTGTGTGTTTCATTCACACTCCTTCTTCAACTTGTAAATATTTCTTATTTTGTTCTGTTTTCCTTCAGCAAAGAGGAAACAAACAACATTAGACAGAATATTTTAAGGTGTTCAACTCCAGGACAAAACAATCATAACAAACCACATTTTAGAGAAAGCATTATCATGTTCCTCTCTTACCTCTTACCCTCCATTAGAAGGGGCCTCTCAATGAGTTGGAAATTCCTGCTAGCAGAGATGCATCTCTTAACTGTAAAAGCAATATTTTGCCCATGCAGTTTATGCTGACTACATGCATAAAAGTTGAAGCTATGAATAGAGTTGCTTATGTTGCTGGTTTTGTGAGTATAAAAATGTCACTTAACATCATATCCCCTAACTGATGTAGCTGTAATGACAAAAATGCTAGCATAGATGTGGGTTTCTTTTCCACTCTAGTGATAAAAAAATGGCACCTGTTTTAAGCTGCTGACAGAGTCCTGAGAGATTTGAAGGTTGCAACAGGTCCATGGCAAATACGTATCACAAGAAAGATTAATGTCATTAAATGTAGATGTTTAGAGTGGTGTATCCTGTGTGTCTCAGTCACTGCAAGCTCTTTTTGTCATGTAAAAAGCACATTTATACTTGTTCAGACTCGTGTTAATTTGCCACTAGTTTAGACAAGGAATAGTCTCACACTTAAGGTTAATAAAGGCTTTTTCTTTTAGACTGGTAAAAATTACAAGTAAAGTAGGTATCTGATATGCACTAGATAGCCTCAAATTAGTAATCTACAGTGTACATGCCTAAAGGTAAGAGAATGGACTCCTACCCTATGTGGCTTAGATCTCTATTAAGTTTTATTCTGCAGAAAATGAGGTGTTTTGGCAGATACTCCAGCAGTTACCTAGATAATTTACAGCTTTTCCCATTTTCTTTGCCATCACCTTCAAAATAAAAACATTTTAAAGCTGAAATGTAAGATTTACTGCCTCATCCATCCTCTATTTGTTCAGTTTTGGCTATTGTCAAAGATTTGGTGAAACCATAATAGTGAAAGCAAAAGCCATGGCATACAGAAAAAATTTGAGATGGTTGCTAAACTATGTTTGATGGAAAGTAGCAATGAGTGAACCTTAAAAAGCTCGTTCTAATCAAAATAAAAATATGACATGGATGTTTATCTGAATGCTTCCCCTTCTCTTTCTTAAAGGAATCAGGTTTAGGCACCCCTTGATCTTAACACTTCGGCCTTAACTTTAAAACATTAAAAATGACCTCTTTTATGGTATTTCAGTGCTTCTAATCCCCGCAAAGAGGGAGAAAATACTTGGCAGGTTTATTTTTGGTTTGGGCAAAGGTTGAGAACACTCTTAAACACAGAAATTTAGACTCAATGGCTGAACAGTGACAATATCTTTCAGGCTGAGCCTCTCGGTTCCCAGGAGAAGATAATATCCCCCCTCTATTACAGTAGCCAAGAAGAATGAACAGAGGTTCCAGTAATAAATATAGACAGAGAGATGTCTGGTTTCTTTTCTGCCTCAGAAGCTATCAAGAAAATTTAATCAGGCTTTTCTTTTCCAGTCAATCCTCAGATTATTTTAATACTTTCACATTCTGTATTGAAATTCTGTCATCCTCGTCAGTGTTTTTTTTCCTGATGGCTGCATGCAGTCATTGCTAAACAATTTGTTAAAGTGTTATATTTTTAGAGAGGTCTGTTCACTTACCATCTAATGGTAATACCACTTTGCAGGGGTCATAAGGAAAGAACATATTCATGATGAGAAAAAAATCAAGTGAATGGCAAGATATGAGCACATTCCTATCTCATTCCCTTTGCCTCCCTACCCTCTTCTAAGCAGAGAAAAAATAACTCATACCAACCAGATTTTTACCGTATACCTAGCCTGGTGTTTTCTTCCCTACACTAAATTATGTAGTGCTTCTGCAGAAAGTGTGCACAAGAGCTGAATGTAAATCAGAAAAGGATGCAATTGTGGAACTAAAAGGCAGTCACTCCTCTCTAAAACCACATTGCTATATGGCAGGCTAGTCTGCCCACCTTATAAGATCATGGGATTACTGTAGTACCTCAGGTATCTGTGTATGACAAAATTGAATTTAAAATGCATTCTGTCCTTCATATGAAATAACTGACACAGACCAGAGTGAATGGGAAGGGAAAAAGGGTGACTTTACTGCTAGAGACATAAAGATGTCTTCTACATTAAAATGAATATAGTAAAAATCAACTCTTGGGTTTTCTGAGCAGTTCAAACACAGAGTAACACAACAATCTGTATGTTCTGCTCCAGTTTGGCAGGGGGATGAAGAGAGAATCCCCTTTATTTCCGAATTGGAACATAAATAGCAACAAAAGAGAAATACACCACATAAAATGTTGACAGCCTTGACTGATCATTCGCTTCAGGTTATAACTTCTATCTCATGAACTTCCTTCGTTGCTCCCTTTTTTATCATGTGCTTGTTAAAAACAAAACAAAAATCATTTGTTGAACTAATTGCCAGGTTTCAAATACAGCAATTGCTTTTACTGCCAATCTTTACTATCACTTAGACAGTGCACAATACTTGCAATTACAGCATTTTACACAAAATAAAAAAGTACAAAGGAAGACAAAAAATCCTTTAGGTTTCTTTGTACCCCTCATCATGACAACATTAGAGCTATTTTTAAATTTATGTTACAATAGCCAGTACATGTGTCATTTATATCTTGAACAATCTTTTCATGACCTTTTGAATCTATAGGTATTTATGGAGCCTGGAAGGAACACTGTTAAAATTAAATTGTGTTTAGCTGACTCATATTTTTACATTGCACACTCACCAGAATGGGGTTCCCACTGGGACATGGGCAGAGGAGAGTGTAACAAAAGTGTAAAGCAGAGCCTCAGCTAATAATTTTAATGTTGTTTTACACCTCTGGTAAGAAAAGCCTAACACAAACTCACACAAGTACCACAGAAGTTACTAATGAGTCAATCACTGGTCTTTCAAAAAATTCATGAGTATTAATGATTTCGCTGCATTCTGCTGCTTTGGCTAGATGGCTATTGTAAAAAAAAAAAAAACACTCAGCCTCCTTTCTCACATTACTTATAAACAAAAACTGTTTCCTCAAGTTCATGGGAGAGTTGTGCTGACTTTTGGTGAAAACTAACCTCTTCTGCTTCTTCTTAGCTATTTCTTTTTCTGTTTGCAGGCACGTGGAACCATGTTTTCAACTCCAGATTCTAACAGACTTGAGATTTTTAAGAGCAAATTACAGTCAAGCATTCGCAATGCAAATCTTGTAATTTTAGAAGACCAAAGAGGCCTCTGTCATCCCAGTGGTTTGAGCATGTCCTGTAAGGTAGAAGGTAATGGCTCTGGTGAAGGAAGGAATATTTGTTAATATTGTGCACTGACAATAAGCAGCTCTTGAAGGGTCATTCTCAGCTACAGTTTTCTTTAAGAGCTAAAACATCATATTCCCACATGCAAACCCAGACACGTTCCAGTGGGTTTGGGATGTCAGTTCGTATTTACAGCCATCACATTTAGCATCTAAGTTAAGAAGGCCAAGTCTGGATTCATCCTTCTAACATCAGTAGGTAGCCTGGTGTCTGAATTAGAAGACTATTAGCATCACTGAAACTGAAAGAAAAGACAGTCATCTCCAAGATCAGTCCCACCCACTTATAGTGTTTCTCACCATCTTTTTATATATACAATGTTTTTGAGGTTTAGTGTCCACCATAACCATGGACTGTGTTGCTAAAATTAACAGAATTGCATAGATTTGATACAGTAACAGAATAGCTGAGTAGTCTAAAATGAAAAATTTTAATCCATGTGTTTTGAAGACATGACATTGTTTATGAAACTGCCAGTGGATGAAAACAAATGTTCTCAAGGTTTTTTTGTTGCAGAAAAGCAATTGTTCTCCTAGTCACGCTCCCTCCAGGGATATGTGTGTGTGTATGAGACTGATCCAGTGATTTCTGATACAACACAGCAGGAGCAGTGATCCATATAACCAATTATTCCTGTACCTTTACTGACATGGTGAATCATGTAAGTTTTTTCTTCAAATGATAATTTCATTGCTCTTTTATTTTGTGCATTTATTTCTTTATTGTTTCCCTTAGCTGAACCTTTTGTGGCATGAATTCATTAATGTTAGGTAATGAGGTGGAGATTCAGGCTTATAAAGAGGAATTAACACAGCCTAAATTGCAACTATATTATAGTACCACCATCTGTTTTACTCTTACAGAAAATTTACACATTCTCATTTCAATTAAGTGTGATAGTCAAAATAATTGTAAAATCATTCTCTCTCAGACATTACAATAAATAAAGATAACATTACTTCTCAGGGACTTAATAACACTTAGTGTAAAACATGTACTTCTATTCAAGTTTTATAACCTTATCTTTATCACCTTTTTTGTTAAATATCACAGTATAAATAAAACAAATGGAACAGTTTCATTTTGTCAGATAAGATTAAAGTAATATATATTTAGCACACAAATGGGCCACATAGTGTTGATTTAAGCAGGACTGAAAACTTTTCCTTTTTTTCACTTGTCAGAATCTTCAAGGCACTGCAAATTTTTTAGTCAAGCTTATCCTGAAAACTCAAAACTTCATCTATGTTTAGGAGTCGAAACTAAGGTTTAGGGCCCAAGAAGAATTTTCCTTTCAACTACTTCAAAATTATTCCATTTGAGTTTAGTTGGTTACATTTGCTCCAATTTGCTCATATTTTGAATGACATAAAAATTGGGATGCCAGACACCTTGCAAAACTGCCTAAAGGAAATGTGATTGCATGATCTTTTAAATGATTTTCTGTTTATGCACTATTTCAATTTGACAGCTGTTTTGGTTTGGTTTTTTTTTTTTTTTTTAAACTTTAAAAAAATCATCTCCTTCAAAAAAAAATTCAAAAACCAGTTCACTAACAAGACTAATTTGACGCTCAGAACTGCACTATCCAGCCTTGATGGATAGCTGTTTATTTTCTACCTTACCTTTGCAAATAAAAACAGCAAACTTACACTGCTTCTAGCTTCACTTTTAATATGGTACATTTTCTGTTTCTTCCTTGCAATTCTCAGAAGCATTTCCAAACTCTTTGCTTATTTGGTTTTATAGTTTCCTTGGGCACAGCTTGCTCGTCTGGTCAAAAGTGTGTTTCCAGCACGCCTGCTGATTTCTGCAGCCACTGGATTAAGCCTGTATATTATCTGTGTATTTCATTTTTGCCAGCAATTCTAGAAGATTTACAGGGCTGCTTGAAAAGATGCAAACCTCTCCATTATGGCAATCTATTCCCATACCATACTGTCCTGTTTTCATTGTGGAGATACAAATGAAGGAAATATCAATAACTTAGAACAAAAATTGTTTGGTTTAATCTTTTAAATCAGACTTTATTTTTTAATATCATGTACTTTGAAGTCTACCAAAAAAAAGGGAAGAAGATAATAAACATCACTCAAGTCTTGGTCTTTTAATCAGAATATAACTAGCAGTGAGGGATCAATATTTTATTTATGCCTCTGTGATCATGTTCAGATGCCCTAATGCAGTTGCTGAAATATCAGCAAAGCAAATTGAATCCTGACCAGTCACACCCCAAAATATGAGTGGCACCTGTGAGGACTTAGAGAAGCCAAATTAACTGTGTCAAGCACTGTCAAAGAAGGAAGGTCTCACAAGGTAAGCCACCACAACAGGGACTTAAGATGAGCACAGATGGCAAACGATACCAGACCCAAATGGAGGTGAAGGTTTGGAATTAGCACACTGGACAAAATTCCACTGTGTAGACTGTGGGAAAACTGCAGACAGCAACAACAGGAAGATGCCAGGACTGGTGAGGCAGATCTAGGCAACCTATCTGGACAAAAATTCCCATCCTGGCAAACTGTGAGAAAGGAAACAGCTGGTTATACACACGCCATCCCAAGTTGTGGGAATGCCATGTACACCTCGTGGATTCCCAGTACTTGGATTCAATAAAAGTGGTATCTCCAGGACACTCGGATACCAAGCAGACCAGAGTGAAGAAGGACCAGCAGGACACAGCAGGAATCCACGTGGTGATATCTTTGTTTAATCTCTCTCTCTCTCTCTCTCTTCTGTCCTATTTATATCTCTCTCTACCTCACACTTACTGTTAAATAAAATCTGTACTATTGACTTTGGCATATGGTCTCATTTGCACCTTAATTTGGGCAGAGGCATTTCTTAATAATCAGATCCTAACAGCATCCGTGAGGCACTGTCCCTGGGGAATATTTTTTCCTTGCCTCAGATGTATCAGGGCATTACTTATTCACATTGACGAACATTTCTAAGACTTCTAAATGAAAAATCTAAACACCTGATAACTGTGAAGGGCCTTGCAAACCCTCATCAGCTACATTTTGGAGATCTGAACCAAAAACAAGACTTAATTCTACCTCAAACTAGCATAACTTCAAATCTCAGTCCTTCTGTAGCTATCAGAAAAAGATTTTATTAACTATAATGAGTTTCAGATCAAACATTTGAAGACTTTCAGGAGATATATTTGTTGAGTTTGACTGTAGGTGAGTGGTACAAAGCAAGACTTGCTCAAGAGTATTTCCTGCACCAACTCAGAGTACTTTTCCACAGCACTTCCAACCCTTGGGATGACTAATAATCCACAGACCATCCTCACCTTTCCAGATTATTGTGCATTTCTTCATGAAATATAAAACCAGTAATCAATCAATAAGACCAGCAATGATAAACACTGACTACAGCTTTGCTGATTCATGCACTCTCTAGCAGATTATCCCTCTAGAACTAATTGGAAAATTCTGTTTCTATTGAACTGATGCAGTGAGCTTGCATCTTTAGAAGACTTGAACTTGAAATTAAGGGTCTATGGAATAAAAGACCTATCTCCTCTTCTGAAGACATTGTTTGTAAATAAATAAATACACACATAGCTCTTACTCTTGCTTTGAAGACTTTGCATCAGGCTCTAGAGAGAAACCAGGCAGTTTTCCAGAAGAATTTTTACAGTCAGCACACCGAAAGCAGTCTATCAGTAACAAAAGGGGGAAAAGCAAACTCAGCTGAATTAAAACTGCTCTAGACAAAAACGGAGCAAAGACAACAATGATGATTAAGAAAAAAACTGTGTATATTGGTCGCATTATTCTACTGCTAAAAAGTGCTAATCAGTCACAAGGAATTAGCTCAGTTAAAACCAAAAAAAAAAAAAAAAGAAATCCCACTGACAGTAAATGTTATAAGCTACGTGCACCTGGGCCACTCAAAGAGCAGTCAATAAGAATAGTTAATAGTTAATAGCTATACTAGAGGTATATACATTGTCACATCAGGAGGTTTACAAATTAAGGTATTGCTGGGGACTACACAAGAGAGGAGAATGGCAGGCGATAGTTTTACCAAGAGGCTGGGGAAAAACTGACTTACCTGGGATCAATGAAAGCTTTCAGAGGCACAAGGAAGTATGGAGGCGTCCTGTGAAATGACACTACTCTGGACTCCTCAAGGAGCTTTTTTTGAGGGCAATCCACTTCTGAAATACATACTTTTTTTGGTAAATCACACTTCACTTTGATGAAGTTTCTCAAGAATTGTCCTCCTGAAGAGAAAAGGTTACAGGCTTCACATCATAAATGGGAAAAAAAAATCACAGAATTTATACAAGTCCAGATTTTTACTTTTTCTTTCTAGAAAGGGAGACTACTTCTGAGTCTTCATTCTTCTTGTTATGTACATTCATTCTTTCTCCTTAGAACCACTGCTGTCATATTCAACCACACACAAATTAATGCTAGTGGATGAAAAAATAAAAGAAATCAAATGCAGAATCTGGTTTCCAGCAGGACAGCCTCTATTGTTATTGAAAACAGGCAGAATTTTAGCTTATTTTACTGAAAGCAAATCAGAAACGTACTAAAAAGCTCTATATATTTACACGGACTCTATTTCTGCCATCTCTGTAACCAAGACAGTAAAATATGTTGACAATCACCACTGCTTTCCTTTAGCCTGTCAGCCGTGTTTTTCTCTCTCATAAAAGCCAAGGAATTATGTACACAGGGATCGTGCTCTGAGATGCTACAGGGCAGACCTGGCCAAACAGAGGAGCCCTGCCTCTGGAGGTACATAGGTTCAGTGATCTAACAGGATGTCTCACATTCAGGTTTTGTGACTGAGTTCATGCTAGACGTAACTCCTATCTATGTCCAAATGCTCGCCACTCCTCATTAAATAATCGGTGAATATTCCCTGGGCTTCTGTGGTACTCATAAAAGGACTGGGAGAATTTGTCCTGCTGACTTCTGGGAACCCTGTCACTCTCACCTGGTTTTCCTTTCTTCTTAGCTGTTGATCTTAATTTAATTTATTGCACACAAATTCGTTTATAGGTTACATTTTATTTTCTGATCCTCTCTAATCTTTTTGAAAGGATGTGGGAGATGGAGGGGAAGTATCCATACATTTAATTAATACATCTGTTACACACAGAAAAGTTATGAAACATCAAAAGCAGTCATCATTTGCCTATTCTTGGGTTTATTTGATTGAGATTATCAGTAAAATTCTTAGTGGTTTCAGTGAGTTTGGGGCAATGCCAAGTCATTTTAAAAGTCCTGTTTTCCCCTTTTTAAATGTGCTAAAATTTAAATCATATCGTAAACATGATCAATTTTACCTTTCACAGAGATGCTAGTCTTTATCACCTCCATATATATTACATGGAAGCATTTTTTTTTTAAATCGTAGCACTGCCTCTACAAGAAATCTGTATTAGCAGAGAGAGACACTTTTCTTATTTACATCTATAAATTGTAAAAAGTAAAGTTAAATTCAAACACTCGGCCACTTGTAACCACGTTGGCTTAACCATCCATGGTTTTCTGTGACATTGCAAACTCAGTATCCCAAAACTCTGTAACAGAGAACACTCTTATTACCCACAACAACACTGGTTGTTTATTTTCTTCTGTATCGTTTCTGTTATTGTGACAGTGCAAATGGGAAAAAAAAATCTTCTGATCCTTAAATAACAGGAACTAGAGAAATGCACAGTCATAAAATATGATCCGGCCTTTTACCTGAAGTATTCTTTTCTGATGTTGTTCTTTAATCAGCCACATCTAACTAAAAAAAATAAACCTGTAGAAAAGAGGGTGATATTTTTTTTGGAATCCAAAGTTTTCATAACTTCATGTTCCATCTAAGCTTACTTAACAGCCCTGTTGATGGCCATTAAGATGGCAGCAATTGAATAATGCTATTAGAAGGGCTGGCAAATATCAAAAAAGACACAATATCCACATTTATTTGAGGCCCATTTCCAAGAAAAATAAAGTTCCCACTACTAGTAAAAAAAAATACATGTCAATAAAAACAGGTAAAAGGACTGACCTATACCTAGCAGAAGAAAATAATATCTGCTAATGTGAGCTAGAACAGATATCAGTGTTCCACAGAAGTGGAAAGCAAAACAATCAAAGAATAAATTCTTATTTGGTAGATCCACAAATGGGGGCAGAGGGAGGGCCAAACTGCCTGTGTATCATAAAGTCCGTTCTTTGTTATATGTAAAAGGGACATGTACTGGAGCCAGAAGAATTTTTTTGAAATGTTTAAAGCAATAAAGCTAGTGGCATTAAATCTTCTTGAAAATACCAGATTCTTATGCATGCATTATTTTGTTACAGGGAATAGAAAAGAAACTCGTGGTCTTTTTCCATGTATTTGTCTCCAAGGGCAGAAGGAAAACTTGCTATAATGTACAAGAACTTAACTGCCAGAATCACCCCAGAGTGTTCCAAAGCATGTCCTCTTTTTCTTCAAGTCAGTTTCTAGTACACAGTTACAGCACTTTCTCTAAAACAGGGTATCTGTGGCTTTACCAATCCAAAAGGCAAAAATCAATTTCGACTCAAGTGTTTCTGCCTCATCCTGTATGATCAAGCTAAATCGTAATCCTGAATCAAGCACTGAACTGGTTGATTCCTTACCTGAATATCTGTGTGCAGTTCCCTTCTCCATCACAGTCCACAAAGCAGCAGTCACTACCCCTCCACATCCAGAAGCAGAAGCAAGTGCTTACACATCTGCATTCTTTACAGAAATCTCTCTCATCAGCCTTTCATTGGGAACCTCACTGCAGGGACTACACATTGGCTGAATCTACGGCAGCCCAGAAAGGAGGAGGAAAAAGAAGATGCCTACATAGTCCGGGGGCACACAAGAGTGTGTGTCAAAATTTAAATCCTCATTTTGGGCCACAGCTATGGAGAAAAAAACCCCGTTAGACTTTGGGGAAGCAGAAACGGATCCAAAGAATCAGGATGTTAAGGCCCATTCACACATTCAGCATCAAACAAAGGATACGGAAAGCGATATGGTCTTCCACTCCAGCCCTCAGACTTTCAGGAGGAAATTTTTGAGCATCAGGTTCTGGTGACATACAAGAGCTGGATGAGGTCTTGGGAGACTGCTTAAACATGAGTACTGAAAAGCATTATCATTTTATAGGTAAATTTTAATTGTATTAAACAACACTCGAGCAGTTTTGCATGTCCTTCCAAATTTTGCATATTTTCTGGGCAGAGTTGATTGAAAAAAGGAAACACTGGTTTTGGATATTTTTTTGCAAAGAAATTTCCTTCAGGTGTTTCTGATAGAAAATTAGAGGACTTGATTTGTTACACTTGCTGCTAGAATTGACTACATAATGCAGTGTGGGATGTGGCCATGAGCACCTTTAAGTCCTTCTGGTGATTTTAGCCACTCTGCAATACTTCATAAGTAATACCAATAAAAAGAAAAAAGGATTTCTCACATAGCAAAATGCATTCGCATATTCAGACAAAGAACAGGTGAGGGAGTCTGGGCTGCATTCCTGCAGAACAAGAACAGCTTCTTCGTGCTCTTTTGGCTGTACACGTTATAGAACTTGCACAGTTCTATACATGCCATGGAGCCTTTCTCACTTGATACTGCAGAATCAAAGGGAAGGAAAGTACATAATATTGAGATGTGAGTCCTCAAGGTCCTTTGTTAAATTTTTTTCCACTAGCACTGATAAATTAACCAATTAAAAATAACGCCTTTTCCTCTGAAGGAATTTTGCAGCAAAGCAATGGAGAATAGCATGAAGTAATGTGTATTGAATTCCAGGTCAAAATTGTAGCAACAAGTATACATTAGAGCTGGGAAAAAATTCAAGTCCACTAATTTTCTACCAGAAACACCCGAAGGATGTTTCTGTGTCCTTTTTTCAATCAACTCTGCCCAAAAAAATGTACAAAAATTGGAAGGACATGAAAAACTACTATAAATTTGGTTTAAAAAAAAGTAAAAATAAAACTCATCTATAAAATAGTCATGCTTTTCCTTACTTACATTTAAGCACCCTTCCTAGGCCAGTTGTATTAATCTTAGCAGCATAAACAGGCTTATAGGCAGAAAAGGGTTGGTGTTGTCTTGTCATTGTATTAAGCATTTGGAGAATGCTAGATATTTCTAGTACAGAGGGTATTAGTAGTGCAGTGTTTTGGGGACCACAGGCAAGCGGTTCACAAGTCATACAAATTGTCCCAAACATCTGTAGAGAAACTTTTCCTGCTTTATACCTCCTTCAGCCACATGTTCCTGCCCCTGTGCCTGCTCTGGCTCTTGCTTAGCTACCACATGGGCACTAAAGCCATGAAACTATACCTGCCAAGACTGCAAACTGTGGTTTTTTTCAAGTAAATGAAAGCCTCAACACAAGGCAAATGTTTCCTAAATAAAAGGAACTGTATCCTAACAAGCTGTTTTAAGTGTCCTTTTTAAAGCTTCTATTAAAGAAAAGCACGGAAAATATAAATTCTGATGCTTCTTTCTGTACGGGTACATTAGAAATGAGCAGCAAAATCTTCAGAAGGGGTTGACTTTTTCACTGCAAATGCACTTACTGCAATACAAACCTGGATAAATTAGTGAGGACAATAGATTTCTCTGATCTTGATAAGCTGATAGCAGGAGACATCTGAGCTCTCGTGTTTCAGAGGGTGCTCAGTCCCAAGTTGAATTACTGTTGTTTTTTCCAGAGCAGCCAGGGCCCTGAAAGTTAGGCTTCATGTGACAGCTCAAGCACATATTCTTAACAAAGGATAGGCATGCGTTTCACATAGAAACACACACACACACACACACACAAAGACACAGAGACTCTTGAAAACTCGGGAACAAAAGGGGTTTTTAAGAAACGGTAAATTAATTACTGTGCAATTCCAAGTATAAAAGCAGTTGCTTAATACAGTCCAATAGATATAAATCATGGCACAGCCCTAGAGGTTAAACCATGCATGTGTGACCATACAGTAATTTCAGCTGTGAACGACAGCCAAAATGTTCAGGTTCAGGATATTTAGGGTTTTTGAAAAGTAAATAAAGTAGCTCAGGTTCTCACTGAGAAGAATGTGAAACACAAATGTCCTTACTGGAGAAAACTGTCACACTCAGGTATCCCAATATTGTCATCAAGCAAGGAAATCTTCATAGAGAGAAAGGTAGAAAAGTAATAAACTTGGACAGACATGGCAACAAGGTGTTCAGAAATACTCAGAGCCAGGGAGTTGGACAAAAGCATTATTGATGCCATACCATTTAGATGTATACAGGCAAATATTAGAGTTTAATTTAGCAGTACTTTTAGGTAATACTTTACAAATGCCGTTTTTCACTGCTGTGTTTTAAATGTCACTGAAAACTGCTAATGCTCATGCATATTAAACTGTTATCTATTTCAAGATGTTAAAATGCTAGGTTAAAAAATATACTTGTTTCTGTATATGTGCCCTTCGAGCTAATTCTGTCTTCTAGCAAGAGTACCTCAAAGCAGCAAGAATAAGCATTCAAGATAACAGTTTTCTTTATGGATCTTCTTCTCTTAGCAGTGCAGCAGATGAAGTAACAAGGAATCTACCCAGCAGGTGAATTTCTATTAAAGGCTTTCTGTGTCTTGGCAGTGGCTCACAGCATTGACATTCTTTCACAAAACACTTTGTATCAAGGAATCAGCATTTTTCTAGTGACAAGTCATTTAACAAAATTCCTGATATGGTTCAAGAACAATGCCTAAACAACAGCGATGCAATTAGGATGGTTTAAAGGTGTGCCAGAATGTAAGATTATTGCCATCTGTAAAAAATCTGCAGCACATGCAAAGGATGGTGGCTCACTGGAGAAAACAAGAGGTTATTGTCTTTGCAGCCTTGTGATTTCGTTCTCTGCCTCAACCTCTCATGAGGCGGAACGTTTCCTGCACGTCCCAGAATCACTCTTCTGAAATGGGAGCCTCATGCTTTCTGAGCTAAACAGCTTCAGCCCCGGCTGACACCAGTGCCTGCTTTTAGCCTGTCGTTAGTCAGCACACTATCAGACCTGCCCTGTAAAAGCACGATCACATCAAACCACGGTTTCACACCAGTGGACACATCCAATACACTCATGTGAAGAATGCATTTGTTTCACATCTGCCCCAACCTGCTCTTATACTCCTCACTGCTTAGCAAATAAAGCCTCCTGCAACACAAAGTACACTCCAGGCTGATGCTCAACATATTACCTCTCTGGTGAAAAGACTTCTCAGACTGTCAAATAAATTCTTCGTAGGACACCACCCTAAATTTCTATTAAGTTATAGGAAATAAAATATTTTATAATGTATTTCCAAACACATAGTCATTTGTCCTCTGAGTGCCCCAAGAATGTTTACAAACTGCTGTGCAGGCTGGATAGTAAAGCAGTTCTGGTTAAAAGGTCAGTTTAAGGGTTTAGGGCAATAATGGTCCACTTTATAGAAGTGAGGAAGCAGAGGCCATAGAAAGGTAAGGGCTGAAAATGAAGCGTAATAAAAACTACAATTTCACTCACTTGTTCTACAGGAATAACAACATCATCCACTCCTACTTTCCCCTGCTGGCTAGAAGGCCCTTGTTACAGCTGCAGTTTATAAGGTCGATCACTTGAAGGTAGAAAATTTCCCTTTCTATGGGCAAGTATGCAAACTACTCAGGTAGGTTTGGACAGTAAGTAAACTGTCCTGAATACTTCAGGAAAATTAAAAAAAAAAAAGTAATGGAAAGAGAGGATCTTCAGTTCATAAAGGGAAGATGGATTTTTTTTATTAAGAGAATAAGAGAAATCTGAGACTTTCTGTTCCAGCTCTGTCACAGGCCCTCTTGTGACCCTGACCTGTGGTCTGAATGCATTTCTCTTGAAGTCAACACGAGTTTTATCACTGTCTTTACAAGAATCAGCATGATTTAAGAAATTTCAGCAGTGCTTGTTGACCTCATATCCATCATGGAACAGCACGATGCAGACACATACCACTGAGGCTGTTCTCATGGCATTCAGCTGGTGCAGCCTGGCCCCTTCCCATGCAGAGATCCCAGCTGGGGATGAAAATAGCATTGCCCAGTGCCATGCTGTGCCCGTGCTAGTACCGTGTCCCCCTCAGCCTATCTACACAAGAGACATCTTGACATTATAACAAAGAGACTAAATGAAAGACAGACACTTGACAACTGGACCTGGAAGCTAGCCATTCCACAGGAGTCAGTGCAATAAGCAGTGGTGCAAACTCACACATAATTTAAATCATCATTGCAGAAGTTTATCTCATTTTTCTTTTCTTCTGTAGGAATTGCCAACCCTTTGTTACTGTGAGTGTGGGAACACCAAAATCACCAATATTTTACCTAACCAACTGAATTTAGATTACTACACACTTGACTTGATTGATGTTAGGGCTGAACAGCTTTCCAACCTCACCGCTGCCTGATCTAGCTTTATTTTAGAAGGGATACCTTCCAAACAACAATAAAAAAATACTCTATGTTGAAGGAAAATATTTTTAATTTAGGTCTAGTACAGCCTACAGGTTTGAGCCCCGTCCCCATCATTTTCACAATTCACCTTCTCATTGGAGTTCACCAGAAAGGGGAAAGCAGGGTCCCATAGGATGGGCGGCAGTGGCTGCTGCGTGCACCAGACCCAGGTCAACGAGGCCACCAAGGCTCGGATCAGAAGAGCCCTGCAGAGGACCCTGCAGAAGCAAAGTGTCATCTACAGGGGTGAATCCATGATCCAGGACCACAGCTCGGGCATGGCCTCAAGAGTGGCCTTCACCCCCCTGCAGGGGCTGGAGATCATGAACCCACAGGCAGCCAAGAAGGAAGTGGCCAAGGGCAACCAGAAATATTTCTCTAGCGCGGCTGAGTTCCTCAAGGTCAAGGGGGACAAAAGTGGGGTCCTCACCCCCCCCGAGCCCCCTGGGACCCCCGAATCCCACCCCAAATTCACAGGGCGCCCTCCAAAATCCCCCCCTTCCTTTTCCATCAGAATGTAGGTTTTGGGGGAGTTTCTGGGGGGTCCTCAAGGTCAAGGGGGACAAAAATGGGGTCCCCACCCCCCAACCACACCAGGACCCCCAAACCCCACCCTGTAACCCCCAAATTCCCTGGGTTTCCTCTCCAATGTCACTTTCCCAAACTTTTTACAAATACTGGAATTTGTGGTTGGAGAGTCTTGAGGTAGTTTGGGGGGGATTGAGGGGGGGCTCGGGGGGTCCTGGAGGGATTTTGTATGGTCCTGGATGGATTTTGGGGGGGTGCTGAATAGATTTTGGGAGTCCTGGGGAAAAAAATAAAAAATCAATAGGCATCGAAATGACCCTGGAATTTGCAGAAAACCTTTGCCAGAAGATGTACTATGCAGCATAGGGACCTCTGGCTTCAAGTAAGATGTGCAGCAAATCTGAAAAATATATTGCACAATATATTAAATGCAGCTGAATATTCATTAGACAATATCAGTGGGTATTTATCTACTTAATTTATTCTGCTCAAATGACACTCCTGGCTTCAACAGCATTTACACAATTGTATGATAATAAAGACCTAGGTCGTGGAAGCTTTACTGGAAACTAAAACATTGAATAAAAATATATCATGTTTATTAATGTTTTCCAGGATTTCATACTTGCTCCTGCTCCAGCAATAATGCTATTTTCTGTTTTGCAGGCCAAATGCTAGGAAGCCTTTTCCACAGCTTGTTTTTAATATACTTTTTGTACAAGAGTTGTGTAGAGTTCATGACCCTCTTGGCTGGTAGGAAGGGACTGTCCTGTCATCAGTCCTTCACTTCTCCCTCTGCCAGAGGGATGTGTGTGAGAGTGTGCTCCACTCCCCTCCTGCGTGGGAACCAGAGCACAGGGACCTGGACATCTCTCCGACTTGGCAGAGAACTCCCAGTGTTCCTCCTGCCCCTTTCCTTCCCTCTCAAGAGGGCCTGAGACACTGTCTTCTCACACTTCAGCTGGGAGGGAGGAAAGGATACAGCTTCAGCAGCAGATAAAGACACAGGGGACTTAAAACATGAGAAGTGCTGGTTCCAAGGTCCCTCTGACTAATGCAGCTGCCTGGCCCGTTTGTGAGAAGGCAAAATGTCCCATTAGACCAAGGCTGTGACATTGACATGATAGAAGGCAGGGCCTTCTCCTTGCCTACATCCTCATGGTGAAAACCCTCCCCTTCATCCCCTCTGCAAACCTGCTCATGACAACCACAGGCACAGTGACAATTGAATCCTGTGAATTACTCAGTTGCTCTCCATGAAAGACATGCCGTTGATGACTGACAGAAAATATGACAAGAAATGACTTTCTGAGTTAGGAATTCTTCCCGACCTCCCCCGTGCAGCAGCAAGTGCCACAGACAGGGAACCGTTTGTAGCTGTCACACTGTGTCCTGCCATTATTGCAACACTAAACCTGAATTATGGAGCTGCAGAAAGGTGGTGGGTTTTTGAAAGCATGAAGGTAATCTTACACTGCCATACATTTACATGCTTCCTGAGACTCCAGGTAAACACTGAAATGCCACTTGTTTGTTTGTTTCACAACTACAGTCCTGAAGTGCTTTGTGCCAAATGGCAAAGTTACTAGGAAATCTTTTCTGAGAAATTTTCAAAAGCTTTCTAAAAGAACACAGCACTTCCCAGTTGTAGAGGGTATATCTAAAAAACAGCAAGAGTATCTGCAAAATGAGGACTTGAAATAAATCTATACTCTTTCAAGAAGCTTAATAGAAAAAAGAATTCTTTTTCTGTCCCAGGAAAAACAGCTTTTAAAGAGGGCTTTGTCGGTTTGGTTTGGTTGGGTTGGGTTGGGGTTTTTTTCCCTAGTTTTTGGATTATTTTGTTAAGGAATCTGGAAATAATATTTTCAACAAAAATAATTTTAAGTTATGGATTTGATACAGTGATTTGGGACATCTTATATTACATGAACATATTTTTCTTTCATCAGATACAGACATTTGTCATTATAGAACACTTACCATCTAATTAAAAAATAATTTCAAGGAAAAATTTGGTTCTGACTGTTTCTAAGCTTTAACTCCCCTCTGGAATTTTGACTGTCATTTGAAAAGAGATACCGTACTCCTACTTATGTACATCCAGAAGAATTTTTAATAAGAAATAATTTCTAAGAATTCAGTAAAAAGACATTTCCAGATAGAAAACCTATCACAACTTACATTAAAGTACTGCAGCCTGACTTTACAATTTATCTATCAGATTTTTTCAAGAGAAACTCACAGCTAAATAATCTATGGTTCAGAGAATGGAAGCCATCTGGCTAGGCAATGGATTAGTGATAGCAGATAATTGGCCTGGCTAAGCAATGGGTTATGGATAATGGTATTCACAATATTCAAAAATAATCCACAACAAAACAAAACGCTGATGTTTTAATGATAGGTAGTTAGCACACAGATCAAAGCTAATCAAATTTATTTTTACAAATTAATTATCTGAAAACTTTAGCAGTAAATTATCTGTAGATATGCTGTGATATTTTTGTAGTGTTTAATGACTACATTTTAGCCAGGGGTTTATTCGCAAACTGGTGAACAAGCACTCATTATTTATGACTGCCCCTGTGAATCACACAGGACAATTTCTGTCCCAGAACTGGGCGACTGGCACTCTGAAAAAAAAGAATCTCATTTTCCTACAGTGATATGATTTGCAAAATCTTAGACTATGTTCAATGAACATTGCAGCACCAAAATAGAAAAGGCTTTTAAAAGATTATCCTCAGAGGACATTTTTGTACAGATATTTCTGTAACAAGTTACTTAGTTTTCCTGATACTCCTGCATTCATATATACTCACGAAAAAAATCTCACACCCCAAAGTTGTGCAGGCACACAAAAAAGATGCTGAAGGGCAGTAAGCTTTATCGGCAAGAATATTTACAAACATTATTTGGCTACAGTTACACCCAGCTGAACCTTACACTCCTCCTGAGCTACCACACACACACCAAGGAAGTTCATCAAAACCATTTTAGAGGCAATAACAGCAGGAAGGAGGAGTGAGGAGAAAGGTGTGTACTATATAAACACAGAAAAAAAACCAAAAAAACAAAAACCACTGCAAAACCACTTCAAGATGACTTTCATACTCTCTGGAAAGAAAATTCTCTCTCCAGACTGCAAGTTCAAT
The DNA here is from genome assembly GCA_014706295.1 of Lycocorax pyrrhopterus obiensis. NCBI lineage: Eukaryota > Metazoa > Chordata > Aves > Passeriformes > Paradisaeidae > Lycocorax > Lycocorax pyrrhopterus. The sequence continues at coordinate 77,755,478 of JACSVZ010000004.1, forward strand.
ATTTTGATGTTCCAAGGTGGTGGAAACTTAGGCCTGCAGGGAAATTCCTGGCACAAGCTTCCCGTGGCAGGGAATTGTTTTTCTGACAAGAAGCAAGAAGTGATGAAGGATGTTCTTAGGCCATGAATTAGTTTTGGTTACCTCACTACTATCAGATACTTAAATTAAAATAAAATGCTCCCAAGGTCTAAGAAAAAGGAAGATGCAAAGATTTCCTGTAATAAAACTAGCTATAGGAATTACATATGTGTTTAACTCTTGCTTACCATATGATTTCATATGCCTAAACTAGCATCCACTTGTGCAAACCCATGGAATCATAGAATCATTAAGGCTAGAAAAGATCTTTAAGGTCATCGACTCCACCATTAACCTGGCACTGTCAAGTCCACCTCTAAGCAATGTGTCTAAGCACCACCATAGCACTAACATGTAAAAAATACAGTCTCTCTACACAGCTGAAGAAAACTGCTATTCTAAGTCTCAAGATCTTTGCAGAATTTGCAGCTGCATTTCAAAAATCCTTGTCTCCAAACCCTTTTCTCCAAACTATTCTAACTTCATCTGAACCTATGTGAAAAGATGGCAAGACATTAACTAGGATTCCAGCAATATATGGATGACTTCAAGGAATATCTCCTTTAAATCAGTAACTAACATGATCTCCCAGGCACTCACGACTGCACAAAGCCAGCAGGTGTTTGGGCCATGGAGAAGGCAGGAGAGAATGGAAGTCCTCAAAGAATTGCCTTCCTCTATGACTCTAGCATCACTGGACCATCACAGGGTAATGGAAAAATTCAGGCTGGAAGGGACTGCAGGGAGTTTCTAGCCCAGGTCAAAGCTGGATATACTGATCTCCACAGACCATAAACCAGCTCACAGCTGGGACTATTTTGAGACACTTACATACTACTGTCCCTAAGAAATTGCCTGGTAGATTGTACCCCATCCTATCAGACTCTGACCCTATCAGTCTGAACGTGGTGACCCATGACTTTGTGGACACCTAACAGGTCAGATACATCTGAGGATTTCAGTGAGTGCCAAAGGCTATAGTCTACTTCCTTCAAAATTCACCACAGGTCTACTGCCCTGCATTCTCTTTGTTTAATGCAGAAGACAGAGAGTAGATACTCCAAGCTTTCCTTCTTCTCCATGCCTACGGTTTTATATAATTTTTTACTGCAGTGCTGAGACTATTTATAAATGGGGGTAGCACAGTTAAGTGCCAGCATTCTGCACCTAGATTAAAAGAATTATTGTCTTCTGAGACAAAACCAAGACACTGCCCCTCACAGTATTCTTCATGCAAGTAATCATATCCAATCATGTATACTCAAGCAAAAAACAGGAGAAAGAAAGTGAAAGCAAAATGAAACCACAGAACTGTACACTGATCATCCTGTGTCACTTGCTGACAGAAGAATAAATAAGAAACTGGAAAATGTCATTAATTCAGCTTGCAATATTGAAGAGGAGTTCATATAAACAAAGAACATGGGAACATGTATAACACCACACCATTATTTTTACATTTTATTTGAAGAACAAAATCGTACCTGACAATTCATACTTGGCCTGCTGTCACTCTTTTCCTGCACCCTCAATGTCTTCTGAATTATGGACTGTATTTCTCAACAGAAAATTGTATTTCTCTTTCTCCCTTGGAAATCCTGTCACTGCTTTAAAACTGAGAACTAGTGGAAAATATCAGCACACTCACTTAGAAAAGGCTGATGGTCTTCCATTTCAGGTAACAGCGCCAAATTAGTCATTCATGGATTTCAAACAACATAAGCAATTATGCTTTTGTTTTCTAGTTAGGTATATTTTCTGCTGCTTCTTCTACTCCCTGTAAGAAACTGATATTTTTCTCTAGTGAACCAAATATTGTCTGGCTGTCTCTGACATTTTTATCCTTTTTGGAGAGACTTTCCCACCTGATAAAAACTCCACATAAACTTGAAGGGGGAGTTCATAGATAGCATCTGCAGTATACAAGCCCCAAAAATACGGTGTGGAAATAGGGAGCAGGAAGACAGAAACAGAAGGATAAAAGGGGTGGGGTTTTTTCCTGTTTTCTGTAAATATACAACGACTCTGTCAGGGCACCCCAACAACTGACAGAGGACCCCACAGACCTCATCTACAAAGGGTCTCTGTCTTACATTTCTTACGCAGGGGGCGAATGATCCGTCAGATTATGCATACCCTCAAATTCTGGACAGAGTTGATCAGGGTCATATATGAGAAAAATAACACTAACTTGCAGAACTAGCTCATAATTTAGGACAAGGGGAATGATTTTTTTTCTCCATTGCAAACTTGACTGTACGATCTTCAGTAAGTTGCCTCACCTTCCTGTGCTTCCATTTCTCATCTGTAAAGTCAGGACAATAGCATTTTCCAGGTATACTGTGAGGAAAAAATACATTAAAGACTGGGAGATTGCCCCGGTAGTACAGTGGTAGGAACATAAAGGAGCCAAAATAGAGTTTTGCTATTGAAGGTTGTCATTAAAATACTGAGTAGTGCCCCTTATTAGAGCTGGCTGGAACACTTCCCATCAAATACATACCGATTTCATCATTCGGCTTTCATCAGAGCCAAAAGCTTTTTAAAAAATCTCAGTTTTGACAATGTTTTTGAAGGAGCAGTTTCTTTGATGCGGGCTGGACACCTCAGTTATTTCCAGAGACAGGGGTCATGCTTTTCAAAGCATCTAAGAGGTTTATCTTTGACCCTATGAAGAAGAAAAGGTTGAAACCTAAAAGGCTACTATGCTACACAATCACCATTGTCCAGCCGGTCCTGCCACTCCTGACTCAGAACACACTGGGGAGAAGAACTCCTGTGCAAAGCAAAGAAAGTGCCTCTTCCAAAAAGGCCATGGAAATGAAACTGTTGGGCAGGGTTTTCAGCAACTGCAGCTAATCCATTCAGAGTCAGCCAAAGTGCTTGGTCTGACCTACCAACTTTGGCATAACTATGAGCTGCAGCCTGATTATTCAAACCATGATTATTTAAACCTGCATTTGCAGGCCCATGCAGTTGCCTTCCATCTGCATTTTTCAATTTTTTTTTCCCCAATTCCACATCAAGGATATACAATTCCACTTACACAACATTGGGGCAGTTTGACCTGGGTGAAGTTACGCAACTTTTTTTTTTCAGTTCTTGTATGCACACTTTGAAGAAGTGTCCCTCACGCCCAGCAGTTCAACAGTTCAAGCAATGCCACTGCCTCTATTTTTATTTTTTTTTTTTTTTTAGGATATAGCAGTAATTTAAGTGTAACCTGATTTAAAGCATATATATACTGGTACCAGCTGCATTAGGAAGCATATGGATGGATGTGGTGGTTTCATTGTCTGGCTTAATGTATAACAGACATTACTGTAGAATTTAAAAAAATAATAATTAAAAAAGAAATTTTAAAAAGTCTTCAGAAAAACACCTCATGACCTTCCTACCCCCTACAAATGCCTTCAGGTTTCTGTCTAGCTGCCTCCTGCTTGGACTGAGACAGGCGAAAACCCCTCTCTACAGGAGCGGGGGAAGGAGCGCGAGTGCGGGACCGAAGGGTTCAGGCTCCACCTAGTGGGAACAGCCTCCCTTCCCTTGCAAAAGCCGCTCCCGGGTGGGCAGACTGCGCTCTCACACACGGCTGAGGGCTGGCAATCGCCCCCAGAAAGGACAGCTGGAAGGACAGGTCCCTGTTTAGATGCGGTGTTCCTCCCGGGCAGACCCGATGGCACGGCCCCTGCACTCAGCATCCCGGTGATGCCCAGCACCCTGTGCTTTTCCTGCATCCCGCCTGATGAGCCGCTCCCTCACCATGTTGGGCCAGTGGACTGGAGGTAAAGGGCACGATTTGATCCAAACTTTACTGCGCTCTGCACGTCCCCCAAAGGACCAGAAATTACTCTCTACTTCCAAAGCATTTCAGGGCAGAGTGATGCTTCATAAGCAAACATGGACTTTCCCTCCAATGTTTAATCTCTGTCTCCTTTCTCCCTGAGGCAGCAACTCAAAGAAAATGACCCTCAAAGGGTATGATTTTCTGCTTCACACAAAGCTTGTTATCCTGGGGCTGCTTTTTCTGTTTCCTCTCTTCTATTCTCTTTCTCCCCTCCCCTCTCCAGAACAAAAAAGATCATACATCTCATCAGGATCTGTCTTCACGGGAGATTCTTTTTTTTTCTTCTTTTGACAACTTTCTTTTCATAAAAAGTATATTTCTTTTTTTTCAATATAATTGTATTCTGCTCTGAGTACTTTGATATCGTAACGACTGTCATGAAGTAGATATGCTACTTGCTGTTTTATGAAAAAGACATTTAATCTGAAATACTAATCATTTAGTCTCATGACTTCTCTCATCTGTTACAAGCTTCCTATTTTTGGTGGGAGGGGGTTAATTCTGGACATTTATTTTGTGGGAAAAGTTACAGATTAATTATCTCTAGTGGAAAAAATCTGTGCCTAGCATGTTAAAAATAGCCCTTCCTGAATTCATTTTTCTTTTTAAGGAATTTTAAAGTCCTTCATTTTTGCCCTCATAGAAAGTAATTTTTTGTAATTATGATCTAAGGATAGAAGAGAGTCAAAGATTCAGGGAGATCTAACATCTTTTATTAGACTGAAATAGATAGAAAGAAGAGCCAAGGCTTCACACACACGCACTGAACACCTGAAGGATGCTCTGCAAACCCCAGAGTCTCTTTTTGCAGTGAAAATAATATGGATATTCTTTAACTCCCATTGTATCTCTTCAAACAACTGACAGCATCGCAAGGAGTGCCATCACAGATTTTGTGTCTTTCCAGCTAACAGTAAACAGGAATAAGAAATCAAAATCTGAGCACTGCAGATCCGTTTTCCACAGACCATTAAGTTAGAATCCATTTTAAAAAATTTAATTATTCAGTGAAATTTAAATAAAGCAGGTTTCATACCCACATCCTGACAAAATTAAAGATCGTCTGATGTTGCAGAGGTCTAACAGTTCAGCCGAGTATGTCAATAGCTTCTCTGCTATCTCCCTGCACTGGGTGCATCACTTATCTGTGCAAGTGCATTTGGGCCCCACTCTGACTCTCTTGCAACAAGAAATAAATTCCCTCAGCTTTCAGCTGAATAAAGGTTTATGTACAAATCCAGCAGAAGGGATCTAAAAAGGCAGGCAGCCCTAGGAGATGTTTGGGCTTGGATACAAGGCTGTGCTACAGATGCTTGGGCATAAACAGCTTTTTGCCTGCATGGACCCAGCACAGGAGAGATGCTCTGACCCTGCAGAAGAGGGGCACAGGACCAGGCAACCCAATTGCAGGCATGCAGGCATGTATGAACCATCAGCAGTGACGCTGTATGCTGCTAACAGCCTCACAAAGCACTGCAACAGGTTTGCTATTTCCTCTCCTTGTCTTTGCAAGATTTGAGTTATGCTTTCCATGTTGTTTTGTTAGTGGCATTCGTTTATGTTCTTACTACTGTTTGCTGCTGCTTGACTATTTGCATGCTGTGCCTCCTTTTGCTAAGTAATGGAGAGCTACTTGCTTCTATGAAACCTGCTGCCTTAAGCAGCCTGTCTTTCATCCCCTCCATGCTTAAACAAAAAAAGCTTGAGCTGCTAGTCTAAGGATTTTGAGACCTTTAAGGTTTCATTTTCTCTTACTCTGCTATTGTATCCCACCACATTTCTCTTCTTCCAAAGAGGAGAAGGATCAGGGCCCAATGTAAGCTAGGAGAAAACAAAATTTCCAATGCAAGTTGCACCTCTGCAGGGTAAAGGGGACTAGAAATATGAATCTTGCATGGGAGAGAAAGCAAGCAGTATAAGGTGGAATTGTACTCATCAAATGAAAGCTTTGCTCAGGGAGCCAGTAGGTCTTGTGAGAGACTGCTTGCCCAGGATTTGGGAAATCAACCTTTCCTTCAATGCTAGCTCACGGAATTTGAAGAAAGCAGTGAGAAAGAGAAGCTGCCCACAAGAGATGGAGTTTCTCTGTCCTGAAGGGGGATAATGAGCTTGTTTCATGGGTTCATCACAAGTTGTCTCTGTCACTCCTTCTTCCTCAGGGCAAGGAGTCCTCTCATTCTTCCCCTTCTTCAGTGTGGGGACCCTCCCACAGGAGATAGTCCTCCATAAACCACCCCTGTAACCCCCCCACTACCAAAACCTGGCCAAGCAAGCACAAGACAAGTAAATATAATAATGCTCTCTTTCAGATATTATATTTATGTATGTTTTGAAAATTGTGCAGACTTTCTGTGCTAACTTTATTTATTTTTTTTAAAGGCCATTTCTCATTAAAAGAATAGGTGGAAAAAATGTCATCAGCTATTTCAAATACATAAAGTTCCACACCTGCATAAATGTCTGGAAGACCTAAGGAACAGCCCGTGGGTGGTTTTGTTCTGTGTGCTGGTCTGAATCTCCTAATAAAATAAATTTTCAATAAATATAAAGGTAGATGCAGAACATTATTACTGAACCTGTGCATACAGATGTTACAGCTGAGGTATATTAAATAGGCTACACCACCTGATGAATGGCTTCAGCACGTACAGGCAGGAACCAGGTGAGTTAATGAAAAACTGCTATAATTAGGTGACCTTTTTCATGGTGCATGACATATTGAAATTTTGTTTGAATAGGGGAAGTTAAAAAAAGGTATTTCTGTCGATTCCTAAAATATACATTCTCTTAATATATGGCACTCCATACTGAAAGAAGCAAAGCTATTTCATAAACACATAGTTCATCCAATGTTGTCAGTGGGTACTTCTGATTTTTAAGGCCATTGCCACCTACATAAAAAATTCTGAAATTTTTCAAACTATTTCTTTATAAATCAGTGAAAACCTTAAAATATTTGGGTTTTTTTTCCTTATTTTTATCCAATTACCAGTGGTCTTCATATGGATAAAAACCAAGTCAGTAGCACGTGGGAAGTGCAAGAGGACTGAGTTCACCCAGGTTCCCTGCCTCCAGTCCCCTAAGCCTTCTTTCCTCCTTCTCCTCACACTGATCCTGCTTCTGGTTTTCTGGTGTCCCACACAAATTATCTGAAGACTTATTCCCAAGGCAGCAATCTTTTAAAAGGTACAGGCTCACAAAATGTCCATGTGAAAATACAGGTAGTTCCCCCCCGGTTTCCAGTATCGCAGGCTGCAGGCTCCTCTATGAAACATTCTGCAGCAGAATAAAAGTTTCCATTACATCATGCATGGAACGACTTTAATATTGATCTAACGTTTTATACAAGGAAATAGTGTAATACTGCCTTATAAAAATGACTTTCAAATGCTAAATGTCAGCATTTTTAAGGAATGTGAGAACAGCTGTACCTGGTCGGAGACAAGGTCAGACTAATTTAGCATTCTGTCTCCAAGGGTACCCAATTCCCTAAGTGCTTTGTAAAAAGTGTAAGAGGAGGGCAAGCATAGAGGGATGCTCACCTAGGTTACTCTCCCAGCCTCCAGTAATCTGCAACTCAGGAGCTTTTGGCATCAGGCTTAATGAAAAATACCAGGAAAGCAATAACATGTCAAAGTAAAGCATGCACAAGCCTAGTTGCTTTATATATTCACATATATAAATTGAAAGCACATATAAGTCTCTCAGTCTGATCCTAAGGCCCTTCAAGCAGAAATTTCTTTCAAACTTTTTTGTTAGTCTTACAAACAGATAAACCTCTTACTAGCCAGCCCAAAGAAAATACCCCTCTTCATGTTCCTCATCAGTCCTCATCACCAATAAAATTAAACTTTGAGTGGCCCAGGATAAGTGGTTAAACAGCAAGGAGAAACAGCATAAAATAAAGCTTTGCTGGTAATATTCTGTGAATTTAGACTTAAAGCACCTGTGTATCAGAAGGGGCCAGTGTATCCATCAGATCTTGTGCCAAAATTGTTAAATATTACTGCTCAAGGTTAGGCACCTAGGGCTAGGTGCATAAAAGAATTGGTGCACTATAACAGCCATTGGTACTTTGCCATCAGAAGCCTCAGCCATAAGGCTGCGCAATTCTACGCAATTCATGGCAGGAGAGACAACCAGTGAGGAATCACCTTAATAGGAAAAAGAAGAAATTTAAACTTTTATGCTCTAAATTGTCATCCTTAAAACCCTCACCCAGCTGCAACCTAAATCTGGATATATCTAGAATCTATTCCTAACTTCATTTTTTACCTTAATGTACTCCTAGTCCCTGGAGTAATTCTGGATTCGTGTGTTGTGTATTGCCAAGTATGCCTGGTTTTGATACTCATGGTCATCTGGGGACTTCTGACTAAGCACCTATAAAACGAAGAAAAAAAAGCATCTTCCTTTGAGGGCTCTTATAAACAGTGAGTTTGGAGGTGGTCTCACAGTATCTCTGGAAACTGTAGCTTCTTATAGATCAGGCTCCATAAGGAAAGTATTCACCTGGACAGGACCTCTGATCCAGCCACTGCCCTGAACACGTTTCTCAGGGTGCTGTATCTGCAGAGAAGAGCCTTTTTCTAAATATATTGGAAATGCTTCTGTCAGAAAGCAGCTGTGCCTCTTTCCTTGGGCCTGTATCCCATGGACCCTCTCCCAGAAACAGTCACTAAAGTATTTCATTCAAATCTCAGTCAGAGACGGTCATTTCTTTTCACCCAAAAGCCTGGCAGGATGCCCTTGAGGAGAGGTGGCAGATTTCAGTTCTTTGTCCCTTCTCACACTGAATGGATTTGAGTTTATGTATAACATTCCCATTGCAGTGACCCAGGTACCAAGTAAAAAGATATTTTGGAAAAAATTTCCCTCCTTTGAAGTGTTCAACTTTGTATAAAGCACTTCAATGGCTATTGAAGCCCAGTTTGCTACCACCTCTGGCATTAGTTATTTCACGATTTCAAGGATGTCCTTTGGTAGCAGTGGCAGTCTGTGCAGGCTAAAGTCTGTTTACAACCATTTACAGGTAAAGAAGTCGGTCCTCCCCGTGTGTGTCTTTTCCATTCATTGCATATACTTTTGTTCCTTTGCTTAGCTCTGAAACAGAAAAAGCACACTGGGAAAAGTGTGATTGAGGTTTGCCTAAGTGTTCAGATTGTTTCTTCCATTCTGTAAGCACGGCTTCAAAAGAGGAAGTATTTCCACTACAAGATTTGCGTGGAACAGTATCAACAGCAGCAAGAAAAGATAATTCTTCAGTACAAGCCTAGCTTATTCTTTTACTAATTTGTTTCTTGATACAAGTAAATCCCTGAAAGGGATCTTCTTTCTTCTGTTCCATGGCTTATGATTTATAAGAGATTGAAAAATGCGTCCCCTTTTACTGTTGCAAGATCTTTTGAAATCCATAGACAGGTATTACTACACTAGCATGACATATTATTAATATGCCACAGTTCAGGCTGAAGTGTATGAACATATTTTTAATGTAAAAGGTGGAACTGAAGGAAAATTAGGCAATAAGCTTGAACTGAGATGCCAAAATTAGTATTAAGTACTATTGTAAAATAAACCACTATTTGCATATAAATATAAACAAAAGTACTAACTGTATTGTCATGAAGCAAAAGTATTTATTGCTAGCAGCAAAAATATAAATAGTTCTTGATGTTGTAAAATAATTATCTGTTACATTTGAAAATACACTTTCCCCAAAGAGGGAATTTTACAAATGTCAACCCCAAAGCCAAACTATGTTTGTATTATTATTCTAATGCGCATTTCTGTTCTGTTTCTTTCTGTTTTCCTTTTTTTCTTTTTTTAATAATTCCTTACCTGATCACTCTTCTTCCCATTTGTGCTTTGTCATCAGAGCCTTTTCTTGTCCCTCCATTATTCCTTGTAAGAGTGCCTGGTCTCCTTGCATTTTCTTCAGTTTTGCCTTTTTGTTCTTCCATAGTGTCACTTTCAGACATGGAAGACTTAGCTCTTCAATTTCTCCTCAAACACCGGATGAAACTTGAAAACACTGTCTCTAAGCTACCACCAATGTCACAAAAGTAGAAAGCAGGGATTTGGAGGTGAAGACACTTAAAGATAAGCTTTTGATCTACTGATTCAGGCATGACGCAAGGAATGGGACGGCTTCTGTTCTTCTGCCCCCCAACTCCCCCACTCCCCACATCACCATCACTGGTGATGATTTCTCTCTCATTTCTTTTAAGGACTGTTCAGACAGCCCAAAACAGATTTTCAGTGCCTAATTTTCAAGTTCCTGCTTCCTTGAATAGCAAGTTGGCTGTTATTTAGGGAGTTCATCAGGCACATTGAGGGGTTGGACTGGACAACCTTTAAAGGCCTCCTCCAACCCCAACTCTTTCATGATTCTGTGATTCTAAATGAGGTATTTTCAGCAAGAGTGAACTACTCTATGTACTGGTTGAACTCCATGTGCCACAGTATTCATGGCCAGCAGAACTCCATGATTATAAAATAACAGTTAGTATTTGCCACCTTTAGATATTTAGATCCAGATTGTAGCAAGGAACCTTTTGCCCATCTAGCATTTAGCATACAGTTAACAGTGGTATTTGATACATATTTTATCTTACTGTTAGGTAACACATACCTAAGGGTATATATTCTTGCTATATTTCTTTCAAGATAGTAGTTTTTAAATACATCTTGAAGTGGTGATACTAATACTGGTACTAACTTCCCTAAAAGGTATCACAGGCAGTCTGTCAATTTTCAGGTCAACCACAGAGGCAGCACGTGCCATTCAGCATCCTAGGTTTTCATGAAAGGATGCAGCAAAAAGCCTCCTCTGACTTCCACATGCCCACACATACACAGAGACGCACAAACTTACGAGTTTTATCAGCATTATCTGGATTCATTCCCTTAAGAGGCCTTATAACTTACATATATTGCAGTGCCACACACCATGATACATCATAAGTCTGTTTACGGATCCTCTCTTTTTGTGTAGAGCACTTATATAGAAGACATAGACTCTAGATCAATTCTTTCTTTCAGTTAAATTAATCTCTCCCTAATTTAAGAATCCTTAAATTGACGTTGTTTTCCTCTGTTTAATAATTAAGGGGAGAATAGTGTAATTACTTGGTCATGAGACCTGGTATTAACTAGTCACATTTGTTATGAAAATAAAGGGAACAGGTTTACCACAATAGACAAGAGCCTCACACAAAGGTGGAGTTGATATTCATGTAGTAAATTGCAGATCCATGTGATAAATTACATTTATCATGCACCTTTGACTGACTCACCTGTGTTCTGCCTACTAATCTATCTCCGTCAAGATTCATTCCAGCACTCTTAACCTCTGAGCAGTTTTCAAGTGTCTGCTATTTTTTGTGTCACAAAAAAGAAAAAAAAAGAAAAGTTTTTTTGTTCACCACTAAATGCTCAAATTCCTCTCCAAATTAGATTGCGATAAGGAGGAAGATGTGCAATACTCAGCTCTGAAGCAAAGAGATGTTTGAGGTTCTCCTTATTCTCAAGAATGCAGAAGAAGCACGTTCCTTTCAAGGGAAAATAAGTCATAAAAAGCTATTTGCATCTTAACTACCAAATGTTTCTAGCTTAGATATGCTGGTGTATACTAGACCTCAAGAGTGGAACACAGTGATTTATAGAAAAGTTCCTTAAGATCATTTAGAGGTTCAGAACTGTATCACTAATCGTTTTGAGGCCTATGTAGTTGCCTCATAATAGCAAGTTAATTTAGCTTTAATATAGAAGGAAGTGCAATAACAGTATCAATTAAAATAATCATAAAACCTCCTGAACCATTTCTGAAATATTTTTTATGTTAAATTTGTAACATAGCTTAACTTCATGTGCGTTATAAAGTTTTTACTGGCACTCGTTTGGGATGATCTCTGATAAACTCTGAGATGCACCACAACTCATACATACTGTACCTGAGTCCAGACTCACACCACTTGGCTAAAAATACCTTGCTTATATTTAGAAATTGGGGAACTGCAAATACTTTCGCCAGCCAAGAATCTACTTCCAAAATATTTCAATATCTCCAATTATTTTACTTTGCTTTTCTTTCTTTTACTTTATTCTCTAAAAATATTTTCATGTGTATACGATTGAGAAAGAGATAAAAAGGACACATATTGATGAAAGTATTCAGACTTTGTACTACCTATCGAAGTGCACACTTCCAAAAGGGACATTGATGAATGGACTGCCAACTGGTTTTATTCTTATATGTTTTAGCAAAATCGCAGTCCAGCAGAGTTTACATTATTTATTAAATTATGCAAATTTGTGATGAATCTCTAATTTCACAGTCATTTACAATTGTGCATATATTTGTTTATTTATTCACAGACATGGACAGACACACACACACTTCTTCACAGCACCCAAATACAAGCATCCAGTGTAGAAAATTTTAAACTTAATTACTTAATTTTGGCACTGTTACAACCAGCTATACACAGAGTTTTCCAATTGGGAAAATTTCAATTATAAGTCACTGACACTTGAGCTGCCTGTATTACAGCACATATTTTTTTGGGAATGAAATTACCTAATACTGTAGATTAGGGTTCAAATTGCAATAAAAAATAATTAATCTTAAATTAATCAAAAATCAAATTAAAATTATCCAATGGACAGTTTTAGCAAGAGTAATCATGTGAAACAACTATTCCTGAGAAATATTTTGCTTCACAAAATGCTCAGTTCACTAAGAGTGTTCAGATATTTGTGTTGGCTGGTTAAGTGTATCAAGTAATATTATGTTGCTTTTGGACTGCATGATATTTTTTTTTAGTTAATCAGCAGACTACATAAAGGAACTCAAAAATGCAGAATCCAGAACAAAATCCAACACCAGCTTCAAAAAGATGTTTGATTATTAGACAGTAAATTTGCTTATCTGGAGTTTTTCACACTAGTCCTTCTCATTTGATGAATATTTGCAGAAAGCAAATTCAAGCATTATATCAACATGCTTGAAGTAAATTTATTTTAAAATCTGAATGAAGATACGTAATGTTTGCCTAGAGCTAAAAGAAATAGGGTTATGAACACATCATAAATACCATGCAAAGCTTTGAATTCTGTTGCTGAGACACATTATCAAAGGTCGTGCTATCAAGCAAGACATAAAACACAACTGTAGGATCATCTCTTATCTAAAAGTTCAGAACACAGTTAAAAATTATAAATTTTGAAGTGATTCCCAAGCAAGCATAACCATGTTTTGGAGATTATTTGAGTGTCATCAAATACAATGCCGAAGCAAAATTATTTTTCTGCGTTTTTTCTACATTTATAAAGTTTTCCTTCTTCTACTAAAACTCATGTTGCAAAACATGTAACATGATCTTCCATGTATACTTCTAAAGATGGATATGCTGTGTAGTTATACACATGAACAGGATGCTTTTCTTCAAAACATTCTTAGTAAAAAGGGATTCTGTCTGATACATATACTGCACACATATAAACCAATACACTTGTGCCCTCAGGAAAGAAGAAAACATTTATTTATTTTATTTTTAAGGAGCTTCCAATTTTGGATTTTTTTATGGGCTATTGTAGTATTTTCTTTCGAAATAAAGAAAACAGGAAAATACTGTGGAAAATAATAATCACTATTTTAAGATTTTTTAAGGCTCAACCAGTGCATAACAACTGAGAGCAAACGGAAAAACTTCTAGTCTCTCTCAAATATTATCTGAATACATTGGTTATCATTCTGTTTAACTGCAGAACATCAGATTGTCCCACGTATGTTGGAAGCACCATCAAAATGTATCGTGGCTAAAATTCTCAAGATCAGAGTGGACAGAACCACATCCTTCAGGGTGTTTTTTGTCAGGAAAGACATATAAAATGTTGGGATCTTTTTCTAAGCAAGGCACCTTCACCCTCTGAGAGTGGCAGACCTGTGAGAAGGGAAACTGTTAGATTGTTCTTTAACTGAAGCAAATGTTCAATTTAGCTGTTTTCTTATTGCCAAGAGAGAGACCTAAGTATATCAGCTTTCATGTTTTGTAGGAAATGAAAAAGTATAGAACTGGATTACTTTCTTTTTTTTTTTTCAGGTCTGGGGTCAGCCCGAACAGCTTTTGGGTCAATCTCCCGGCATTACACTCTCTGTACATTAAGAGTTTTCCCTCCATCTATGTAAGTCTGGCTGCCGGTGGTACTACTCTGCACTGCCTTCTTAAAGGTTGATGAGGTGATGTATCAAATTGGCAGGCTTTTGTAGTGCTGGCAAACCACAGACATAAGATAGGTAAAAAATCTCGGTCCCAACTGGCGCGTGCAGTGTTAACACCAGGAGTAATTTGTTTTCAGCGTTTTTTGCATTGATAAGAGTCAAGAGAGAAAAAGAGGTATGTTTAGTTGAATGGAAGATAACAAACATGCAGTGCCACATTCCCTCTGTGTGCTCTTTGTTATCAGCCGGACTAGCGGCATTATGCACTGTACAATGAAAGATAACCATAGAGTGAGAGACAGCTGGCTTTGTAGCTCTATTGATTAAACAGGACAGCAGGCTAATCAGAAAAAATGTTACAGGGATGGGAGTCAAGCCACTTGGAAAGTGTGAAAGATGATGGCTACACTTGAAATGTTAATTTTTTAATAAGATTGTACGGAAGAAAACTGTTCCCTGAATTATTTGTTTTTATTTAAAAAACCCCCAAACCTATGCGCAGAGAGGTATCACTCCATTGCCAATTTGCAACACTGCATGTATCTGAGACAGCCACAAGAGAAGAAACAATACAGGTTTGAAGCCTTCCTAAATAAAATTCACTGGTCTAGTGTTTTGGTACATATCAGTATTTACATGGGGATAACCTGTCAAACAAATGGGTATACCAACTACCTAAAGACTTTAGGGGAGGTTTTGGCATATCAGAATACTTACAGACTTCAGAAACCAGTCATATCAAAAAAGAAACAAACAAAAACCCACAAACAACCAAAAAAAAATCCTAAAACCTTAAAACCTCATTAAGGCCTTTGTGACTATTTTGTGACTTTTTATTTGTTTCTTGCTTTGCTCAGGTCTAAGTATTTAGACTAATATTTTATACAGCATATATCTGTGTCAAGATGAATTTGCTTGTAGGTAACATATTTGTATAATTTGTCTTCCAAGCTCTTGCTCAGTCTGGGGCTAGGAAGGGACAGATCCAGACTGGAATACGATGGATGTGCTAGGTGTATGGCCGTAGAAATTCAGGCCAGCTCTGCAGGAGCAGCCTAGAATTATGAGGATTCAGAGGTAATGTAAAGTCATTATTTTCCCTCTTGACTTTTGGCTTTAAGGTCTGTGCCGCATCTCCTAGAGGCGCAATATTAGAGTCTCACCTGACGTGCTCCGCATTGGAGTGCAGGATTTCACTGGAAAAGCCTCTTTCCATGCTACTGATATCTCTGTTCTAATTTTATCAGATTGCTCATGTTCCTTTGGGGCTTCATTCATAACCCCCTCTGGTGGGGTGTAATCTACTGTATCTCTGATCCATCTCTCCCCGCTAGGAGCTTCCTCTGCTACCTGCTGTCTTGCAACATAGCAATTTACCATCGACAATGTTACTGCCGGTAGTTGGATATGATGACTCAGTACAGCAATTTCGGCTCTTTCTTGCCAATATATGTTGCCAAGGATTCATAGGCACTTCTTCCAGACTTCATATTTGCCCCAGAAACATGTGGGGAGGGGGGAAAGGTCACAGAAGGCACAGCACTTGCATTTCTGCATTGGTGAATGTGTCAGTCCCAGCTCTCTGGGATGACATATTTCAGTCGCATATTGGAAGTTAAATACATTGCTTTAACCTTTCTTTATCCTCTCCCATACAGAATGATGCCATTTAGAAGCAACTGATAGAACAATTTATACTACGCCTTTGACAAATTGAATTTAATAAACAGTAACAGCTTAGTACAGTTTTAACAAATCTGCTCATTCCTCCACAAGTTCACTCCTCCACTCCTGCCTTTGCCGGGCTCATGGAGCCTACAGCAGCCCCTTGGCAATATTCAGCATTTAGACTGCGAACTGTCCTTTGTCTTTGAGGAACAAAAATACTCCCAGGCACATCCTGGGTTTACCCTGAACTGGGAAGTCAGTCATGATAAAGTAAAGGTCACACAGATGATTTGCAGCTTGATCCTGCAGCCACTTAAGCCAGTGCCTAACCCTTGCTCCTTTAAGACGAGGAAGGATTGAGCCCAAAGCTTTATTATGCAGTTGGAGGTATAGTGCTGTGTGCCTTTTCTGTTTCTTTACATAGAAGCAACCTCAAGACCTTTGTTCAAAATTCTTCTAATTAGTTAGAGCAAGTAATATGAAGAAGATTTTAGCTGAGGCTTGGATCTTTCAGTAATTTATTAAAGATCAGTTTGATTTTAGAGATCAGTTTGATTGCCATGCATTTTAAAGTGAAAATACCAAAAGCTGTTTTTTTATCCAATTATCCACTCCTGACAATTCAATATTTAATTAATACTTTAGCCACTTCATCTGCTTTTTCAGAACTCACTGATTCAAAAATATTTTTTAAACTTTTACCAAAGAAGCCAAATATACAAGCTGATTCATCAAGATACTAGCAACACCTGTGTTTAAATAATTTGGTGTTCAAATAGATTTTGTTCCATGAGAAGCAACCCCACGACACGATCACAGTATGCCTTAGTCCCACTAACCAGTCGGTGCCCACCAAACCTGTTCCGCATGAACAGAGGGGGGTGTGGTGAAAGAGACTTGATTTGCAAAATGAACTCAAAGCTGCTAATCATTCTACTCTGAGTACACACAACAAGAAACATCTTTACTCAAGAGTCAGATGTTTTCTTTACCATGTGCCTGCCTAGGTATTGCTTCTCTCATTATGCATAACACCAGAATATCCCAGAGATTTTACAGACTTCATTATGCAGTGTTTTTACCAGTTGACCAATAATACTACCCCATATTTCGCTAGGTACATGTGTGTTCCAGAACATAAGATTAATAAAAACAACCTTACAAAAGAGCCTTCTGTGCAGTTAATTGCTCCCTTTTCACCTGTATTATAATATCCTGAAGACTTTGCTTCAGACATGGGCATTTTCACTCATGGATTTACATGATTTTGCACCTATCGTTGAGCCCTAAGGTCCCACTGTCAGCCAGAAGGCAAGTGACCAACCTGAAATCAATTGGCCCTTACCCAAATTTAATTAAACTTCTCTCTTCAACTCTAGAGGAAACTGATTTCCTCATTATTGCTTATGTGGATAATATGTGAAATTAATTCTCCTTCACTAAGTTACCACTGCATTGAGCAGACAAGACAGATATAATGTTATTAAAAGTAATGAAATAGGCTCATCAGCAGTTAACGTTAATGTTTTGTGTCATTGCAATCTCGTGTGCAGTTTAGGACAGAATTATTCAGCTTTGCAGCAGCAAGATGCAGAAGGTCAGCTGCTCAAGGGTTTGCAAAGGTTTTGTCATAAGGCACTATTTACAGAGTTTTCTGTAAACAGAAAAGGGAGGCAAAAAATGGATTCCTCTTCCTTTCTGTGGGAGGTGAGAGGAAGACTCCTGCAGTAGCCTTGTAGGTCAGGAGCACTGTCTCGGTGTTGCCTTTGCTAGTAATGAGCCACAGGTTTTCACTGAGCTTTCAAGGTCTCAAGGTTTGTCAGGATTCCTTTGTCTGAAGCCTTTTAACTGCCATCAACTCTATTTTAACAAAGCACGTGTTAACCTTAAGAGTAGTGTGTCTAATGGCCAGTGCTAACAAGTACTATCAAGTAGTTATGCTGTGGTGGATTGGGTATTTATTACTCTAATATAACAATGTACTCTAGAGGAGAAGAAACCTGGTACAACAGCAGGTGTCTTAAGAAGTGGAGACACAAGATGTGATGTAGAGGAGTAGGCAGCGGATGGTAAGAGATGAGAAACTGGCCAACACTGGAGACCCTAAGAGAGCAAACTGCTCACCATGACACTATTAAAGAAATGCAGATATTGAGTTGAACAAAATGAGGTTTAGGTGTATCAAAGAATAAGAATTTAACATCCATAGAATGTCTCGTATGTTCATGCACAATGTCCAGCTGCAGACCAAGAAAAAGCAAGATACAACAGCATGTTGAAAACTTATAAAATGACTTCTAGTTAATCCAAATAAATAAATAAATAAATACATACAGCAGAGAGGAAGCAGAAGCCATTGATGTTGATACCATGGTTGTGCCAGAACAGGATTCAAGATACTAACAGCTTGTACTCTGATATACATACCCTGTCTGCTGTCACAGGACAAGGACTGCCTGAAAGCACCTGGCAAAATGTCTGGACTGTATCTGAACAGATCTAACTCATTAGATGATTCTGGTAGACAGTGTAAAAATAAAGGATCACAGGTAATTATCAAAGCTGAACTGTTAAATCTGCATCCTTGTAACATGTTTGGGGGAGAGGCTAGAAAGCCATAGCAACCAAGGCAGTGACAGCTAATTTAGTCTTAAACAGAGAGAAAGTCAAAAGCAGAAGATCATGCAGCTACACGATCAACAAAGCTATTCACAACTTGTGCTGACCATCTACCCTAGAAAGCAATAACTATTTAAGACAGTAGTACCATGGAGGAAACATATCCTCAAATGCCTAGCGCTGTGCAGAAAGCTGAGCCCAACTTGGCACCATTATTTGTGGAAGCCAGGCCACCTGTAAAGGCTTGGACACAGCCACCAGCTGTAGTGAGCGTCAGGCATCCTCAAGTCCGTGGTGCAGGCTGAGACTGGACCAAAGCAGCAGGGGCTTTTGTAAGTGTGAATGTGTCTGCAGAGTGTGTGCATGGTAAAACAGCTATCTTGGAACAGAAGCCACTAGCCACCTGCTATGCCCGTCCCACTAGGTGAATAAATTTTGCATTTTATGTCAGTGAGCGGTGTGGTTCAAGCCTTGAGGACACTTCCCATGAACATTCACAAAGTCCCTTCACAGCAGGTGGCTCCAGTGGCCCAAGGGGTCCCTGCTTGGTTCCCCACATACAGTCAGACCAGGTTTCCTTGCCGGTTCAATCCCAGGTTTCCCATAGCAGAGTTTCAGATTTCTTGTTCCACAAAGCAATTTAGTCACGGTTCAGTAACACAGAAACAGCCTGAGCTGGTGCCTCCAAGGAACCTCACAACAAAGGAACCCCCTGGCTTTTATTCCCTCACAATCCAAGTGCGTGGACATCTCACTCTTCCTCCTGGGTCCACCACTCCTTTCTACAATAATCAGTTCTGAACTAACAATGATTCTTTTATCGCTACATTAAGATTTGTTCTTCCTAATAATAAATTCAGAATTTACATATAAGATGCGATTTCATTTTGACCATAATAAAATTTTGAGTACAAAACACTACTCCTATCTGCTCTTATATTCTACAGACTGACCCAACAGGCATGGGAAAGGATACCACATTGATCTAAGGTAAAAAATTAAAGAACCCAGTAGCCTAAGATTGAATGGAAAAAATGGCTCAAAGAGGTCATGTTATTCATCGTCTTTTTTTAATGTATTAGTTAATTTACTTCCTGTTAATAAGACCTCCGTTAGAGAAAGAAAAATCCCCCAAATTCCAAAGCAAACTGGTTTTTATGAGATAAATTTGAAGGACGGCATTTTAAAGAAAGTTACGATTCTGCTGGGATGTGAGCAAGATTTTGTAACCTCACAGAATGGGTTTTTTTCTTATGTCCCACCTTTTTTCAAAGTAATATGAGAGTCCTTTCTCCTATTCACATAGTGATGTGATCAGCTGGTTAACTGTGCTGATGCTCTCAGGCCTCTACTGCGTACAAATGCCAGATAAATAAATTTATCTGCAAAGGTCCTTGTGAAGTAACAGCAAGAGAACTCAACAATCAAACTTAAGGGCTGAGATCAGCATGTAAATTTATACTCAGTTTCTCAGACTTCTTACTTTGATATTTTAACCTGAAGAGTTAAAGGTGATTATAACAGTCTAGACAAGGCTAGGAGATGTGAATCCACTTTGATCACCTTGATAAAGAGAAAAAAAAAAGGCTTAATCTGCTGATCAGCTGGAGACACTAGAAGTAATTTCTCACAGGTATGATCAGATGCCTTTTGGATATCTGATTGTGAGAGCTGGAAGATACCCTTCCACTCCTTGGTCTGCATGCCATCTTGGACAATTCAGAACAGATGTTACCAATCACCATAAAACCAATCCAAAACAGATTTCCTTCTCCTGTGAAAGGGATATCTGCTGTTTTCCTCTCTGTCTTGCCTTACTGGTGTTGTAAGCTGTTTATGGAAGTACTCCTATCATTTCTGCTTTAGGTGCCTAGCAGGTTAATAGAAAAGGGTAAATGCTTCCAGAGTATAAACCATAGCATAAGTCACAACATTTAAAATATCGTGGTGCTTCCTGGTGGTTTGCAAAGCTATGTCCCAGTCCTAAGATGTAAAATTCTTCTCTATATATCAGAAGCAGCCTGCAAGTATGGTTTTTAGTTCTGGAACGTGGAGCATGGCTGCTACCTACTACTTATTAAATTACTGAACTGAGAAGATTAAGGTGAATGCTAAATTCATGTCAAGGCAGACATGTTCATTGCTGGACAGACAGAATGAGTTGAACAATTACTTGTGGAAGTTAATCATGGCCAAACTCCAGCAGGTGTTTATGTACTACCTGCCTGAATTCCCCCTGTAGTTTCAATTAAATTTTATCTTCGCTTCCTCCTGTTCAAACACTACTGTGTAATGTTGCTGTCCCAGAAGGAGTTGCTATTCTTTCAAGGGAAACTGTATTTCAGCAGCAAGTCCAGCATTCTTTGTCGTGTCTTTTAGTACCCTTCTGGGCACATGCGTCTATAAAAATGCGAAGAATAACAGTATGCAATGCTACCACTCTGCTATTCATAAAAAGGAAAAAGAAAGCAGGTCAGTATGTGAAGAACATGGGACATCGGGAATGTTCCCGAATGCAGCTTCTGTTTAATCCAACTGAGACCACACAATGTGTCCCAACAGAGGTGCTCCTTTTTTTCTTTAAGGATGCCAGGCAGCATCAACTAAGAGGTGCAGGCACCAAAACTTTGGTTTTGATTCATGTATCGAGTGGAAACGTAAATAGATTTCCCAATAATCTTACTGACTCTAAGATGTTAGAATAGTTCTAGAGAAAATCTATGTTAATATGAGTATGGACATCTCTTTTTAAGATGTCTCTAGGCATTACATACATCCGTGTATCACAATGTATATAAGGCTTCTGATAGATTGTTGAGTTTGTTAGCTTTGATTTTTATTTTTTTTTAAGCTGGCTATAATAGTAATAATGACCTCAGTGCTGGGCATTTCCTGGGGACTAATGACCAGCTGGGATTAATGACCTGAAATGTAGCCACAGGCCATCAACTCATCCCAGCCAGCCATTAATCCTATGAAACTACCAGTGCCTCTACTGTTATTGCTTAATTTAGTCTCCCTAATTTCAGTGTAGCTTTAAAAACCTTACTGCAGCCACTGAGCAGCTCTGTATTTTATTAGCCCTACATTTCTGCTGCTGAGCACAGGTTGCTTTCCTAGCTGCTGATCAACTCTAAACACTGAATAGACTTTATTAAAACTTGGTTATCAAGCTGCTGAGCATCTCCAGACATCTAAATATTTTATGTGTGTTTGCTCTGAGTGGCCCTGAGCAATTAATACATTGTTTCATTAGGAGGGTTTTTTACTAACCACTAAGTGACTCTAAACACCTAATATATTTCACAAGAAGTTTGTATTCCAGCCATTGAGCAGCTCTAAACACTAAATTGGCGTCATACATTTAAAAAAGAAATCATTCAGTGTTATACATTTCTCACAAGTAATTTCCTGTCTCTACCCTTCTAAACATTATTCTTTTATTTTATGGGGTTTTTTTTCAGCTGATCTATTCCTGTTTAGCTTGTTGGACCTCCAGTACTGTTCACTGAAAAGCTTGGAGCATCACTGGAATTGGCTTTGCTTCATTTCCATCATCTAATACAAAGAAAAGATGACCCACAGGAGGCAACGCAGACTCCAGTTTCCTTTTGGCAACAAATTAAAGGATTAGAAAATATTTTTGTTGTTCTGACCAAGGCAATAACTCAGACTTTAGACTTAAAAATAACCCATGGTGTATCCCTGCATATACAACCACGAGCAGCATGACAATCAAAATGACATTGATTCGGTAGGTGCTCTTAATCATCGTTATAGGTCTGCAGCCCAGTGCTGCCAACACCAAGACTGGCCAACTCTCTGCTCAGGCATTTCAGCACGCAGACCTCCACACCGCTGTACTGGGTTTGTGTGCCAAGGCTTTGGCAGTGGGGGGGCTGCAGGGGTGGCTTCTGTGAGAAGCTGCCAGAAGAGCAGGTTCCATGTCCCACAGAGCCGAAGCCAGGCGGCTCCAAGATGGACATGCCACTGGCCAAGGCTGGGCCAGCCAGCAGTGGTGGTAGTGCCTCTGGGATAATAGATTTAAGAAGGGGAAAATGTTATGGCACAGGAACAAATTGCACCCAGAGAAGAGAGTGATAATATGTGAAAGGAACAACTCAGCAGACACCGAGGTCAGTGCAGAAGGAGTGGGAGGAGGTGCTCCAGGCACTGAAGCTGAGATTCCTCCGCAGCCCCTGCTGCAGGCCACGGTCAAGCAGCAGTGCCCCTGCAGCCCACGCAGACCCGCAGTGAAGCAGATTTGCACCTGCAGCCCATGGAGGACCCCGCGCCAGAGCAGGTGGAGGGTCACAGGAGGCCGTGACCCTGTGGGAAGCCTGCGCTGGATCAGGCTCCTGCCAGGACATGCAGACACCTGGGAAGAGGAGCCCACACTGGAGCAGGTTTGCTGGCAGGACTCGTGACCCCACAGGGAACCCACACTGGAGCAGCCTGCTCCTGAAGGACTGCACCCCGTGGGACAGACTCATGCTGGAGAAGTTTGTGGAGGACTGTCTCCTGTGGGAGGTATCCACTGGAGCAGGTGAAGAGCATGAGGAGACCTCCCACTGAGGAGGAGGGAGTGGCAGAGACAAGATGTGATGAGCTGACTGTAACTCTCATTCCTCATCTCCCCATTCTGCTGGCGGGGAAGAAGCAGAGCAATCAGGAGTGAAGTTGAGTCTGGGAAGAGGAAGGGGTGGGGGAAGACACTTGTAAGATTCGGTTTTATTTCTCATCACCCTACTCTGATTTGATTGGTAATAAATTAAATTAATTTTCCCCAAGTCACATCTGTTTTACCCATGACAGTAATGCTGAGTGATGTCTCCCTGTCCTTATCGTGACCCACAAGCCTTTCATTGTATTTTCTCTCCCATGTCCAGCTGAGGAGGGGAGTGATAGAGCAGCATTCGTGGCATGTCTTCAGGAAAAAATTACTACAGAAAATTTTGAAAAAATTGTTAAGGGGTAGATGAAAAAAAAAAAAAGAAAAAGATGAAAAGCAGATTTCCATTTTTCTAAAATAATTTGAAAAAATTGTCCTAAGACAATATAAGCACGAATTCAGAAAACTGGAGCATTGATATAACCAAATAAACACCTCTTTTGCAATTATTATCTCATAGGTAATGTTTTTACAGCTCAGCCTGATTGCACACACCATCTGTCTTCTAACATAATATGGAAATATTCTCTCTAATCATATCAGTTGGATTAACTGAATTCAAAATATAGGTTATATCATTACCTTAGAAATTATCCAATTTGATGGTCATGGTATAGAATTGTATTCAGTACAAATTTAGACATATTTTACCAAGACGGACCAGGATTGTTTTGATTTGTCTAAGTCTCCTCAGGCACTCTTGGTATTCAGCAGCTCTGTGTTGGTTCTGCAGCAAGAATGGCAAGGCAATTCTTACATTCAAATGACATCCAGTGCACTATACTTCAAAACTTAGCAATAAGATCTTGCCTTATAATATTTGGGTTGCTAGTTATGCACCAGCCCCAACTGCAATATCTGTCTTTGTGAAGATACACCAGGGCATGAGCTAAGGAATGAGCTAGTATGGGAGAAATGAGTGGAGATTATGGCATATGAGTGGAGATTATTACTTGGATAACTCCAATGCTTTCAGTTCTCTGCATAAAAATAATTGAGTTTGGGTGCTCTGGTTTGGCATACTTGTAACTCCGACTGATATCATCTGTGTAGCTGAGTTCATGTAGCTGTGTGCTAATCCCGTCCCTGCCTGGCTCCATGAATGCACAGGCAGGTTCGGTATTATAGTCAGTAGCAAAGAGGCGGGAAGGGAATTTGCTTTTCCTTCATTCCGAGAGTTTATTACATCTTCACCCTAGAAGGGCAGACAAGGAAATACAAGGAACAATGGCTCACCGAGGGTTTTTCCCGGGGCTGGGGGAAAGGCGGGATCAGGGAGCCGGGACCAATGGGAGAGCCCCGGGGGAGTGTAGAGGGGCCAAGGCCAGCAGCCAGCCGGGAAACCCAAACCAGAACGCACCAACCCAACAGAGCCACGCAACCTGGGAGAAGCCCCCCGATCACTCCAATACAAAGGCATGTTCACTGGCTCCCACAGTGTGCAGGACTGCATACAAGAACACGCTTGAATTTCACTTTTAAGCCTCCAATCACTACTACTTTCCTGAAGTTCTGTCAAAATTACCTGGCTCCCAGGAATCAGCTCTGGAACTGCAGACTGTTACCTTAGGACCAAATCTATTTTGGGCTATTCCTCATGGGAGGCTTGTGTATGGTTTTGTTTTGTTTTTTTTTTTTACCTTCCAGGCACTGAAAACCAATACATATCAAAGCTGAATCACATTTTTTCTTTGGCATGCATATTTTATTTTGCGTACACATGTGGTTTTCATGCAGTTAATATTTTAAGTTTAGAAAGCCTAAAATAAACACAACAAAAATCAAAATCCAAGTTAAGACCTTTAAAAATAAAGGATATAATGAAATATAAACTGACCCTCAATTCTGTAAATACAGAAGCCTAACTGTGTTGACTTTGGGTTGGGTTCAGTTCAGAGAGGATGAATGCAATATTTATTTCAGCATGAACTGCAAGCTTCGGAGTTACTGCCAGTTATAAGTGAAGTGAGTCCTATGATAATCAAAATCATAATTGAAGAATATACTGTCATGAGAGCAATACTTTATTCTTGTATTAAAGAGGAAAATACATTATTCTTGTATTGAAAAGGAAGTCCACCTCTTTTACTGTGATTAATGCTCCAGATTTTTATGTATTTAACTCTTCCAATGTTATAATTCTTGGACCTTTATAACAAAGGCATGTCTGCTGCAACAAATTAAAATGAAAAAAAAAGAACATACAATTTTACATTCAAAAAGAGATTTGCACTGTTAAAGTTATCTTTTCAGCAATATCTGATAAAATATGTTTTACTAATACAGTCTCAAGTGTTGGGTTTTAGTGGAGGTTTCTATATATAGTTCTGAAGTAGGTCAAAAGTTCCTTTGGATGTGTGCATCCTAACAAATCATCAATAAAAATTTGCACCATGATGCAGTTTCTGGGGAAAGCCATGCATTTCCCAAGTTCCTTGTGTGTGATGGCATTATGTGAACTTAAGAGTACAGCAGTTGCACTGATAAAATATATAAACAGCAGAGATTTGCTTGTCTTCTCTGGTAATTAAATTTCATAGGACTGCACTAGAAACAGAACATATACCTCATTTGGCACAACCCAGGAAATCAAAGACAAACTTCTCATCAAAAACACTTGTTTTAAAAGCAGTCATTTCTGCACAGGCTAAAAACCATTTTCCATCAGTACTCTGGCACATCTCTGTGTGATGTCATTTGTAATATTTATTATTTAATAAAGACCAGTTCTTTATTTATGAACTCTTAAGAAAAAGCTCATGATCAGAAAGCTCAGTTTGAGTTCTGCCTTCCATCCAGTTAGTAAATACAGCAAAGATTTTCCCACTAATTTTCAACAAGTTGCTGTGCTGCAAACAGTTCTCTTATATCTAATTGACACAGTCTTAAAGGATATGAAATAGACGGTGAATATCATCTGAATTAAAGTAGGGATTTCAAACAACCTTTTCTTTTCCTATAATATTGTTCCTTCTACAAAGAGATGTTTAACAGACAAGATCTCAATCTTTTCACTTTCTCCATTCATCAGTATATTTCTCAAAGCTTTTGTCAGCCTTGCTTTTTTTCTTCTTTTCCATTATATAGTTCTCATTTACCTTAGTTCTTTTCTCTTGTTATCTTAAAATTTTTCCATCTAAAATATAAAATTACACAGCATCTGCTTCTTAAGACTTTCTAAGATAGCAGTGGTCTCAGTCAGCCATTCATTTCTTAAAATCCCTGATTAACCTTTTGTGAATATATTGCCTCTGGAACACATCTTCCCGTTGGGTTCTGCACAAGCTGCTCTTTGTTCAAATTTGACACATGTAAGTCTTCTCTTGGGTCACAATTGGAAATTACACCAGTACTGTCTTCATGTTTTCCCAATGCTAAAAACAACAGCATTACTCCAGGGCTTAATATGACTGTTGACATATCTGTTGGAAATATCCCAGAGTAGAAGAGAGCTGGAAAGAAGACAACCTTGCAACCAGAATCAGCACAAGCACTTGTAGAAGACATGAGTGGTCTTGTTTCACAGGGTGGTACCAACTCTCAATTTTGGCATGAATCTGTATAAAATCTTAGAATTACTCCTCTTAAAGGAAATGCTTGATGGATTTGTAACACCTCTCTGCCAGACACATCTCAGGGTACTGAAGGCACTCCTGAGACACTGAGGTACCCCTGTGCTCTAGTTAACCTCATTGTTAGAGATGAAATGTCTGTTTTCCTGTCCTCTGTTTTACAGTTGTTGCCATGCCTAGGTAAAACCAATCTTTTTCACTCCTTCAGTGGTTAGAGCAATGCTTGGGGAGCACTGGGATGAGAATTCAGACTTGTTTATGCAAAATGTTTCCAAGGAAACCATGACTCCTTTGCATCTCCTTCTCTGGAAAATTTCTTTAGAGTACCGGTGTGGCAGGTAGTGACCAGTGTGTAGCCTAAAATGCCCAGTCTTGTCAAGAAGGGTGTTACAGGTGAGATTGAGTACCTTGGAAATGGAAGCAGTAACAAGGTAAAATGTGCTGAGTTAGAGTTTGAAAACTGCTAAAGCACCACTATTAGTTTCTGAGCCCAGGAAACTCTCATAAATGTGCAAGCAATCAAG
This sequence comes from Lycocorax pyrrhopterus obiensis, assembly GCA_014706295.1. Classification (NCBI taxonomy): domain Eukaryota; kingdom Metazoa; phylum Chordata; class Aves; order Passeriformes; family Paradisaeidae; genus Lycocorax; species Lycocorax pyrrhopterus. The sequence continues at coordinate 77,782,683 of JACSVZ010000004.1, forward strand.
AGTACAACCTGGTAAACCCTTAGGTGTTAGCAACTGTGCTGTTTGTGATTTGACCATCGTTGTCTAAAATCCTCTCTGCCATAGTAAAAATTACTGATCCAGACTCAGAAGTGAAGAGAGCCACCAAATTTTCTTCCTTTGTGGAAACGGCAGGTGAGCATTGCACTCCTTTTAATTCAATGAACCTAAGGTCATCAATTCATGTGCTAAATAGAAAGGCTGTCTGGCTTAACTCGAGCTTGACCACCAGACCACTTAAACTAGGTCTCTTAAACAAGGAATCATACATAAATCACTCTTGTCCTACCACTCCCAAGGTTTTCAACCATGCTGCAAGCTGAACTCGGTGCATTTGTAATAAAGAATTCCCTCCTTATTTTTATTATGTAATTTTTAATTCACAGGTTAAATGTCAGAGTACTGTGTCGCTAGATATCATCAAATTCTTTTAAATTGAAGAACAACTATTTTTTCCTTATTGAAATATTTGCATAATAAAAATTATCATTATTAGAATCCATGGATTTTTTCCCAGAAATGCTTTAGATTGTAATAAATCCTGTGATTTCCAATACTCTGCAGGTTCCCCACAACCTGTTCTTGTTTTCCACACCTCCTTTTTTTTTTTTAACAAGTCTTCTTTGTGGGGATTTAGAAGCATCCCTTATAGCACACTCCATAAAACTTTCCATGCGACTCAAAGGCTAGAAAAGGAATTTGGAGAAACCATCAGGAATATGGTCGGCACATAGAGGATTAGAAATTTTATGCCAGTTCTTTAAAACACTTTTTCTAATTTAAGACAAGCTTATTTTTATGGGCATGAGTCCTAGCTGACAATTAGCCAGCATTCAGTCCACGGAAAACTTTCTTTTTCAAGAAAGCAAAGGCGTGATCAGTGAGCGCAGCGGTGAGATTAGCTCAGTTGGTTGGAGCGTGGTGCTAATAGCCCCAAGTCTGAGGGTTTGTTCCTCATATGGTCCATTCACTTAAAGAGTTGGACTCAACAATCCTTGCGGGTCCCTTCCAGCTCAGAATAGTCTGTGATTCCTTTCTGTGATTTGTTTCATCCTTCCCCCTATTGAAGCAACTGCCCTTCTACAGCTCCTTCTTCCTAACTCGTGCCAGAGACTGTGCAGAGGGCACCACCTCTAACCAAAACCCCAAAGTTCTGCACTCAGCTCTTGCCTTACACAAGATTTTAGCAGAATAGAAAACAACTATAATTTGAGATGGGGCTCTAAGTAGGACATCTGGTTTGACTTGCATCTGGAAGGAACAACAGTTCAGCTAAAAAAATGTTAAAGTTATTGTGATATAATTAAACACATCTGTGAGAAGAGATGTATTGAGTAATATGAAAGGTTCAGTAATACTGGGCTAGGACTCTCAGGAAATGAGGCAGCTAGTCAAGACAGCCTTGAAGACTGGAGAATAAAGATCTGTATGTACAGAATGCAAATTTCTTACATATACTTTAATTGAACCACAGAAGTGAATGTATGTGCCAAACAAAGTGAAAAACCCAACCTTTGAAGAATCAACTTAAAGACTCACAAACAATAGCCATTGGAAAAATAAAAACAAAATTTTGCAGAAATTGAATTTAAAAAGTATGAAGACCAAGAAATGATATAAAAAAATATTGTGTTTTTCTGGTATGCAAGTTTCTGCATAAGAACTTGCATGAGATCCTTTGGAATATTATTGAGTGATGGTCAATATTAAAGTGCCAACCTTACCTTTCCTATAATCATTTTAAGCTTTCTTGTCCTAGGTAATACATTGAGGCTCTGCTACAAAGTCAGATTGTCAAAAATAGAGGTTCCAAAATTCTGTTACAGTAGGATCAGGGTAGAGGGACAGGATATCAGAGTGCATTTACAGAAAGTATTCCTCTTAAAACTGAAAAATTAAATTTCATGTTCTGAGGATGGAAATAATTAAAGGAAAATATCCTGTGAAGAAGTACTGAAAAGGTTATGGCCTTTACATCATCACAAACATGTTCTGGTACAAATCCTTTCAAAACATATGTTTAATGTGTAACAGTGTGAGAGCAGCAGAACAAGATGAAACAAACAAGAATGAGCAAATGTGCAAAGAGCTTTTATCATTGAAATCCCTTGATATTAAGAATGCTAAAGATCCTTCAGTGCAGTTTTCTGGAGAACAATATGTTTATTCTTTCTGTCCCTCTGTAACAAATGGAAACTTTTTAATTTTTTCTGATGCTTTTAGCATTTAGGTTTATGTAATCAATCCAATAGAACTGACTGAATCACACTTTGTACTGTACTTGTAATCATGCTTTACCAATACCTCTGTAACAGAATCCCATGAGCATTTTGTTTGTTTGTTTTATTTTAAATAGCAGGATCCTGGATTAAGCACATCTGCATGTTGAGAGAACGATTCGAAACAGAGATCTAGGAAAGTCTGCAAAGTCACAGTTGTGGGGTGGTAACCAGATTATGTTTATATTTGTAACTTTTATTTTGTCTCTTTTTGGACTCACATTTGTCTCTCACTACACTCTTTCTCATGAGAATTCAGACATTACAATTTGATTTGTTCTCTGTTCAAAAGAAGGCGAAGTATGGCTGGGAATGATGCTGCAGCAGCACTGACTAGGATCTCTGAATGCTTTAATCTGATGCCCAGAAGAACTTGCTTCTGGGAACATCAGGCAGAGAAATAAAAAACATGAGTGATTAAAGCACATTTCCTCTTTGGAAAGTTATTGTATAAGCATGGAAGTGCTTTATCCAGCAGATGTGTAAACTTTGTGTCTTTTGAGCCATTATATCTGCTTATCAAAAGAATATGATTTATTATATTTTACTCCCATGAAACAGAGCTATCTGGGGTATATATAAAAAGTCAGAAATAAGTTAATCATGACTTGCATATGATTAAAATTATTTTTAACTGAGGGACAACTCTGAAATATTCAGTACATACACATACTGCATCCTAAGCATGTAAGCAGTACCAGGGAAATCATTGTATAAGTACACATTAAGCAGTGACTAGGGAAACATCCAAATGTCATAAAAGAGGTTACTGGTCTCTATTGAAGTAGATAAAGTAATAGCTTTGGAATGCAGAACTGTTAAAACAACAGTCTAACATGAGAGACACTTATACTGCAATTAGAAAAAGAGACACCTTCTTAACAAAATAAACTGAATACATCTAAAGAGAAAGAAATAGGAGGACAATAAGTACAAAAATTTGCAATACCATCTTTTAGACTGCAAACACACTTGCAGGTGACCAAATTTCCAACAAGGCTATTTTTCTGTTCACTAACATCAGCATTTTTGACCTTCTCACTATTACATATATTGATGGATTGACTCTTTTACATCCTTCTCACAAAGTACCAAAATTAGAAATTGAGGAGATTGAAAACAGCTAACACACAAAATTGAAAACATTGAATAGGTCAAAGTCATAGACTTTGTTGCAATCCTTTCTGGAATATATGCAGAGGCAGAGCAGTCTATGTTTCATTTCTGTGCTAATCGTTGTAAAAATTCTGTGAAATGTGAATATGAACACATTCCCACAGCAACATCACTTTGTGAGAAAAGGAAAGTAAAAAGGCAATCCATACTTACAGAATTTACAGTACACTTAAAATTGACTAATTTTTTAATCTATCTATACACAAAATGACAAGAATGGGCTGTTAAAACCAAAACAGACTGAAATTGATAATTTTCCTGTGCAGCTTCCAAAGAACTGTCAAAGGCGTCGGACAGAAGCCTCTTCTTATTGGGAATACTGAACCCTTGGCTACTCATCCTAATTAAAATGTAATTAGGTAAGTGTAATTAGGCAATAATACCACTCAAAACACTTAGCTTGTTTTCCACAATTGAATCCACAGTTGAGCTCACTATGGCATAAAATTCTGAACTCAGATCTCCTGACACTAATTGCCTCTTCACCCCAATTTAGTCTGACGTGCAGGCAGAAGACTAGAGCTGCAAGGAATATTTATGGTATGAACTACAAAAGAGATCTGGGAAGAACATCCATGACCCATGTGGTAGATGTGCAACAAAGGCAATGTAAATATTGGCTGCTGCAACGAGTACCTATTTCATAGAAACAAATCTGGTAATTTCAAGGAAAGATGAAACAACCTGTTTAGTCCTTGAGGCTTCCTGTCACATACTTTTAGCCATCTGAAAGACAGATAGGTGTTTTAAGGTCGTCTTTTTCACTGCCTCTGTAGTCAACAAAAAGAGGTAGGAGATCAAACAATCACACAAGTGTAAAGTTCAAACAAATGGAAGGAACTGTTTTCTTCCTCAAACTGGACTACCAATAAGAGATGGCAAAAATGAATTTTAACTAGATGCTCGTCTTCTAAGGTCAGTAAAGTGAGTTGGAACCTGCCTCTGCTGCAGAAAGTATCTCCAGCTACTGCCTCACCATGAGCTTTTCATGTCTAAGGCAATAATCAGAAAATGCTGGAAAGCCTAAATAAAACACTATGTGTCATCTGTCATCTCATCAGAGTTTCAGGTTCACTGAAGAGACCCTCGAAAGTCCATTCCACAACAGTGGAACTTCTCCACTCTTCCCAGGCCAGTCACATCACTGTCTTACCTTAAGTACAGTCTGATGTACCTGGAGCAAACCTCAGGGCTAAAGGAACACTTGTGTGCGTGTGCATGCACACACAAACATATCAATGTCTGTGTGCAAACATTTGCAGTAAAAATGCCCAAGCCCTCAGGGCACGCCAAGTAGGCAGCTGCAGTCAACACTGGCACCAACCACAAACTGGTGCAGACAGAAGAAGCTGCCATGAGCTCCATGGTCAAAAATTCCTTCAGGGCAACCTGCTGCCTTTCCTGTTTTCTTAGTCTGTACAACTATGAATGTTTTGTGTGCCCAGAGAAAAGCACCTTAATGATAAACAGCCATTCCAGTTTAATATATGCAAAATCAGGATGCTGGTGCCATTCAGACAGGCTACAAAGAGCTGCTTGGACAAATGAACTCATCTCCCAGCCAGAATAAATGCAGTCTCTTTTATATTGTGTCACCCAGCTTCTGTGAAGCCTTCAGAGCCTGCTGAATTTATTAGTAGTTTCCGGTTATTAATGTGTGGTTGGCAGTGCAGGATCGTGGTTTCCTTTTCCTGACTGCAAGTGCTTTTTCCTACCCCTTTATCATCTCACACACTCCAGCCTGCTTCTGTGGACCATTCCGAGGTCTGGAGCTTATTGCCAACATTTAAAAGGGATCAACACCCGCCTACCACAACTACATCATGATCTGCAATGATAAATTGACTCCTAAAGGAAAATGAATGTTAAAAAAACACGTAAAAAAACCATCCCAACAGCACAATTCATATTTGTCTCAGAAAAAGCATCCCGCTCAAGATGTTGTAAAATTTAAGTCAATTACATTATAAGATATTAGAGGAGAGCAGATAAATGAGAACAGGGTTTTGTTTGTGATTCTGCTTTCATATGAATAACGCTCAAATGTCAAGAGCTAGAACTGAAAATAGTTGAGTATCAAGAAAAGATACGGTTTCATGATTACTTTTGAAAAGTCAAACAATAAATATATGTTATGTATCTTTGTACTTTTTGCCTTCTCCAGGATGTTGAACAATATATTCACCTTAGCTGGCCTTAGTTTTTTATCATTCCTTGAAAATGCAATCATATGCAAAAATATATTGATATCAAGCACGCTGCACACTAATTAAATTTAGAAATCATTAGAAATACTTGACATTAGAAGATTTAAATTCATTTTTTGAATCCTAATGAGTACATTTTTTAATCTAGTATTGTGTGTATTTCTCTTGAGGATCTACTGAGGATAAAGAGCATTAAAAAAATAATTGGCTTTAAACCCTGGTAGATTAATGTTTTGTCATGATTTACACTCTAGGTTTTGTATTCAGCTCTAAAGTTGTTTTTCCCTCTCTGAATCATGTATTGATAATTCAAATGTAAGGTTCTAACTGGTATAATAATGAGAGAAATATAAGTAAATCACCACATTAATGTATTTTTTTTAATAATCACTTTATCACATGCCCGAACAATCTTTTGGTTAAAATGACAACATTACAACATTTTCAAGTAAAACAATATCCTAAAGCATATCTTGAAAGAATAGACAGACATATTCTTCTATGACCAATGGAAAAGTGGATAAAAATTATGAAAGTCTATTACACTTTGTAGTATGTTATTTTAATATTTTGTCTGAATGTTTTTTTGTCTGAATGCTTTTTCTGAGATATTTAAAAATATAAAATCTTTATGTTTTTAAACATCTCAGAAAATCACAACCAAGCAGATTTTAAATTGCCATACATTTAACTTTCATTTAAGTAAGAAATAAATCATAAAAAAATACACAAAATCTTTACTAGTTAAAAAAAAAAAATGCCAATTTTCTATCAGTCATACCTAAGAGCCTCTTAGGTCTTCCTCTTTGAAGAAACACATTAAAGGGAGTTAGAGGTTTCACAAATAAATTGGTTGGCAAGCAATATCAATGGTGCCCTAGATTGACCCCATCTATAATTGTTTGCATATCATTGCAGTAAAAGCAACAACGTGTTTCATCTCTGTGTGTTTATTTTGATCTATATATGGACCTCAAAGGTCAATGTGATTTACTCACATTTACTGTTGGTTATTAAAAATGCTGAATAAAGTGATGGAAAGGTGTTAGAAGGCATTTGCAATTAGGAAAGAAAATGACAGTCTGTATGGAACTGCTTACTCACAGTTTTATCACACGGGTGTTTGAGTTTTTTTCTACTCTATTTTCACACAGCTTTATAACTCACAGCTTGAGAGAAATGTATCAAAGCATTTTTTGCCTTCTGTAAATGGGTGGCAGGACTAATCTTTCCTCCCTGGATCTTACATGAACATGACTATTGTAAAATTATGGGAATAGAGAACACAAGGAATACAAAATTTTGCACTTTCCTGCTTTTGTGTTTGGTTTGGGTTTTTTTTTCCTGGGAAATTAAATGACATGTTAAAATTACTGAACTCTTACCAAAACTGAGGAGGAATATCAGAGTACTCCCTAAATATCGACCTACTGAAGTCAGCAAAAAAATTTCTTATTCACTTCAAGAGATTTTGATTTTCTCTGTGCAGTGAAAAGTTTTCCAAATCACAAAACCTAACATTCAATCAGGGAGAAGTTGCTCAGCTTTCAAATTTAAAGTTGATTTTACTTTACTATTCTGTCTTACTCAGTCATTTTACTCCATTAGGAAGTTCTAAGTGAAATTAAAATAAGAGAAGAAATGAGGAGTAAGAAGAAGTCAGAACAGAAAGCATGAAGAAAACAAGAACAAGAAGACAGAAAAAAAAACACAGAAAAGAAAAAGACCAAAAGCAGCAAAGGACTGTAGGAGGAAGACAGCAAGTCTTCAATTCAATATATCACATAATCAAGACTGTAACTTTAAACACATAAATAGAGGAACAGAAATCAAAGTCCCATTCAAACCTTTGAACTAACTATACCCCAACTGGAGCATCTTGCTGAACCAGTTCCTCTGAGAGCAATGGATAATGGGAAGAACTAATCTGAAAAAGCATGTTTCCAGCTCTCAAGCTTTGACCAAATCCAATTGCAGAATCACATTCGGAGATAAAATTTTTAAATTAAAAAGTTGCAGCTTTTTAAAATAGATTGATGCCTGATTATGGCAAATCAGTGCTTAGGGAACATGGTCAACATTTCTTGTCATAAATCCAGAATTTTCTCAAGAGCAGTGGCAATAGTCATTATTTTTAGAGATTAGACTGGATCATTCATATTCATGTAAGTAATACTCAAGTGGTCACAAATTTTCAGCTGAATTGTGACAGAACTGAGAACTCTATGAAAATATCGTATTTGATGAGCTTTTTTTCTGCCACAACTTCTTAAACAAGGTCTTTCACTTGGAACTTTGTGATTCAGCACCAAAACCACTTGATTTACTGAACCCAGTCAGAATAGTTCCTGACAGAAAAATTGGGTATAAAATTCATGATAAAAACATGATATTTTGCAGCCAGGATCTCAGGATCATACCCTGCAGCACTGATAGGAAGACCTGGAGCAATGCCATCATCCTAAGGCTTACATTTATTTACAGATGAAGATAGTCAGGGTAGGACTTATTTTCTATCGTTTCCTGGCTAATCTCCTGTATACAAAAGCTCTGGTAAACTCCTAAGAAAGTTCCTGCTGCCTACTCCCTCATTAGAGCCCCAGGATAGCAAAACATTCAAGTTCAGCTTTAAGCAATACCAAGAGGTCTAAAATACACACTGAGATGCTTTGCAGAATCAGGACTTGAAACTGGAGCTTTTCACGGAGTCAAGAGATTTCCTGCCCTCAGTCCACATTGTTAAATGCCCAGTACTGCAAATCAACTTAGCTGATTTCACCACACAGTCAAGTTGTAATTTTTCTGTTTGTTACTTTACAGGGGGAACTTGTCTATCAAGCGTACTCAATCATCTCTCTTGATATATCTCTTATTTCACTAAGTACTGTGAGCTACCGTGCAGCCACTCTGAGAAGTTGTATCTCCCCACGGTGCAACAGCATTGTAAAACACCAGTCTCAATTTTTTATTTGTTCCTTTAAGGGACAAGCCCCTTTTGGCCACTAGTAAAGCTTTTGAAATTCTTTGATTTGCTGCAGCCCATTTAAAGCGTGTACCCAGGCCAGAGAGTTACTACAGTCGGATGCAGCCCTCCTAGCTAGAACACAAGCCTCACAGGGAGCTAGGTGAATAATTCCTGGCTACCATTGTAATAATTCTGCCTCTCATCGTCATTTCCCCAGGGGGAAAAGCAGCCTGGACAATCTGATGGATGTTTAGGTACCACAAGCCTGATGCCCAGGAGTACACACAGGAGTTCTTCACTGCAGAGACCTGGAGCAGAGAGCAGACAAGGAATGGAGCAAAAGCACTGCCCTTTGCATGTCATATTTCTGTACTCTCATGCTTCTTTCAGGCCATGTTATCAAATACTCTTAAACATTTGCAAGTGGATCTTTATATAGAACTAGGATAACCACTGATTTCTCTATGAGCCTCTTGAACAGATTTGATTACTATCAGGACAATAACATACCTGAGAGCAATTATTGATGAAAATGCATATTTGGTTTTGACTAAAAAATGTGTTTGTCACATCTGGTTATCTTCCTTACTTTCCAAGTCAACAGGAAATAAATGGACCCAATTAATAATACAAAACTGCAAGTTATATTAAATCAGTTTCAACCAATTAATATTCATCTTTTTACTTCATGCACCTTCTAGCAGCTTGAACCAAAACTTTTCTTGGAAAACAAAAAGAACAAATATTTGAAAGCAGGCAATATCTTTTAGTAAGACATGCCTTATCCTAAGAAAATACACTTGATATGGTTTTAAAAATAGACCACATTCATTTTAAGGGAAATATTTAGTCGGAATTATGTCCTTCTAGCAAAGCTTAATTTGATTGTTTAGATGTATCTGGGTAACTAAATGTTTTCTTTGACTTCAGGGTTCTCCGTTTTTGAAAAATTAGGTGAATAATTGCTAAGTGTACATTCTTATTTACAGAAAAATGCCACTAAACTTCTTCTGTCCATCTATAAGCTTTTAGCTAGATTTGATACAACTGTGGTATAAGGTGATTAATGGAAGGCAAGTAAAGGAGTAATTAATCAAACCACATAAGAAAACAAGAATAAAAAATGACGCAGAAACTGACAAGAAAAGTCTAAACTCCTTGTGCTTTGGCACAGATGGAAACAGACCGGAGGAAAAGGCTAAAAAGTTCATGAATGTGCTCCAATTAATCTGTATGCACACTGCAATGCTCTTTAGTTTGGTTCATTTAAATCTGAAATTCCCTTCCCTGTTGATGTCAGCTAGTTAGCCAAGATGGTGCATTACTGTTATGATCACTGCAGCGCATATAATTTAGATTTATCTCTTTAGGGACTCAGCTCCACCCCCTGCTAGCTAATATGCTCACCATGTTTAATGATGCAAAAAATTTCCCTGAGTACAGGTTATTTATCTTTATCAGGGGCTGCTTTTGGCTGGCTGTCAGTTATCAGCCAGAATATTTGTTCCTAAATGATTTGTACTCATCCATATTCCAGGGCAATTCTGAGGCCCGTATTATCACTGATGTTTGCAATAAAAGTGTTTCAGTTCTTCAGATACACCTTAGTAATACTGATTTATGAGTCTGGACTGGCTGTATTTCTGATGTGGTGATATGAACCCTGAAATATCTGTAACTGTCATGGAAGTGAAATATCTATCCAAAATCTCAGAAACAAAACCCACTTGTAGGGGTCTTGAAGAAATATGAGGAATGAAGATATTTCTTTGAATACATTTTGAGGGGAATAAGTCAGAGGTGTGTCTTTTAAACTGGAGATCTGTAGAAAATAAAATAAAATTAAGAACAGACCAATCAAAAGAAGACAGATGGAAGTGTGAGGAAAGGACCAGTCTGGACAGAGAGGTAGGGAGAAAAAAGAAAGAAACAAGAAAAGAAAGAACTTTGATTGTACCAGATGAGTGAACACTTTGAGCCAATAAGATTGAAAATGATAGTTGGAAAAGCAGAAAACTAAAGTTTTTCACTTGAAAGTACTTTCCTGCACAGCAACATGAACTAGCACCCAGCTTAAAAGTGAGACACAGATATCCCGAGTGGAGAAAGAGTTCAAAATACTGAATGTAGTTCTGCAGCACAGACATGAGCATTATGCTACAGTTCAAAGATGAGACCAGTGAGTCTGGCAAGTAAGAAAGACTAAAGATATGAAGTAAGTAAATTTCAATTTTTTATAGTTTTGACTAGGATGACAAAAAGGGCACCAACTGCGTGTCAGATTTGATGTATGCAGTATAATGGGCTGGATTTTCTTTTCATGGCATGCAAACATCTGTGGCACAGAGATTCCCAAGCTCACAGCAACCAAGCCTGTTCCAAAACTGGAAGCAAGAAAGCCAGACACGCTCTCCCCAGGGTGGCATGCTGAGATAACACAACTTCACTGCTTCCCAGACCTGAGCTAATGCCTGAACTATGCTGGAGCGCCACAGCCGCTTGTTCACTGCAAGTTCAGGTGTCTCTAACAAAAGACATACTTCAGGGAGTAAGAAAAGTTAATTCCCCAGTTTAGATTCTTCACCTGTGTCTATAAAGATACAATAACACCCAACACCATTATTCTCTTCTTACTATCTGTGTTCCCGCTTGGTGAGGCAGAGTAATAGAATCATAAAATCATAGAATGGTTTGGATTGGAAGAGACCTTAAAGACCATCTAGTTCCAATCCCCCTGCCTTAGACAGGGATACCTTCCACACAGACCAGATTCCTCAAAGCCAGTCACACAATCAGAGAAGTTGCCATCCATTATTCAAACAAAATTTGATGTTGAAACTGGCATACAAAGGTTGCCTTCAACTCAGGAATGTGTATAAGTGTTGACGGAACAATTTTTTTTTCTGAAGCGTTCATCTAGCAGACAGGTGTTCCCTAGGGGCTAGCACATGCCTGCTGCATCATGGGCACAAAGGATTTTGTAATGACCCACTACAGCCATTATCCTTTTTCTAGGCTTAGGCCCACATGTCTGATCTCCTGGCTGCAGTTCTGCCAGCAAAGAAAGCTGTCACTCAGGTGCTAATGGAATATAGCCAGAATTCATGGCCATTTCGGATCTGCTGGTTGAGTTGCTCATGTGCTTGTCTATCTTCCCTCTTGGGATTCACATTTCTCTGCGGCTCAGGGCTATGTGAGGGAAAGGATCTGAGATTAAAAACCTCTCCTTTGCCATGCTGAAGTAGGAGGTGCCTGCTTATTGAGGAAGCTATTAACAATAATCCATCTTTCCTTAATATAGAGCAGAGTTAAACAGTTAGGAATACTGGAAATAAAGTGGGTAACAAGAGAGGTTCAATAGAAGAATAAACCCTTTTATTGACTTCTGAGGAGACAAAATGCCTGGCCCATTTTTGGTGAATGCAGCAGATTTGGATAAACTTCCTGAATCCATGTGGTAAAAATGAGAATGTACCTTGGATACATGTAAAAGAATTGCAATGGACTTTCTCAGTTTTAAACTGTTTGCAACACTGAAGTTGTTACAGGTTTAAGTTATTTATGACTTTTTAAACACAAAAGAAAAAATGGAATACCCTAACAATGTGTAAAATATGATTAATTTCCTTCAAAAGCCTTTTAAGTGTTTTCAGCTTACATCACGTACAGCTGTCAATATCACAACCAGAAAACAGGGTGTAGAATGCAAATACAGCACACATACTTGGATTCCACTTCTGTTGGTTTAAGATGATATATTTGTTTGATTTCTACCACGACATGCTCTTCCTGCTCTGAAATTTTCCAGAAGTCTGGATTAATGACAAAATGATCTCCCATATAAACTTCCACAATGATAATAACATATGCTGGCATAGACGGAATACTGTTACAGTACCGCTGAGAGCCTCTGAGAGCATGGAATAAATGCACAGCACTCAAAAAAGAACTTAATTTGTGTTTTATTTCCAGTATTACTGAGGTAAATATGCAGGGACTTAACTAACTGACCATTTAATGATAATAGGATGATATTTAATATTCACGTGCTAAGATAAGTACTTGAAATACTCACTCTATGGTGTTAGATAAATTCCCTATTAGACCTATCCTTGATAATGTTCATATTGTTTCTGAACACAATTTCTGAATTATTTAGAAAAGACACGTTTTTCTACTGAGACATAAAATGAACTGCAGATTTTCTGCAAGTTCTTATTACTATTAGGTCTAGACCACATTATGGCCAAATCATGGTGAAAACCCTTGAACAAAGTAATTTCACAGGAAGCTGTTAACCTGTTAAAGCACCAAGAAATACAGATCAAACTGAAATGAGTTTTAGTTGTATGCTTCTTGATTCAACTATTTAGATAATGTACTTTCATTTAGATCAGCAGTTAAATGTGTGAAGGATAATAGCCTTTCTTGTGCAGGTATAATGAGACATCAGAGCAGTGGTACAGAATAGCAGCAAAGAAGAGGAGAAAAAAGAAGTTCTGATGCCTGCAGTTTTCTTGTGACAGACCCTCTTTTGAAAGAATATGACTATGGAAGCAACAAGTATATATGTCAGACACTTTCATGCAGCTGGAAAACATGCATCTGTCACCTGATGAAAACTGATTATGGGCCATCAAGCTCAGAAGTGGAAATTCTATGCTATTAACAGAAAAAAATGCACAACACAGGGGAAGATATTTGTGCACATGCCATCTCTTTTCTTAAGTAAAAAATAGGCAAATTTTCAAGTTCAAGTTTCTTCCCTCCTCCATCCTATTGTACATAAAATCAGATCAAAAACTTTAAAGGATGCATGAGACAATGTAAGCTTACTCTTGACTCTAAACTTCTTCTATCTCAAATATGTCTTCAAAAAAAATCTAGTTCAAACTGGAATCTTATTTTCCAGTGGTAATATATCTTCTTTAAGTACATTAATGTATGTGATAATAATGATAATCTGATTTTATTTTCTTTGTGTATTTACATTGCAGCTTAAGCATGCATTTTTCTACTTCCCTAACTTACTTTGGTTATATAACAGATGATGTCACAACAATGTAGAAATACTTCTGGCTTGCTCGATTATTTTATCTTTTGTATCAAAATTTGTACACATGGCATATACTGCTCCAAAAATATTATTAATCTTGACCCTGGAACAAAGAAAAAATCCTGGGAAATTTAAAGGGAAATTTAAGACTGTATTTAAAATATAGAAGGATTTCAATGAATGGAGTTCTTGAACTGTGATGATATATCATCTCTATTACTATACGAGTGCTATTAGCAGAGCCAGAAAAATGCAGCATTTCTATTTTTAAAGACCTTTCACTATTTCAAAATTTTTCTTCACTGATAATAGAAATTAAAATTTCTGTTTTTAGAATTAAATACCAGCTGGACAGCATCCATTTAGTTGCCTTCGACGGATTTATTATTTTGTTTGGTTACTCATTTTTTCATCCTATACCAATGGCAGTAAGTTGCTACATATCATTCAAGGCAGCGCACAACGTGATGCACAATATGTTAACTGTGCACCCCTCCTGGTTTGCTAGGTTACATGAGATATGTGTGCAAACTTAGCGTGCCACATAGGGGGTCTACGTGTGAGCTACTCACGTAGATATTGTCCTTTCTGTAAACAGAAAGAGCAGCTATGACGCACAATCTGTTTAACTTAATTTATATGTTTACTTATTCAGCAGTGCCATAGATCAAACCCTAGGAATGCTTGTTTCTTTCCACTAACCAGCATGAGCAATTTTGCACCGCTCTTGGTTTTGTGTCATAGGACACTTCAAATAATTTGTACCTTGGCTTTACTTTTTTATTCTGTATTATTAAAGTATTTGCAAAAATCATTACAGGAACAGCAGCTACACAGATATTTCAGGTAGCGTGCTTTTTATTTGGTTATTTCTTTTCTGTCTCCAATTTGTGTTTCAGTAGTATAGTCTTGTGCTCAGCACCTTGAGCAAAAAGAAGGACGTCTAGCTTCTGTATGTTAACTAAAGGTCTGCCTATTTCAGAAGCCCAGGAAAATTATTGCAGGAATATTGAGACCACTAATATTTTTTCTTATTGTTGCTGTTGCCATCATTATTACAGGAAGCCACGGTGAGACCTGGACCCTGCTTGGACTCAGCACTGCAGAATAAAGGACAGACTGAAAGACAGAGCTGGTAGCACTGCTGAATACAGCAGACAGGAATCCCAAATTTTTCAGTCTCTAAGACAGAAGGTATATCTTTTTCTCTTGCATAAAGGATTTGAATTAACTTTTATCTACTATGTTTCATATGTACTTTAGCTGTTGGGGAGGGCTATTATTCTTTTTCTTTCGAGGTAGGCATGACCAGAAAAGTAAAAAGGAAAGACACAGCAAAACCCTCTAGTGAATTAGAAGGATATATTTCAAGCTACTATTAGCACTATGCCTTTTCTTTTAGGAAGAAAACATTGAGAGAAAAAAGCATTATGAGATTTTTTTGCAAAATACTCTTAGAAGCTATGAGAGATACAAAATATCATAACAATGTATTAGAGGCGACAATACGGTACAGGAGGTTGTCTTGATAGCTTACATAAAATTGAAAGCTCATACTCTTAGATATAGAAAACAGATGAAAGAATTATTTCTGTGTAGTGATAAATAGAAACACAAGTAAGCCTACCTGGCTGGCATTCCAAAGCTAGGAATAGGAAATAAAGGAGGACCTTCACTTACTATATCTGATGTTCTGAAACTACCAACAGGCTGGCTGGCTGGCTGGCTATCTATCTGTCTATCTGTCTATCTGTCTATCTGTCTATCTATAAAGATGCATTGTAGGATATGTAATGTGACCAAATGGAGCAGATGAAAGTGGTTTTTTTCTTTTGTTTTGCCTTGACTGTTAGCAGTTAGGTAATATACTTACATTTTCAGGACTATTGTACACAAACTTATACTAAACATTAACTATATCATGGGTAGAAAGTGTGCTTTTTTATAAAGTGTCCAGGAGTATACTGTACTTTTTGCTAGGATTGCTTGTGTGGATTTTAATATTTCTATTATCCACTGTACTTTCCATACCTTACTTCATTGATCTGACTATTTCACAGAAGGTTTTTTGTGTGAGTTTCTTGTTGCTTTTTACCCACTCTCATAAAATATTGATTATTCTTAGTTTCTACGGACTTGAGAAACACCAACAAATTCCCTGTCTTACAGGGGAGTTTAGTTGCATTGGTGTCTTCTGTTTTGAAGGAATTCTACTATTTCAGTGCTTTGCAAGATGAGGGGTCAAAGCCCAAAGTGTCTCAGATTCCACACCCAAGGACACATCCATCCAACAGAGGGATTCATCCCATGGAATATCTCGGTAATTTTTTTGTCATCCTGAAATAGAACAAAGAATAAAAACTTACTCACACTCCAAGGACATGCTAGAAGGCAATGAATCGTCTACAGAAGTTTCAGTTTATATGAAAACCAGTGTCTGATACACATGAACTTTAAACTCCCACGAGACACCATGGCAGCTCACCTGGGTACAGGATGTTGCTGCCTACCAAAACAGAAATGGAGTTTTAATTTTTTTTTTTGAGGAAGATTACAGTGCACCAAGTTGTTAAAACATATTCTTCTATTAACTTTTTAAGTATAAAATTATATTTTCAAATACCACTAATATTTTAAGAATGGAGTATTTAGGAATGCATCCACAAAATCTATAATTTGTACTGGATAGAGGCTACAATAATAAGAAAGGAAGTAGAAAAGCACACAAAGGAAGTAGTCACTTCAGAGTTTTTCAATATAAACCACAATTCTATTCAAATTCTCTTGAGGTAACTGAGAGTTTTTCCCATACCTTCAGAGATCTTTCGTTCACACTATATTGATGCTCACTGTATCACAGTGATCTCTTTTGTTTCCCATTCATTTAGAAGATTTTGTATTACATTAATCCTTCACATACTGGATATTTTGAGGTCTTCTCTAACTCTAAAACCTGACTTAAAGTATGAGACTGGATAGCAATAAAGTAAAGAAGAAGTACTTCTTCTGGATATAAGCAGGAACTTAAGTTCTGCTAGAGTTTTCATCAAGCATAACTCCAGCCCCAGTAAGTCTCACACTATTAGAATACCTCTTTATATACATAAATAACAGCTGTGCTAAGAAATGCAAGTGTCAAAGATTTATTCATGTTTTTCATCCCCAAAGTAATGCAGAATACACAAACACTTAACTTAGTGAATTATGGGTCTTCTCTATACACAAAATAGAAATCTGCCACTGGGGAAGAACAGCAATGACTGATTCCAGGTAAGTGTTTTTCTAAAATGAAATGAGAGGTATTTGGTACAAATCACTCTGCTTTCCTCTTGTGCTTCTCTTTGTAGCCAAATTACAAAGCTATTTGGAGAGAAAAAAGTTTCTAAGTGGCAGCAAAATTAACTCACTCCCTGTTTTGACCATACCAGAACTCCAGGAAGGGAATGGCTCTGGGGTGTCAGCAGCAGAATTCCCTGGCCTCTGAGCATTGTTTGGGACCCCACTGTGGAAACTTAGGACTGCTACTGCTTTCTGAAAGGTCTACTATTCCAGATCTCCAGGCTTGCTTCTCTTCCTTTCCTTTCCACACTGGGAAAAAACATTACTCCAACAGGGTCTCGTCTGCTATCCTTTAGCAACAATATTTGGATTTTATTTGCACCACTGTGGAGCTTTGAAGAAGTTCTGCTGAAGCATATGGGTTGATCTTCCCTCTTTATCTGTGAGCATTAACCATTGCCAGGAAATATCCCTCCAGAAGCCTTGTTAAATATCTGGCTTCAGGGATGTCATGGCACTCTGAGGTTCCCAGTCACATAACTTTGTTTGAAGCATTCATCAGACATTTAAGATTCTTCATCACTAAATTTGACCCTCCTAATCCACCACATTTTATTCTGATCAGTCAAGTGTTTGGAACAACAGGAGGTAGCACATTTTTATTTTAACCTTACATGTCTTTTTTTTTAGACCACAGGAAGCTGACGATAACTGTAATGTGAAACTTACTCCTACTTAGCCAGAACTCCCAAAGAGACCAGTTGGAAATTTAGACTGTTAGAGAAGAAAGGAGGGAAGTATGTTCAGAAGGAAATATATATGTAATGTGTGTAATTGGGCCTACTTTCTGAAGTCATGCTCCCTCGTGCCTATTACTTTCACTCAAGGGTGTCTTACTAAGTGGCACTGTAACTTATTTTGGTGTTTCTTTCAGTAGAATTTAAAAGCATTTATCATGCTGAAATTCTTAGAGCAGCACACTGTTTGGTATCATTAAATCTCATTAACAATCAACATTTAAAAAACATTTTCTCAGGGTTTTTTCCTTAATACCCATACATATAGTTTTTCCATAATTAAGCAGGTCTATTAGTTTCACATCGTGGGTGGGATGGAATTTTAAATAACATCCATTTCTTTCAGAAATAAATGGGAGTCTGAAATGAAAAAGTCCTCCGTCTTCTGGCTGTTGCTATAAGGGTGAGGAAAAGGATGGGATGGCAATAATTCAAAATACACTGTGCTGCATTGCTGAGAAAAGGGTGGAAGGTTTTCAATCAACACAAGCCTCAGCAAAGAATGATCAATTCTGTGACAGGCTGTGAAATCCTATCTCTGCTGAACACAGATCTAACCTTTCAAGGAGGTTTTGCAGAAGGTTAATTTCACTCAAACACTGAACTTTAACATGGATGAAGCTGGAACATGAAGATGCTTGAAATGTTTCAAGATGCAAAGCTGTTCCCGGGGAGAGGGAGACTTGGAGGCAAGGTGTTTTGTTCAGCCCAGTTGCTGTCACTTCTCAGCACACAGGCTGTCCAGCACCAAGGGAAACATTAAGGTTTTAGATTTAAAAGACCATATTTGTTAACATACTTGTATTGGTGGAGGTGGGCAGGGTTGTGGTTTCCAAATTTGTGTCCATTTGTTTGAGAAATTAGTAGCACAGATCAGCCCTGCACCAGGATCTCTTTTGTTTACGTACACAGAGGGAACAGAAAGCCAAGACTAACTCAATAAAAGCAATTAACAGCAGGCATTTTCCTTCTTCAAGTATACCCAATTCTACAAGCCCGACAAACTCTGTGCCCAGGAAGTCCTGCTCTTGCTCTCTCTCTTAAGTCACATTTCAACTCTTTCTGTAAGTTTTCAGCACACAGAGAACAGGTCTTGAAACCAATAAACCAGCCCCATCTTGTGTAACCAGGGAAATCCATCAGTTGACAGATCAATGTCTGAACTCCTTAGACACAATGACTAGACAAAAAGTAATAAATATAGCAACAACCAAACTCATAATGCTTACATTAAAAGGTTCTTATATGATTATCTAATAGCCCAATGAAACTTGAGGGACTACTTACACTACAAATTTTTACACACAAGAAAATTAAAATATAGATGCACCCTTGAGCTTAGTGCAGAAAATTCTGAAATTCTGCAAGTCATTAAAGCTCTTCGATTAAGTACACTGATTTACACCAGATTTAAGCTGTATTCACCACTAGGGAACTTCTTACAAAGAAAGAGGGAGGTTTTACCCTTGTGTATCCTACAAAGAAAGAGGGAGGTTTTATCCTTCTGTCACTTTGGCACTCCCCTTTTGATAAGCCTTCTTATCTGGCATCAACGTCAGAGCTGCATTCATCGTTGTCTCTGCACTGAGCTGTGTAAGGGGAACATCTGATTGCAGATCAGTCAAAGTGTTTACTTTTCTTCTATAGTGCAAAAACAATAAAAGTAGTTTCTAGAACAACACAACTGGGGTGTGCCTGGCTGAAAGGAACATGGAAATGTGATGATGGCACCAGAAAATAAAAATAATCCTTCACGGTCTGTCTAAAATGTTAATTGTTTTGCAGGTTAGAATTGTAATATTTGCTCCTTCCCTTAGCAGGTCTCTGTTCCCAGTCAGCACCTGCCGTTGACTGCTTGGACCATGATGATAGCTCCTTAATTTTAAATTGTTGCTATTAACTAGCCAGCTTCTGTTTCTTTCCTGAACATCATCCTTTTTCCTTGCTATTTTCTCTTCCTCACTGGATACTTGGACCTTGGGACTACTGCAATTCTCCCTATAGACATCTAGCTGCAGGAGAAGTATACATACATCTGTGTCATATGGAGAAGATGAATACCTGATGAGAGCTTCAGACTGACCAAGTGTCTTCCCAAATGGAGAATGTAAGACTTCCCTCAGATGAAATCAGTGGTGCCTCTTCTGTCAGCCTTCCTCACATTGTGGAAAGCTCTGGTCTCTCTCCAGGCAGCAGACCAAATCTGTAACAAAGGGCGCCAGATGGGAGGCAGGAATATCCATTTCTAGCCAGCCTACTGTGAGAATTCTGCCTTTCCTCTTCTGAAAAGTCTTGTCATCTCTCAAAATGCAGCTGGAATTCCTCACATCAAAAAGTCTGGACTGCTGATAGGTGAAAATTGCAAAGCGGTGGGATGATTTTGTGTACAGTGAGCCTACGTATTCGCTGTGCCAGATACCCCTCTGCCCAGCATTAACTCCAGGTCTGATAAGACGTGGAAAGAAGTGGTGTGCATATCAGTCAACCTGCATCAGGCTCAGCATGTGTTAAAGAAAGGGCTGTGATGGAACTCTGACAACTTTAATCAATCTACTGCTTCTCCAGACTTGTTCCTACACATGCCTGCAGCCCTCCTGCTTCCTCTGTGGCTGTGCCAAGCCTCAAATTTCACAGCGCCAGTCTGTAAAGACCATGCTGTTCATCATCCATCATGAACTCATGAGTAGGGTGTCCTAACTTCTTTACTGTACAGCTTTGAAATGGATCCTGTAGCGAATAATGACTCTCCATCTATTTCTGATCTGATCTAAAACACATTTCCTTCTTTGCTGTACATCTACTTTCCATCCCTGCTTTCCATCTTATTTTTAAACTTTACCATGGAGAGCCATATGGTGTATTAGATTAAAGACATTACACAAAGAAGGCGATGCATTTTGTTGTACTGTTCCCCATCCCACCACATCGAACTGCTATGAGAAGAGGGGAGAGTATTGTAGAGAAGGAAAAACAAGGCAAAATCTTCTGCTAACCATAACTCCCGTTCTCTGAAAATCTGGAGGAGAGGAAGTCATAGTCATCAGCCATATTGGTTAAAAATTATCTGTAGGACAGAAATTCCCAAAACCAAGTAAGGCTGCATATAGCAGACAAAATTAATTCCTACTATAACATACCTTAATTCAGTTCACAAGAACTTGGACCAATATTATCTAACTTCAAAGATATTTCTACAAGGATGAGCTACAACTTGGTGGCATTTATTATGGAACTCCATAGAATGAGAACAAAGACTCGGCTTTCCAAAGGTGTATCACAGAAGCATTTGTATCACCAGCAATATGGATAGGAGGAATAAGCTCATACAATTAAATAAATATGAAATCTTTCAATTAAAGTTAAAGTCTTAGAAGTGCGATTTCACGAACAGTTGGCAAGAGCTGCTATATTTTTAAGATAATAACAATCAATTCTTCCTGTACAATAAAAATAGTTATAAGAGAAAAATCACTCAAAACTGAAATGTAAGAGGACAAAAGGTCATAAATTGCAATAGAAACCCCTAGGGAATCTGAAAATGTATAGGGGTTGGGGGTTTTAAAAAATTGTCTAGCTATTGAAGAAAAATATTGTATTAACAAATGGACAAATGAGACTAGAGCTATCCCTCAGAGTCGCTTCATCAACCACAATCATATGAAGAATCCAGTGTACCTTTTTGAAAAGTAGTTGAAATACTGAATCTGCTAAAGCAGAGAACAAGCCTTTGTTAGCTACTTTTGAAGGTCATCAGTAGCTTTTAGTGTATAGGACGTTTTTACAACAATTAGATCAAAACTCAGATTGAAAATGTTGGTGGATTTCATAAGTTAGAATGACATCAATAGTTGACTCCTAGAGGGCACTGCCTGGGAACAAGGGTTTTATTCTAAAAAAATCTCGCTTCCACTTGGAGCACCACTGGAAACGCACATTAATTTTACATGATAACAAATGATTGTTTGTTCATTTTAAATTTAAAGGACATTTGAAGAAAGACAGCTTCATTTTGGTCACCTTGGGTGTTGAAAACCTGAAAACCCCTGTTGCTTGTGCAACTCCTGAGCAGTCATGTGGATCCTAATAATCAAAACAGATGCACACACAATGTCTTTGGCATGGCTGCCGTTATACCATCTGTTAAGCTAAGTTTGCACACTAAGAAGATATAAACCCAACACTAAGAGGTCATAACTTCAAAACTGAGGTGAACCTCAACAAGCAGGCCTTCAAATCAATGCTAGCATGTCCTGTCTCTGAAAAAGAACTCGTTTCATAATGCTCACAAGCTCCATTAAATGGCATGGCAAATATAAATGCTGTGGATATCAAAAATCTCAACTCATTTAGACCACAGCAGCATGCAGAATGTAAAACGTAAAGATTTGAGGAACAAGAAAAATTCAGTTTGCCCAACAGGCCTGCCAAATTTTATTCCTCTTAATATCATGTGAGCAGGAAGGAAAGTAATTATTATTTTTCTACATGACACTAATTCCTTTTGCAATTGACAGGCTGAACAAAAGCTGCACGTTTCATTCGGCCAAAAGGCTAGTTTCTGTTCAAGAGCATAATGGATGATTCATTACTTTAAAAAACAACCCTGCAAGAAAACAAAGAAAAAATGTCATGTTGATGAGGTACTAAAACAACTACTGTTCCATGCACAAACAGTACCTGAAACATTGTCTTCTGTTACATTAGCAAGATATCTATTTTTAACAAGACTGTTAAAAGGAAGCCAATTTCCTCTATTTACTTGTGATTTTAAACTGAAAATATTCATGTCACCACTTTGTAATTCCTGGAGTCCCCTCCCACATGTTTCTGGTACCTCCGTTAGCCTCTGGCACCTGTATTGGAGTGTGTAATGTAGACATTACATGTAAACATGCCAAGGTAGTGGAAAGAACTGAAGGTCCCTGTTAAAACCAGTATGAACTCATGTTACAAAGGCAGTGTAGCAATGTCAGTTCTGGCAATAACAGTGGCTTTGTAAAGCTACAAAAGAACCTCCCTCCTGAGAGAAGAAACTCTCCTCAGCCATTTCTGTAGACATGGATTATCTTTCACTCATGAAATTTTTGTCCTTCAAGCTGAGCTATTAGTTAGAGGATGAATCAAAGAGTTGGAAATTAAAACACATGCTGCAGATAGTGAAGAACATGTTAAAACTCATTAAGCAGGTTGCTCACAGCCAATGGACTAATTTTGTTCGACGTCATGTAGACCAAATTCCAAGTGCAAAAATTATAAATATTGGAAGCTGAGTGTGCCACTGCAGAAAACTGAAAATGGCATAATTCACCCATGAGTATGTGAGGTTCTTCCCCATTTTCTCACTGTGCCTTTGAAACAGTTAAATCTGCAGCACTGTCATCATATTACAGCAAAAGATATACTTAGGGAACTAGATGACAGAAGATTTGAGTTAGTAAAAGCTGTGATTTAAAAAAAAAAAGCATAGAGAGAGCATATATATATATATATGTAGCATATGGGCAGGAGTAAAAAACTTACAGCGTGAAAGTAATTATTTGGTTATTTAAGGGATTAAAGATGTAAAGGATTGGGTAAGATTAAGAAAATAAATGTATACAAGAGGCTTCCAAGTAGGGTGACATTAAAACTTATTCACCTGCAAAGCAGTTCTCAAATGAAGAGGTAAAAGATCCATTACATGCAGCGTTCAACCATCATGCAAGACAAGCACTAGCAAATACGCTTAGGAGGATTAATTTTCCCTGGTACAGAAAAGGGTGTGGTTTCCTAACTGCAGAGTTAGGGAAAATCCCCTATATTCATTATATTTCTAGTTTTAAAAACTGAGATACTCAATTTTATAAGCATGAAGTTCAGCACTCTTAACCTTGGTGAAAAACAGTTTTAGTGCACAGACCTAGCATAACTTTTACTATTCATTGTCGTATTTTCTTCCAAAGGAGTAACACACATCCAGCAATACTGCATATATTATCACACACTGTAACACAAGGTAGGGAAAAATTATTTTCTGAGATGCTTTGGTATTTTCTTATTTATAGGACATTGGTCCAGAGATAATGTTCATAAAGGTTTCTCTGCTTCCTGTTATATGTCACTAACACTGAAAGGAAACATGATTGAGCATATCTGAGCAAACTCCTGTATCCTTGTTAGGCAAATTTTCTGAGCTCCTTTTGACATCATTGTTTATAATAAAGACAGTTAATCTGTTCTTATTTTTGCCCTTGGTAACCAAAATCTCTTTCTGCCTGAGGATCTATCCAACAGTCAATTTCTTTGGATCATATTACCTTTTTCCTGATGAATGCAATTACTCATGGTGATAAGTAACACAGCTACACTCTAATTTTTAGGCACAATCCTTCACTGACTTAAGGACCCTGTTCCAGTCTTTATTCTAGCTGACAGCTTGCTTTCAACTTTACTCTGCCTACAGCACACTGCAATTTTTTCCAGAAACAAAGGAATTCTTAGAAAGCACCAGTAAAGCTAACCCCAGCATTTCCTGACGTAATTTCTCAGAAATCACCATTTTTTGTTACCGTTTTTAAAAGGTTCAGAATTTTCACTAAATTCTGTTTTGAGATTTTCAAAATCATGAAGGTGTCTTTTCTTCATCAAAATGTCTTTTAGGAGATAACAGAATTAACAGACAATTATGTTTCCAAATGAGAAGCATCACACAAAAGCTCTTGAATTGAGCTAAATGAAACATTTTGACAGACCCAATCTGATGTTCCACCCCACTGGATTTTCAGTTCACTCTTGCAAAATATCAGTTTTTCAGTTCCAAATGAGACAGTGTTAATATTAAAAGTCTTTCTAGTCCTTCTCTAACACAAGCTGTCAAGCTGATATTTTTGAATAAATCAGTAGGTCTCCAGTCTCTCAGAATTTATTTCAAGAGTATTGCCCCAAATATTTTTTTAACAACTGTCAAGTCTTATGCATTGACAAGTTGAGAACTGTTCATGAACTTGGTATGTTATGCACACCTCCTGGAATATGAAAAATCCAGAAGCAGTGTGGCCACCTTAGCACAGTGACACATCTGAGGAGATAATCCTCTCTGCTGGGTTTATTAGCTGAAGAATTTCCATATCATATGCACCCTGCCTCTGATTTCAGAGAAAATATGGCCAGAGACAATGAGAGTTTTCCCTCCTATTTTCCTCTTACACTGTGTCTACCCTTTGGTTGCAATATGGGGCATTAGCTGAACTCCTCATAGCTTCCATTCGTTGCCTTTCGCAAGCCTGCTCTATCAAACCTCTCACCTCAATCATGGTTCTGACGAAAGTCCTTTTTCCTAGTAAGGCTGCTCAGTAGCCCCTTATGCAGCTGGGGCTTTTTGAGCTAACACCACCCCTCTTTTTCTTGAGGAATTGAAAAGTGAAACAAAATTGCAGTATAATGGTGTGCAAATCGCAATCTGTTTTAATAGAGGCTTTCTGCTCATGGTTTTCCCCTAAAATATAGATTCACTCTGATTCCTATCCAGGGTATTTTAAAACACTGGAAATAAGGTCTATAGAAAATCCCTTCCCTTTCCTCTTTACCCCCTAAAATGGACATTTGTGGTTCCAACTCATCAGGTCACACTTTGTCTGTTACCTAAGAAGGCGTTCAAATAACCCTGGCTTAGACTGAAGCTTCTTTTGAAGGAAAAATCAATGGGTTGCTTTATTTTTTTAAATGTTCTAATTCTACCATTCATAGTGTAAAGAGTGGCTGTAGGTGAAGAAAAAACCTTCTTCTCCCCCTTACCTCTGCCAACCTGCTACTTTTTCCCTTTTGAATGCCTTTAGCCTGAGCTGTGGAGGCTTCAAAGACTTCAAAGGCAGCTGATACTGCTGCTGGGGCTGACACTGAAAATGCTGGATTCAGCAGAGAATGCAAATGTTATGGATCATGGAAGATCTTCATTTGTTTCAAAAGAACGGTCGCTTTTATTCATTTCAAATGAATTAAAAGGAATATCCAAAACAAGCAAACAAACAGCAACAGAAGAGGGAAAAATCACAGAAGGACAAAGGAATTAATGTGCAGCAAACAAGTTGAATTTTCTGCTGTGTTCAGCACACACTAAGGAGACAGGACATTAGTTATTGCTCTCTCTGTGGTTTCCTCTAGCTGAGAAGGCAGAGCATAATCAGTCGGCAACTATTTCTTAGGTGCCTCTGCCGGTGTGCATCATATACAAGCTGGGCCCTTAACCTTGGCCCTGTTGCTGCCTCAGGCTGTAGAACAAGGGCAGAGAAGACAATAGAGTGTTCCAGAGGGCACTGGAGGGTCACAATGCTGGAGGAATCAGAGGCAAAGCCGTCACGGGCACAGGGATCTCTGCTGTGCCACTGGCAAGGGGCTACGGGGATGTGAGATGAGCTGCTGAGATGGAAGTCATAGGCAAGCTCAGGGGTTAACTAGGGAAAGATCCTTCTTATTTCTGTTCCAGATTCATGAGAGACCCTAGGAGAAAATGCTGTGAAATAAGTTAGGCAGCTCTTTGCTTCTCATGTGTCAGCTGAACTGTCCCTTTCTAACTGGCTTCTTGCCATCTGTAGTGATCTCAGCATCAAGTCTGCTGCTGTCTGATCTAACATCTGCTGCAGAGGTCAGAAACTTGGTTAACAAAACATGCAATTTCTACTATTCATTAGGATTTAATGGTGGAAATATCAAAATAATCCTAAAATGCTAATGTTTTGTTTATACAGATACCTGAAAGTCTAGCAGAACCTCCTGAAAAATTCGTTAGGTTTGGACACCATGTGAATTTTATTTCAGGCATTATGCTTTTAAATGCAGCCTCATAGCTTTTTAACTAGTGCATATTAGCTGTAATAGGCAGGTAGTGCAATTAATACAAAGGGGCTCCACATCTTTTATTACAGAGGATTCTGGGGTTTCAATTTTGGGATTAAATAATTTAAAAAACAACCTTGAAAGGGTTTGAGTTAGAGCCCTTCAAAATGAAAAATTATTGTCTTAGCTGGTTTTGGATGAACTACTCTGGTAAAAAGAGTATTGTTTAATTTTCATTTTGAATTAAAGACCTGGAAAGCTGAGTAATACACAGGCTAATTCTGAGCTGAGCTGTGCTTCTGCTCATCTGAGTGCCATAAAAATGTATTAAAAGAGGAATTATTTTGTACACTGTGCTGTACTTCAACATTTAATTCTCAGCAGGCTATAAAATCACTTCCAACATAATGATATTACAAAAGAATTTTAATTTCATTTTCAATCCCTTATCATCACAAATTACTAAGAGAAGATGGTCAGAAGATGACTAGTGATATTGCTACTCTCCCTCGTCTGGTGACCAGGGCTTTTTGACTGAAATACCTGCAAAAGACTTAAGTAGGTAATTTAAATAAGGCAGAGTGCAGAAGATCCTGAAATATGCAGCTGAGTACATCAGCTTATGCATTATGAAAACACTGCTGGTAGAAAGGATTCTGAGTGGAATAGGCAAAATAATAGTAAATAGCCAAAATAATAACCAGGCAAAACAATAATAATAAATATCATCATAGTAAGGGTTAAAGGTAAAAAGACAAAATTATATACTCTGAGTGTCAGATCAATAAAAAATTAACTATGCTTTGGTGCTATTTCAAAGAAAAGACAAAAAAAATCTTTCAACAACAAAGCTTTTCTCTGAAATTTGTAAAGCATTCAAAGGTGAGTTCTTTTTTTTTCCTCTTGGGCCAAAGTCCACAGTTGTTGTTCGAAGTCAAATTTTCACTAGAACCAATAGAGGCTTTTCAGACTTTCTTTTTCACTGTTAGGCAGAGGCAGAAGCAGAGGTCTTCCAGACTGACACAAAAGTTACTGGCCTGTTACAAAGCAGATATTAATATAATTCTTCCATGAAAACAGGGTGCGTGTCTGGATGTACAAATCATTTTAAGTTTCTGCACATTTAAAATGTTGGTTTGAGCTAAAGTTAAAGACTTTGTTTACTGGGGCTTTACAGATATCTAAGGGAATCTCCTCAAAGATCAAAGAATGAAAATTCCAAGAAATAATCTCTCCAAGACTAAATTTCTGCTGGAGAAACAATTACCCTAGGTACCTAAAATGTGTTCAAATGGTAATGTCTAGACACAGGCAGACCAAAAAAAAATTCAAAAAATTCCCTGTACGATTGTCTAAGCAGTTTCCCACACACAATTCAGCACACACTCTTAGATTGAGCATATACTGTTTAAGCTCAAGTTCAATGCAAAGCACAACAGAGTAGGTCAGCTCAATTATCAGGGAAAGGCCCTCAATTATCTCATGCAAGCAAGATATGGGACTGTTCCACACCCTTGGGAATGCAGGCTCTTTCACTTGCTGGAATGCGCAGGGTGTGGTGGGTGGGAGCAAAGCAAAGCACTCTGCCTCCTCCAGCAGCCCTCAGTCCTGACCAAACATTGTCTGAGCTTCTGTAAAGACCACCACCTCTGGATGACCACCACAGTGACCTCTGATTTTCATCTTCTATAAGTGGCCATCTCTGAGATTTAAAGCAGTTCACAACCTGCTTCCTAAGCTGTGATGTAACTTCTGAGAAGGAGCACAACCAGAGGTCTTGATCTCTTCTCGTACTGGATCATACCCACATAAATCAGCCTATTTATGCATTACAGTTCTCCCATCACCCAGCAACCAGACTGTGGGATTCCTAAGTTTTGGTCCCACTTCCAGTTGCAGTTGGTACAATTTATCCAATGACTTGTAAGAAGAAAATGTGTAAAGACAGAGGCTAAGTGAGAATAGAGGAAAAGAGAAACAAAACAATGTGCTCAAATTTGTAGAGCTGGACATAGTCTGAGCCTGCAGATGAACTTTCCCACAACCCTGGTCAATGCCTTGCATTCTGCCTCCTTTAAAAATTAAGAAACTAAACCAGAGAAGGGAGACAAGGGAAAATATAATGGGAATGTGTCTTGGTTGTTTGTTTCAGAAATACAGCTACACTACTCAGTTTTGCAGTGATTTATACCTGCTTAGTAGATGCCTGCTCTATGCTCTCATACCTGTTCCCAAATAACCTGTGAAGATAAGCCAGGAGTGCTCTTCCAGCTGGGGACATGAATCATATTTCATTTCTTGTGTAATACTTCTGCACTCTGTGTTTAACAGGTTTCTCTCCTTATTTTATTTAGTTTAGTACAACTTTTTAGGCTAACACAGATAAATTTATGAGTCACATTTATTTATGCCCCTAAAACAGCTCCATTGTGATGTATGTGATGAATACTGAAAGAGAAGTGATTCCAGAAGCTGCTCAGGCGTCTGTGTATCCGTGCCAAATTCCACATTATATTTATCTCTCAGCTATCGCCCAAACACAGGCTCAGTTCATACTAAACACGTTATCTGTTTCCACAATATTTTCTTTTAACTGCATCCATAAAACACTAGTTACAAATTACAAATTACCTTTACCTTCTGTCACCTCTCTTTACCGGCTCTTCTCCATTTCTTTTCTTTCTTTGCTTTATTCATCCTAATGTTGCCACACTGTATAAAAGTCAAACTGAAGAAGAATCTGCCTTCAGGAGTAACTGCCTTTTCTCTCCACGTTTAACATGGCACTGATTAAATTACATGCCAAGTGATCCCATTATATATTATTGGACGGAGTTCCATTACTGGTTGCAGAAAATAATGGCAAGTAGAATAAGAAGTGGAAGTGATGTTCCGAAAAATGGACCAGTGATGAACAAAATCTTTTAACACCTGCAAATAACTTGCACACTTCCACTTCCATTCAAAACTAATACCACTAGCAACACCATTGATTCTCTTTTAAAGATATAACCCCTGTGTCATTTTCTTTCCCCAAAGAAGGCAGGTCCTTCAGAGTCATTCACAAGCTTATTTGGTTTAATTTCAAAGCAAGCAGATTTACCAAGGTTCTTTAAGCTATTTACATAGGTTCCCCTAGGAAGAGAAAACCCTCTGGGAGATCTAAAACTGCTGAATAAAAATGAAGGTTGTTGACAACTAACTTGCATTAGTCCAGAAAAAATCAGGGACCAGGTAACTTTTCAAGACATTAGGCATAGATAGGTGTGATGATTTAAGAGACATGGATTTGAAGGGTGGACTATTCTGTGCATAAGGAATTGGCTGGAGGATCATAGCCAGAGAGTTGTGTTTTAACAGCTCTGTGTCCAGGTGGAGGCCGATGATGACTGGTGTTGCTCAGGGCCCTGTCTCGGGAGAGCAGAGAAGGACTTGGGGGTTCTCATGGACAAAAAGCTGGACATGAGCCAACAATGTGTTGCAGCCCAAAATCCCAATCACATCCTGGGCTGTACTGCAACAAACCTGGACAGCAGGTTGAGAGAGGTGATTCTCCCCCTCTACTTTGCTCTCATGAGGCTCCACCTGGAGTGCTGCATCCAGCTCTGGGATCCCAATGAAAGAAGATCATGGACTTGTTGGAGTGAGTCCAGAGGAGGGCCACGAAGATGATCAAAGGGCTGGAGCATGTCTCCTGTGAAAACAGGCTGAGAGTAAGGATTGTTTAGCTTGGAGAAGACCCCTGGGAGATCTTACAGCACCTTCTAGTGCCTAAAGGGCGCTTTTAGAAAAGAGAGGGAGCAACATTTTACATGGGCAGATAGTGAGAGTATAAGGGAGAATGGTTTTGAACTAAAAGAGGAGATTCAGATTAGATGCCAAGAAATACCTTACTCAGAGGGTGGTGAGACTCTGGAACAGGTTTCCCAGTGAAGTTGTGGATGCTTCATCCCTGGGACAGTTCAAGGCCAGGTTGGATGCAAGCCTGAGCGACCTGATCTAGTGTAAAATGTCCCTGCCTATGGCAGAGGGGTTGGAACTAGATGATCTTTAAGATCCTTTTCAACTCAAGCCATCCTATGTTTCTATGATTAAACAAATAAAGCTTTTTTGGCATTGATTTTTTTGTCAATGTCAAGCACTGGTACAGACTTCTGTCAAAGAGTTTTTCATCCTCACATCAGTTCCAGCGTAAATGAGCATCTGGCCTGGCTGTCAAAGACACAGGGATTCAATAGGAAACACATAACCAATAGGCCAGGTGGCTGGAAGAAAGAAAACCAACCAACCAACCAACCAAACAAAAACCGCCAGACTGGTGTAATTTAGGTATTAGAACTAGGATTTCAGGAGCTTTATATAGAAGCCATGCTGAAAGGATTTTTATTCCCATTTGCATAGGGCTGGCACTGAGTTCCCAACCTTGTACTTGGATGGAACTTTAATGACCCACTGCTTGAGCCAGATTTTGAAGACTTATAATATGAATTTTCTTGTTATTTTTTCTTGTTTTGATGGGAAGTGAAGAGATGACGTTTCCCCTGTTATGGACACATGAATCGTCACTCCTTTAAAAATATGCCGTTTGCATTTCAGATCTAAAGTTTCGTATTTTCTGTGGTCACAGGTAGTTGTTAGGAGCAGTTAAAACTCAGTTCATATTTTTACACTCATTAAAAGAATTTTAACATAATTTTTAAGTTGGAAAGCCACCAGAAAGCCAAAAGATTATTATGCTTTACTTTCAGCAGGACATCACCACAGAAACCTCTCAGAAATTTCTGTTTGAACTGTGGTATATGTTTCAGAGGGACACTCAATCCTAAAATAAAGAGTCCACATGGTGGAGAATCAATCACATTCCTAGGTAAGTTATGTCTATGTTTAACTACCATCAGTGTTAAAAATCAGTTCCGTGCTTCAAATCTAAATTCGTCTTGCCTCAGCTTCCCACTGCTGAATCTCATTATGTTTTTTTACTGATAGATTAAAGAACTGGCTATGAGAAATCTCTTCCTCAGGTAGGTACTCACAGACCAAGATAAAACCATCCCTTAGCCTTCTTTTCAGCAAAATAAGTGGATGAATCTTCTTAAATTTCTCAGTATGAAATATGTTTTCCAAACCAAAAATCTTTCATTGAACTGCTTCGAATGCTTCTCACCATTCATAACGCTTTTAAACTGCAGCACAGGAAAGCTCTCCTGTGTGAAATTATCAGTTGTGCAGACTTTAACTATTTTAAATGTAATTATTATTGGGGCCTTTACAGCCTTTTATGTGTATATCTTGTTTAGAGATATCTGAAGTTCAACAGAACCAGACAGATAAGTTGTAATGCTGTTAGATGCTAGTTTGAAGCTAACCACAGAACATTAATCTCAGAAAGAGGCCAGTGGTTTTATGTTATTTCTATATTTTCTGGTGGATAGATAAGCAAATATGTTTGGGAGACAAATGCATCAGGGGGAGGTGAATAACTATGCTGCTAGATATTTTTTTTTGGTCCTGAACTTCTGACAATCCACAGTTTGGCACGGACAACAGAACATGTAAGAGAAGCCGGAGTAAGAGATCACCTGTTTTGCATATAAAATCCAAGGGCAAGCTGCTCGAACTGCATGTAAAGAAAAGATAATACTTGTGTTTGATCCATACAGCCTTCTCCTCTCATTGCTGCTGCTCCTGCTGAGGAAGGTGTCAGCTGCTTTACTGAGACAGAAAGAGTTTTTACCCCCTCTCTTCACCCACCTAGTATTTTACTCACAGCTCTTCATTTTAATTAGGTTATCTTACCATCATACAGCTTTGCCTACATGTATGGGAAGCTTTGAACCAGAGCTAATAAAATAAAATAGTTTCTGACAAAGATGATAAGCATCTTTACTTTTTTGTCCGTTTTTTACTTTGTAAAAATAGTTTGCAAATAAAAATATAAAAATTTATCGGTTTTGAAATTAAAATAAAACAGAGGTTTTGGCATATTTTTCTTTGTCCCCTTTGACTGTTCTAACAGAAGTTGTGTTCTCTCTTTTCAGCGACAAAATGAAAATATAGGTCATACTAAATAGGTCCTTATCTAAATGGAAAGGACAATGTCTCTGTGATACAAAAAAGACAAAAACACTTTTGGCAAAAAAGTACCACCTCCCCAAGCAAAAATGCATGTGTTGAGATGTCAAGACCACACACAGCTTAACTACTGCTGTGGTATTGATCTTCCCAAATGTATGTGGCCTGTGCCAGCTATTCCTATTACTGCTAAACTTGGCTTTACCCTCTTGAATTCACTCCTTCACATCTTTATTTGCACTTGTCAGTGAGAGAAAGAGTAGCAGACAGAAAGAAATTGTTTGTGTCATCTATATCAGAGTCGGGCTCAGGCTCATTTGTATTCTCACTTAGGTGCTTAATGGGCACTTGAACCTGAGGTGTCCTGGTTCTCTCCTGTGGTGATACCCTTGGTTCAATTCTCTCTGCTCTTCTGTTTCTTTGTGAATGAATCTGCAACAGCATCAAAATGTCAATTGCTGAAACCATGCAATACCAGGAAAGGTTTTTCACTTCCGTCACTGGACACAGCAACAAATACACATCAATATAATCAGGATTTTTAGTGACCCAAATCCAGCTCCACTACTCCAGATCAGTGCATTCATTTCAGAAAGGCTAGAAAACACCTTACAGGGAAAACAAAGGGAAGATACTGAGTGCTAAATGTTCAGCATAGTAGATGGTAATTAACTTAGCCATGCAGTTCCCATTACTGTTAATAGGAATCAGATGGCTAGATCCCTGTGCTAAAAATGTCATTTTAAATAGATATCTGCATGCGTGCCAAGCACAAAGAATCAAGGTAGCAGAAAATCTCGGTGAGGAAGATACAAACACTGAAGGCACTGAAGGCATCTAGAAAGGTTACAGGAGGACTTATGAAACTGGGGCAAAATTGTACTATGAGATCATTTACTGGAAGTAGTTTTCTTACAAATTGGATAAGGTTTTAGAGAACAAAGTGTGCACTGGCTGAGAACAGGAGTCTTCAAAGGCAGGGGAACAGCTGTGCTTCAGCAGAAGACATGAGGAGAAGGGGGGCAGGCTGTAACGGGACCACACAGGAGTACACAGCTTTGACTTGCTGCCTAGGAAACTCCACAAAGACACTCAGTGGTGGGACAGAAAACGGCATGGCTGTAGCTGCTGAATTTTAACTGATTTGCAGGCCTGGCTTACTGGCCTAAACACCTTCAAAAGACAGGGATAATACAAGAGCTTACTTACTCCCTGTAGAAGCACATGGCAAATATATATTGCAATACATACATTTCTCATTTAAATTTCAGAATAGAGAAGAGACATTCAAAGCAAACACCTGAAATCAACTGAATTTTAAAAATTCAAACCAATATTTTGTTAGACATATTCCTTATGCATAAGTATAAAAATGAAGATGATAAAGATACATATATCTTTTTTATTCGAGGTCAACTCTGCTGAAACAAGGGATATCAAATCTACAGCCTGGAGTTATATTGAAGTTGTTGATTATTCATTATGTACAATTGTTACTAAAACTATATTGTATTAATTTTAACATAATAATTAAGCCCTAAAAAGGTATTTACATTACTAGATTGCATCAAATAATGAAACAAGGCTCAGGGTCCGAAGAATAAGGACTAGTCAGTTGCCATGACAAAGTGAGAATTCAGTGCTCAAGTCTGGACATTTATTGACTCAGATACACAAAGGAAAAAGAATCAAAATAAAATAAAGAGTCTTCTGAAACTAAAATAGAGTTTCTGCACGAAGGAAAAAAAGAATAATCAAACTGTATCAAAACACTTTTTTCAGAGACAGGATTTTGGATACACTCTCTGATTCTGTCGAGTAATCTTTCTTCATCAGGATGAAAGAGTTAGTTCTGTTGTTCAGGTATGAGCAGTGAATGATAGTTTCTTTTCCTGTCTTTAAAAAAACAAGCAGACATGGTTACAAAAGGGAAAAAAGATACACAAAGGGGAAGGAAATACGGCTTTTATTGATGTTTTCAGGCTTCATGGCAGCTGTCAAGTTACAAACAGACCATTCTGGGCTGCCAAAGACAGTTGGGATGCTCTTAACCTGAACTTTATCTTGCTGTTATCCTCTGAGTAGGCTGACATGGGTACTGTCATTGCTCAGCCAGACTCCTCCAGACCACTTTTTCTTGCCTCTGGGATGCCATGAAAGGGTAGAAGGGGTATTGGCCCACTTAGAGACATCTCAGCATTAAGTATGGGACAAAACCTGTTCTGATGCTGTAGCATATTCAGCACCCACTCTGCACCTCCTCTGAAATCTCCCCTGTGTGCATGGACTTATGCTCAGCCACAGGTCCAGTGATGAGGCCAAGCCTTGCACGAACACTGGGGCTGCTTTTATACAAGTAGATTAAACAGGTTGCTGACAAATGGCGAGACACAGTGCAAGTACATATTCCTTTTCCTCCCAAAATGAGGTGAGCACCCCTGTACTGCTTTTTACGGGCAGTCCCACGCCTGTGTTATCCCTTCAGCTACGTCCAGAAATTGCCTGTGAGAGCACTAGCTGGCCCTGGCCAGAGAGAGTCCAACCACACCGCTGCTGCCGATGTGCCAGCAACACCCCGGCTGTACCTGGCCTGGTTCGACTTACCAGCACAGGCAAAGACAAAGAGACTGATTGAGGGATCTGATCTGGAGAGTTACAGGCTGGATGCCATATGCTGGCTGCAAACCACAGGCTGTGAGGCAGCCAGTCCTCAGGACCCTGCTGTACGCCCTTGAGTTCCTTTGGTCACCACTGCCAGAGCATTTGAACAATTACAACTCAGCACTGTACTAAGTTGGCTGTAGAGTGAAGCAGTACCTCTGAAGTCAGATACCCAAATATCAAGATCTGTAAAGGACTTCAGTGTGGTGAAACTGAGCCATGCTTTTTGGTGAAGTTGCTTAGTCCATTCTATCCAAGACATCAGGATTGTGCTCCTCAGGAGCACATACTCGGCATCAGATCAGAGTACTTCTTTCTTTACCCTCTTTTCTAGCTCCAGTAACCCTACATTAATTTCACCCCTGTGAAAGACCAGGACACTCTTAAGAGTGCAGGATATGCAGTTTTTAACTCAAACTCAGATGTCACACTTGCTAGTCAGGTGCTGTGCAGAAGATCCACAGCTTTTTCTCTATATAGGTCTCTGAAGAGAAGAAAGGAGCTAGTGAACCACCCACAAAGGGTGTACCACCGAGTAGAAGGAGGCTTTTGTGTTACATAAGTGCTAAATTCTTGGGATGTGGGTCATTTTATGAGAAAAGTGGGATTTAAGACACCTTTCTCCTTTCTGAACATTCACTTCTGACTAGCTTTGGCTTCCTCCCAGTCACTGTGTCCACTTTCTCCATTCATTGCACAGGGCCATGGGTGCTTTTGGGCTCTGTTTACTCCACTCCTAAAACTGCAAGACTTGCTAACCCTGCAAGGCCCGTGCTTCTTTGTGCATTTGGGTCTGACTGTCCTTGCTTCCAGTTACCTCTCAAGTGAACAGCAAAAACCATTTAACAGACCAGTGAGCTTGCTCCTTTCAAGTCAGTCGGAAATGAGTTGCCCTCAGAAATCACTCTTCCCTTTTGTCCTCTCATCAGGATTTTGCAGTTATCCTTTTTCAGTCCTAACTGTGGCTATTTAGAACTTGAGTCTTTTGTACTGATATGTCACTGCCACAGAAGTGGGCAGATTTGATTATCTTTCTGATCCTTGTGAGTAATCTCATTTCAAACTTTGACCTCCTACAGGCACCTGTTCCCTTTGACATCAAAGCCAGCTCTTTATCACGGAAGTAGCTTAGCCTTATAGCAAAATTATCGATTGCAGATGACTTAGATGCTTTTCGTGCTGTGCTTTATCAAAAGCTGATCCACTCTTTTGTTGCTTCTTTTGAAAATTAGGTTGAATTTGTTACTGTCTCAAGTAGCTTGCTCTATGCTGTCTTATAACTTCTCAGGAATTGTCTCCCTCTCTTTTCTTTTTGCATGCCTGGCTTCCCTTCCTTACTCTCTGCACCACTATTTCTCAGTGCCTCAAAGGCAGGCTGACGCATTGCCCAGGATCCCCTTTTTCACCCAAACTTTGCAGTAGGGTGGAATTTCTGGCCACTGTAAATCTCTGCCTATGCTCAGCAGACCTGCTCTCCGGGAAACAGCCCTCCTGTGGGAGAACAGGCAAGGCCTCCCTCTAAACCCGGGCAAGCCACTGGCTTTACTTCCTTTCTCATTCTTTTTCATTTCTGTTGGATGCACCACAGGGCAGAATGCATCTCATCACCTGTATGAGCTGTCACTGTGACAGCCATCCTCTGCTGTATCCAGTGGCTAGTGTGATTATGTTTGCATTGCCATATGCACAAATGTCTCCTGAAGGCTCACCAATATCTTAAATGATAATTTATCACAATTGACATGTTCCCATTTTTTTAGACAATAGGTCTAATTCATCTGGCCGTGATCAGTTCCCTTTCCTAGTAGAATTTTCTTCTATTTTGGCCAGAATCCAATCATTCTTATCTGGGGCTAATGATGCGTTGAATGAATGTATCTGTTTACCAATGCCAACCTCTTCTATCAAATAAAATTACTTTTGCTACCTTCATGTACTCAACAATTTTCTTAGACTTTTCCTAAAAGGGTAAAGACAAGTTTGATACTGTAAGCCAAAAATTAAATAACTACCTTATGTTTTAGCTTCAAGATCTTATTTTAAGTAGTCTATTCTTCTAGTTTTAAGAAATTGCTCCTGACAGCCTTTCCCCTTCAGTGCTTTATTCCATTCAATTTCACTTACAACGTTCTGCCTGCTTCCAAAGTACCAAGCAGTAAGTGACCATTGAACACAGACTCTTCAAATCAAGGTTGAGCCGCAGAGCAAAACACAGAGAAAAGAAACCTGGCAACATTTTCTGCCCCTTTAGATAAAAGGGCTCAACATGGTGCTTCCTCAGAATTAACTCAAGCCCACAGCTCAATTAGAATTTTTCTCCAGTTGTAGGATTGGCATGGCTTTATAGAGATGGCTGATGACATTGCACAGGATGAAATGTGAGCTATGGGAACATGAAGCTTCAGTCTGTACATCTGGCAAATCAGAGCTCTATAGGAGGAACTGCCTGCCTAGCAAGTGTCACCTGCTGAGAGTGATACTGCAAACCATGGCCCCAGACTCCCCTAAGTCTGGCTATGACTGCTTAATTTAGTGCCTTCATTATCATTTATTGTCAGAATGTGGAATTATAGCTGTTACTGCTTTGACTTTTTTTCTTCTTTTTGTAAAAATGCTGTTGCTTTGATGCTACAACAATTGAGAATGCTGAAGTTTTAGGACTAAAGAAGAATAGAGTATGGCTGAACAATAGCTTTTAAAGGTTGGTTTTTTTTTTAAGTAAGCCACGATTCTTATGCTCAAATGCATATAAACAAAATAAAATAGCATGCTAAAAATAAATGGAAACATCCTTACTGTCTCAAATCCCATAAAACACATGTAGAGATGCCTGCATAAAACTACGAAGTATCTCATTATTTGAAGAAATGGGAGACATGTTCAAGGACTTTTTAGCTAAGGATAATATCTATGAGAAATGAAGATATAAAAAAGTTAATGTTTACATGTATTTATTTATAGAAATAATAAGAAAAGTATAAACACATATATGTGCACATCACTGGGAATCTTTCCTCACTGCTCCTAATGTGCTACTTGTCTTCACTGAACAAAAGTTCTGTCAGAATAAAGACTCTATCTACATACAAATACAGCATTCTGAACGGTGTGTCCACTATTTGGTGGTATCTATGTCTCTGATACATGACAAATGTAACAAATTGGACACCATTGATAGGAAATACTGCTTCTAAAACCTAAAAAATTTAAAATTTTGTGATTTCAAGATGGATATTGAGAACAGATTTAGAATCTATCTTACACATTAAATGATTTGTGATACTATTCCAAACTTGCTTTTTTTTTTTTCAGCTCAAATTCTATGTTTTTTCTCATCTTTCAAATTGTTACTAGCATAAATAACCCAGGCAGAAGACACAACCATCCCACTAGGACCAGTTTTCAAGGGTTATACTATAATCACGTTCTGACATTTAACACGACACACATAATTTGAGACCATTACAATTCTGGGTCAAATCCAAAACTGATTTATAGGAGGGAAAAGTTAGGCTCTTTATACATAATTGTACCCTCAGGAATAAAAGAAAGCATAATAAGGTGATAAGGTGTAAATTAGACTAAAATATATGTTCACCTTTTGGGTTCTTTACAGCTTCAAAGCAAAGCCCATTGAAAATAAAGGAAATTTTACTGAATTTGGTGGCATTTGGATTCAAAATGATCATAAAATACTTTCTACATTATTTGAATGGAATTAATTGCATCTAGGAAAAATAAGGGATCCTAAATTTTTTTTAAATTATCCTACTACATGCACACAGTTAAATCTGACAAAATGGTGAGGTGACAGATTTTTTCTCTTCCTCCCTCCGGGTAAGAAGTTAAGTATGACAGTCATTAAAGGACTTCAATCAGGCACTTGATGGATTTGGGTGCAGATACATCCATTTGCATGTTTTCCATTTCCCTTTGGATTTTTTTCCTCTGGCCAACTATACTGAAAATTATCAGCTCACACTTCAGTTTCCTTCATGACATAAAAATACAGGCACAATCTGCCAAAGTCTAAAAGTCCTGTCTTTGGTGGTATCTATTAAGAGGTCGCTTAAATGCACTCTGAGCATTAGCGTGCAACAATAGCAACCAGCACCAGCACTGCTGTTCCCACTGGTGTGGGCACGGAAAGGTGATGCCATCGCAGCCAGAACAGTGGCCTGATCAATACATGCTGACAGTGCACCTGTGGTCACACACCCATACTTTGTTGTTGGTCATGCTGGCTCACAAAACCCAGAAGACACTGCCAACTTTGCCTGAAATCTTCATATTTCTAGCAAGTTTTAAAGCTGTCCATAAAGTGCTGGTGTACCTTGTCCAGAACTGTCATTTGGAGATGGGAAAATTGAAGTGCCCTGGCTGCAGTACACCTTCCATATTCAGAAATGACCTCAAAGCGATTGGCTGCCAAGGGCAGATGGCCAAGCAGAGGGTAGCCCCTATACAACATGTGCTCTCATAGTATACACGAGGCAGATCCAGGTGGTTTCTGGAGGCCCAAAGGGTTGGAAGCGAGCTCCCCTGTGATGGCTCATTCCCACCACCACAGCCACCATCTCTTAGTCAGGGAACTGCTGAGTACTCTGTGGTAAGACTGGAAGAGAAGCAGCAGGTAAGAAAGAGGCTCTTGTGTCTGTCTGAGTGTAAAACATGGTAGGAGCCAAGAGCTGGATAACATTTACAGATGACACTCTCAAGATAAAGCAGGTCTCAGTTCCAGTCTTGCAGAGTGCCATTTGACATCTGCTTTCATCAAGGCTTTGGTCCCTCAGCATGAGATCGCTGATCCCTGCCTTTGGGCATTTCTTCATGATGCAGTGGATCACAATGCATGCTGCTGAGGCACTGAAGTTAAGAGTGCTCAGAAAGCTAAAAAAAGCAGCACAGTCCAAGTCGCAGAGTTATCAGAGACTTGGCTGACCTATGCCTCTGAGCCAGTACCTCTGCTCTGTGCTGTGTGATCAACACTAACTCTACTGAATAAATGTAGCTGTGTCCTACACAATTTGTAAACACAGATGCAAAAAAAGCGATATAACACATTTTCATATTTTATGTAGCTCCAGTCAGATAGCAACTAATTGCCGTTATTCTTCTAAGTGGAAAAAAGAGATTTCAATATAATGTTACAGATGAATTAGAGCATATGAGTAACGGGCACATTATGTGTTATCTATGTTTGTTATAGATATATATATACAAAATCTAATTGCCACGAGAGTTGGGTCTAAGACTTTTAACCTATTCCTTCTGCCTTGATTTTCCTCATGAGAGAATTTCCCCTTTTGGAGATGGAATAATGATTATCCTTAAGAAATACTCTCTTTTATGAACATAAGTTCAAAAAACTGTGGTTTAAACATTCTCAGAGCCCTTGAAGCCAAATAAGTGATTCATTCTGGCATTTTCAACATATCTTTGAAAACTGTAATGAATGCTTGAATAAAGTAAAAGTCTTATATTAGCACTTATTTTATCTAAATGCCTTGGGAGTGGAAATTAGTGACTTCCATTCTATCACTCAACCTTTATTCACATGTTTGTCAGCAGCATTGAGCCTCCTTATATTGGCATGAGGTGCTGGCTTTTTACAAAATTATTCTGTGATAAAATAGAGTTGCCAAGGTTTTATCACCTATGTCAAATTAATTATGACCCTTCCTCTCCTTGCACTGAAAATGCATGGTTATCCCAACCTAGACATTTTTTCTGAAGTG
Organism: Lycocorax pyrrhopterus obiensis; assembly: GCA_014706295.1. Classification (NCBI taxonomy): domain Eukaryota; kingdom Metazoa; phylum Chordata; class Aves; order Passeriformes; family Paradisaeidae; genus Lycocorax; species Lycocorax pyrrhopterus. Next base: position 77,823,742 of record JACSVZ010000004.1, read on the forward strand.
CAATACAGCCCTCTGGGACGCAACGTTTCCCACAGGTGCTTTCCTCCCTTTTTTTTCCAAGATATGTCATCACAGAGGCCTCCTCTTCTGTGGAACTTGCACTGCTACTGGAGAGTGACCCAGAAGGTTCACTTGAAAAACTTGCTTTAAATTTATGCTTTAATAACACCAGATATACTCTGAATTTATTTTTTTAAGAGTACATGTATGTTTCTTTGGTCTTTGGGTGTTTACTGTGCAAGAAAGCAAGTGATGCTAATCTAGTTCGCTAGATCCCGTGCCTGGTTCTCAGGCTGAACTCTCTGCAAATGGAGCCAAATCAAATGTTTCATGGACACCAAATGCCCACTAAGTTGACTAAGAAGGATTTAAGTGTGCTTTTTAGGGGAGTTATCAGCTAGCCTTCCTTAGTTAGCCTCCTTAGCAGTTCGTAATTCAATATTGTGCCTTTGATAGGAGTCTTCAGTCTTTATTTCATTGGCAGAAATAAAACTCCCTAATTCTCCAACGATTCCAGGATCACAGGAATCCCAGGTCCTCCATTCCCTCTATTTTGACTATTTTATACGGAATTTTATATTTTATAAGGAATTTTAATTTTCAGAGAGCAATCAGCAAACAGACCAGATAATCCTTCTAAATATTATCTGGGAAAGTGCACATGGATTCCTACGATGTACACATACAGGCACGTCTGCTGCAGCATTCCAGATCTGTGGCATATTTTTTTCCAATTTTACCATTTTATTCTTAGTCTGCAGTGACTAGGAAAAGAATGGAAGAGAAAAATTAGTCTGGTGTATGTGGCAATCTGCATCTACATTCCTATAATAAAATCTGAGTCTTTAAGAAATAGGCTATTAAGTTTCATCTTCCAGCAATATTTTTGCTCATTATTTATTATTATAGGCTGAATTTCCTTAAGGAGCCTAAAAGATTTTGCTGTCAAAATGTCAATTAAATAAAGCAAAATGTTTGCACTTAATGCTAACAATTTCTCTTAAAAATTTTGTTCTTCATACATAATAAATAAGACACTATTAACTATTGCTGCCTAACATCACTGTTTGATTTCCCAGAGGAGCATGGTGACAGAACTGACTCTCATTTTAGGGTGACTTTCAAAAGAGAAGACAGGGTTAGTGACCTTACCTGAGTGTGTGACTTTAGACACTTAAGAGGCAAGGTAGATAAAAGTATGCTAAATGAAAAATGGATGGCCTTTTTCCTCACAGACTGGAATGCATTCCTCTTGATGAGAAAGGAAATTGTGATGGGAATCTGGGACATCCTGAAATCTTAATGCAGGAATAGGGCTCCTGAGTAGCAACTCATAGCAAGCCAGAACTGAGCAGCAGCTCACTGCTTATTAAAGCATTAGTGAAGTATTGAATTCTAGGAGTAGAAATTACTTATTTTTTGGACATAATTTATTTCTTTTAAGGCAGTCACTGACCCTGAATTTCCACTTGTATGAATTTTGGATTTGGTCACTGCGTGGGACAGCACTGGAGTCTTCTATTTCCTTAATTTGTGGATTTGGGTGCAGTGATTTCAGTTTTGTGTTTCTTTGCTCATTTGCTTTGATTTGCTTCAAAGTGTGATTCCCTTTGGGGTCCCTTGACTCCTTTCAGCTGAACAAACTGTAGCCCTGGTCTCTGGCTGTAAAATAGGTACAGGTAAAGTGTCGCTGCCCAAAGCCAGCACACCTACAAATAACACATTTGCCTCTTACAGAATAAACTGCAAAAGCTAAAATTAAGATTCAATTTGCATTTCTGAAAATTATTTCTCAAAGAGCAATGTAATTTCAGATTCAGGGGTTTGGGTTTTGTTTTTTTTTTCCTTTCTGCTATGCACTGGCTCAGCTACCTGGAAATTGAAATGTGAAATTAGGGGATGGTTCTGCTTTATTTTCCTTTTTTTTTTTTTTGTAATAGACTCTGCTGTGCTGGCAGTATTTTCTCACCTTATCATACAGGTATGCAGACTTTCATAAATTTTCTCTACATAGAGTGAAAGGGCTCATTAGTTTACTGAGTCTTGCCTCTTAGTTTGAGAAAACAAAAAGAATAAAAAAGACTTCCAATAAACAAGCACTTTTGGACAGGGAATGGGTGAAAAGGAATATTTAAAGTACTTCAGATAAACTCCAAAAATAAAAGCAGAAGAAACCAAAGTGTTTTCTGATTAAACTTAGAAAATACAAACTGGAGATCTGTTGCGTAAATAAATGAAAAATAGAATCCTGCATCTGCAGTCTATCCATCTGTTGCCCTGTCTCCAGCTGCAGCCACCTCTGATGTTTCTCAATGACATGAAAAAAAATAAAGGCAAATGAAGACATGAGCCCTGAGAATACATCTGCCCAGTGCATAAAGGAAATCTTTTCTCTTCACTGATCCCCTGAAGTCTTGATAAATTTTGGTTGCAGTGGTTGTCTTAACACAGAATTCCAGGTGTTATGGGCACTCTCGGGGTTGTGCATAATTTATTATCCTTTCCCTGGTCCACAAAAAGAGGACATAAATAAAGGATTCATACATTTACAAGCATTAAGGTCGGAAAGTACCAGAACAACTACTCCACCTAAGTCTCTGGACCTACTGGACACAGAATTTGGCCCAGAGGTAGATTAAATTATATCTCATAGAAGGATTTAATTATGTGACTCTTTAAAGATCTAAATCTATGTTGAGTCATTCCTGTCCTGTCCCCCCTCCAGCCCTTTTAGGAGACTGTTGACTTAGTTTAATTATCCTCTCTGCTAGAAAGCTATGATTTACTTCAAGGCCTAATTTGTCTAAGTCTTTGCAATAGATCTTGTCAGGTCTTTATCAACAAGCTCAAAAACACCCTGCTATTGGATCTCTTTTCCATGTGTAAGTGCCTAGCCATGATCAATCCACCTCTCTGTCTCCTCTCAGATAAGCTGAAGAGTTTGAACTCTTTAAGCCTCACGTAGTACAACTTGTTTTCCAGCTGCCGGATCAAACCTCCCAAACCTTTCATCTCTGGCACTGTTATTAGGCTGCACCACTACCTTGGAATGTGCGAGGGCTCTTCAAAGGATTTTAGGCTGACCATCTGATATTCACACTGTAGCACTGTCTGAGGGGATTTTGATATTTCTTTTGATTCAGATCTTGGCTTTAGGAACCTGATGGCTGTGGCTGGTTTAGGGCTCAGTAATGGCTTTGCCACAGGCGAGCAGGAGAGCAAGCTCACTGCTATGGAAGGCAGATGTGCCTCCAGGTTTCTCTCTGCTATGCAGAACATATTCCTGGTACCATTTTTTTTGCTCCCTCTGCCTTAGAAAACGAAGCTGTGGACACAAGAGTGTAAGGAACAGCAAAGCTCTGCTTTCACCTCATAAAATCCATTGCATGAATGCAGAAGGGAATGCAGGAGCCCCCAAGAAGTGTCTCTCTTCTACTGGTTACAAGCTTTAATAACAAAAAAAAAAAAAAGGTACTACAAGGGACAAGTACACAAATACAGAAATGTGCGTACACACATCGTTTGACATTGCTAATACAAACAAGTGTGATCTAGATCAACAGCTTTCAAAACACTTTCATACTAAATGAGGGTCTAATGCATTTTCAGTGACATTTCAAATCATTCCCTTTCGGAAGGTGTGCCCCAGAGGCTACAAATATGGAATGTCATTCCGTGTCTTTCCACTGATTTGAGTTCTAATCAGTTCCTCATTCTATGAGGGTTCAAACTTCTAAATATATAATTAAATTCACTACTTACTTTGTGCTATCCTCTGACACCATTTCTAAATGAGATGGGGTGCTTATTAAACTCATTTTACAGGACCTTCTAGTGAACTATAAGCTAATTTACAAGTAAATAATGCTATAATTCAGGAAATAGTTGACCATATATCCCCCCAATGTTTTATACACTTTTCAAAGAATGAATAGGCTTGAGGCAGAATAGAAATGATCAAGAGCAATGAAAGACATTATGTACAAGTTCCTGTACATTTGTAGGTTTGCTAATTATTAAAATTACAACTATAAAAGATAATTAATATAAACTAAAAATAAGATCTTGGGTCTCATCTCTGATTTTCTCACATCCTCACTGTAGATTTCAAACGTTGACAAATGGATCAGTGTTTCTCAAATAGGGACTATGATGACAGATATTTTATGCAAGGCAACAAAACAGAACATCTTTACACAGACCAGGTCCCATGCTTGACAGGATTTTAATATACTTCTCACATGCACACACTCACAGTAGCAGCTCAGTGCCATGTTTATTTCCTCACCTCACAGATGGAGTATGTTTTTCTCACCTTTCACATGATGCAGCACATCCCAAGAGAGATTTAAAGCTCTTTTTCCTGGCTCCCATGCTCATTTATCAGCATCTGACTTCATTGTTTTCTAAAGTCACCCCTGAGAAGGTAGTCTGAATATCAATTTGTAATAAACAGCAAGAATTTGTTGCTGTCAAGGTGTCACAGTGCAAAATAATATATGGTTTTTCCAGACACATCTGATGCTTAAATAACCTACCCAACCATCCTCAGCCACAAGGAAAGAACCATGTGTCACCAGCTCTGCTTCCTGTGTTTGATATCTCTCCCTTCAGCTCTCTCAATGCAATCCTTCGAGGTGCTTATTCTGCTTTTTGAAGCACATTGCTGAATCTGCAGTATCCAAACAGTATAACAAGCATGTGAAAACTCAGTACTGATAAAGTAAATGCTTCTTCTGAACAAATTTGTGCTGCTGACACCAAAGCCCATTTTGGCACAAAGGAATATCTAAACAGAGAAAAGGAAATCTGTTCCCCTTTTTTGTCCAGCGGGATCTCACAATTCGCAAAGTTCTGTCCATTGCTGTCTCATGAGTAGATGTCCCCAGGTCTGAGCAGTATGAGGTTGGACTGGAGCAGGGCAGAGTAGAGCGGAGGGTTTGTCCCAAGACTAGGTGCAAGACAATCATGTGCCCCCAAATCAAGCCAAGAACAGAATTCACAACGGTAGCAAGGTATAGGATCATGCAGTATTTGGTCATGAGTCTTCTTGGGCTCTTGTCACTGACCATGGGTTGGAGGAGTACTTGTGCAGCTTCCAAAAAACAGCTGGAGACCTGATCTCTCACTCTCCTTTTAATGAACAAAGGCAAATTTTAGTCCCAAAATCATAGATTATCTCTGCAAGCTCTCGTGGAGGTGTTCTGATTCATCACCTTCCAAAGTCTCCCACGTACAATCCTATCTAGTGCTCCAAGTGCTTTACCTTAACTCATGTTACTTCAATTCCTAATACTAAAAATGCAACAAAATAAACCTTGGATGTGTTTGGTCTCTATAAAGATTGCAGTTACCTGGCAAACATAATAATAGTTAGCTTATTACAGCAGCAGCAACAGCCGCATAACAATTTGCATTCTAGATCCATGTCCTCATTTCTTATAACCTTCAGGTGTTCAAAAGAGGTGCCTCATACTGAGCTATTAATTCTTTATTTAGGCACCTTGACTTTAAATGTACTGAGTACCTCTTGGCTCTGATGAATGTCAAATAACATTCAGATTTAGGAGATTGCATGAATTTCTAATTTTTTTTCAAGTCTCTGGGTCTGTCCTTGAAGGAAAGGCAACCTTTTATATATGTTTGTGCATATGTCTGCATTGTTCTCAATAATACCACTAATTTTACCCCTATAATAATATCAATAATAACAATATCAAAAGGAGCAGGGGGTGTGGTATTTTAAAAGAAAAACAAACATACAAACAAACAAACAAACAAACAAACCAGGAGGAGAACGGCCCAACCAGCTATCCAAAAGTCACCAGTGTTTAGGTTTCACAAATTTCAAAAATCCCTATTGAAAGAAACCCAGGTTTATTAACAGCTGAGTTGCACTACAAACATGCAGACAGACAGGTGTGCATTTATGTACTTTGTCTTTACATTTCAAGATTTGTCAATCACATTAATGTTTACATATTTAACAGTTACTTTGCACTTAATGTTTTCAGACTCAGATTTGAAAATGCAGACCACAATTTTTCTGTTGCATAATGCTTTTTATTCCTTTGCAGCACACAAGAAACAGTCTTCTCAATAAACTACAGAGTACTGATGTCGTGGCTTTACAATAAGCATTGAAGCAGTAAGGTTGCACTTTCAGGTGTCTGATGCAGAGCGGGATTCATCATGTGGATGATTAGTACCTGAACTTAAGGATGTGGACAAAAATTTGAAACCATTTGGGAGCTAATGAAGCTCTTATGTAGCTAGTAGGGGGAAATTCTCAAGGGCTTCAACACAGGGAAGGAAAATAAATTGCCTGAAGTCACCCAGAGAGTTGTTACTAGGAACAACAGATGAGAAGAAAAAGTTGAGTAGGCAACTGAGACAAGTTTGAAGTATTTTTTTTTTTTTTCATTGGAAATGTCTTTTAATTGCCATCTTGTCTGAATCCCAACAAAGGGAATTAAGGTATTCAGGGTAATGGTGATGCCTGGGGTGGCCACCTAAAAACAGAGACTAGAGAAGAATGAGGGAATAAAGGTAGGCATTTATTTGAAGGGCCTTCAAGGTACACCCTGGGCAGTCAAAGAGGCTACTGCCAAGATGGACCCCGAGTCACAAGTTCTTCACACTTTTATAAGTTTGGTTCATTTGCATGTCAGGATCAATTCTCCAATTAAAACTTCGGTTAATTATGTGATTTTCCCAAGTTTACCCCCCTTCTTAAGATGTTAGTTTACACATTTTGGGCCTAGGACAATCTGGGTGTCCTTGGAGAGCAAGCTTGGAGAGGCTTTGTTATGTCTAACCAGCATGAGAGAACAGCAGTTAACAGGCTACAAGAAACATCAGAGTTACACGCTAGGCAGTATAGAATTTGAAAAATATAAAAGTTAAAACCTAAGGCATCAATGGAAGAAAGACAGGAAAAGAAGACAGAAAGAAGGATTGAAGGAGGATGAAAGGGAGTGAGTGTAAGAAAATGCCATGTATCTGAGAGAGACTGAGGTGATGACCAGGTAGGTATTTTCAGCAGCCCAGAGTTCAGTGCAGTCCAGATGGCAGATCCATGATGACCTTTGTATTGTTGGGCTCTGAGCCTTGTATTTTCCTTTTTTTTTTTTTTTCAGAAAACATTCAGGTATTTCTCATTTTTCTTTCATTATGGAGGGGGTTTTTTTCTCTACTTCTTAAACCTGTTCTAAAATAAATACCTCCTAGGATAAAAACATAGACTCCATTTAATTTTAGGTACTACTAGTTCAAAAGTTGAAGTCTTTTGCAATTTAAGAGTTAAATCCAAGTGTTCAATTAATATGAGCTTCAAATTCTTATTAGGTGACCTGCAATTCACCCTTCTGCCCTCATATTCATTTTCTAAGGATAATTATTAAATAAACATCCCTTTTCAGCTGATTATCTTTTGACCCAAATATGATGTAGGGCTTTGGTAATTTTATACTTAAAATTGACTCAAAAAGAAAACAAAATAAAGAACAGTGATTTTAATAACACACATTATGCCAGCAACATTTCATAGAATTAAAAACTGTAATTTTTGGAAAAGGGTTAGCTTAAAATATATTGTTTAAGCAAAACGGAGTCTTCTGTCTTACAGAAATAGTACTCTAGGAACAGAGTGGAACTCTGCTGAGCTTAGGTATATGGCCAAGTCCCAGACATTTAGGATTAGCTTAAAGTGCTCTGGCAAGTTCAAAAGCCCTCACAGAGTATCAAAACCAGCTCAGATTATCAATGATAAATTTGATAGAATAGAAAGAAGAAACTAAAAAGACATTGCTCAGGTGGAGAACTCATTTCTTGAATCTTGTACTCCTTTTTTATCAAAAAGAAATGCCAAAGGCTTTCTGAAAAACAGAAAATGGGCAATTTCTTTCACAAACATACATCTATGCTTTGTTTTCTTATTGTTGTTGACAGAACCCTTCATTATGCCCTTAAAGAATCATTTTATGTTTATTTGTACTGTCTATACAGATTTGGAGACTTGTTTTATGAATTGCCAGAGAGTGATGTCTTTTTTTAATAAAAGTTTATTACACTTTGATTGATTTCCCTGATACTCATTTTGTGTGTCTTTGTTATAGAAACTCATTTTTGTTCTAAAACCCAAATTACTCTAACTAATGTACCAGAGGAGCGCCGTAACTGTTAGCAATTGACAATGCAAAATGTCTCACAGCTTTATTTGTCAATGCAGATGCCATGGAAAAATCATTGAGGGCTAGTTTGCCAGCATCCTTATTTATTAATTCATGGAGGTTTGCAAGAATAAGTCATGAGTGTGAAGCAGCACAAATTTGAAAGAGAGCTCAGCAACCTGACCACATTACAAATTAACACATTACAAATCAACAAATTACTGTACGTCTTTTGAACAGTGGTGGGTATGTTAAATGTATCCATATGCAAGCACTACTCTAAACAAATAAATATATTTTTAAAATGTTAGCACACGGTGAAAGACACACTATAAAGCAAATGTATTCACATTTTCCATAAGCTAAAGGCATAGGCAAATACAGTTTCTGTGTCTCTGCTGATGTTTGGTAACTTGCTAAGCAGCAGTAATTGGAGCGCAACTCCGAAATACATGCAAGAATGCCATTTTGGGATTTTCTTGCTTTGAAACTCACTATATTATTTGCCGTTATTTGCAATTGTTCTGGATAAGATTAAAATTGCATGTGTTTCATCACTTGGTAAATCAATTTTTTTCTCCCAACAGAGTCCCTTCTTTAACTCAAGTAATGTTCTTTAAAAGTGTCAATGCCTTTTTAGTGGGGCAGAATGGGATGAAATTAAATGTTTCAATGAAACCTGAGGTGCGTGCTATTCCCCTAGTGCTGGTGCTGCTTCTCATATTGCCTGTGGGGACAGCTAGATTAGACAAACACACTGAACACACTCCGTAGAGACTTTTAGGGGAGAATCATTAAAACAGCTTTGTCTTGCCTTGTATTGCTTCACCTACTCTCTGAGCAACGTATCACATCTCAATAGAGACTACAGCGACTGATTACTTCACAGCTAGATATTCATGCTCACTGAAGGACATAACTGAGCTGGCAGGCTTCATCTTGAAGAGAAAGAAATTGGCAACACTTGTTCAGCAACCTTTGGTGAACGCTGGTGAGACAGCGTGACTTCAGCTGCTGAAAGGACAAAGCTGCCGGGCCCTGCTAGCAAGAGATAGGAATTAAGCCATGAAACTAATGAACAGCAGAGGAGCTGGAAAGCAAGGTTACCCTGTCTTTTCCTGTTGAGATCGTCCTGGATTTTAATTCTCTGTCCTGCTTCCTGTGCAGTCAGTAGTGGCCATTACACATGGTTAAAACAGATTTCTGTACAGATGTGCTATCCTGAGACACAGTGGGCCACCCTGCTGCCTTCCAGTAGTGAATATCAGAAGTGCTCTGGGCAATCTAGATTTGAAGTCAGCTTTTCTTTGGGCGGTGCTCAGGCCATGTCATGTCCAGACGTGCCTTCCAACATAAACTAGTCCACCATTGTGAATCTGTTCCAGTCCTCCCCCTCCAGCATCTGGCACCAAGAAATGGAAACGGTGCTTCATTGACTTGTGCTGGCCATACTACCATAAAAGTACTCCAGCACCACGAGCATGGGTTGAAAGCCGGGACTCCTTTTGATTAGAGCTGACATGGGTCTGGTCTCCCACAGAGGGAAGATATCACAAAGAATGCTCCTGACAGGAGTGAGATTGCCGTGCTACAGGAAACACACCAGATCAGCCAGCTCACTGTTTTCATATAGGTTTGTTTCTTTTTCCTTTAAAGGCACTTGCTTCTGTTGCTCTTAAACCTCATTCCCCCTTTGTAAGGGAGGTAATATTCAATTATATAGCATTGCTGTAGGTAGTGCCTCTCCACACTATCGTGTGCAGGCACTCCTCTTCTTTCTGAGGCTTCCCAGGCATTCCAGAGCCCTTTTTTTTTATCCACCAGCCAGTATTTGATACAGAATCTGGAAATTGTTTTGCTGCCAAAAGTGTACAAGGGAGGTGGGAGACAATCTGTCGGCTTCTGCTAGAGCAAACACAAAGAACCATTCTCTCATCTAGTAAAACAATAAGATTAGTCCTTTTATCATTAATTTTTTTTCTCTCCTTCACTGCTTTGTAAACACTGCTTGTATGACTTTGCCTCTTATCGTCTGCAAACTGAATCTGCTTTTGTTGAAGCAGTGTCAATCACAAGGGTTTTCCTGCTCATATACTTAGCGATATGACTGATTGAAAAAGAAGACAGGCTTTCATTTGGGTCTGCAATATGTGACATACTCACTGTTGGAAACATAAGGGGGGGGGAGAGAAAACAAAGGGAACAATTTGGTAAAATATAACCCAAAGTTCACTTTCTCTGTCAAAGAGATTAAGATTAAACTGAAGGAGGTCAAAGCTATTAACATTTAGACTACAGGGTATATAACAAGTTAGTGTCTAGTTACATATTGGCTTTCTAATTGGAGAGAAGCTTGTTTCTAACTCTTTATGTAAACACTAGCATTAGCAAAAGCCTGGGTGGTCTCAGCATTGTAACCCAATGGACATATTTGACCCATATTTCTCTGAAAAAAATGTCCTCGATGACCAAGCTTGCATTTAAATTGTAAATATGTCTTTTGATTCCTTTCTGCCAACTGTGATAGCATTTGCAAAGGGAAAACTTCACAGTGGTTCTTCTGAGGTTGCTTTAAATTTGTTTTCCCAAATGCCAAATTCTCCTTCACACCATCCACTTAGTTACAGTCTTATTTATGTTCAGCTCTTCGGACCAAGCAAGAAGATTACTGCAGCCACCAGGAAGGAGCACAGACATGACTTGATTGTTAATTAACTCCCATAGCAAGAGTGACTCTTACACAAGCCAGATTATTTATGGAATATCTTTTGCATTTTCAAATCACATTATTCTCTGATTTTACGGTGCTCTCTATCACTTCTTGTCCTAAATCCAATGGCAAGTGAAACAAGGGAAAGTAAATTAGATAGCAGCCAGCAGGGTTAGCCATTGGAAGGTGATTTGGTTAAAACTTTGGTTGCACTGACCCAAACAATAGCACAATAACTGTGTTTTAGCAGGTTTCAAGCAGATCTGGTGTGGTGGGTTGACCCTGGTTGGATGTCAGGTGCCCACCAAGCCACCCTTTCACACCCCTTTCAGCAGGACAGGGGGGAAGGAAATAAGATGAAAAATAACTCCATGGATCAAGACAAAGGCAGTTTAATAAAGCAAATGCCATGTGCAGAAGCAAAGGAAAACAAAAGATTTTTTCTCTATTTCCCATGAGCAGGCAATGACCAGCCACTTCCTGGGAAGCAGGACTTCAGTACACATAGTGTTTGCTTTGGAATACGAGTGTAATAACAAATGCTCCCTCTCCTCTTTTCTCTTAGCTTTTATTGCTGACCAGGCATCATATGGTATGAAGTATCCCTCTGGTCAGTTTGGGTCAGCTGTCCTGGCTGTGTCCCCTCCTAAAATCTTTCCCATCCCCAACCTACTGGTCAGGGAAGAATGTTGGATAGACTTGATGCTGTGTGAGCACTGCTGAGCTGTAGCCAAAACACTGGTGTCTATTGTCAACACCTTTCTAGATACCAATAGAAAGCACAGAACTGCAAGGGCTGCTGTGGGGGAAATTAACTCCATCTCACCCAGACCCAGTACACCTGATTAATCTCTCACTACATTAGCACATTTTCTGAGGATTAATAAGTTTTGGGTTGGTACATGAGCAGCATAACCAGCAGTCTCATACAGGGGGATGGATGAGTGCAGGAGCAGTGAGCTTGTGGCCTCCTCCCCGTACACTCTGTCATTATTCCCAGTGTGATCCACCAGAGCTTCATTTCTGCAAGCCCTGTTTTCCACAGGCTGTACTGCTACAGGGGGGATAGGCAAAAAGGATCATGCAAAGTTTTAACTGGAAATAATCCTTAGTAATTTATTTTGGCTGCTCTGCTAAAATTTGAACCATAGGTTTTTTTCTCAAAACAAGAGTGTGGAAGCTGGAAAGGACTGCGTTCAGTGATCTGTCCCACAGAAAACTGTTACCATGAAGCTTCCTGATCCACTGGCCAGTCTCTGTTATCCACCTAGTGTGATTTCTTGCATCACCAGAGGAAGCCCTACATCTAAAACTGCAGTTTAATCATCATCATTTTGCAGTGAATAAATACACTTCCTTGCTCAAGCAGCTACAGCCCAGGGCTTCCTACAAACCTCTTTGAGCACAGAGGGCAGCCCCTCAGAGTGATGCACTTAATGGTGCTGTCACCCTAGCTTTTAAAACCTGTTGCTGTCCTTTGATGTGAGGAAGGCAGTGTGTATGAAATTCTCACCCTCCATTTGGAGCACAGCCTCACCGAGTACAGTGAGGGTCATCAAAGCTTTTCAGGCCCAATTGCCTCCAAGTTACGTGTGGCTGTCTCACCTCTCTGACACTTTCCGTTTTATTTTTTCACCTACCACTGGTCCATCACTCCATGCCTGCTGACACAACAATATTGCCACCACGAAAAGCATGACTAGTCTGCCCAGTTCTCATTTGGCCAGATGCTTGTGAAAGCAGGAGAGTATCGCATTACTATCTCATTAGTTAATCCAGTTGGCAATGCTAAACACACTAATCTTCTAATGGAAGAGACTGTATAAAAATTTTTCAGAGAGAAGAGTTTTCTTCAAACAGATAAATAGAAGCTTGTTATTTTGGAAGGAGCAGGACAGTTTATATACAGTTTTATGAAAGAAACAGAAATAAAATGTGGCAAAGACTGACCTGTATTCAAGAAACATTTGGCACTAGAGAGCCTACATTTTTCATCAAAAAAGTAATTTCACAAATCTCCATTCTCCAAGAGATGCATTTGAGCATCTGAGCATTTAGAGGCCACAGAAAAATATCATTTTATTGTTATTAATTATAGTGATAGTCCTAAAGGAAAAAGGTCATTTTATGAAAAGCAGAGGGTTTAGAAGAGAAATACATTTTTGACAGTGTAAATTGACTAATTCTGTTGAACATTGATCTAATTTGAAAGACGAAATCATAACTGCACAAAAAATATAATAGGGTTTCAAATTAAAAAATGCACAAGTGTATTCTAAGTGTTTAACATCAACAAACCAAAGATGAACAGAATCATAAGTGAGGTAGCTGCAAAGTGTTCTAAAAAAAGCCTTAGCAGGAAACAAATACAAAGAACATGCTCCAAATGAGATCATCTTCCCTATCTCAGGGCACAAAGCTGGCTGTTGTTTCTAACTTTGTCTGTCAACAGTAACAATACAGCATCAGATCCTAGATCCACCGAAATTAGCAGTGGTCTCCCACTCAAGAACCAGTTTCCTGGTTTCTAGGGTACATGTGATACTGAAGCCTGATTCTCTAATCCACCTTACCATCTGGCAATCTATTGATGAAAGCAACAAGAAAGCACAAAAAGGTGAGACAGGCACCATGCCCTTTTTAAAATATCAGTTGGGGTGGAGCTGTTAAACATATTCCACTTGCTATCCATTCCTTTTCCTTGGGAAGGATTCTTTGGGAAGCTAGTTCTCGCCCTCTGATTTCCATTTGGTCATCAAAATAAGGTAGAAGAAATATGATAAAACTAGGAAATAGGCTCAGAGACAGAAGCAATTCTTAATCTGTAGATTGGTGTGTTACAAAAGAGGTACAAAAAGGTACGGGTTTTGTGCATGTGTGTGTTATTACTGCCTTCTGCAAGTAATTATCAGAAGAAGAGGAAAACTATCTGCTTAAGTAAGTATCCATAAAACAATAAATAAAGAAGAAAAATAAACCATGCAGTGTCAGCACTTCACTATGAATAGCATGGTTTGGAGTTTTCATGCCACCAAATTAATATATCCTTGGAATAAGCGATAAATTATAAGTTCCTTTAAAAGTGCTGCATCCAACACTTTTGGAACACTGTATCGCATTATTTTATCCTTATAGATGAAAATAAAATATCATAGAAGTAGACTTAAGAAATCAGCAGTAGTTTAGATAAAAGTGATCATGATTTGCCTCTGTTTGTAATATATAATGAGAATTAAGTCCAGACCAGTAATATGTATATTTGATGGATTGCAAGAACCAATTTTGCAAAGCTGAAAACAATTATGAGCTAAATCATTTGGGAGAAAGAAATTAGACAGGAAATGTAGATAATAATTGGAAAGTGTTTAAAAACATTTTACCAGAGGTTTAAAAAAAAAGAATGAAAGCTGGACTAGCCTAAATGTTGACTTGCATAAAAGTGAAAACAGCTATGTAAATCAAAATAATTACGCAAAAAAAGATGTTTATTAGAAGTCTTGTGAGCTAGACAGAAGATAAGAACTACAGAAAATTAATAAGGATGGAAGCAAGAAGTAAGGTTTTTCATCAGAGTTAAGGATAACAAGAAAGATTTGTGGTCTTGACTACACACAACTATAGCCATCTTAATAATGTATGCAAAAACCTCTATATTCTGTAAATAAATCTGATCTCTCTTTGAAGAAAAAAACAGACAAATTCAGTTTTGCCATAAGAAGACAATGCAATGCTGTTCATTCCAGTAACTCAGGAGAACGTTAAATAGCAATTTAAATCAGCAGACCTGCATAATTTACAACCCGGAGGTTTGAAAAAGCTGTCTGAAGAAAATTCCAAACCATGGATATTGCTTTTTGCTAAGTCTGAGAACACTGGATAAGTTCCAAGAAGGACAGGAAAAAAAAAGCCAATATCTCACCAATTTTATTTTTTTAAGTTATATGTGTAACCCAGGAGATTGAAGCCCTTTCAGCCTGAGCTGAAAGGATAAAATAATGTAAAAGCTAATAGAGGGCTAGAGGTGTGTATGCAATTAACCCTAAGCAAAATGGTTTAGCAGAAACAAGAAGTTCTTGTAAGCCTTCCTGAAAAACTCAGCATATTTACTGGCCGTAGGAAGCAAAGAAAGGCAAATGTTGCCAGGCATATAAAAGACAAGATGGGCCAGCAAACCCAAGTCCTTCCAAGTCTGCAAAGAACCTGAGAACAAAAGCAACAAACAGCACTGGCCTCAGAAAATTCAGTGTCTGTCAGAGTCCATACAGATGTGAATAATCTTCCATACAGAATAAAGCACCTTTGCAAAGCAGATCCTTCATCTTTTTTAGCCACACTTTTTGAGTCCCCCGAAGTTCGCAGTTTTTGTAAACCTGTCTCTTAATTTCAAATGTCCTCTTTTCCAAACTGATATTCAAGCAAAGTCTGCCTGGCCCAGAAGTAGGGGAGCAAGTCTTCAGTGAATCCAGTACTGTTTACTGAGGAACATTCAGCACAAAGATGTTTTCTGTATTAGTACCATTCTGAAACAGTGAACTAGCTCCTAACCAGGTAACGCAGCTAATAATTGGTACAACTTGCTAACTGGTTAGGGTTAACTGTGTGTAACATCTCCATTGATTTATGACTGTCAGGTTCACAGGTTACTTAGATTGTTCAATTTAGCACTTTTCCCCAGCTTTCAATTGAACATTTTGAACCAGGTGTTCAATGGATTGATCGATATGAGGTACAATAGGTCTCTGCACCAGTCCATAAACAAAGCTGATTTTTATAGCCTTGGTGTGATTTAAACCTTTTACACTTTAAAACATTCTGCAGCACTCTTGCCATGTAAGCATATGCTTCTCTTCACTTTCCTTAATTGACATCAGATTGTGACTTAGCAACACACAGGGCAATGAAAGCTGCTGTGTGCCTGGAGGGCCTGATCCTGCGAATGTGTGTGCATGACACTGCATGCAGGTAAGTAACTCCTTTGATCTCAGACAGGCTATTCACATATATAACCCTGTTAAGGTGAATTAGTTGTAAGGCAAGGACTGGCATTTGAATATTGAGCTTTGTGGTTAGGGAGAGCTTTCCTAGCACTCAGAGGCCATGTGGAAAGGCAAATCTCATTTGCTCAATGTGACTTATGCGATTCGCACAATTTCTCCCTATGTCAGGTTCCCTCCTCCCATAAAAATACTCATATGTTCACCTTTGCAGCCTGCCCCCCACCTTGTGACTGTACATATCATATGCAGTTTTGTAGGGGCTCATGTTCACCTGCCAGCTGAATTTGATGCCTGGTTCAGGGAGGAAAAGGCAAACATCAGGAGAGGAGTGAAATGCAGATGCAGCTCTCAAGGGTCCTCAGTCTGTAGACCCCTTGCTGGATGCCAAACTCTAGGTCTGCACCATAGCTTTTGAGTGAACCCACCAGAGAGATCATCCCCCATTGCATGATTTGGCCCAGTGTTCACTCCTAAATTAGCAAAAACTAGGGTTTCAAAAGTTTGGAGAACGAGCACCTCAAACCAGGTTTTGGAAGGGACCTCATTCTCACTGCTGCTTGGAGTGCAAATGGCAGAGCAAGGAAGGCTCTTCAGTTCTGAAGCCAGGGTTACTCTCATGAAGAAGCTGAAAAGAAAAGGGCTGCTCCCTCTTTCTTTCCTCAGCGCATGTCACTGACCTGCCGTTCACACATACGCACCCATCTCGTTGTTCCTGAGTAAGTGCTGATTGTTTGGCTGACCTTCACGGGAGATTTCTCTAGTACAGAGGAGTCTGTCTGAGTAAATATCCCTCAGGCATGTGGAAAATGGGTAGGGATAACAGATGAAGTCAACACATGGAAGAATTTACTGTCTTACCCGGAGGTAAGAAGCAGATCCCCCTTAAGCACTTAAACAACTACAAATGTTTTCAACTCAGTGTTGGTATAAAATAATAATGAAAATAACCAGTCGTACTCTCTTGAAAAAAGAGAAGGGAAGTGGAGAGGAAGGATAGGGGGAAGAGGAAGGTGAGGGGGGAGGAAGGGGAAGAGGGAAAAAAGGATAGCTCTTTGAGCTATCACCACAATCCAGCTTTCATCTCACACACTAAAAAGGCACAGAAAACGTGAAACGGTAGCAAAAGCCTTAAAGAGCAAGTTAAATGACTACCACAGACCGGGATCTTTTAATATCTATTGAGCCGAGTGTCACAGACTACACATATTTATGCATTTAACACAGCTTTAACTAGTATACATAAATGCATGTCGTTGAGCAGTGACAGGAGAATCAGGCAAGTACTTTTACTTATAAAAATATCTTCCTTCTGTGTCGCTATTTCACCTTGAAAAAGTGCCATATTCAGCATCCCAGACCCTGGACCCTGAGCACCTTCCTTTGACATCAATCCCTGTGGATCCGCCTCTTTGAGCAAAGCAGAAGTGTTTGAGAAGAGGTCAAGTTTGGCCTCAGAGGGTGTATTTTGAATCAGCTTTCTTATGTTCTTACACCATCAAAACCTGTAAAAAGGAAATGAATCACGTTTGGATTTCTGCAAGAAGCTGGGGATTATGCAAACTATTTCCTGATACATTATGAGGAGAAAAGCTTGTTTTCATAAATAATGTATTTATCTAAAACTGTAGCCAAATCAAAAGCTCCCATTCCTTAGCAGTTAGATACAGAAACTGCTATAATTTAACAATCTGTAAATGAAAAATTAACTTCTCTTATGAAGCCACCCTCATAAAATAGATCTTTTTACAAGAAGAAGTTGTGGTAAAATAGAAACAGCACGAAGAGCAGAATTGTGTATGACTGGAATGAGATTTTACCTTAAATGTTATTCAGTAAATGAAAGGAATCATTAAATATATTACAAGCTATTACTAGAACAATCCATCCAAGTATTTTTTACTGCCATCTTCTTTTACAAACTCATTGAAAATTTTGAGGGAAAGAAGCCAGAAAATCAAGAAACAACTAGTTTCATAAGGAATTAACATATTTTTTCTGATGACTTCAAGGCTTGTACAACTACCACCAATGACCTGGGTGAGGTCCAGTGTTGCCCCTCAGGCACTGTAGAACTGGACGGCTGAGTCACAATGAATCTTCGTGACAGCGATGTTCACTTTATCAGAAAAGGAGAGAGTCTGATGATGGTTTAGCCATTTTATTGTTGCCAGTGTCCCGATCTTAACTTGCTTGGAGGAAGTGAGAGTGCTCCTTCCAGAGCTACATTTGCACAGGTGCAGTGTTTGTGTAGTGTTTAGCACAATGGGCTGCTCTTCAACTCCTAGAGATCAAAGACTCTACAGTTCTGCTACTAATTATGATGAGCATGGAAAGGTTGATTTTCACTCAGGAAAAGGTTGCTACATTGTCATTACGAGAAGTAACAGATGGAAAAGAAGACAGAAAAAATTTATGGAATCATAAAATATAGAATAAGCTGAGTTGGAAGGAACACACAAGGATCATTAAAGTCCAACTCCTGGCCCTGCACAGCACCATCCCCAAGAGTCACACCACGTGCCTCAGACCATTGTCTAAATGCTTCTGGAACTCTGTCAGGCTTGGTGCTGTGACCACTGCCCTGGGGAGCCTGTTCAAGTGCTCAACCACCCTCTGGGTGAAGAACTTTTTCCTAATATCCAGCCTAAACCTCCCCTGACACAACTTCAGGCCATTGCCTCAGATCCTGTCATTGGTCACCAGAGGAGACATCAGTGCCTGTCCCTCCGCTTCCCCTCCTGAGGAAGCTGTAACTGCAATGAGGTCTCCACCTTTTCCACTCTGAATATCCCTCTTACAGAAAGTTGTCCTGCCATATATCTGCTAAACAGTTTGTAGATGAAAGTAGTGTGTAATTAGAGTCATTGGCATTTTGGTTACTTTTTAGCACAGTATTTACCTGAAAACAGCCATACATATGTTGCATTGCTTAGAATACCGCAGTGTTTTAATTTTAAATTAACTTTTAAAATAAAAATTGCTGTAATAAAATATAGCAAGTAATTTTTTTGTTTTGGTGTACAGACAGTTGCACATGAAAATTATTTATAACCAATTTACACCATTTGAAAATCCCATTCTTGATCAAAATTAGAAAAATATTTACTAATTTAAAAACTCACAAACTAGGCCCTTTGAAAACTTTTGTACAGACAACTTCAGACTCTCAACTTCTAATGGTTATTTATGAAGTTCATGAAGTTCATTTTCAGCCATAACCCTAAAAAAACCCCAAACTATTAAACAAATGTTAGGCCAACCTATGTCCAGACAGCAACTGTGAAGTTCTGCTAAAATGGTGTTTTTGAAACTCTTCATTGTTAGGGCACCTCTGATGAAAAATATCTGGCTTGCAATATCTCAAATCTATTAACGTCTGTTATAAATTTCCCCTTTCTGCCCTGGAATGAGACGCAGAACTGCACTTCAAGGAACTGAATTCCATAGCCAGGTAGCTTAATTTGCCAATCCATTTCATCCATAAAACATAGTCTACACACATGGACGACATTATAGGGAATTCAAAGGTGAATGAAAAAGAGCAGTTGAGTGAATAAGGAGCATAGGATGCAGCCATATCCTGCAAAGCTTTTTCTAAACAAGTACCAAAAATCTTAAAATTAACCCACCACTGTACCACATGGTCTCAGTCAGATACAATATGACCCATATTCAAGCATAAGCAAGGCCAGACCTCTTGAAACTGAGTGGAACAGAAAGGCTTAAGCTCCAGAAAAAAACGGTGGCTTGTTAAACAAAATGAAACATTAGCATTCAGACATAGACAAAACAGCCTGGGATGGAAACCTGCCGTAAGTTCATGGCAGCTTCAGACAGAAAACACACAAATAGCTGAACAGCCTATTTTAATTACTCACTAGAAAGCTGGAAGAACAAACCAACTCACTTTATAATGGCGTTTTCTGGAAAACAATATTCCCAATTCAAAGAACAGCTGAAGAAAAAAATTTCAAGACAACTTCAGTTAGAAAAATCAGAGTTACTACTTTATAAACAGCATTTAAATGGTGTATTCAGAAGGTATTCCTAGGAGGACTGCATCTGCCAGTAAACTATTCCAGGTCATCTGTAGAGCACTGGTAAAACACAAGAGCCACAAGCATTCTGAAGCCAGGTCAGCCCTTTATTAAGAGAAGGACCTTTTTGAGAACTGTAGAGCAAATTTATTGATTTGGTTTCAGATAAGAACACCTCAATCCTTGTTTCCCACATTGCCTCCTGCAATGGAAATGTTACCTTGTTACAGCGCAGAGAGCTTCAGGATGGTAATGAATATCAAGCCAACATTTCTCTTAGTGGCCAGTTTTCTAAATGTGGGCAGGCAACCATATGCACATGCACTAATCAAGTTTCCCTCTTTCCACAGGAGGCTGCTTAGAGAGATATATGGTAGTAAGATTTGTGCTATGCTGCTCAGGGAATAGGGAACAGATGGAGAAAATTTAATTCCCAGGGCCTATGGCTGCTAGGGGATCCCCTCATGCCACTTAAGTCTTTGAAGTAAAAAGAAAGAAAGTTTCTCAAACCATGTAAAGAAAATTTTACTCCCTACTAACTTGTCTATTTATTTTAAAAATACTCTTTCAGCAGAGAAAACATTTCTCTGCAGCAGATATAACAGCTGCCCCAGATCCATGGAGCAATCCCATGGTGTACACTGTGGTTGTCCTGCCAATTTCCTTTTCCACTAAACCACGAAATGATGGGATGCCAACCACAAGACAGCGTATTATTCTGATGTTCAGCACTTACGTGTGGAGAATATTAACTGACCACTTTTATTGATTAATTGCACCTTTTAATGCCATTAGGAAAAGGGTTAGATTATAGTTTTCTACTGAGCGGGACTGGCAAGTGGCACAAAGGGCTTATAAATCACCCAGCTCACAGGGGCTTCAGCAGCATGTAAATGTACAGATGTGGACAAAATAGAAGTTAATTGTGTTGTTAGTCACATGAACCGAAACACATAGACAAGTGTTACTTCGAACAAAACAAACTAATTTTAATCATGGTAAATACAGTTATTGTTGATGACAGTTGGCTGCTGGATTGAAGCATCTCAGGACTCTCAGTCAGAATTCAGGAAAGCCACCAGGACTTGGCAAGGTAGCACAGGAGTGACCAGCACGAAGATGTCAGACAAGTGTGGCTGTCCCCAGGTGATGGGGTGATGTCTAGGGACATAGCAGTCCACTCTGAGAAGCCTCCTGCCAGGGAGGGCTTCTTGCTTATTACACTGTGAACAACTGAAAATGAGGATGCGTTGAGGATGCGGCCAGGAGTGGACTGAAGACAAGTCAACAGGAACCAAAATCCTGTTGTCCTTTTTAAAGCCATGGGGTCTGCTTCTCATCTCTCCTCTGGCCTCTAATTTTCAGTCAGTCTCTAAGAGAAGAAAGAAAGATAATATTTAAACTGTGATTTAAGCCATGGCAGAAGAAGAAGTGACCAAAATAGTGCTGGGGATCTTTCGGCTAACAGAGCAGTTAGCTGCTCTTTTGTTGACTCAGCTTAAAAGAGTAAAAAATGTTTGTATTTATTTCAGTAAAACATCAAAGGAGCATCCTTCCAATCCTGACTATAGCCTCCAGGTACTTGCAGTGATTACTGCAGTAGCAGCTTGTTTTTGATCTGGCTGAGCCAATAACTCTGAACTTACTCCTTGGAATAGGAGTCTAGCTTCTGTGGTCTTTCCTCTTCCATCTCATCGTGTCAGAGAGCAGAAAACAGTTGCAACCCTGAACATAAAGTCCTTACAAAGACTCATTTATTTGCAAGTTTCAGGTCCCAGTGTGGAGCTGGAAGGGGAGGAAGGGGAATTTAATTGTATTATACATATTTCTGCCAGAGGAGGAGTGTGGAAAATTATATCGCATTAAGATATAATCTCTTCTCTATCTTTTGACCACCATCTTCTCACTTCACCTGTTCCAGTCCCTCAGAAAGCAGCCAGCCCAGCTGAAGGAGGGTGGTTGCAGGCTGCATGAATCCAAGGATGTGAATTGGAGTTACAACCCCTTTCTGGGAAGCTACCTTGAGGTGCTCCCTTACTTTGCAGAAAAATCTCACCCTATATATGGCCTCCTCACCAAGGTTCCTCATTCAGTGACTTAAACTGTTGGTTTCCACCAAAACCAGTGCAAACCCCAACTTGTGGCATAGCATCCTCCAGCTGCAGGTGGGGAGAGTGCTGACACACATTCTTGTGAGGTCCTGCACTCTCTCCCTTCACTCACCCTCATGTCCTAAACCCACAGAGAGACAGCCAGATGCCCGACACTGAGAGCATGCAGATCCATCCCATCCTGCACAAAGCAGCAAAGGTCAGGGACAAGGAGATGATCCTCTTGGGTAGCATCTAGGCAAATATTTCATGAAAGGAAGCATGCAGCATTTAACCTTATGGCTGTCTTGATGCAGAGATAATATTTATCAAATTGTCCCTTCTCTGGCAGAGCCTAGCACAGGGGCATCCCCAAGCTAGGGGATGATCTGGGCTCGGGAGAGAGGGACTGTGGGCACAAGAGAGGTGGTGAGAGATGAAAGCTGCCTGGTTCCTTCTCTGGCATGCTGCCCCACTGCACAGGAAAATTAACTTGCACCAGAAAAAGGCACATGAGAAAGGAGAAGTGCAAATTACCTTTTCATTTCACAAAAGAGGAGAGAGAGGCAAGACAAACTATGCTGCTCTTAGGTTCAATTCCTTTCATGTATACTTCCTGGGGCAATGCAGTTATGTGCCTACCTAATATCTCAGTCAAGCTCCAGGTAAGCAGTCATTAGTTTTCTTAGGAAATGCTCTAGCAGTAAGATACAAACGGTGGGTAAATTTATTCAGTCCTTAGTGTTTAAGTATATATAGAGAGAGATGTATAGATAACGCAGATATAAATACAGGTACGGGGGTACACATACACATAAAGCTTAATATAGATAGATCTGGTACCACTTTCTGTAGGGGTGGAATAGAAAGAAAGAAAAAGAGGGGGACATATGAATTTAGTAAGCTCAGGCATAATTGCCATGAGTAAATGTTAATGCACAGGGATGCACTTTTATTTTTACTTTATACATATTAATAGGCTGCCTCTTTGTGAAAGAATGACATCAGACATTGATAAATTTGACAGAAGTGAAAGGAAAAAATGGTTGCACTATTAGGAACATTCCTGAGGTGGTGTAGAACGGTGTCTTTGATACATCAGCCTTCAGTCTCTGAGCACATTCGCATTAACTTGTGTGTACATCCAGAATTCAAATGAGCTGCTTCTTTAGATGCTGACTTTTAGCAGCAGTCCCACCAGACAGGCTGGAATCAAACCTACAGTTTCAGAATGTGGTATAGTATAATTTTCTCAGTACAGTTTGTGCCTGCTGACTCTCTCAGAAGATTAGAGAAAAAGGCAGCATATAGCAGGTCGTTAAAGATCCACACAAGGCTGAAGAGTGAAAAAAAATCTTCCATGAGCACACTGCTCCAAGTACACTTTCCTATGCCAAGAGATCAGTGCAAGGCTGTGTTTATAATATCGCTGAAAACAGAGAGATGACAAATCGCTTGGAATGTATTCACTTAAAGGCAAGTGGGGGCTAACCACTGATGTCTGAATGCTTCAAAAATGTCTGAACACTGGTGCATTGCCACAACATGGATGCTCTTTACAGCCCCTCAAGAAACCACTGAGAAAACAGTGCTACGCACCTGCAAGATATGTGTTTGTCTGGAAACATCATACCAGTACAATAACTGTCTGAGAATCTTACAGTAAAGCCAGCATACACAGGTGCATCACATTGCTTAGGATTCACAGTGAGCCTAGAAATAAATAAAAAGCTGAAGCCATGCATCTTTTTCTCATTAGTCCATTGCCTTTAAAAACTAGACATCAGGAGGCTGGAATTTTAAGATGTGAGTTAATACTACTGACACGCTTCTGAGCAGCTTCAAACCAAAGGGGGAAAAAAAAAACAAGAAAGGAAAAGATTTGGGAAGTGGAAAAGGAGGCAGCCATGGAAAATGAGTGCATAAAGAGAAGAAACAGAGATGAATGAATGTGTGTTAGATTATACACATTAGTCTGCTAGAAAATTTTGTTTTGAAATCTGGTTTCATAGAAATTTGGGCTATTCGGTAAGATTTCTGTTACAATGTCTGCTTCCAAAAGACAAGAGGAAAAGCAAAATTCTTTTTTAAAAAGTAAAGTATTGATTAACCATTTCCCCCACCTTTGCCTCATTAGCGTGCAAGTACTCTCTTTGGAGACAAACAGATACAGAAATAAGAAATAAACATTCAGCTTTCTGTTCATCACATAAGAAAACACAATTGGGTTTTTATCTATTTTTTATCTGGTTTCATACAACCCTTAAAATATTGGGGGTTTTTCTTTTTTAAAAATATCGAAGTCTCCTTTTGGTAAGCAAATGCAGGACATCATCTATACTTTTTACTTTTTTTTTTCAGATGTCAACCATAAGACTGCGGGCAAATAAATTACCATGTATAGCCAAGATTATGAGTGACAAACTAGTAACAAACATTAGCTCTTCTAGGCAACAAAAGCAAGCATTTGAATCTATTCAAGACAAAGAGTTTTTATAAGACCTACTGTATATTTGAATCTCTCAATGCCTAGTATCACAGCATGCCTAGTAGTTAAAGATAATTAAAGTAATAATACACCTGTTAACTGTGGAGATATTGTGCCTAGCATCAGACTGCTTAGAATAACTAAAACAAACTGGCTGAAGGGTTGAGGATGCAGTTTGCATGTTCCTGCTGGCTAAGAGAAGCCTCACACGCTCATCCTGTTATCAGTTAAATAAGGCAAGGGTCCTTCTATTTCAGAGCACAGACCACAGTCTAACAGACCGACTACTTTACTGATCATTTTCTTCTTCATAATCAGGTGGACCAATTTCCCTCTTTTTCACCTGCCAGAAGCAAGTGCCTTTTTATTAATGTTTCTCTTGAGGGAAAGTACTCCAACTGCTTACTTGTCCTCTAAATTGCTGTAAGTGTTTAACACATCTTTTACCTTCTCTTAAAGAAGCCCAGTGTCTGCAAGCCTGTTCAAGATGAGATCTGAGTTTTCCCTCACCCCATGTTTCCAGCATCATCAACATCAGCATTTTAAGCAAGCATCACTGTCTAAAGAGCAGATTGCTTCTGCATGACAGAAATGCTCAAATACTGTGCTGCTAATTCAGCAAAAATAAATTCAAAAACCATAGATAAGCAGAAAGAATTTATTTAAGAGGTCCTGTTTCTACAAAGCAATATGCTTACTGTAAGGAGAAAGGTGTTGTATTTAACTGACAATGACCACTCTTACTCTGAGCTGGCAATAACCTGCAACAACAAATACATCCAAGCGTTTTATTCATCCATGGATACTCATTTTCCTCCTCCTGGAGATACATTCTTTCTATGTGTCCAGTGGCTAGAAGCCAAGAAACTCATTTTACGCTTGATAATTCTTTGCTAATCAGTGCTGATCTGTTTGGGAAAACATGTATGGCTCAAGCACAAAGAGAATTGGATCAGTTTGGCTGTTTTGTTGGTGACAGTTCACCACCAAGACGGGTCTCTGACCTCTTCCATGGGACCCACGTGGAGGTTCACTCACTCGTGCAAGTTGGTCCTCACCAAGAACCAATAAGAAGTTCATGCTTTTTGAGACCTGGGCATTTAAAATGAAAGTAACAAATGAATTCTGGTGCATTGTGCACTAATTCCACTATTTACATCTGAGAGCAGTAGTCACTACTAATACAGGTTTACCACTGCAAAGCTTGTGGGAACCTGGTTTGGTCCTACTGAGACCTACTCAACTAAAAAAAAAAAAAATTGAGAGAGCTTTGTAAGGAAGGGACACATCATGCCAGCTTTGTTTCAAATTTATGGTGCTTGATCAGCCCAACATTTTATATGGGCAATGATTAGGAGCAAAATTTGTATCACAGAATCATAGAATATACTGAGTTGGAAGGAACACACAAGGATCATTAAAGTCCAAATCCTGGCCCTGCACAGCACCATCCCCAAGAGTCACACCATGTGCCTCAGAGCATTGTCCAAATGCTTCTGGAACTCTGTCAGGCTTGGGGCTATGACCACTGCCCTGGGGAGCCTGTTCCAGTGCACAGACAACTCCTGGGTGAAAAACCTTTTTCTAATATCCAGCCTAAACCTCCCCTGACACAACTTCAGGCCATTCCCTCAGGTCCTGTCAACTGGGCACTACAGAGAAGAGGTTAGTGCCTGCCTTTCCTCTTGTCCTCTTGAAGTCGTAGACCACAATGGCCTCCCCTCAGTCTCCTCTTCTCCAGGCTGAATAGACCAAGTGACCTCAGCCACTCCTCATACAGCTTCCCCTGAAAGCCCTTCACCATCTTCATAGTTCTCCTTTGGACTCTCTCTAATAACTTAATTTCTTTCTTACATTGTGGTGCCCAAAACTGCAAACAGGACTCGAGGTGAGGCCGCCCCAGTGCAGAGCAGAGTGGGACAATCCCCTCCCTTGCCCAGCTGGCGATGCTGTGCCTGATGTCCCCCAGGACAGGGTTGGCCCTCCTGGCTGCCAGGGCACTGCTGACTCATATTCAATTTGCCATCGACCAGGACCCCCAGGTCTCTTTCATGGCACTGGATTCCCCAGTCTGTACGTACATCCAGGAGCAGTCCATGAACACAACCCTGGAAATTGCAGCTTCCCCATAAAAAAAACTACAGACTGGGAAGGGAATGGAAGCAAATACCTCAAACTTAGTGAAATCTCACACTTGGCTTTCAAACCCTGGGAAGGCACTCAGACAACAAATATTGATTTTGCTTCATGCAAAATAATGCTTATGTTATTGCTGCAAAATTCCATCCCTGATATTTAGTGTAGGCTTTGAGCCATATGTTTCTGCCTAATACAGCAAAGGCGCAATTAAGCTCCTGTGTAAGACGGTGCTCTGCCAATGCCAGTTCTCTCCCAAGCAGGAGCACTGTGGAGAGGGGAGCCAAGGCACACACAGGCTGTGGGTACTCTTGCTTCTTGCCCTCGATGCGAGGGCTCAGTTTTGAGCCGAGGCTGCTGAGGCATGTCTCAGCTCAGCTTGACGGGTCCATCGGGTGGTTATTCAAATGCGGTGTTGTCCCAGTCTCATCTGGAACACTGGCATGACAGCATTTCCCACTCACCCCCTTTTTTTTATTCATTAAAAATAAGACAGCGTGAGCCTCTGAGAAACCTGTCTGTAAAATAAAGGTCTGCATTAAAGCCAGGTATGAAAAACTGTCTGCCTGACAAGCAGTTGCTATTTGGAGGTGCATCTATCTCTCAGGCAATCAGTTATGTGCCAGAAACAGAGAAACAATCCCATACAAACAGCAGCATTAGGGGTATCTTAAGGCTGAAATTTAAGCACCAAAAAGACAGAGTGCACCTCAGGAAAAGCTAGATTAGCTACCTTATCACTGCCTGCAAGCATACATACAATATTACAGCCCTTAATTAAACAGACATGTTTTCTCCCTGACAGAATGAATCAGATGGTCTTCTAGATTTTCTGTGTTTAGCATATATTAACAATTTGTCTCTTTACTGTGTGTCCATCATTTAATTAGCATAAAAGCCCCCTAGTCCAATGTTCGCTTGGTCATCTTTATAACTCATACTCTTATCTCAAAGATACTTATTTTAATAATTTCATCAGTACAGATGTACAGTGCATTCCACGAGACATTTTTCTCTTTAGAGACAGATGTACTTCTTAGCAGTAATTCATTACTTATTACCTCACAAGCTGTTTTTCAGACAAATAAACTCACAGTTCCATTACCAGTATCTTTTAATGATGTTTCTGTTTCAGATTGCTTTATCATTGGAGTCTAATCCAAATTTCACTGAACTTTCCCATTAATTTCAGTGAAAGGCTCTGTTCTTCATTTTCCAAGCAGCTCAGAGCACATCTCAGAACAATCTGTATACTATTTGTACAAAAAGACATTTTAAAATAAAAAGCAAAATATTTCTTTAACATTAAACTTCTTCTCTAATGAGTAAAACATCCTACAGAGGTTTTTCACTAGTTAGCTGAGAGCACGTCCTAGAACACAGTAAGTGAAAGAAACCTGCATGTTGAATGATAAATGGGAGCAGAGTGTTTTCAGAATTACTTCAGAGGACAGCACAAATGAATTTCATAGGTAGACTTGCAAAATCATCCTGTTGGGCAAATTTGAAAACCTATTCAAAATGGTGATGTTAAGACTGAGAAAAGACAGCATTACTGAGGGTGTTAGAAGAATAAGGTGGTCTCTGGATCTCTGGGCTGTGCACCACCTACTCCAAGCTCCTAAACACAACAATGAATCCTGGAATATTTCCTGCTGGGGGACACAGTTTGCAAAGAGACATAACACTGAAAAGTAGAGTCTCTGTAGAGTGACCCTTCCTGTATTGCACTCTCCTGAGATTCCACCTGGATTACTTCATCCACCTCGGGGGCATCCAAATTAAGAAGGACATGGACCTGTTACACAGGTCCAGAGGAGGGCTACTAAGGTGATCAGAGGGCTGGAGCACCCCTCTTACAAAGTTGTACTGAAAGAGTTGGCATTGCTCAGCCTAGAGAAGAGAAGGATCCAAGAAGGCCTTGTAGCAGCCTCCCAGTACATCAAGGGAACTATAAGAAAGCAGAAGAGGGACTAATTATAAGGACATGTAGAGACAGAACAAGGCAAAATGGCTTTATACTGAATGAGGGCAGGTTTAGATTAGATATTTGAAAGAAATTGAGAATTGAGAGTGGTGAGGCACTGGAACTGGTTGCCCAGGGGAGTTGTGGATGCCCCATCCCTGGAAGTGTTCAAGGCCAGATTGCATGGGACTTTGGGCAACCTGATCTAGTGGAAGGTCTCCCTAGCCATGGCAGGAGAGTGGGAACTAGATGATCTTTAAGGTTCCTTACAAGTCAAAGCATTCTCTGACTCCTCTGCAATTCTCTGTACTCAACATATTTCTGGGTATTGGAACCCTGGACTTCACACAGCAAAGGAAGACTTTTTCAGAAGGTCTTTGAGGACCTTCTGAAAATCCTACCTTATTTTATAAAGTACTTGATCTTGTGCGTTTTACAACCACAAGCCTCTCCAATCATGAACACTCATTAAATTGATTGGTACAAACTCTGAGCATGCGTGAAATCCAAATCAAACTGGGATGTCACTATGATAAACATGGCAATCAGAAAATGCCAAAGGGGAATATTCCATTTAGGCATGAAGCAGAAACGTCAATATCCCTTGCTTCCATGGTCCTCCTTAATGGTTATGACATTTCACTACTTATATCATGATTCGCTCCTGAAAAGAATTCTAAAAATTGTTAAGGATGTTGAGAACATTGCTGTGTAGAAAATTCACCTGTATCTTACCTCTCGATTTCCTCCTCTCACTTTTCTCCAAACTTAAAATTTCTAGTGGCTTTTGCTGTTAAGTACATTATATGGTTTCAGTGATTTGGAAAGAGTAAATGGGAGATTTAAAAAATTAAGTAGTTTAAACATTAATTTAATAACTATTTTGTATTAAGTTAGGAACATTGAGTACTAATCCCTCATACTTAAATTCATACAAAGAGAAGGGAAGAGATACCCTAAAGGCACCGCATGATGAGGGACAGCTATGATTATTAAAATAGTAAAAGAGCAAAATATTAATTATCTATAATTTAGATACATATTTTTATAGGGTGAGACTGCTAATTGACCCTCTGTATGTTAGAAACTGAGAGGACTTGTTACACAACTGAGTTTCTTCGTCACTACAAACTTGTTCCCTATAGTTTCTTCTGTAATGATTTATTCAGCAGTTTATTAAAAAAAAAAGAAAAGGACTTGTCATTCTTTCCTGAACTTTCAAAAAAGAATGGAGAGATTTAAGCAAGAGAAAAAAAATGAGATCCTGTATTTCTGTCTTATCAATATCAGAAACTCATCCTAATAAGGATTACTCCTACACTAACACCACAGCTCTTCCTATTTCTATAAAACTATTCACAAGTTGCATATATTTCCATATTTGATCTGCATTAATATTAAAATCCTCCTGAAGTTTCTGGAAAGATTTACATGTTTTATCATCAGATAAATCCTTTATTATCTTGTACCAAAAGTTCATTCTTCTTTAAAATGCAATAAATATTTAATTTGAACAAACAAAGCAAAAGCAATTAAGGAAAAGAGATGCCCTAAGAAAAAAAGAAATCTGGGGATTGAATTCACAACTGCATTTGCTGTCTGCGTAAGAATTTCCAGACTCAATACCAAATAGAAAAAGAAGTAGCAAACACCAAATCTCACATGTAGAAGTCAGAAGACATACCAGGTTATTATCCTGGAGCATTACATTACCCATGCACTGCTATACTGGATGGATGAGTAGCAGAAGAGATAGGATATTGCTGTGGTTGCTGGAGGCAGAATGCAAGAGGCAAGTGGCATGACAGGACTGAATAGATAGCAAACCCTCTGGTAACACTGGCAATAAGAAGTGGTAAGCAAAGCTCAGTATCTTTTGGATTTTGTTTCCCAGGAGCTAGAAGGTGTTGAAAGATTTTATTTATTTATGGTCAATCCTTTGGATTTGTAAATCTCACAAGAAGTTGCTCAGCAGATCAGAGACTCCTCAAGAACATCACACCTCATGTTGCTTCAGCACTTGACATCCACCTCCCAAGAAGTGTGCAGAGGGTTGCAAGGAGGGAGGCATTAATAAGAGAACAGGCAGGAAGAGAGGAGGAACATGAAGCTCTTCTTTCATTTGTACAAACATACTACAAGAAAAGAGTGAAATAGATTTAAAGGGAGATAATTTTATAAGTGTTGGGACTTGTGTCTGAGACAAATTTCATTGTTTTGACCATAGCCTAGACCTCAACTACTGTTTCACTCAGAATATACACGGCAAGTGCCACTGGTCTCACTCCTGATCCTCCCAGGCAGTTTACTCCTACAGTGAAAAAGAAATTTCATCTTTATCTTATTTGGCTATCTCTCTTTTCATCTCTGCTGTGGCTTGCAATCCTCATCTCTGTGCCATCTGTCAGTGAGACAGGCCAGGGAAATACAGAACCACTGGTACTTAAATGCTTGAAACTCCTGGATAAATCATTAGAGAACATGCTATAGGGAACAACTTCACAATGACAAAGAAATAAAATCAATTTTATAATAAGTCTTCTCAAATTCTTGTTTCCATAGGGTCAATCCTAAGTCATTCCCATAGAAAACTCTACCCAAGAGAGAGGGAAAGAGAAAAATTGTCTGAGGTTTTCCTTTGAGAACATTTGACTTCTTCCTTGGAGGTGAGGGAATTTGCTCTCCATGCTCTACGGAGCAATGGTGAGGGGATTATTCTACAACTCCATTAAATTTTCCCAGACCCATAGGAGCTGTGTAATCTCTAGCTCTTTTCTAAATGACGGTTTGCTCAAAAAAGCCACCTGTTACACTTGAAATATAGGACAGGTGTTACCACTTTAGCTATAGACCCATACAGAGAACCCAGAGAGAGAGGAGCGAGGTGGTGCCTCAGAGTCCACAAATATTCTTATTTCATAAACCATACAAAAAAATAGCAGAGGGGGGGAGGTTGTCAGATGAAGATGATATGAAAAAATAGGTAGTTATTGGTATTGTAACTTTAGAGGGGAGTTGAAAGTTTCCTATTCTCCAGCATTCAAACTAGCACTAAAACATTGGTGCATCATGCAGGACAACACTGAGCTTTAATACAGATCTTTTTCTCATATAACTAGCCACCAAGCAACTGTGTTTCTAGGATTGCTATCTACAGAACACATAATCTTTATCCTGTCACAAGTCTTCCCTGCTCTCAGAGTTTGCTTCATGTGATATCCTTCTTCTGCCATTTCCATTTCAGAGTAAGCTCTTTTACCTCCTCCCACTCCACTAAAATGCTGATGTGTCACTGCAGCTTAAAGTGAGGGGTAGTCACTGATGTTGTCATATTTGTGGAAACACTGTGCAGATGACTCACCATGCTGACAACCTGAAGACAGCTTTTTTGATCTGGTACTCACATTTCCTCCTCCTTTGCCACTTCCCAAAAGTCAAAGTAAGTGGACACATCCATGTGTTATTCTGTGTGTGTGACACTGGTTTTCAGGATTTTTTTTCTATGTGCAAATAGTCTTGACTGAGGTCACTGGGTTTTGTTTTGAAGACCCCAGGATTAATTTTTCCTTTCATATCTGTAAAGAAGGCAAAGTTCCATATCAGTATCATTCATCAAATCAGTGATTTCATGAAGGTAAAATGGTGGGTATGAATCTTATTACCACAGTGGTTCCCTTGAGCCTCTGTGGTGGAATAAAAGGGCATCAAACCATATATGAATAATTGCTGTGGTCTTTGAGGTCCCTCTGTTCTACTCATATAAATGGAGCATCAGCAGAAATTATCATCAGGTCAGGTAACTCTAAGGGTGAGATCCTCAGCAGATGTGAATCACTATCACTCTAATGAAAAAAAAAAAAGGTCACCATTAATGTCTCTTTGAGATTCATCTTTAGGAAGCATTTATCTTACTGTGCTCATCTGAATTTATGAGGAACCTGCACTTAAAAATTAAATTGCATCTGAGTCAGGAAAAAGGATCAGCGTTACATGAACAATTAAATGTGACAAAACTGTAACAAACAAAATTCAGGGCTCTTGAATTGCCAGGTAATTTATCTTAAAGAACGTGCAAAAAGGTGTTTCACTGGCATAAGAGGTTGTCTGGAGATAACATCAAAGCTAACACAATACTGCTGCTGTTACCATTCAAAAAAACTTTATCTGCAGTTAAAAAGATAAACTGGGCACATAAGAAAGGTAATCCAAAATCTAAAATTAAATAGTTTGCAGTCTCCAGTTAAATTAAAGGAGTAGTGGAACAATCTACAAAAATAGGGCATTCATTTCATGGCTATTATATAGACGGCTATTGGTGCTTGTTATGATTATAAAATCGCACTTCAGATGCTCACATCTCCCCAGTTTTCAACTCTTCCAAGAGTTATAGCTCTGGCACTTCTGTATAGTACAAAAATGCAGCACAGCTTCTTGCAATTTCCTGAGACACTCCACCTGTAATATATTCATGCTAATTGCTCCAAACTCATGCATAGAGATGACAAAAGAAGCTGAACGGCAATTCGGCTTTTTCATGCAAAGGAAACATAATTGTTTTATAATATGCTGTAAGTTTTAAACCTGCAGGTTAAGCATTCATTTAATTATTTAGGGAGAGGTGGTACTTCTACGCCTCTCCATGTACAAGAGGCAGCCTGCCTCTGTGCCACGCCAGGATAAGGGTAAGGAGGAGATCAGATTTTGAATTTTCCTTCCTGTCTCTCTTCTTCCTGCGTCTCTCCCTTTCCCCTTATTGCGAATGCAGTATTGCTTCTACTGCCTCTGCTCATCCACTTACCACTGATATTTTCAGAAACAGGTTATTTGAGCCAAATCTGTTGATGAGAAAATAGAGGAAGAGGGGAGGAAATGTATTTCCTGCGTAGATGACTGGTTTCAACATAGGTATTACAAATCTCCTAAATAAGATCTTTTACTAGTTAAGGGATTTTATTTCAGACCCTATCAGCAGAATGGCAGGAAAAAGAATGGTTTTGCAATGAAGTCAAAAGTATTTTGAGTTTCTGATGAGAGAACTACTTACCTCTGCAATAGCAGACCTGGTAAGATGCATCAGTAGCTACCAATATTTCCTTTGGCCCAAAACATTGAAGCCTTCGTTTTTCAAAATGGAAGAATCAATTGAAAGATTTACATCTGGATCTGTGTGTGTGTCATCCAGTAGTTGTAATATGTTGTCTGCACTACACAGATTCATGAAATTTGTCTAAAGGTACTACATTAAAAAAATTATCAAATGTTATGAACATGCCTTAAATTTTCAAAAGACTTTAAAATTTGTACTCCCTAGGTAGTAATGAGACTTAACAGAATTAAGCAATGCAACATCTTGCTCATATTCCTGATCCTTACAATACTCACACAAATTTTCCATGGATAGGCACATAAGTACGGGGGCAACAGAAACCTGCTGAGCAGGGCATGGATCAAACTAGCAAGAAATAAATTTCAGCTAAGAGGAACAGTGCTCATACATGTCCAGAGGACAAAGTCTCTGTTCAGAGCCATTAAACTCCTAAATAATCTCAGCCACTGGTATGATACAAAACACCAGATCTACTTTTTTAAAGAGGTAGTGGCAGCCCAGGAGAAGTGAGAGCTTTGGAGTTAGGCCACCCTTTGAGGGTGTGGAGGACAGGGTCCAACTGCTCCTTGTGCCCAAACCACAGCCTGAGCTTGAGTTCAAACCAGCACCCCAAGATAGAATCCCAACACTCAGCTTTCTCTGGGGTGGGAAAATTCTCTCAAACACCAACACCAGAGTTTTTCCTCCTCATGGAAATAATTTGATATGCAAAGGACTGAGGTAAGAAAGAGTGTCTTTAACCCCAGCAACTAGGAAATGTATCTAAATTGGTTGTTCAGCTCTACATCTGATAGGTATCACTGCTCCAGGGCAGGGATCTGAACCTGGCTCTTCTGCCTTTCTCTCACAGCTACATTTACTTTGAGCATGTTGTGACCATGATGGTAACATCAGGTCCACAGCAAAGACAATCCCATTTTGAAGGCTTCAAGGTTTTAGCCACAGCAGTCCTTGAAGTAGATCTCAATATTTAGGTGAGTTTGGACAGCAAAATCTTGAGCATATGCAAAACTTAACATGCAAAACTAATAGTCAGGAGGTAAGTGACAGCTGAGGAGTAATTATGCCAATGGTACATGAATGTTGGGACAAGGTGATGCCTACATTGTGCAGCAGATTATGATGACAGAAAAGCTCTGAGCTGACTTTCACAGTACATCCACAGAGTTCAGCACAGCACCATGCGGAGACAGTCGCACAGGTCTCAAAGGCAGCCTAGCCTTTTTGGTATGGCAGAACATGCATTATTAAATTCAATCCCTGTTTCTCAGCAGAGCTAATTAGTTCAGGTGCAGCTCAACGCTGCTATAATTATACTCCATCTGCTTCCAGAGCTAGCTAGTTTGGGTGCTGAGAGCTTGGAAATTTCTCTGCAGTACCCCCTCATGGGAGGGGGCATGATACTATTATGTCCTTAGGCGTGAAAAGAGATGGATTGACACTTTGGTCTCTTTGATGATGCGAGCCTTAGCAGCCTAAATCCTGCTGAGTTAAATCCTCTCAAGGGACAGATTTTTTAAGATGTTTAAATAGCTAAAGCCCCAGGTATGGCCCCAGTGAGATTTTTGAAAAATGCCTCATAAGCGCTAAGTGTTTGTTGGTGGTAAATGACTCTGCATGGCAGCACAGCAGCAGGAGCCCCATGTCAGACACCCGACCGAGGCAGTCTGTCGCAGGCAGCAGCCCACAGTGCCCCAGCTCTTACCAAAACTTTGATGTGCTCAGGTTGGCTCTGCCGGCTTGCAATCCAGCATGTAAGTGCTAAGACTCATTTGGCTACACAGAGAATATCAAGCCTGTCTGCTTCTCAAGAAACAGATAGTGACAACTCAGTTGAATGCTAATTTAGCACGCAGTATTTGCTCGCTTTAAAATGAAGCCTTGATCCAAAGACTATTGCAGTGAATGGACTATCTCTCCCCCATGTCAATTCGTATTGGATCAGGTCTTGAATTTGCAGCATGGAGCAATTAGTATAAAATAGATTAGGCAACAACTTCCTTTATTCAGTTGCACAAGTTTTGTCAAGATGAACTGATTGCCCACATTTGTTTCATACAGGCAGCTAAATCATCAATACCAACAAGACTGGCATTAATCAACAGAATTACCTCCTCGCTCTCACAGGCATTTTGCTTCATATCACTTTACAAAGGCTGTCAGGGACCATCTGTAGCTTCAAGTACAATACAGCAGTGCCACAGCACGTTTTTCCAGGCACTGGAGTCATCCATATGCATTTGGCCTGCAAGCTTTTCAGCAGCACACTCAAATGAGAACACTTTCAGTGGCCACATGAACCCTAGAGCACGTTCTCCCCCATCTGCTTTGTTTAACCACACATCACTACACTTTAGTAGTGTACCTGTGGATACGTACGTGCGTATGTGTCCAGAGACAGTGTGCTCTGCTTCCATGTGTGCTGTGCAGGTGTGACTGACACCTGCCTTTAACAGGACGGCATCGATGTGAGCATCTGTGTCACTGCCATTATTACTTTGACACACCACAGTGCTGTCAGTGCCAGCTCTCCCAGTATTGCTCTCTCAGCCTCTGCTCGCTTTCTGCTTTCCAGGGGCACTGGCTAAGGCTGCTGAGACTGTTAGACATTGACTGAAACTCAATCAGTTGCTACTTATTTAAACAATAGGCAGACATTACTTTGCGAAATTATTTTAGAAAGTGACAAAGGGAGAAGCTCCACATCACCCACTCTTAGGAGAAGAGCTCTGCATTTCTGCTCTGGTTCAGTTATGGCTGTCTCACTGCCAAGCTACTCTCTCAGAGTGCAGACAGCCTCCAGTGCCTTTTCTGACATGAAATAATTACTTGTTATGTATAAAGGTTGCTGCCTATTACTTGTGTATATTCAGTGAATTCAGTCTTGCTGTCCTCTCTCACACTGCACTGCAGCTTTGGACCATGTGAATGGAATGCTGTGAAAGGCAGAACCCAAAATGCCCATCTGAGCCCAGCCCTGTGCCTCAGCTCAATAGCCATTCCCACCAATACCCTTTGCCACCCCACAGTCCCCAGCTTGCATATTCTGAGCAACTCTGGCTCTCTTAGGCACACCCCATCAATGGCAGCAGGCTGCCACACGGCAGATCAGACTGAAAAGCAGTAATTAGTGACTGAGAGGTGGTAGAGAGCTGGTATAAGAGATTTTTGCCCATTTCTGTGCAAGGCTAGCAGTTTAACTCAAAGTGTCCCCTGCAGTGGTTTAGGTTGTTAGAGCCTGACTTTGTACTGAAAAGAGGGAGGACTTACAGGCAGTCAAGGCAGAGAGGCATTTTGAGAAGCTGTTTCCACTCAGTCACCTCATCTAGGCTGAGAAGTGTGTGAGTGACTCAAGCCTGTGCAGTGTACATTCGAGCAGGCTAGTTAAAACCATTGACAATTAAAAACAACTTCCCTGGTTTTGCACTGGGTGGTGGACAAAATGTCACAAAATGTCACACAAAATTCTGAGGCTCAGCTGAGAACCAGAAGCTAACAGCTGGAAGTCAGGACATGACTATGACTCCTAGCTGGACACCATAAAAAGGGATCAGGGAGTTCTCAGGCCTGAGGCTCAGCATTAAGGTGTGGGCGAAAATAAAACTCTCTTAGACATGACCATAAGTCATTCAAGAAGTCTCATGAGCCTCACATACTGCAACTGCCCTGATGATCAACAGGCCAAAGGCAAATGCAGCAGAGGCAAAAGGAGTTTTCCAGAACTCAGAATTAATTTTGTCTTTGCCTTTTCTTCTTGGTTCTTCCTTTTCTTTATCATTTTGTAACCTTCTCTCTATGCAAAGAGAAACATTGCCATTCCAGTGTCTGCTTTAGCTCTAAATTTCAAACTTTCAATTTTGATTTTGCAGTTCTCATTACTATGTTACAGATGACTTATTTTATTAATTGCCATCTATATTACTAGTTAATTTATTTTTCTGGGAAATAAATACTTTCCTGACCTGTTCCAGTCTTGTACCAATGCTTAGCCAAATATCTTAAGGCAGTGAAGGAAAAACAAACAGCTGAACATCTGCTGAAAAGGTTTCAAGGGTGAATAATCTTTAATAGCTTCTAATGAGCTTCCAGAAATATACTGCATAAGGAGCAATGCATAGATACAAGTTCTTAAACCCTTAGTTTTAAGAGTATCCTGCTCAGTTACTTCACTCACTTACAGATAGAAGTAAATTCAGATGCAAATATGTTGCCAAATACTTTTAAAATGCACCCTACAAGGACATATCTCTTTCTTCAAGCAACCATTATTTGTGCTCAACACCCCCCCTGCTTTTATGCTTTACTGGTGCAACTCACATCAGGAAGACTGGAAGGAGTCCCGTATCATAGCTGAAACTCTCCATCACTTTGGTGCACCACTTGTCTGTCTCGTAGCTCCACAGAAGCAAACAGAGCGAGCACATGTAGGAGCTCACCTGCAACCTGCATCCAAAGGTTCCTTTGGTGATGCAGCTCAGCCCTGCCCCTGGAAGTGAGCATTAGAAGGACAGGCTCAGAAGTTGAGAAGGACATCTGGTAGCTGTACAGGGGTAGAAAGAAATGTTGCTACTAATCCCCAACTCATTAGCCAAAGCAGTAGCAGGGAGGTTGCCAAAGAGTAATCCCTTCTCTTTGTCTTGCACTTCAATTTCTCCTCTTTGGGCTGTCCTCGGCTCAGCCACATATATATACCTGCCTGCCATGCTCAGGCAGAGAGCATATAAGTAAATGCAACACAAGGAAAGTCAATAGAGTTTCACTCACTTACAACAGAAGTGAATTTAGCCATAAATCAATAATGAAAAGCAAAATGTTCCCTACGTGCCTGTTCTTGCAGCTGTCCTTCTTCTGAAGAGTTCAGCCCCACTTAGAGAATCAATGTATCAATAGGGAGTAAACTGTGTTTTCAATAAAACTGAAGATGTGAGCAGATTCAGCATTGCATGATTATTAATTTCCAAAGCTAGACACAAGTTTTTAACAGTTTCCACTAAATCTCCAACTGAAATTGAAGCACTTGGAAAATCATCAAAAAATACTGTATTAAAGCACTCTCCTCCGTCCCTCTCCATGTGCAGAAGAAACTTGGCATATTCCTAGGGCAAGCAGGGATACACTCTTGACTGAAAGCAATGATGCTTTGCTGCCTCTTATTTCTGGGATAGCCCTAAGCTCATTCTGCCACCTTGTGTGATCAACATATAATACAGCACAGTCTCATTTTCAGGTCCATATTTCTTATTCCACTCCATTAGGTCTTGCCTCTTATTTAGTACTCCTCAAAGCCAGGAGTCTGTTAAACTATGTGGAGATAACCACTCATCTCTGATATTCTAATACGGACTGTCAGGATGAAGCAAATTTAATGTTTCATTCATACTCCACCTCCCAAAAAGCCACTTAGTTTTATTAGAGCAGTGAATAATTCTTAGTAATTATATGAACGAACATTTCACATTTCTGTTAGCTTGTTGTTAGACTGTGGTTCTCTTGAACTTCATTGAAATTATTTGCTAAATAATGCCTATGAATATTTTTAGCTGATATTGTCCATTCAAAGCAATTTTTTGGAAACAAAAATTTAGTTTTTAAAAAAAAACCCTTGAGGTGTGTGGCTAGCCACTCCTTCTCTTATGGCCTATTATTTCACCTTTATAGAAATAGTTTCTTTACATTTAACCTGACTGGGAAACTGTGAATGTTAGAAAAACATTCGGCTTTCAGTGTAAAATGTCTGTTGAAAGCAAATAAGAAGGTAGTCTTTCAGAAAGTGCCTCCACTGTTTCCTCAATATTTCTAATTCCTGCTGCTGTGTTCAGTCGTGACATTACGAAGGAAAAAAAGTTTCAAAAAAAAAAGCAAAAGCCGTTAATGAAAACCCCAGTTAAAGCCCATAGGATAAAAGTGTTTGTTTTGATCAGCTGAATGAATTCAACTATCTTGTTCTGGAAACAGACAAAGAATTCCTCAAGTTCTTCCACAAAAACTGACTGAAGCTTTAGTTCAGACTACCATGAGAGGCTCCGCAAGGGATTCACACGCCCAGAAACGGCTGCAGGTACAATGCAAAAATCAATAATGCTACATGAAGCTGTTACCTACGGACGTCATCTCTCTTCTGAACACCAGCAAATGCCCATGTGCATTGTAGGTACTGAGACACATAAATGTGACACCAGCTGCCAGTGTGGAGGGGCACTTCACCCTGTCCACAGAAAGGCACTCAGCACATCCAGTTTTTAAATGCCTGTGAGCTTGTGTGTGCTGATCCGCTGTTAAGCAAAGCTGACAGAAGGTAGGAGGCAGAGAAAACAATTATCAAAAGCTCCTTCTAAATCCTACAAATGCAGATGTTGACATCTTTTATTGCCTTATGCTTTACAGATACAGAACTACATTTCTTATCAAAGTGAACTACGACTCAGACTTAATTAACCAGAACTGCAGTGCCTGCAAGATCTATGCTAAAAGCATAGTGAATGCAGTCAAAGCAAAATTCATTCCTGTAGTCTGTGTTAATGCCTTTTACACAGGGAAATAATTATAGCTAAAAGTTGATGTTTTCACTTCATACTTATGGAATACAATTCGTCTTACAGAATCTCATCCTCACCTTAACTTGTAGCTGTGGTCAGAAAAGTGTTTATGTTAACTTCGTACCATTTTACTCACCATATATTCTGCAAGTAATCAAATCACAGGGCTGATCTCCAGTCCTTCTGTGAGGAGAAATTATTGAGGCAGGAAGATTCACAGAGATTTTAATAAGAACCAGGCAAAATATGTCTACAAGATACAAACTCAAAAAATATGCAATTTGCATGTCAGAGACAGCTTTAGTAAATTCAGAATTTGGCAAAAAACTTCAGGCCACACAAACACATCCCTCCACAATTAATAATGAAGTAATTTCAGAAAAATTTCTTTTGTTTCTTGAATTACCCTGTACAAAATTTTGACCTTTTACAAGTTTTTTTACTAAAAGGAATAATAAATATATCTATTTTAAACCAAAACTCAAAATTTTGCCTCCAACTATATGTTTCAGGTTGATCTAAAAAGGAATATCATATTAAAGTATGATTGAAAAATACAACCTTCAAAACATGTTAAACACAGTTTTAATTTCAAAAGGCTTTGGCTCAAGTTTCAAAAGCACAGAGCAACCCTACAATGTGCATAATTATCCTGGTATAAGGGAGCATACAGTAAAGGGACCTGTAAAGTTTGAATCCCTTTACAGGCTCTTGCAGAGCCCTTGGCAAGTCATTTCATTCTCTTATATCTCTATTTCCCTATCTATTAAGTCAGGGCAATAATACCTACCTTCCCTGAAGAGGTGACAGTAATTAAGTCAATGTTTAGCATAGCACTTTCAAGATGCAAATCTCTGCATTAAAGTTCTAAGTACTATTATTATTATCATCATTATCACCGATTATCATTAGGCTAAAGCTACTGTTTAATTCTGTATGTTCTCATTCTGAGAGATACATTCAACTACCATTGTAAGCTAATTACACCCTCTACTCTTAACTATAGGAGTACAAAAGCATACCTTCTGCTGCATTTGCAGTCTGTTCTCACTTTCAAATTCTCTTTGTGTAAAGGAAAGTATATTCTTAACTAATGCCTTAAGGAAGTTTGCATGGTATTGCCAAATTAGCTCATTGCAATTAGTATCTCAGGTTTCTCTGCAATCCCAGGAAAATAGCAATAGCCACAAATGCAGTTAATAATGATGACTTTGTAAAACAGAACTGGAGGCTAATATTGAAAGGGCTGTCAAAGAGCAAAAGGCTGCATTTCAAATGACCTTTAAATCCGCTGCGACTCCTGCAGAGGATAAGAGGTAACATGAGTGACAAGAAAGGCTTTTCCAGCTCACCAGATTTCACCAGGTCAAAGAAGCATTTGTAATGAATAAATAAATAGATAATTCATCCCTTAGCTGTTTCGGCAACTTTTCTGATATGAGCACAGGTAGGAAGCAGGTCTGCGAAGCTGGATGGATTTCAGAGACCTGTAAAGCAGTTAGAGAACCAAAGAACTGAGCCCGAGTTGCTCATTATGCAGGACAAAAAAGAACAGAAATTTGCCCCCAGGGCTTCAGAGGCAAGGTGTATCTGTGAACACTAAGGCTTAAAAATGCCAGTGTCAAAACTAGTGTTTCCTAAAATCATCCTGACTCAGTTTCCTCTGGTTTTGTTCACAGGAACATGCAGCCTCGCCACCCTCCCTGCTCTGGAAAGATCAATGTGTACGAGCTTCCAGATGTCTGAGCACAAAAGTGGCCAACTCTTGGTGTATCTTAAAGCCTACCTGCAGCAAAACCAGACACACACGTAGACACACAGTGAAGAGGTGGCATGTCACATCTCCACCTGCAGCCATGGAGAAAACCACTCTTCTCCTTGTGATTGTCTATGTGTTAGGACAGCACATTAGTC
Source organism: Lycocorax pyrrhopterus obiensis (assembly GCA_014706295.1). NCBI lineage: Eukaryota > Metazoa > Chordata > Aves > Passeriformes > Paradisaeidae > Lycocorax > Lycocorax pyrrhopterus. The sequence continues at coordinate 77,865,894 of JACSVZ010000004.1, forward strand.
TAAATAAATAACTATTTTTTGACAGATATTGAAATTTTACAACTGTCATCCTTGAAATAACCTCTTCAAGGTGAGACATTTTGTAACAACACTTTATTTTGCCTTTACATAATCTTTCTGTCAAACATTGTCAACGCAAAAATGTTTCTGAAGTCAAATAATTAAAAGAGCATGAAAATACTGAGAGACAAAGTAAATGTTAATTTTTATAGGGAAGGAAACTGAAACATGGAGACTAAAATCTGTATCTAATCTTACCCAACTGGATGAGACAAGTAAGGGCCCACACTGTCAGTCCTGGGATATTATGGGTCCACCAACCATTGGAGAAACACCGTGGCTCCTGCCTCTTCCGCGTGCCAGGGAATCTCTGTGCTGCAGGGAAGCCTTTTGCTGCAGCCCTGGTCTCAGCCATACTGGAGGGCAGTCAAAGGCAGCTGCAATGCTCATCAGGATCCCAAATACCAGGCAAGCACTTCCCAGTTAATAATTAAGCACAGTCTGAGTGGCTGCCCTCTGTAACACAGGGACTGAAGGGAAGTCTTTCCTCTCCCGAAGACACCTTTCTGTCAATTAATGTGACACAATACCAACCCCCCCACCACACCCTGGTTTTCCCTACGGGAGGGCCTTCAAGAGATATTTGCTCAACCCTCATGATAAAGAGAGGTTAATGAAGCTTTTTTCAATGGAGAAGGGGTAACTTACTTCTCCAATGTAAAGGAGTTGAGAAATGAATGAACAGTATTAAACGGCATTGTTACCTAAGATAATGGGAGAAAAGTCATGAAACACACATGTACATAGACAGTTGTCCTCCTGCTCTTTGCCTTTATTTACATGTTATAGAAAGCTATCCTGAGGTGGGGTGTAACTGGCTGTTGGCATAAATAACTTTTTATAATTTTAATAAGAAAAGAGAAAAGAAAAATAGACTGTAGGAAGGTGATTCTTCCTATAAATGGCATGTGCATGGCCATCCAATGTTCTCAGTCACTATAACTCAAGTGGAAAAGGTTTATTGGTAAGCCAGTGTGCCCCTCGCTAAAGTTCTATGCAAGGCATTTCTTCTTGTTGTTAAAACATAGAAACAGTCTAATTTTCCTTATACAAGAAATCCAAGGAACAACCCAGAAACATTATTTCTGTCAGGCAGCTATCAACCACCTTTTCTTCTTTGTCTGGCATTCTTAAAGTATGTTTCAGCATTACTACACTGTTTTAAAAGATAGCAAAAGGAGGGTAGGATCAGGCTGTTCAATAACATCTCAGATGGTTCTCATTCTTTAAAACTGATATAGCTGAATTTTGCCAGTTAGAAAGCTGTGCAATACAATCAACTTACTGACAAGCTGCAAAATATAATTTATTGTACAATATCATGTCTTATCATATATAGTATAAAAATATTTATCACTGTAGTTAAAAATTATGTAGTTCTAGTTCCCAGACAAAACACAACTATAATTCCTTATTTTATTACTCCATTGTTTCTCCTTTAATTAACATTTGAATAAGCTCAGAAGTGGATGGAATTTCAAGTCTAACCCCTGCCAAATCTTCAAAACCCCTGGACATTTGTATCTATCTCATTCTGTTACTCAAAGCTTCAAACTGATAGTACTGGAAATTAAATTGACCAATTTATTCATCACTGTAGCAGGGCTTAAACCTCAGCAACATGATTGCCATCATGTCAGTGCTGTCAGTGACCTGAGTCTTGAGTTTCAGAGATTGCCCCAGTAACACTTGATAATAAGTGGCAAAACATTATTACTTCCTTTGGTACTCATTATAAAAACATTAATTGGGGTGAAAGGTAATCCACTTCATATGCTAAGTCATGGATCTTCTCTAAGGGTGGACAAGGGGGATTGCAAGAATAAGTATGTCATCGTGATTTGTTGCCACAAAATTTCCTTGAAGTTTGAATGAACAGACTACTAGAGGGCCTCACAACAAGGAAATACATTCTTTTGATTTAAATTGTCCAGGTCTGGCCCAAAAGGTCACCATCAAAATGAAAACACAACACCAAAATGGGATGAGCTCTGAAGAAATGTCAGTAAAATTTATGCAACCCACTTTTTCCATTATCCTGTCTTGAATAGTTTAATTTTATTTATTTTAGGGAATCACTCCATGGCTCACACACTGCAACTAGTTAAAATTCACAGTTCTTTTACCACTCCATCCCTATTGTCTCTCCCTTTGAAGTACTGCTTTCATAGAAAAAAAAGCCAAAAAAAATAAAACCACACCAATTTTCTGCAGTTTGACTCCTGTTGCAGAAAAGCATTAAACTCACAGCCAGGAAGCTGTTTTCCCCCTTCTCAAGTGCTGTCACCCTACCTCTTTAAGCTCTGTTCTATCAGTTGCATAGAAATTTTTTTCTTCATTTCAAAGAGCACATTAAACTCTCATTAACAGAAAGGAGAATTAAGCATGCACAGTTAGAAAATGAATAAAAAAAATTCTGCACTAAGTAAAGGAACAGGATTCCCCTGACAAATGTGTATTCACAAAGAAATATCATTGCAGGTAACAAATAAACTCCCTTGGCTAAGTCAGATATCATTTCCAAGGTTTTCTCAAAGCAGGCGCTCTCTTGGAGACATTTCAGCAGGAAAGAATGGGTTCTGCTCAGCCTGGGTTTATCTTGAAATTTTGGACTTTCATGTTCACAGAACAATAATGTTTGAAAAAACAAAAATTTAAATTAAGTCCCACGCCTCGTAAGGAGGCATCTCAGGGGCCAGCTACTGGCAGGGCTGGAGAGAATGCTGCTGCCAAATGGAAAATGTGATCTGGCAAGCAGACCTGAAATCTTAGATTTTGAACTTGGCAGATCCGAAAAGTCTTGGCATTTGGTTACAGGTCCTGGAATGCAAAGCTTGCAAACAAAGTTTTTCCCCATAAGACTATAAAAAGCACCTTTAATATGTATAAAGCAAACTTCCATCTACCCTTCTTATAAACAGCCCTGGTGTGTTTTGCTCAGTATGAAGTAGCCTTTAGAAATCATTGATTTTGCCTAGATATCCTATAATAATTTGTCTTGCTTTGTCTCACACGGGCCCCTATGACTTTTTGACCTTCCCATAAATTTTAGCATCATTCGGAAGGTCAAACAGTCAGGGAAAGCAAAAATGGATTAAGAAAAGAAAGAGCTGCAGTGGATGGAGAATTATCATCATAAGCTTATTAGATATTTCAAATGCTGCAGACTTTAATGGCAGCAAGCTTTTAAAAGTTCACCCTCTGCTTTTACTGGTATAGAGGGATACTATTATTTTTTCCATCTGATTTTTAATACCACTAGTCCAAAGAGTTACCGAAGTCTTCCTGCAAAGTTATATGAACTATGTAAATTAATTTTAATTAGTTTAAAATATTATTTTTAAAATTGAAAATATTATTTCAAAAAGTTTCCTAGTGTTCCCCTGTTCCCTTGATGACAGGAAAGAGTCACAACATTACTTGCCTCTCTCTGTTCATCTTAGCTAGAATCCTCTGCATTTTCTGGTTTTCTCTTTTTTCTTTCTCCCTGCCCCCCCACCTCTTTTACAGGGAAGAGAGGGAACAGACAGTACTGGCAAAGCACAGCTTTGAAAGTAAATAAAGACATGGTTGCAGTCTATTTAATGGCAACATATTCTCACTATTAATATTGTTACTGTCATCTTTACCAGCATTGTAGCTGGAGCCTAAGCATCTAAGAGACACAACTGCTTTTATAAGTCACATCTCTCCTGCAATTTGCTTCCATGCCGTGAGTGAGTAATTTATCCTGTTAATATCTTGTTCAGCTATTGAGAAGTAGGAGTCAGAAACCACAGAAAAGAAGCCCAAGACATAAGGTGCAAAGGAATTTTAAAAATTGTTCTGTAGCTGAGCCAACCCACCTTGGACCCCGCATGTGCAGAAAGTCTCCAGCCCATGAATCATCTATACAGTATGTTGTGGTCCACTGTGCAAGCTGTAGAGAAACACATGCCAAAAGCTGATCTCCAAAGCCTCAGACAGCTTGGTCGGTATAAATTATCTCTTAGGATGAATTATTCTGTCTTGATTTGCAAATTTGACACTCTCCCTATTTGTAAGTTGTTTCCTTCATCCTTTGCATGTGTTAGCACAGTACTGGAATACATTTAAAATCACAAGAGATCCATTCCCATTAGTCTGGAAGGTTATTTCATGTAAGTTTTTCTTTGTTTCTAAGTATTCTTTGCCCAGTTTTTTTCCCCTCATATATCCTGAAAAAGGAAGAGAAAACGGCATAAGCACTGTATAATGTTTCAGCCTTTCTTTCTTTTTCACTCTTACCTTTACAAGACCACAGTATTACCATTTATTCTTCTCATTCACTTGAGACTACATTTTTTAAAACTTCTCTTTGGATTTACTAGATAAAACATACATGCCTTCCAATCAAAACTGTTTATTGTGAGTGAGTTTTAGAGGTGAAAACCACAGATATATAGTTTTTAATAAAACAAAAATGAAATTTGACGTCACACCCCCAGTTCAGCAAACAGAGAGGCCCTGCTCTGATGCCTGCTCGAAGCGTGCTGCTGAAACCGTGTTATGGGCGATGGCTGGGAGAGCTTCTCTAAGTCTGCCTCTGCAGTGCACACAGGAGAACACAGCAAGCTTCTCACACAAGTCTCCCAAGGATTCACAGGTGATTTAGGATTCAAATCCTTTTCTCCATCTCTCTCCTGAGGATTTCCCTTTCATGAGAGAAATCTCCTGCTGGTGCAGAACTACTGTAGTGGAACTCACACTGTACCCCTCCTGGCTACTTGGTTGGGGGGGGATGCCCTCCAAGATGATAAACTGATGTCTCCAAGGAGGATTTCACTCACTGGCTCACAGGCACAAATCTAAAGGAGTGCCTAGCTACAGTATGATATATCAGCAAAGATTACTGAAAAAATAATGGGCTTTTAAAAGAAGACATATTCCAGAAATTATCTGTATTACAACCTGCTCCAAAGTCCTGTTACACCTGACAGATGTTCAGCCAGGCTGCAGGTAAATTGCAGAGTTGGCCAAAGGCATTGAACTTCAGGGTCTGTTGAAATTCTGAGTTCATTTCCATGAGAAAAAAAATACTGTTTCATTTTCATTTATTTATCAAGCAATGACTTGCCACCATAATACCAAAAGAAAGTATAATTGCCAGACCAATGAACATCAGGGATAAATGGCCTCACCATTTAACAATTAGTCTCTGCTGCTCTTTAGCCAAACTTGGTCCCTCAAAAAAGTATGCCCTCCTGAGATTCTCTGAAAGCCAACATCACAGTGAGAGAGACAGCAAAGTGAGCATAAAAAATAACTGCACAGGTTGGTGTTAAATTACCCAGTTAGTCAGACAGACTGGATTTTTTGGGAAAAAAATCACAAGTGCCGCAGGACAACTTACTGACACAAAAATAGATAAAGGTACCACAAGATGATAACTTGGCACTATCACATTTTATCCTTTAGAATATCTGAACACCCTAAAATATCTAAAACACCCTGAAGCCAACATTCGTAAATGGAAGAGTTTGACAAAGAATTGAGCTGCTCTCTGCTTCGGCACATACAGGGTCTTGTACACGACCGACATGAAAGTCGGCTGCCGCAGCAGACCTTTGATGCTGCCTGTGCCCTCCAGTGCAGACACATCCACGTGCAAAGGCGGTTGCTCTTGACAGACAGTCGTTCTGGACTTGCATGCATAAGTTCAGAGGCAGAAGCCATAAAACTTTGTAAACCTCTTCACAAGTTCACACAGCAGAAGCTATCTGGTGGATCTGGCCATTGTTTAAGCCTCTCTGAAAACAGATGGAAACATGATGTCTTCTCACAAGCTTCGTTCCCACATTACTGCCACAGATGGTGCTCTCATAGCTTTGAAGAATAGATCTTCTTTCTTACATAAGCAATAACAGGATGCAAACTATTCCACATTACTGCTGATATAACTGATCTGAAGCAATTACTGCTGAGACATTGCAATGTTCTACCGTTTTTCGCTCTCTGCCCCTCCCAGAACATATTCTGTTTCTCCATTTAATCCTCTTCCACTCAAAACCAACAACAGGCAGGGACACACACTGAAATATCAAATCAGCTATTTATCTGTATTTCCTTCTCAAACAGTTCATATGCCCATACTGAGTGATTCTGTGAATGTCAATGTTGACTGAAAATTAACGAAACATTTTTTCAAATTATTTGATAAAATATTGTACTGTTTCCTGTGGGAGTTTTTTGTCTTTTCTTTTTTGCCCCCACTAAGAACAAGTAACTGGATAATTATATTTCAACCTCCTGAGGGCTCATTTCCCAAATGGATGTAAATAATAAATCAAGCACCAATGGGAGACAACTTGGTTCTCGAAACAGGCCTCTACACTTCAGTATCCAGAATGTCATACAACATTTGCACTGTTGTTACTGTACAACTGTACTGCACCTCTTAAACAATGACTTCACTGTTACTTTGTGCTCGTGAATATACGAAAAATCAGCTCCTGTTTACACAAAAAAGAATTTTAAAACCACCAAGAAGAAAAAAACTGCTTCCTAGTCATCATTTATATCCACCACCAATTTGCTAAGGAAGCATAAACTTCAGCAAGCTCTAAAAATTGAACTGCCTTTTTATCACAATAAATAAATCAAAAACTCATGCAATCAGTCAGTTGTGCCTGTTGATCACCATCTGGAAAACTCGAAGTCCAGTCCAGACAAAGACCTCTGGCCTCTAGGTGAAGTGCAGCCTATTAGTTATCATCTTTGCTTTCCACACCCAGCTGCTGCTGGAGCAGGTTGGCTGCATTTTTAACACATCGTACTTTTCCTTGGTCCCCTTGCAGCCCTTCCATGAGCCCCGGAGGGTGCATGCCAATGGTATACTATGGTTTTGGGGTTTACTTCTTCAGGTCAAAATGTCTGAAATGATAGGATGGCTACCTTATGGTTTTCCAGAGGAGAGGTTTTATAGTGTGGTGAGTATGCTGCACATGTCAAAGTGTGTCATGAGGGAGAAAAAAGAGGTCTGAGCACAATAGACCTTCTGGGATGGTGCTGGAAGTCTACAGAGTGGTGAAATCCAAAGCCTCTTAAGTCTTACCCATGTTGCCCACAAGGCAAAATATTCTCAAACCCCCATGTGAATATGGCCACAAACAATTGGTTTTCTTCAGAGAGTACCCTGGGTGGAAATGTCTGTGAAAGACCAGGAAAGCTGGGCCCTGGAGCATCCTGGGGAGTTATTTTTCAGTCTTCTGGGAACTTCGAAATCAAATGGGCGAGAAAAAATTTTAGAAGATTCTACTTATTCTGGCCTTGTGACTCACACGAGTTTCACTACTGGAAAAATTTATGTTATAACCTACAGTAAAGACGTTATTCACTTATAATTATATGGGTGGATCACCTTTGCTAAGTTCCATTGTACAAAGAATAAATAAAAGAAATAAAATAATCTAGAACTCTATAAACTTCTGATGCCTGAGAATATTATATATTTAATTACATAATTTTAGCTAGTTTCTTCAAGTCTTTCCAATGTGCCTTTTCTAAATCATGTAGAGGGATATTTTAATTGAACTTCTCCTTAGACATGGTCTTTCGTTGGCTTTTGTGGCTGATGCCAACTTTCTTTAGGGCCTGATCAAACTCCCACTGAAGTTAAAGACTCTTAGTAACATCAGTAGGATGAATTGAGATCATATAAGTGTTGAGGATAAAATTTAACTCCAGAGTAAAAAAGTAACTCCACTGTGCATATACCTGTGAAGACAGAATTTTCTGCAAACTTCTGAAAACTAAAGATATATGTCAGATACTCACATAATGTAATTAAAATGATACAGTAAGCGAATATGTATTTCTAAAAATCTACTGTTGCTAGATAGACAGATAATTCAATAGATACATTGAATTCCCGTGGCTTAAGAGACGTTTTGTACTTCAGATCAAAGATCAATAGAAAAATCTGATTGTATTGCAGTCAAGATTAAAAGAAGCATACCCACTTCAACAGGTCCCCTCTCTACCCTCATCTGCACAGAAATCTTAATGGGTTTTGTACAGAAAGTTTAACAGGGAAGTCTGAAAACTTCTTCAATTCATACCTGTGCTGGCATGCAGGTCTGAGGTGATAGAAGGAACAGATAAACCTTTTGGGGCAGAAAGCTCTCCAGCAGCTGAGCACTGTCTTAAACTAAGGGCAGTCTTGAGAAAGACTCAACACAACACTTTACTCTGACAGAGACTTGAGATATGTGCAAGAAGCTGGAAAAGAAAGGATTTTTAGCCAAATTAAACATGCTACTCCATGTCCTAACTATTTGAGTATAAAAAAAAGAAGAAGGGTTTGTCTAGATCTTAGAAATTTTAACGCATGAAAACAGAGAAGACATTCTCCATTCCTAAAGCGTCAGCCATTTGTTGCTGACCAGTTGTTAAAATTCCATTTAACCTTCCAGATAAAAAAGAGACAGATTTTGGAAAATCATTTAAACAGTTCAATTTTAATATACCTTGACACAGAAGTTCCTTCATTTGCATTTTCAGAATTAGATCATTTTGAAAAACATAAAAAAGAATGTGAAATAATAATGAAATGCCACAGTTATCAGAAAAAGCATATCCAAGTAAAGCAAGAATAACATGGAGACCTCTTGTCCTATGATAAGGAATCAAGCCAAAAGATTTCAGATGTACATTAATATTTGTGGGCGTATCCCAAGTGAAGGTTCTTTGTTCATTCCGCTGCTGCAGGAGAGTGTAACTTGGCTGAGAGAAGGAACACATGGCAGGCCATTGCAATAAGTTAAAACATTGTTGTGTAACAACCTGTCCATATTCAGCATATATATTCCCAATAACTCAGTCCTCATGCTAACAAATGCGGTCTGCCATGCTGTAAGAGTCTGTTTAGAATAAGACAGAGGCATTTCATCCAAATGCATCACTGCCTCTATGAGAAATGCAATGTGCCTAAACTTGCACCTGCAGGCTTACACTGATTTGCCAGAATAATTTTATCAGTACTTACATCGATACACTAGCATATATTGGGGAATGCTCAAGAGAAACCTTGGGCCTTGCCTCTTGAGAAGACAAACAGGAGAAAAGGAACCACAGGACCTATAAAGAGCAGTATCTTAAATTCAAGGAAGGCAAACTCCAGCAGTGCTATCACCAGGTAGACAATCAATTTCATGAGAGAAACTTTTTCAAGTGAATAATTTTGGTTTAGATCTCATTCTGGACCTAACAGCTGCCTAGCACCATGCGCTACTCTTGCCAAAATCAGATTGTAAGAGTATTTATTTGAGAAAGGTGCTTAAGTGTGCTTAACACTAAGATAAGTTTAAGCACTGTCCTGAATCAGCGTGAAAAATAACCTATATCTTCTTTTGTGCATCTTTAGCAGTTTTTCACTATTCTCTTCCGTTGCTGCTATTATTTTCATTATAATTGTGCAGCACTGTATCAATATCACTAACAGCTGTGTTCCAGTGACAAACTTTACTTAGAAAATGCCATATGCCTGTTGCCTTCAAAAGATTTCAGGCTCAAAATCTATTTTGACAAACTCCAAGCAGGGCTTCAGCCCTTACTAGTACACTGGTGGGCTGAATTCACAGAAGACAAAAATAACCCAGCCAGATTCCAGAGCCTGCAGCGTCTTCAGTGTTTGAGCTAAACAGTGTGATATGGAGAAATAAACAGTGAGGGAAAGAGAGAGAACTGGAAACTTTTCTCTGTAAGATGTATTCCCCATTATTCTAGACACTTCTGGTAAGAGATATTTGCTCTATTAAATATGTTACAATCCATCTATCTTTCCACATAACAGAACTCTTTAAGTACTGTGACAATGTTATCTCCAATTTATACATGAAACAAGAAACGCAGAGGGTCTAAGTGGCCTCAAGTTAAGCTGAAAATCTGTGCAATGTGTAGGAACTGAATCTCTCCAGTCCCAGTCCAAGCCTTTAGCCATGAGATGCTCTTTCTCCAGCTGGTAGCAGGGTTATTGAACACAGCTAGTACCCATTGGCCATGTCTCCGTTAGCAAATGAAGTGAGAGATAGACTGCTCCTTAGCCTCAAGGCCAGCTGACACAGCACGGTTCCTATCTACACAGCCAAGTTCTTGTACCCAAAATAGGGAATTCATGTTCAAGCTGTTTGCCAAGAGCACTAACTCGCAACCTACATACAGTCCAGTGTTGCTTGGGAGAACGCTCCTTAGCACCGGCCAAAATTCTGACAAAACCTGTGCTAATAATGTAACAGCATATACGATTCCAAACCAGAGTCTGAGGCTATTTCCTGACCATCTCTGGCCTGCTCCTACAGATGTAGCCTTGTTTTCCAGATATCAATTGCTTGGAAGCTTTGTCTGTTGAGAACACATAGTGTTTGAAGAGGACCTGCCAACAAAGCTGGACTGACAGCATTTCCTTTCGCTTTCTGAAGGTTTCTATTACTGTGAATTCTCAGTATTACCAGGGTCTGCATCAAACCTTTACCCAGTTGTAATGCTCAGAAAATGAGATACATCTTGAAGTTTCAGATGCAACTTCAGGAGCAAGATATAACACTAAAACTCCATTCTGGTCTTTTCTGCCTGCAGCTGGAAAGTTTGGAGCCACAAAAATCAATGTCCTATTGTTCAGAGATTTCTTTTTGCATGTTTCTTTGTGCACTGGAGGGAGAATATTCACTTGCTCTCTTGTTTGAAATGCATTATTTAGTTATTATTCATTTACTAGCCTAAGACAAAGCTAAAGTATGACATTAGTGTTCTAAAGTGCTATTGATTACGAGTACAAAATGAAAATATGTAATTGATGAAAATATCAGGATCCTATGGGGACTTACAGTTCAAAAGGTTAAAAAGGAAATGCTGATCTCTTGAAACAAATTGATCTACACACAGCCAAGCTGAGCTGAGTCTCTAAACAAGCTGGGAGAGACAAGACAGAGCAGCTTGTTTGTTTTTCATCTGTAGTAAAAATACAACGGCTGTAATTTGAAAAGAGCAAGTGCCACATTTGTGTAAAGTCTTCTGTTTGTTCTTCAGTTCATTGCTAGAGATACAGCTTTCTGGTTTGCAAATAAACTGTTTCACGTCAGTTCCTCACTCCCAGGATTGTCGGGGCTATGGCAAGCCTGGAAGCTGTATTCCAGTCATACTGGAGGAAAGTGCCATATTTTGCTGCTGGGTATGCCCTGTTACCACATGGTAAGTAGTGTTAGCAACGCTCAGAGGCAGAGATGCATGTCTATCAGCTCACCTAGTAGGATGCCTTGCTACAAAGAGGGCTTCGGCAAAGAAGAGTGCTGGGGGTGGGGAGAAATCAGGAAATACTTTCCTCTCTTGTAAGGAGATAGACACCTGGTAGCTACCAGGTGGTGCTGCTCATTGCCATGGGGATGTACACATTCAAATTGTGTCCCGCCTTTCCCCAGAACTCCAGAGTCTACCTCCAGAGCAAAACACTCCAAACACTCAATGCTAGATTAAATCATCCCTCTACTACTGAGTGTCTCCAAAATGAGTAACTTCCCTTCTCTTCTGAGATTGTGATACCAACTGGTTTACATAGGAAAATTAGGGATGTTTTGCTGACTTCTCAGGTTTTACCCACGACCAAGAGCCACAGATGAATAGGGTCTGCTTTCTCTTATCAACCAGAAGTAACTGGACAAGGGTAAGAGAAGGATGAAAGCCATCATGTGAAGGTAGTAGTTTAGTCTCTCGCTAAAGCAAAGACGGTGTGTGGTGGAAGGTTGTCACAACTGATTCTGTGGTCCATTGCTAAGACGGTTGTCAGTATGTTTGACCTTCTCTTAATACTAAACATTCAGTCACTGAAGGAGAACCTTCTCTTCAAAGGGAATCCCTTCCTCCTCATTTCAGGGAAAGAAGATAAAATATAAATGCAAAAATATATTTTCATCCCTTTCCCTTCAGCTGTCTCAGCAAAGGGCATGCCTAGCATCTGTCATTGAATCAATAAAACACAACAAAGCACACAGAATATATTTGTCTGTATTTGTTTCCCTTTGGAAAGTGAGAATATAAGAATGTCTACGTCAGGAAAGACAAAAGGTCCATCTATCTTAGAATGTTCTCTGATGTGGTCAGTACCAAAAGTGTCCAAAATATATTAGGACAAACAGGAGGTTGCAGTTCCCCACAGCTTTCTTCAGCCTGAGCCTACAGAATTTCTTAAACTCAAGGTGATTTCTTTGTGTTCCATAATCCAGACTGGATGTTTCATCCAGAAATTTTTCTATTATGTATTTTACAACCATCTAACTTTTCTCACCCATAATCCCCTCGGAAAAGGGTCCTGCAGTTTAATTGTAAGTTAGGTAAAAAACTAAGTCTACGGCAATTATATAGTGAGAAACTCAGTAATTGCTCCCTATTCACAACTGCATTGCTCACCATCACATCCCCATTTAGACACCTCTGGTTCAGGATGAAGAGTGCTAGTCTATTCAACCTCTCCATGTACAGAAAGTATTACATACCTTTGATCATTTCCATAGCCCTTCTTTGGGTTTGCTACAGGCTTTTTGAGATGGGTTGATCAGAACTAAATACAATAGCAGAAAGGAACTCAACATGAATTCACACAGGGGCATAATCACATGAGATATTCTGAAGCTTCCTTGAGTTGGAAAATCAGCATTCCGAGAGCCTAGTGAGCTATTTATGTTCCCAACACAAGATAATGGAGCAACATGAGCCCCAGTTCTGCAGAGCAAAAATGGAAGCCCGGTGAACCAAACGTACCAATCAATAACTTACCACTTATTTCATCAGCAGTGTATTTGTTTAAACAGAGAGAGTTATGTGCCTAAAGACATTGGTAAATTTAAACCTGAGAGACAAATTTGCTCAAGGTCAGAGAGGCAGCCTGTGGTGGATAAGGGAATTGAAAGCAGGTCTCCCATATCTCACATTAGCACCATAATCACTCACCTTCTCTCATCCTGTGTGCCCGTTACTGACATTTAACATTCTTTATCCATTATATTTATCTGTCATCTCTGAAATCCTTATGTGTTCCTAGGCAGAATATAACGAAACCTTCACACTTTTAAAATCAAAAGGCTATGTAATGAAAAGTGCTTAAATATTCCTAAACTGAGATTTGGGTTAGAGGAATGTATAGATTATGAGCTGCCTGCATATTCATTTCACTGCATTCCTCACTACTTCGGAAAAAGGGGGAAAAAGACATAATGTTTACTCGCTCTAACACTGTTGCTCTTGCCAACTGAAAGCACTTAAATTCTCTTCCTACAGCTGCCCCTGCTGCAGACTTCTGAAACAAAGAAAACTGAAATAAAAGAGCAAAGAGCATAACGGCTACCAAGTTGCTGCTTTAAAGTTTAGCTCTGTATTTAAAGGTTGTAAGGTTTGAAAATGTGCCATTAAAATATACCACAGGCATCTACTTGAGTAGAGTTCAGCTTGCACACTCTCCCTTCTACTGACAGCAACAATCCAGAGTCAGGTTTTTTCAATCAGGTTAGGAATTCACTGTTCAATTTATCAGGTTTGCTTTTGGCCTGAAAGAGGGCATATAAATTAAAAGCATACCCCAATAAGACACAAGCTTTGATGTCTAAAAGGGTTCTGTGAATTCATTATTTTAATATTTTAGATTTATAATCAGAAGGCTAACCATTTTGCTCCAGTCTACGTAACACGTTTTTCATGGTCCCTTTCCCAGCTCTCTCTGACAAATGTTGTACTCAGATCACATTCATTAATACTGGGGATGTTTTTCAAGCCCTAGGGTACTAAGATCAGGGAAGATTTGAAACACCAACTTTCCTAGGTATTAAAAATACAGTTCAAAAGAAGTTGAGGGACCTTTGCATCACTTGAAATATTTATCTTTAATAGTGTATCAGCATAAATCTGCTGAAAAAATTACTTTGAAGGGTGTATAATATCTAGCAATGGAGAAATGATAAAAAAAGGCTGAAGAAAAGGGAAAGAACTAGATTAGGGGAAACTCCTCAAGATGAGTCTTGATACAGGACATTCAAAGATTCATTTTTGAAGGAAATTCTGTCACAACTTAAAAGTTGTTCATCCTCTACTGTCTTTTTGTACAGCAGAGAACTTAAGCATCACAACATTCCCTTTTGAGCAAAGCAATGAAAAAAAACCCCTCAGATTTTTCTAATCCTAAAAAGCTGGTCCTCCTTTTGACCAGCCAGTCTACATGGGTAGGACAAAAAAAAAAACAGCACAGTCTGTCTGCTTTTCCACTCCCTTGACATGAAACGATCGGAAAACTAGCTTAGTTGGGTAGTTAATATGAGTTTACCCTTGCTTTGCTTTGCTGAAGCAATAAAAGTCAGTTGGATGATATCAGTATGCACAATTCGAGATAATCATCAAATATACCAGAGTCACAGCCTGCCCCAAATAAAGTATGGAAATTTCACATTAGTTCTTTCATGTTGAATCCATCAGCTGTAGCTAGGTCAGCAGTCACAGGACAGTCATCTTTCCAACCGCTCTGTAGTATTTTGGAATGAATTAATTAGACACGGAATTGCAGAATCAATCCTCAATTCAAATTTTTTGGAGTATTTGCTTCACAAATACTTTTTGTGCTTCATTTTATCTGTTGGAGAAGATCTAACATGAAGAATTTTCCCTTCTGGTATTTTCACTGTATAGTAGCTGATCAGTGACTGAAAGCCATTCCATATATACAGACCTATACATCTTCCCGAATCTCCTTTGTTCATATTACTATGAGCAAAGGTACCCCTAATTCCCTCCAAAATTTTTAGATTTGCACTGCACCACTTAGGATTATCCTTAATTAGAAAGAAAAAATTCAGATGAAATGTTTTTTCTATATCATGGTTATTTTTCCTTCTGGCATCTGTCATATAGGGGGAACAGAAAGAGTAAAGCAGGTCTGAGACCAAATCACTGATAACTTTAGAAAGTAGAACCCCACCAACAAGATCGTTCACTGAAGGACCTATCACATTATACCATCACTTTCTGATGGACTCATTGCCTTTGTGATACTCTGATCAAGAGATCCAAATTCGTTACAGGTAATTGATATTTGGAATTATGCATGTCCCCGTTTTCCAAGGTCAAAGCTTACGTACTCATATTTTGTCATTTTTTGAAAGTGCATTTTCATGTGAACAATGTTGATGAGGTGAAAAAGTTCCAACTGAAGTCACAGAATTACAGAATGGATTGGATTAGAAGAGACCTTTAAAGAACACCCAGTCCGAACTCCCTGACATGGGCAAGGACGCCTTTTAGCAGTTCAGGTTGCTCAAAGCTTTGTCCAATCTCCCCTTGAACACCTTCAGGGAGGAGACATCCACAACTACTCTGGGAAATCCATTTCAGTGAGCCACGCTCACTAAAATTTTCCTCCTTATGTCCAGTTTAAATCTACCCTCTTTCAGTTTCAAACCATTATCCATTGTCATGTCACTACAGGCCCTCATAAAAAGTTTCTTTCTTTCTGGTAAGTCCCATTAAGTATTGAAAGTCTCCCCAGCAAGGTGTCTCCAGAGCCTTCTCTTCTCCATGCTGGACAACCCCAACTGACTCAGTCTGTGTTGAAACCAGAGGTTCCAATCCTCTGATCATTTTCATAGCCCTCATCTGGGTCTGCTTTCATAGGTCCATGTCTTTCTTTAAATATGTTTTTTTAGATATTTTTTAAAAATTAGCTGGTTTTGGAAGGACAGAATTTCCACACCTTTCTTGCTGGAATTATTAAAAGCAGTAAGAGTAACAGTATTAGAGTGGATTAAAGCCCTATCTGCAGCCTAGGACTCTACTGTAGAGTAGCAATTCACCAATAAATAGTGCTCCAACAAGTGCTAGTACACTGCCTGGTTCTGATTAACTAATGCTAATTGATTTTGCATTTTTAGCAAAGAATACATTTAAAGAGAAAATAGTTAATGCCATAGGTACTCAGAGGATGCCATTAAAGGCATCCATATTCTTCTCTCTAGGCAGCATATTTTTGATTTTTGGAAATTATTCTATTAAGGCTGCCTTCAAGAGTCGAACAGGAGGGAAGACAAACCATAAGGGTACAAAATATACCTGTTCTCTAAAAAATTAACTAGATGGGTAAAATGACACTCAAAGAGAAAGAGGCATACTTAAGAAAGGTAACACACTTATAAGAAAATAATTATTTTCATCAGCATTAACAGAAGTCAAAATCTGAGTGGTCTTAAGGAGCAATTTTTTGATGGTTTTGAACTTGGCTAGGAGAAAGATAAGCAACAATGGAGATTTTAAATCATACTCCCCAAGAAATTAACAATATCTCACCCAGGGCTGGGTCATACATAAAGTTTTAAAGAAATTCAGTTGTGAAACTGGAAAATAAAGTACAGAAGTATGTTCCCTTCTGCTTACTGAAAGTTCTATTACTTTCCAGCAGAATGACAAAAGACAAATATCAGACCAAGCTTTGTAAGGGGCCACAGAGGCAATTTTGGAAATTACAGACTAATGAGTCTGATTAACACACCGGAAAATTCATTTGCCTCCTAATTAGCATAAAATATAATAGAAGCTAGAACAGGTGAGCATATGAATAACTGCAACATGCTGGGGCAGAATCAACATCATTTATATAATTCAAGAGAAAGAGATTTAAAGGACATAGTGAGAAAACAGCATTCCAGTAGGTATAATGCACCATGCATTCAAAATAAAAGCAAGCCCAAACACAGGCTTTAAATGAGGTCCTTCAGCAACAGTTATGAAGACAAATTACGGTGGCACAATATAAGAGAGAAGACCTTTCAGGGATTAATAATAGTTTGGAAGACAGGAAACAACAGGTTGGAACAAATGATTCCTTCTCAGAAGGTGGGGAATCTGCCAGCACAAGTACCTCAAAAATCAATGCTGGGACCAATGTGGTTCAATAAACTAATGAATGAAAGTAAAAGAATAGTGAGGTCTGACGAACTCTGACACTGGCCTTCTTGGCTCCCCATGGTAAATTCAAGAATAATAAACCTAGGACAGGAAGTAGAGGGTCTTGAAGCAGACGGCAAGCAGCTCACAAGTGATGAAAACAGAGGAGCTAGTGGGAAGAGGCAAAGCAAGAGAAAAGAGTGAGCAGGACTGGAAGCGTTACCAGTCCATCCCCTGTCTCAAGAATGGGTCATTTCTAATACGTCAGATCATCCTTGAGAGATGTGATGGGAAAGCCTCCAAAGACATGGCTTCTATGGCATTAGGAAAGCACACTGTTCAGGTGATCCAGACTCCCTTCTGTCAGGAACTTAAACCTAACATTTAACCTGTCTGGCTGCAGTTCCTACTACTCACCACACCATGAATGCAGAGAACAGGTTACTCCCTCATAGAAGGCTTTCATGTCTTACAAGTTTATTGTCATAATCCCACATTTATCATTAAATGAGGTACTCTAGACAAGTTCGTACTCATAGTTCTCCAGTATGTCCTTACCAAGGCTAAGCAGAGCAAAAAGATTATGTCACGTGACTTGCAAACTTCCTTTAGCTTACACTTCTCACTATAAGGTTTGTCCTTGTGTAACAGCAAGACATTGTTGACTCATGTTCAGGTTGTTATCACTATATTCACAGACTCTTTCCTGAAGGACTGTTGCTTAATCAGTTGTTTCCCATCCCATATTTGTGTAGGTGATTATCACTGCCTAACTGAATATCCCTATTGATTTACAGGTTTTTATTAGAAACTATTTCATCATTTCACTGAGATAATTTTGAATTCCAGCTTTGTCCTCCAGAGGATTTGCAGTGCCTCCCAGCTTCATGATAACACCAAGTTCAGAACATCGGTAAAGTTCAGAATAAACACTGACCAGAAAGGGCCCAAAGAATTCTGGCTAGAACTTTTAAAAATGTGTGTTTTCTTGCTCGTCTCCTTCCTACCCTTCCTACATAGATGCTACCACTTTTGTGGTGGTTCCGGTTCAAGCCACTCTCGTTTCCCATGTCTCAAACAGTACTTTTGTATCTGCTAATTACTTCTTCCATTGCTTTTACCATTTTTCTAAATCAATTGCTTGAAATTACAGTAGGAGTCAACTCAGACACATCAACTCAGACACATCAACTCAGACACAATGGGGTAGTAAGCATGATTTCCAGGGGAGTCATGACCCAGAAATCTGTTGGAATGCTCCTAAGGTGTTAAATAGCATATGAATAAGTATACTCCAGAAAACTCTTTCTCCCCTGCCCCTTTACACATTTCCCCGCATGCAACTCTCAAACACCTCTCCTGGGATACAAAGGAAGGTCCCCTCAAGATATCAAGAATTAATTACTAGTTAAGGGCTATAAAATTAATAATATAATAAATGGTCAATTTTCATATTTCAGGAAGGTAACCAGTGATGGTTTACTGTGCTAAAGCTAATACTCCTCAGCACATTCATGAACGGGTTGTTCAAGTTTTCTGATTATTCAAAATCACTCACTTGTGAACTGACTGTGAAGAGCTGCAGGAGATACCTGTTTCAAATTGAAGAGGCAATAACACACCAAATGAAATCCCCTGTCAGTAAATACAAAGCAAAGAACAAGAGAGGGAAATAACCACACGATGTAGACACACCAATGCATTCCAAATTAACTATTATCACTTACAAAGAGGTCTTGCAATCATCTCAAAAAAACATCATCTTCATGCTCAGCAGCAGATTTAGAAATGTAAAGGAGCACTGGGGATCAATAAGAGAGCAAAAATGAAAAAAGAGGCAGCATCATTACATAACTCTGTTACATTGTGTACACTCTACCTCATCCCCCCAAAATTAAGGACAATTATTCACAATGTCTTATAACCCAGCAACTAGGGACACCTTATTATCAAAAAGAAGGTCTAAAGCATCTGAAAATTAAGAACTATCTACAAAGGTTCCATAATCAAACTCAAAATTTGTTATGGAACAAACTCCTCTGCTCATAGAAGAAATCTCCATCAAAATGATTAGAGGCAACAAAACAAAGCAACCTTTGACTCAGGGAATCTTTAAATTCTCAAGTGCCACCTGAAGGGAATTTATACACCACTTGTCTAACATTCTTTCCCTCACCATTCACGCTATTAAGGTAGAATAATAGGTAGATATTATCTGATGCAGTGCAACTGCCTTTAAATAACTGGAAATATATGCTATTAGCCTGTTCCTAATTTCAGTATTGTAGATTGGCAGTATAGCACGTTCTACTTCACAAGCAAAATAGGAGGGTCTGCTCAGTTGGAAGAGCTCTTTTTTTATTAATGCACCATGAGTGAGTCTTCATACAAATAAAGTTCTTTTTCCAGAAAAACAAAAAAAAAAGGAAGAAAAAAAACAAGAAAAGAAAATAAGAAAAGAAAAAAATAAAAGAAGAAAAAGAAGACACACAGCGGAGATGGGACAGGAAGGAACCAGTGCAAACGTAAGACGGTAAAAGCCAAGATCTGGGCCAGTGGCACAAAAGGGTGAAAAACACAGAAGTCAAGGCTGTCTCATGCACAGTTACCCTCATCTGATGCAGGCTAAAAATTAAGGTGGTGGAATAAGAGTGGCAGGAGCAGGAAACAGAGCTTGTGAGGTGAGGACAGAAGGAAGACAAGGAAGGAAGGTGGATACAAGCTATGGAGCGAGAGTCACAGCTGAGTGGCAGGGGAGCCATTACAGCTAGCACTGTATACACAGTGCTATACATAATAAGATATACCTATTGCTAGCTTACTGGATTTATATAAATACTACAGAAACATGAGGCTCCCAGTGGAAGAAAAAGTGCTACATTGCCATCTAGAGCAGAAAAAAGGAAAATATAGGAAAATATTACGTGAACACTGTTGCTTTGGAATGTTAAAATAAAAATTCCAGTTAAAACAGAGAAGTGTTCACAACTTCTTCAACCAGGAAATCTTCAGGAGCAGTAAGATTTTTGTCACATGAAGGGAAACCCCCAATCACTACAAGACCTGCAGATGAGCCTCAAATTAATAGGTTTAGAGAGAAAAAGAACTACAGGAGGAAAATGCTTGATTTGACAAGACAAATCTCACTAGCAGCCTTTCTAAAAGTACAAGGTACTTCAAGAGGAAGGCCCAAGAACCTTTGCAAAGAAAACCCATCCACTGAGGGTTTTGTTGTTTGTTTTTTCAACTAACCCAAATAAATCAGTTTGTGTCTTACAGAATAAAATAAAAGTTTATTCCATTTCTAAATCAATTTTCATGCCCTTGATTTATTTGCATTTTCTCTGCAGCAATATAAATTCAAGTCTGTAGGTGCTCATTATTAATAAAAACAAAGATACATAAAATTTCACTCTAAAGCAGCTATAAGAAAAAAATCTTAAAGAAACGAACAAGGAAAACATTTCAAGATATTCTTCACAAACTCAACAGTTTTACAAATTAAATTAACTTCTCAACTTGCAAGTTTTAAGAGGTGTACAAAAGCCAAACTAGAACAGTGTGTAAAGCCTCAGCCAGCCAAATTTTTCTCTGAATTGAAATACTACTGGCTGAAGCCTTACACCTGTGACAGAAATGCAACTGTTGGAATGAAGAGAGAGTGTTACTCGTCTGTTTGTTAGATCCTAAAATCAGCAAAGCAGCCATTTAGTGATAGGACCATAAGCAGCAGGGTGGCAGGTGGGGGAGGAAGGCAGGGACGTGGTGCTGCCCCTCTAGAGCCCCTTCCTTGCCCTGTCACTGCCACACACAACAGGAGCAGGCACCAACTGCAGCACGCCACAAAGCACAGCAACTTTAGGTCTTTAAAGCATCAATATCCATGCCAGTCCCTACAACACTCAATTTACAATCTGACAGGGCACCTGGTAACTTCGAATTGCTTTCCTGTCTTCCCTGTGCAACCTCCACAAATCTGGTAAGTCACAACAGTCAGAACTGTTTGTTTAGAACAGAGCAAGAGCAAAATTGAATTACTTCTTGTTATTAGAGAAATTTGTCCCAGAGGAAGGTGTTGAAACTGCTGAAGCAAGAAAGTGAGAGAGCATTTTATGGCTCACTGCATTATGAATGGTCTATGAATACACAGACAAAGTACTCTCCAAAGCTACCAGACTCCAAGATATGAGCTCCATGTTTGATTAAAAGATTATAAATGGTCAGACACATACTCCTGTTCTGTTCTCCAACAGTTTATGACTCCTTTCCATTTTATAGTACTCAGTGGCAAAGTTTGCCTAGTCTAGGCATGCACTGAGGCTCCGAATGTTTACCTTAGTTGATTCGAGCTGACATGTTTGAAAATTATTATATCCATTTGTTCTGCTAGATGTTTTGTCCCCCTTGCTTATACTTCTTAATTTCTCACTTCTCCTATTATTAGCCTTATGACTAAAGGCTTTAATTTATTCACCATAGAACTTTTACACATTTTCTGTCATTCATTATGTGTTGTCTCCATTGTCTCCTAGTATCTCTAGGGTGTAGTAAGAAGAATCGAATATATAAAAAGTTACACTATATATTACCTCATATGTCTGCCTTAGACTGTAGCTGTTGAACTTCTATGCACTTTAATAGAGCAGAGTTTTGCCTACTGAAATTATTCAATCATTAAACTTCAATAGTAGGTGTGAGTCCACATAGCATCAAAGTGCACAATCAGGAATGTTAGCAGATACAGACAAACGTAATCAAGACACATCTTAGTACCTCAAAAAATATGAGGAGAAAATTATCAAAATAAGCAAGATAATCCCTGTCTTCTCTTTATATCCTTCTTCTGCCTTCAAATTCTATGCTGTTTTCCTCCTCTAAGTTTGTTTTGTGTTCACGCTTTCATCTGCAAGTGGGGTTTTTTAGCACTATCCTCACACAAGTATACCTTATTTTTGAGGAAGAAATTATGTACAAATCAATACATCACTTGATAATTATGAGTTCACACTGAGATGCCCTCCCTTCTGGGCATACAAGAACATCTATTACAAGTATGAGAAAAGTTTTCTCTGTCTTTTCTTCCTAAAAATTCTTGTCAGACTTTCAATGGATTTTGACTTCTTGTAAATCCATTTCAGTTACTCTTAAGCAACACTCCC
Source organism: Lycocorax pyrrhopterus obiensis (assembly GCA_014706295.1). Taxonomy (NCBI): domain Eukaryota; kingdom Metazoa; phylum Chordata; class Aves; order Passeriformes; family Paradisaeidae; genus Lycocorax; species Lycocorax pyrrhopterus. The sequence goes on from JACSVZ010000004.1 coordinate 77,888,039, forward strand.
TATAGTTGCTTAACTTGCTAAATATTCAGATGCTGTCTTAACAACCATCTCTGGTGGATGTTTCTACCATGACTAGAAGATTCAAAGCACGGCCTTCCCCTCCAAAGCCAATGCCTCTACATACTTGCCTTCAAGACCTGCTATCCGAAATTAATATCTGTAGAAGATTCTCTTACTGCAGTAGGGCAATAGCCAGCAGGTATCATCTGCAAACATTTTGTAAAGGAGTCATTTAAAGGAGAATTAGCTTGTTCAGGTTCAACATTGAATGGTATGAAATAACAAGAACACATAAAAATCTTAATGAACCTAATGCAATTGCTATACGTAGTATGGAAGCAAGAGGTAAAAGTCAACAAATCCAAATTCTGATAACAGGTTTTCTGATCGCGATTTTCTTCTGTGACGAGTGGTGTCAAAATTACTTCAGATCAATTTTGCATCAACAGGCATTGCCTAGTCCATGAGAAACACCTGCAGCTCTCCTTCCTTAGCCACGTCTTACCATTTGACAACAATATCAAAGAGCAAATGTTTCGAGAAGGATCTGGAAAAGAACAGAAGGCTAATTAAACCAACTTACAGTCTAAAGCAAAGATTAAAAGCTTCCTTGTATCCTTATGGACAAATTAGGCACAAGGGCATCAAAATAGAATCTACACAGACATGCTACTGTCAGTCATATAAAAATGCAAGCAATATATATAACAAAAAATATCAAATTAAAGGCCTGCTGATGTTGGGAAAATGCACATAACAGACATAGTACCTTACTGGCTTATTCCCAAGTACCACTATTATGAACTGCTAAGATGTTTTTGGAAACAGCCAAAAGTCTGACATCTAAGAGTAGTTCTTGATCTCATTCCCGAGCTCTGGCGCTAGAGAACTGCATTAGCAAAAGAGCTTACCTCCTTCAAAATGTAAATGTGCTTTTCTGACGAGGAGACCACCAAGCTATTGTGATGGTTACCTCTAGCTAACCTGCAAGTAGCAAGCTTCTGGAGGCTAATTAGAGAGCATGTCATAGCCACAGCTGTCGCAATGAGGCACACCTACTACCTCTTTCTCATTACCTCAAACAGTACTCAGCTTCAGAAATCATTCTTTCATAAAAGGATAGCAAAACCATTTCAGTCTACATTCATATCACTAAATCTATACAAATGCACTCTAAAACCTTAGTAGTGCTCATTACGATCATTTTATCAGCCTGAGCATTTTTTACATAGAGCTCTGAATTAATATCTGCTTTCCACAATAATTCTTCTGCATCTTCAATAACTACATTCTGTAGAATTTGTTTAGGTCTTTTCTATTTCAAAAAATGGAATATGGCCCATTGGAAACTAAAATTGCCATGTTAAGCACCACCTTGTATTTTTATGGTTTGCATGCATGTAAGGGGAATGAGATTTATGTCTCTAACCTTGAAATACTCTGAACCAATTATTTACTTAATATTTATGTTAAATTATCTATGATTGCAGCACTGACTATGAAAGCAACCAGAAAAAATTCTGCAGGTGGCCTGTAAAGCTAATTTTGAAGTTAGCTATACTAAGCTCATGCAGTGGTCTTAGGGAATATTAATGTAGTGTTATAAACTACAGTACCCTCAGGGTGTTCACCTGCCATGGAATTTAATTTACTTCATATCTCATCTAATAGACTGAATCTCATCTATTAGGTAAATATAATATGAATACGTTTCCTTGTTTCTCTAAGGAGTTTATTGGTAAAACCTGGAGAGGCATTACCATAGAATCTTCTACTGCTGTAATTAGCTTGAAATTGAGCTATTGTGCCCTTTTTGGTGTTAAGCAATATAGAATATACAGCCTAGGTACATAACAGCACCAAGCCCAGAGCTGATGCAGCAGCTGCATTGCTCACGCAACAGGTTTGTGTTTATTCTCGTTATTGCAAAGAGGGAAAATTAGAGCAAGCTCTGGGGATTTGAGCCAGAGGCCTTGTCTCCACTGTGCCAAGAACTGCTCCAGCCAGGAGAAGCTCTTCCCAGAGACAGCACTGTGCTCTGCCCTTGGTAGCTTAAGTGGCACATTCTCCTGTCTAAGGAGATAGAAGTCAATTTTGTAGGATTATGTGAATGGTTAAGTTGCCTGAAAACAAATCTGGTATTGTCTGCAGCCAGCATGTTGGCACAACTTCAACAGTGGGAAAGTGTTCTAATATGCTTTGTCCCTCTGCACTTCTTGCAGTGTCTAGTGCCCAGCTGTAGCAGTGCTGCACAAGTGGCATTTGTTCCCAGTGCATCCAGAGCATCCTGAAACAGCAGCTTACTGGCAGGCTGATAGGGAGCTCACAGTGAGCGCATTTTCCGGGAAAAACTTCAAGGGGCTTGTGGTGTAGAGAGGAGCATTCTTTCTGATAAGCTCTTCTCATATTAAAAATTATCCTGGTAAGAGGAAGACCATAGCAATTCTTGCTCCTTGAACTCTTCTGCATATGACCCACTGCTCCATAATATTGTACACGTTTGGTTTATTCTTCTCAGCCTGGGTTCACAACAGGGTTGCTTAACCCCAAGTCCACTCCTACAATTCATTCCTTTCTGGTACTTTGTCCATCAAGATGGACAGACTCATACACACTTTTTCAAAAATCATAAGAGAATATAGCCTTAGTGATATCCCAGAACAAACCCATTTACCGTTGGCCTCTACTTCTGTGCATAAAGTTCTGCCAGCATAACTCCCAGGGACTGGTCCTTCAGAAAAGCTAGTAGGGGCAAGGAATTTAGGCACCTGACATGGTAAGTGTTCTCATTCTGTGTATGCCATTTACGAACTCAACTTAGTTGTCATGTCAGACAGAGGAAAAAGACATGCAGGATGCATAAAAGCAGAAAAATGCGTCCCAAAAACAGCTTTAGAGAGGAAGAATGAGAAAAAGATAGAACCCACAGGCAACTTAAAAAATAAAAAGTAGATGTTATAGTTCACTGAATCAAATATGACATTATAGTGCAGAGGAAATTGAATTCATCTGTACTCGATAAGGGTGGCTTCATTATTCACTTGTGTCTTTGCTTAGTTGTGACACCCATGACTGATGAGACCATCCCCATCTCATGAAGATAAATTCAATATCCGTAGTATCATTCTAATATATTTTCTATATATAGAGAATGCATTTAATGGATGGTGGTGGGATAGTATTTTTATCTTCACAGGCTCATGAAAGGAAGGAGCACAATTTCCTGGAGCTGACACTTGAGCAAGTTTATATGGACACCTTTTCACAACAGTGTTGAGGGTGAAAGTGTTGGTATGGGGACATAGGAGAGAGGGTAGCACAGCGGTTGACTTCACTGATTTGTCATCTAAGATCCAGAACTGGATCAAAATGGAGCAGAGATTTGGCTGTTGTATCCTAATCTTGATAAGACATTTGTCCGTGTATGAGCATACACCTATCACAATATAGTTAATTAGAAGAAGCACCACTGGAATGGGCTGACATTAATCCAGTGCTGCTCAGTGCAGTAATTTTCCTCCTTTTTCTCAATTCAAGTAGAGTTTTCCAAACCAGTGAAATATTTCTCTTTGATGAGATCTCTGACTCATGCCTCCTCCCTCCTTCGGTAGCATCATATATTCATACACAGTTGTAGCAGACCAGTTTAAAAATGTGGAAATTTTGGAAGATGTTCAGCAGAAGTGATCCCAGAAGAAATGTAATTAATAAGTGAAGCATACAGGAGGAGGTCAAAGGTAGCTATCATAAATTTAATTTACTACACATCTGTAATTTATCACAACTCTGTACAGAGTGTTCACATGCCTATTCATGAGAAAGATTTCTCCTGTAAGATCCAGGGGGAAGAGGGAGAGCTCAAGCCAGCACAGGTTTCTAAAGTGTCATCTCTGTTCATGCTGCTGCTAATGCAAACACACATCTACATGTACACCCTGTACAAAGTACTGGTACAGCTGGCCACTCCAAAACACAGGACGGTCTATCAGGAAACTTCTGTATAGATTGGGACAGAGGCCCATTAATTCAATATTCATATGCTCACAACAAGACAAGTGAGAGATTTTACTGACAGGTAAAAGAAATATCAAAGAAGAAAAGTCTGGAATAAGCTGCACACACAGAATTTTCTTTCAAATCCTGTCATTTGGCAGCTGACATACATGCACTGTATAATGATTTATATAACTTCAGTATTGTTCAGTTTGTCAGTGTCTTCATCACAGCCACTTTGAGAGTTCCATACGCAGCCATTAAAATCTGCTTCAGGCTGAAACTTGGAACAAAAATGCATAAGGAAGCCAAAGTAAGAAATAGTTGCTTTAATTTCTAGAAAATTATTACATACTGCCTCTCTTCTGGAGTATAGAATATGATAAGTTGCTTTGAGTACCATGTGCATAAATTATTAACAGAATTTTCTTCTTGTTTAGTCTAAAATTGTAATTATATAAAGCAGATATTTTGTCATCATCTACATAACAGAACAATAATTTGTTAAGGATACAGCAACATTACTCCACCAGACAATCAGTAACAAAGAGGTGCTATACAAATAAATATCAGTTGCATAACCAAATGAAATGCAAATTTAAACTAAGGTTTTCAGTAGATAACAAGGAAACAAATGGGGGAAAGTGACAAAGCAAAACAAGCAATCAAAACCCACAAAAAAAAATCCTTTGCTTTTTTTTTATTCCACAGTCTGCAAATGTGTAGTAATTGTCTAGTGATTTGGTTTTATGTACAAAGAGCCCCTTACTGATCATCTCAGCTACCTTTCATTGCTGTATGTTCTGATTCACTGAAATAAATCTGTACATTATTCTCAGATTCCAGGAGGAACTCAGAAAATCTATTTTTATAACTAGAACTTAAAGAGCTAGGACTTTTGTAATTCAGTGAAGCCAGGTTCATTTACACCATTTAAAGAACAGCCCCAGTAACTCTCAGTGACATTTCTACTTGGCTTTAATGAAGTTTTACACATGGGGTTTTTCTTCTGATTTTAAATATAGACTTTAATTGATAAGGGAAATAAAATATTATTAGGTAAACCCATTTCAAATGGAAGTATCACTTTCCAAGTGATCAGACTGTCCATCTAGTTGACTCCCCATAAAGCCTCTATTCAGGCATGTTTCATATTGATGTTACACTTTTTATTAAAGATTTTCAAGATACCATGGAATCTTGAAATCTTATACACAAAAATGTTTGACAGCATAACATAAAAATATAGAAGGATGCAAAATGTTCTTTTTTCTCTTCACACACAGTGAGTTGCAGACTTTTCCTGCTGTACAGAATAGACTTCCTCCTGCAGCTGAGATAATACAAATGCTTAAACTAAAGCCTTAATTCTCACCATAAAAGAGAAAGGTATGGTTAATACATCATAAACCAGAGAAAAATATGTTGTCTCATCAGTGGCACTTTGATCAGATTCTTCTGTATTTTTTCATTTAAAAAAAAGGGTCCACTCCAGAGCAGAGTAAACATCCCCCTTGCCTCCCCACAGCATGCAGTTCAAGCTCAACAGCACTCCACACACGTTCGCTCCCCGAGTGCTCCACTGGTAACACAATTGCGGTAATTACGGCATGAGCATGTCCTATGAAATGGATACTAGTTCATTAATTAGAAGATGAACGTAATTGATTATTTCAACAGCAGGGCTAAACACAAGGGTAATCCCACAGAGAGATCTGTAGGGGTAGATCTGTCCAAGGTGTGCCCTTGACTTCGTTCCTTCTCCCAGGGGGTGGCTGTAACAGAACTCAGCCTAATGAGGTAATAATTACAGATCACTATTAGTGATAGTTAAGTCATTCATGACCTGTTCCCCCTAGCAAATTGTTCCAGAACTGATGTGTATTTCAGAGGCTGTATTTGCCATTTACAGCCATCTGCCAGACACTTTGACAGACAATTGACACATGGAGGCCGTTGGCTCTCTCTTCTGATGATGTTCTGGTCAGATAATGCACAGATTCAATCTCATCTTTATTGTTGATATGTCACTGTGGCTTGTGTGTGTTATCATTTCTCCCCTAGTGTGGCAACAGAAATCTTTTGAACAAAGGAAGGCTGAGCACTGAGAGTGAGACACCCCGGTTTGTGCCACGTTCCTCATCATTGTCACTGAGCACATGGCTTACCAAGAAGGCATGCTGCAGACGAAAATCCCCTTGGGCAACTAGTTAACAGATATGCAAACCAAGCCCCTACATTTTGGCATTCAGACCCTACACACATTCTCAAATGCCATTCTGTGTTAGCTGACAAACCCGTAATTAGGATCACCAAAGGTCTAATTACAGCAATGGCTTAAACCAGTTCATTCATGGTTTTAAAAAATGCAGTACTTTTTGTGGAAACACCAAGCCATCACTGCCAAACTGGAGAAATCATGTCCTTCTTTCTCTCTCGCCTTGTCACAGGCTGATTTAAGGGTTATTGCATCTGGCTTGATTCAAACATTGTATTCAGTCCAGATCGTGGTTGACCACATATGGGTGTACTAGAGGAGGAGGAAAACCAAGAAGCTTTCCCTTACCTCATTGCATTCCTAGTTATCTCTTACCCTTGGCAGCCATCAGCTCTTGGCAGCCCTCCGTGTCCCCTGAGCACAGAAACAGGTCCAGTCTTGTGCTGGCAGCAGAGGCACCAACACCACTGTGGAGGGCAAGGGCAATGACAGAGTCTCTTGCCCCCTTTCACGTGGTAAAAAGCAGCCAGCTCTTACAGGAGAGCAGTATGTACCACATCTTTTCAGATGAAGGTGCTCCCTTTTATGATTATTGCCTAGTGAACCAGCCAGAATTCATCCAGAAACTTACCAAGAGGGCTGGGGGCTGAAGTTACCAGTTAAACCCTGGGCTGTTTTAAGTCAGTATGAGGGCACTGATACATAAATATATGCTGATGGATGTGTACTGAGGATTCTCTCTGTAACCTTGCCTGAAATGATTAAATCAATACAGATTCTTTGATATGGACACTGTAGACAATAACAATATTAGTCTCAATAAAATGATACTGAGAGGAGAAGTCCTTTTCAGTTTCTTTATTTGATTAAAGCGTTTCTGGCTCAATGTCTCCTGCACAGTATCCCATGATGTAATTGAATAACGAGATTGAAACAGAAAGCTGTTTCTAAGTAAGGGAATACTTCACTGGGGCTTTTGTTCTTATTTAGTACAGTTTAACAATCCCTTCCATTCACTGAACACGGATGCCTGAGAAACCTGGAATACCCACTATGCCTGGGCATGGCTTTAATCCCTAGTCCATCGTGTTTGGAAGCACATTTGTACTGAACAGGAATCTGAAATGGTAAAAGTTAACACTTAGGTCAAATTCTTCTCTTCCTCAGACACACACATTAACTCCTGGATATTTCTAAGTGCCAGTGGGAAAAAAAAAATCTCTTGGTCTTTTTTTATTGTGTCAAGAAGTCAAAGAAAAGCATTTGACGGCTTGTGTGCTGCTCACTGTTGAACTCTAAATGTCACTATTGGATTTTTTTCTTTCCTATATAGTCCGCTTTGTTCAGGACAGCTGATAATAGCAGTGAAAAAAAAAGCAGAACTTCCTCTGTTTTAGACACCACCCTGTTGAATTAGATTAATATTGAATGTTTATTAAATACACTGACAGCAAAGACAGGTATTAATAATTGAAAATAAAACATTATGAATTAAATCCCTGCCGCAAGTGAAGCCAGATAGAATAGGGTCAGGTCAAATACACCCAAGGGAAGCAGTGATTTGATCTACTGATCGAATGGATGCAGATGTTTAAGGATATGGTCTTTATTAAGCTGCTCCTTTAGTCCACAATGAAATCTAACTTACTACAGAGATGAGGCTGAAGAGATAATTCTTCTCCTTTTAAGAAAGATGTAAGTTATATATATGTCACAAAGATAAAAAATAGCTTGCAGTTACTATTTCCTTATTTAACTACTATTTCTAAATGTCTAGTTTCCAGAGCCTTGCAAATCCACTCAGCAAAGCTGGCTACAACATTTGTTATATGCTATGGGTGATAGATATAATCCTATAATTTCCAGTGCAATAATGAGAGGTTTAATTTTCCATTTCTTCCCTCTGTGAGATGGTGTCTGGCTTTGAATTCTCATTTATGTCTGCATGAGTACACAAACCTGATCTACATCATTGTGAAGTCAATACCTGCTCCGACTTCTTTTTTCATTGTTATAAAGCAAAGCCTGACCTGTAATTCAAAGACATAAGAAAAAGTTTATCCCATCAGGAGTCTCTCTCTTCTTCACTTTAAATCTGCTCTGATATGAGGACTCCTTGAAGGAGCTGTTAAGAACGGTATCAGTTCGTAAAAGGTTGCTTTCCTTTCTTCTTTGTGACACTCCATGAAAGGTTAACAATAATTTTAAGCTCTGTAAACCAGCACATTTGCAAACTTGCTCCAGTAACATGCATTTTTTCATGAAAGACAGAGAATCCCTATCAAATCTGAGACTAATTCACAAGGGACTTAACAAAGAGAGAAGCCAGAGCCGTTCCTCCCCACTGCCAGCGGCTGCTGGGACATGAGAGCTGGATGATTTCCACCACCAAGGGAGAAGAGGGGGAGGCAAGGCAAAGGGCCAGGAAAACAGTCTTTGTTCCCTCATACAGAGAAGATAGTATGGAGGGTTGCTATTCTCGTCTCACTAAGGAGCCTTTCCCTCTTCCAGCTACCCAGAAAGCTCTTTCTTCTTTTCCCCTCCCGTGTGGGAGTGTGGAGGTAGGTTTGGGTAGAGCTGAGAACAGTAACAGCTTATTGTTCAGTGTTTCTATCCAGAAGAAGCTGAAAACCTCAAAAGTTAAATACAAAACACATTTACCCATCTCTCCTTTTATCGTGCTGAGAAATGGTTGCAGTCTTTTATAACACAGAGAAAAATGTAATGGCTTTTCTTTAATGCTTGGACTCCCTTTGAGTATATCAGCCAGCTTGGGCTGTCTGTGTTTGCACATGCTCATGTGTGAATACCAGTGCAAAACTGTCCATTATAATGGTGGAAAGAACAGACCAAAACAATTTTTTTCATAAAATATAGTTGTATGTGTGGAAAGGTTCTCAAAACACAGTTTTCCAATAGTAATGTCTTAAGTTAAGTATAATTCTTACTTTTGGGGGGTGGGGGGGGGAATCCACAAACACATGAAAGCAAAGAGAGTTTGAAAAAAAAAAAAACCACACACAAAACTATTTTAGCCAAAGGCTGAAGATTTTTGCAGGGAAATAAGAACATATGTCTTTTAACTGAGGCAAAACATCTCAGCAGTCCTATAAGCAAATGCTTCACTTTGGTTCACTGTTCAATATGATCCTTGTGAGCTGTCACAATGCTTCATAAGAACTGTATTTTAGGAGCCAAACACCCCCATTTTCACAAAGCAACACACTTCCTCTGAACTGCTTTCTAACCACAGTTCCCATTTTGTACTGCAAGAAGTCCCCGAAGTAATCTGTGCCGTAGTACAGACACGGAAGGCTGACCCATTGAGGTGAACGAAGTATGAGCTATTTGCACTTCAAATGATAGGAAAATCACAGTTGTGCCTTAGAAAAATACAGTTTAGAAAAAACCTCAAAAATTTAAAACTACAGTTTTTAACATCAAGTTGTCCCAAGATGATACCTCTTGGTTTGGTTAAATAAACTGAGACGTTGTAAATCACATTGGAACAACTTGAAATAAATGTTTTGTTTTCTGCTTTCAATCAAGGATTTTTCATGGTTTTAAAGGAAAAAATAGAGTCTTCCAAGAACAGTAGGGACACCTTTTTATAATCTCATTTATATCATGGGCCAGAATTTGTACCAGTTTATTCTGGTACAAATTGGGATTAAACCAAACATACAATTGTGAAATCAAATTCTAGGCCATTGAAGTGTCACTGTATACTCAGATCATAAAAAGTCCATTCTCAAGTCTATTACTGTGGCCTAAACTGCCACTACAGATTGTCATACACTGGCATTTCACATAAGGTGCCTGGGATGTTCTAGTCCTCCTCCAGCTCAGTGCAGGGCAATGCAGAAAAGACCTTCACTTCAAACTCTTTATTATGCCCTTGCTCATATAAAATCTGCAGGGTTTCCAGTTTATCCGGGGAAGGATTTTCAAGGAAGAAATTTTGATCTGTAGTTGAGAAAATCCAAACACCTCTTTATGTTTGTATGTATGCCAACTGCAGTAATAAAAAGAGGGATGACTTCTTCTACTCCACAGTTTTCCAGATTTGTATAAGCTTTGTCTGTGTAGTTTTACATACCCATTCCTCCAAGGTAGTAGAGTAAATATATTTATGCCATTTTATATGTGAGATTTCCTCTGATTTGTTAAAACCACAGAAGCCACAAAGCAAATTTTTGGATTCCTGTTCTCCTTTTCATCATAGGTCAAATGTCTCTTCAAATCCCATAGCTCTTTGTGAGGTAGTTTTGGTATGCTTGGATAAAACCAAGCACAAGTAAAGCAAAACACAGTTTTCCTGAGCATAATAGATACTTGCTTACTCTGGAACAGCTCCATACTTTATTAAAACCATACCACTATCATAATTAGGTTTTTGTAAAAAAAAAATAAATAAATAAACCACACAGACCCATGGTTGTAATTATGTTTATCTTTAGGTAATATCTTGTTATCAGTACAACTGCTGCCCTGCCACTGAGTTGCTTGGTCCCTGAAAATTTACTGACAGGCACTAGTGAGGGATGTATGCACTGACAAAGTTACTCATCCATGCTCCAGCCCCCACACACCCTCCTTGAATTCTTTCATTATTTCTGTAACACTTTGTTTGCTATTAGGATTACGCAATTTATTTGTTCAGATTGGGAAGTCTCTTCTTGATGAGCTGCTGTGTTCAGTAAACAGCTCCCAACAACAAACAAGGATTTAAATAATCACTGTGTAATCAGTAGGCACCAGCACATCGGATCTCATCTCTTCAAATCCAGGTAGCTGTCTGTCAAATCACAAATGTTTATCACACTAAAAGTTAGATGCTTAGCTGCATCAGAAACATTCCACCCACTTTCTAAGGAGTTTCAGTGAATTTACTAGAAAAGAGTAATGGACTTCCTGGGTTTGCATGGATTCTGCCGCAATCTGACAGTCTTGAACTTAGCACGGAAGTCCTAAGAAGCACCAGGAGTAACGAGACCAGAGTACTGAGCAGTACTGACTGGCTATCCCCCAGTCTATTTTGAGCCTAGGAGGGAACATTAAAATAATCAAGTAATAGCCCAACAAAATTCAGCCCAAATTAAACACCTTTCCGGCAGCTGCAGTTAGTGTCATTTGGGTTTGGCAGGTGCATGCTTATTTGATACAAAGATGCCCGAAAACTCTCAAGGAGTTCAAACAATAATGAAAGCAACCTCTGAAATACAAGGTGTATGCACAGGTCAGTGAGTGAGTCCAAACAGTAGATGGACACAGGCTATTCACCAAGTTCTTTAACGTGAAAGGATTCTTAGTATTTAATCTATAAAGAGGAGGTGAAGAGTAGGTAGCAGGAAAACATGTTAGATGAGATAAAGAAAATTCTGACTATCAATAAAGAAAAAATGGGCACGTAAGGTGATCACTCTGGAGTATAGAAAGTGATTTTTAAATTAGTTATCTGATTAGTGGGAGCTAATCTGTCAAGTAGGAACAAATTCACATAAATATTCCATAAATTAAATATTCTCTTGTCATTGAAGCTGCTTTCGATTGTTCATGGAGATTTTTTTCATCAGAAGGAGACAGATTATTACATTGATTTCAGCCTCCAGAATCCATTCTGTAATTATGTATTTTTAATTGTCTGGCATTTTTATTTGTATGAATTTCAAAGGTATTGACATGAGTTAGAAAGAAAATCCAATCTCAAATCTGAAAAAGAATCAGCCACAATCCTGCTCAGCAGCATACTAAAACACAAGCTGAAGCATGTGCTTAAGCCCATATATACTCAGTAAATTGAGTAATCTATGTGTCATCCTGCCTCTAATGGGACTTAAACAAGTGCAAAGCAGCTTGTGAACCTACACCTCTGTCCTTGTAGCTGTTGAAGGTGTGCACTGTGCCTTACCAATGCATGCAAGAAGAGTCAGGGATCTCAGCTTATTAACATTTCAAGAATTTGTTGCTCAGCTGCTGTTTGTTTTCTCTGACAACCAAATGTTATGCAGAGCACTTTTGCCAGCTGCAATCTGATTAGGTATCACCTTTTCCATAACACTGCCAGGCCAGTCAAACTGTGGTACAGAGAGGGTCTAACCTTTTGTCGATCTCATAATAAACAACTCCAAGTTTCAGGAGAAAATCTCTGATAGAGAGAGCCTGACTACAGCTTGTAAATCAAAGCACTCAGATAAGATGGGAGAGCCAGACCTCTCAGAGCTGATCATGCTGACAGTTGAGCTTTGAATTCATACTTTATAAATCACTTCCTTACCAGGCATCTGCAAAATCAGGATTTGTAAGCCAAGGGGAAAAAAAGAAGATATAGTTTTATTTTGGATTTATTGGTATGATTTGTAAATCTGTTCTAGGACTTACAGATCTGATTTAAGATTTGTTAATCCCGTTTAGGATATGGAAATTTTTTTCTCTGACTTACCACATGCTGAAATGCTTCAGTAAAAACTGAACTAAAAATTACTGGTTTAAAAGATGGTTTATAAATCAAGGGTTTGCAGTTAAGATTTGCTGGCAGGTTGTATAAACTGCACAGTGCATTTATAACTCAGCCTCTTACAACGGCAGATTTATAAATCCAACTTGCAAATTGTCAGACAACTGTTATAGGCTCAATTCTAATCTGAGAAACAACAGATGTGCTTCCCTGTGTTTCAAAACCCTGTCCTTTTCCATTGCCTGCATCCCCTGCAGCCATCTCACTTGCACCAAGGAGGAGAGAGAAGGGAGGGAAAAGACCTCCTATACCACCATCACCCTGCCAGGCAAGGAGGAAAGGATTTGGGAAAGGAAAAGCAGGAGACGAAATGTGGGTTACAGTTCATCCATCCTGTTGCACAGCCTTCTGGAGCAGCCTGAGCTAAAAGCTCCCTCCTGCAATTTTAGCTGGTAACTAGGGGCATAAAGAAAGCAGGTAATCCTAATTCCCAGGCTGCCAGGCCTCGGGCACAGTGAAAGATTAAATTTCATATACAAAACAGTGGGAAACTGGACCTAGCAGGAGCAAACTAGAGCAAGTTGAGGAATTTTTTTTCTACAGTCCCAGTGATGTCTGCCTATCTCAGATTACAATGAGGAACTTCTGGGAGAAACCCTGGCCGTGTGATGGCAAATATCCCATTGATTTCACAAGGATAGGATTTCACCCTATAAAAAGGGCATTGGCCAGATTCACAGGAATGCTCTGCCTGCCCCACATCACCCTGGTCACAACAAGCAGCTGTAAACTCACATTTCTGCTGCGGCAGCCACGTCTCCCCAAAGAGGAGAACAGGGAGCCAGAAGCCAGGGATGTGGCAGCATCCTGAGGCTCCAAGCCACTGCCAGCGGCTGTGTCTGCCCTCTCCACAGCCCTGCTCGTGGGGAAAGTGCAGAAACCAGCATTCCTCAGTAATTACAAGAAAATTTACACATGTACTGGGAGTTAGTACTGCTTCCTTTTAGGTAGTTTTACAGTAGCCATCAGATTTTATCCTGAAGCTGAGGGTAATAAAAATGAAATAATAGCACTATTTAATAGCACTATTTTTCTCCTAGATTCATTGTTTTTTATACAGTGTGAAAACTGTTTTTGATAAGCAACAGCTACTTCTAGGTCCTATGCAGGAGGTACTAAAATGCATTAATACCTTTTGACTTTTTCTGAGTGTCAAGCTTCTTTGACTTGATAGCTTTTGAAAGTGATCTAACATCTTTTATTTTATACTATATTTGAAATTTCATTCTAAAGTTTCATCTGTGACCTCCTGTTCTCTATTATTGCAATGCTTTTTTCCCTTGAATTGCTTGTTGCCTTGGATTTCTTACAAAATAAAATAAATACAAAGATGCTAGCAAATATAAATTTCATAATTACTTCTTCCATACTGGCCTGCATTTTAAAGTAAAGGATCTGGTCATTGCAAAACTCAGCAAATATTCATGTGTGCATGTGTGTGTATATATATATGTACGTGGAGCTAAATTTTCAGGTACTTAAAGTACATAGAGGATAAACTGCATGTTCAACTGACTTTAAATACTATTACAAGGGGAACTGAAGCAAGCAGTGCAATTAGAAACAGGAAAATTTGCTTCCGTAGCTTTGCGCCTAACTGAATACTCAATTCCACATGCAAAATATAATCAGAACTGGAGGATGGAATTGAGGAAAAATGGTTAATATTCTATAAAATGCTAAGTCAGCTCTTTACATACTATACATTTAAAATGTATGAAAATCAATTATCTTGAAAACAGATGTCTTTTTTTTTCTTTTTCATTGCATGTTCCAAAGTATAGAGCCTCACTGTCCCCTTGTGTGTGTCTGACAGACACAGAGACCTACAAAAGTTTGGCCTTTTCCCTTGTGTTTAGCCTAAATGAAAAATGGTAAGAAGAATATATTTGCAAGGAGAAACAGTCTGTGGGAGGTCTCTGAAAGTCAGCTCTCACATCAGAGGTGAGGAATTGTAGCTACAGTTGGAGAAACACTATAAATAATTGCTTTAACAAACAGATGGTACAATTTAATAGAAATTGAGGTTTTTCACATAATTATCTTGCAGGTGATGAATGAAACAGACCTTTATAGACAGTAGCCCAACTGATCTGTTGCACTGCTGGAACTCACTGCTATTTCCCTCGTTCCTTCTCTCATCTTCTTTGGGGAACACAAGAACAGTTCACCCACTTCAATAACACACAAATTTAGACTCAGCTCAGGTGGTATTTCTAGACTGAAGGCAAAAGGCCCTTCACAATGTGCCCTGCAATCTCAGAGCACAGGATCTCAGATTGTCCACCTCAGGAGACAGAACAGGTCATGTCCACCTTCTTGGGCTTCCTTTAAGTGGAGAGACACAGGAGGGACAGGGATGTCCCCTGAAGCACTATGTGGGGCACAACAGTACCTGGGAAATCTGGAACCCAGGGTAAGGGACAACACAGGCAAACCACTATAACTAGAGTTCTTCTCTGAGGGTGTAAAGGACCTGCTGCTAAGCTCTCTGGGCAAAACCAAGGAAAATAAAAGGGGTTTTCTATAGCTGCAGTCCAAAGAGTGCATTGCAAAATCATAAAATCTATAGCATGAGGAGAGGAGTAGGAAGCACAATATTGTGGCTGCAATTGTACAGTTTTATGGAGCAATGAATTTCAGCTCTCCAGAGGACCAAAGACCTAACAGTGAGCATCTTTTATTTAAAGTTTAAGTTGAAAGATTTAGGCCTAAAGTTAAAACTGAACACTTTCTAAAGTTCTAGGTGTCAAGAGCACCATCTGATCTACTCCAGCATCAGCAGAGGTAAAGGTCAAGGGAGTAGAAATTATAGTGGACAACAGTAGCGGCAAGACAGAGAAACCTCGTGGCTTGCCTGTGAAGCAAAGCCATACCCACCAGGCCACCAGCAGAGAAGCAGACCATAAGCCTATGGCCTCCATTTTTCTGCTCTAACAATACCAAGCCTAGCAGGAAAAACAACTCTGCAATGAACTGAATACCTTCCACACCTTTCCTACCTAAGCTTTTATGCTTTATCAGTCAATTCATTTCTCATTGCAGAAAAACGAAGCTAACATGTTCACTACAATTATTAGCAAAATCTCAGATCATCTAGGAACAGTAACTACACAGGGCAATATACTTTTGCTATGGACAAATCCATACATTGAGCCTTGTTTGAATTCAATCAAACTCAAAATTTAAAAAAAAAAAAGGAGAAATACTAAGGAAAAACTGTAAAAATCTTTTTATGTCTATTCCTTCACCAGCAATGGCAGCAGTAAACATTTTTATTGAAGATTTCAAAAGATATGAAATGAGGCAAAAGTGTCCTAATAAAGTTTTGATAAGTTTGTCATTTACTTTGTTAACTTTTTTCCAAAGGTCACTTCAATAGACATGATTAGACACTACAGCTCCATGGGAGCAGTGGAAATTAGCTTCAATATTTGTCTCATTGATGAAGTTCTGAGTATGCTGGTGGAATTGCAATAAGCATATGTGCTTAGTAATAAGCACATGTACGGCTTGCTATCCTGAAAGCAAACTCTTCAGCTAAATCACCTGATCTATTCATTTACAATCCTCTTCCCCCACAACTGGCTGGATAAATAAAAACAAGTTTCCTGAAAGTGTCTGAACTTCAAGTAAGAACTACAAGGACTTGTCTTTCTTCTGGAAAGCACTGGACATTACAAGTTTAAAACACCTAATGCCTTCACTTTTCCACCTATAGGGCCTCACATGGGTTTGCTAGTTAAGATGCCTCACTGTTCATCAACAGTCTGAAGCTGAGCAGAGTTTATGGCAAAAAGCTCACTGTCAGCCGGCCAGCTGATATTCACTTTTCTCTTCAGGGCAACACTTAATCTGGAGCACAGGAATCTAACACGGGTAAAACACTACTGTGCAAACCTCAAAGTAGCAGGGGAAAGGCTGTCCCTCCAGCCAGATATGGGACTGACCCCAGAATCACAAACAAATTCCACTGGAACAGTGATTCTATTCAAATCACAAACACTAGTGTCATGACACTTTTTCAAGATTGGAAACAATGGATTCTGGCAAGGCTGTCAAAGGCCTTGTTATTTATTCTGTACCATAGTTTAAAACAAATGTTATCTTATACAAAAATGAGAGTGTGCCATCTAATTCAACTACTACCCATATTATTACAATGCCATTGCTCTCCTGTTGCTGAAAAACACCTTGGAAGTCAGGTATGGAAGGCAGATGTTGCTGAAAAACACCTTCAGAGTCAGGTGTGGAAGGCAGATGTATCTCTACATTTAAATTATTTTGCATGGGACATCCCAAGGAGCTAAATACAGCTTTCCATCGCTCTTCCCTGGTGTGGAAGACAGGAAAGATTGGTGGCTCAAAACATTTCCGGGAGGGAGGCATAAAGTGGCAGGTTGAGTTTCCCTTCGCTGAGGTGATGCCCTGCCTCACATAAATCACTCCTCCCCCAGGGCCTTTATCCCGGCCCCACAGTGGCCGCCAATCCCTGGCATGCTGGAGACAATGCTCCACACCCCCCTCCTGGAGCTCCAGTCCAGCCCCAGCATGGCCAGAAAGTCACAGCTGGGGGAAGGGCTGACAAAGCCAAAGGCTATTTAGCCCAGGACATGCAGCAAGCATGTGTTTTGACCCTACCCCCTCTTGGAATTTTTATCAGCTGAATACTGCTGGAGCCAGGAGTGGTATCGATACTTTTTCTTTTCTGTACTTTTTTTGTCTGCCTCTTTTTCTCTTTCTTCTCAGTCCCTCTTCTTGGAGCTTTGAGTAACTTAAAACCAGACGGCCTTGGAGTTTCCTAAGTTGAATGGGCTAAGTTAATGCCTTTTGAAGTGCTTTATGTTGATTGAATGCTGCTCTAAACTTCTGCCAAAGCCCTCTGATTTTCTGAAGTTGCCACCAAAGTTCTTTTTGTTGTTTTGACCTCTTGAGAATATATCTTGTCAGTATTTCTCCTGTGCATCTAACTGAGAGTACATAAAATACCCTAAGCCCTTGTCAGAGGCTCATCGAGCAAGTTTTCTGGGGCCTTACACCAGGACACCAGAGAAAAATGCTGGAACTCTGGCTCTTGATGAAGCATGACCAAATTTCTATGGCTTCATAGGTTACTCTGTCAACTGAGCCAACCTAGTCCATAACGTGAATGCTTTTGGTGCATTCCAGTCACAACTGCTGACTTGTCAGCAAAAAATAGATTGAACTTTGACAAGCTTAAGGTTTAGCATTAAACTTTTAGCATTTTACACTGTACTGAGGTGGGCTGAAAGCACAAAGTTGTGGCAGAATAACTTCTCGGGTCATCATAATTTAATTGTGACTACTTGAGCCCCACTAAGTGATAACTCAAAAGTTTGAAAATATTTCAAAAGTTCCACTTTATTGAAAATTGAGGGAAAATACTTTAACCATTACAGAGAGTAAAATGATAAATGGATCAATCTTTACTAGCAAACAGTAGTAATTAGGTCATACCTCATTTCTTTATTAGAGAAAGGCTTTGGTGTTTAATCATCATTATATAATCATTTAGTCTTCTCCAATCTCTGACTTTGTAGGTATTGTAAGCTTGGGCCCTGAAACTTCAAATGGTTCTGTGCAGGAGGAACCCCATGATCAGCTATTTGAATCAACTACAGGATTCTCGCTTTATACCATATTTTCATTTTACAGTCTGTGTTCATATGATAACACAGATAAAACTCCCTAAAGGATTCTAAGGGAAAAGTTCAAAACTGAAATGTCTTTATATGAAGACACTGCTACAAAAATGAGAGAGTCTGAAATCACTTGTAAGACACAAGACAAAGCACGGCCTACAGCATAATACTGTCTTGGAGAATGTCCAATCGCCCTCTATTGTCTGAAGACAGATGTACAATTCACCAGATGGACCATGTGTTTGCTTTAGCACAGATCAGTACTGAACTGCTCATTTTCTGAAATAAGCCTCTGAAATCCAAAAAGAATGGGAAACATAATGAATGAGTTCTAAGAGAAATAAACAATGTCAAATCCTCTGAGCCTATGGTTTTACTTCATGACAGACATTGTCTTAAGTCCACTTCCTCTTAAAGGAATCCAGAATGTTCTTATTGGCTGGTAAAAAGCCAGTCAGCAGCGAGTTATGAGGTCAGTAATGATAAAATCAGTAAGACTTACTTTAATAGGAATTTTTCTTTCCCAAGACTTCGAAAATTATTTTGTCTTACAGCAATTACTACAGGGAGGAAAACGAGATGTTGCCTCTGTCAGCTTCCTTAGCGAGACAAGGCGAGTTCACACTTCACCACCTGATAACGAATAGCTCCCCATCAAACACAGGCTCACCTTCTCTTCAGGGGTGTTGGACTCTGCTACTTTTCATAAGGAAACAGAAAAGCAAGTATTAAGTGTTAAATGTTTCAAAAAACCCAAAGATATTTTAATTGGAATAAAAACAGCTTCATGGTAGGGTGCCTTTTCTTTAGGCATTTTAGTGCATGTAAAACAAGTTTCCTTCCTAACCACAGACAGTTAGACCTAAGGCCAACTCAAGGGTCTAATGACAGCCCAGCACTATATTTTAGAAGTGGAAATGCTTTACCATGGTGTTTTACCTAATCTCTAAGGGTCCCCACTTGAGGAATCAGAAAAATAGCCAAAGGAAACACAGGGGGACTGCCTTAATAAAAACATGAACATAACCTCCAAAACCTTCTCTTTCTTTCCCACATTTACCTGTTTTTGTACAACCTGATGGAAAACATTTTGTTGAGCCTCTAAGCCGCCTTCTGCTCACACAGCTAAAACTGCAAAGCCTCCTGAGCAGCCCTTCAAGTCCTGTAAGCCCCCAGCATCCCAGCATCAGCAGAGTGGTTCAACCTCAGGACTCTACCCAGCGAAAACCACCTGCCTGATCCAGCTGCTGAGCAAATGTCATCATTCCTAGGTCATTGCAGCTTCTTTTTCATTTCCTCACGTGCTTAGCTACAGTTATCACATTTGTCCTCAGGTAAGACAGGGAGCAACGTGCTGTTGCCAAAAGGAGAGTTTCTCCTTCCTCCTTTCTGCAGGCACGTTCACTCAGCAACACAGTCCTGTCTTCTCAATTTCAGCAGTCCTGGTGCACTATGAACTCTTCCCCTCTCTTTTTTTTTCTTTTGTTTTTTTTTCTTTTTTTTCTTTTTTTTAAAGCTTTTTCTAAGCCATCTTTGGCCATTCAATGTACTGAAGCAAGTGAAAACTGATAGCAGGGGTGGAACAGGGAATGCAAGAGCAAAACCACCCTTTCTGGCATCTGGAAGCTGCTGGAGCAGCACAGTTATCTTGTCAAATAACATCCTTGTGTGACACACTCTTTCAACTTCATTCTTCCTCAGGTCCCCTCCACAAGGTGTCAGGTAACTATCTGGTAGTTAGAAATTAAAATAAAAAGAAGTCCCCACAAGCTCTGTAGATAAGAAACACTAGAAAATATTGACAATACTAAATAGGAAGTTGTCAGCAGCCACTGAAAAGTATAACATAACGTAAGGGATCCAAACTCCAGAAATTCTCCTTCCACAGGATGATTTTTCACAAAGTTTCTGGTTTTCTGTTTCCTACACTACTGGCTGAAAAAAACACTAACCTTTTGAACTCAGTCTGCTAGCTGAGCAATAAAAAGAAAGGGAGGAGGCAATCAGAGCCATCACAACAGAGCACAGACAGCATTTATCATATACAACCATATTGATATGCATGGGAGGATGGCTTCATGCCTGCATGAGCTGGACACAGAGGATGTGTCCTGTAATAACATTTCTGGCAGAAATTACCCATACCAGCAGGATATATTTCTCATGTACAGAATGAAAACCAAACTAAACAAAAAAAACCCCACAGGGCTCAATGGAGACAATTAGGTACAACTACGAGCCAACGCATCCCATCTAAAGCACATGTTGGAAACCAGTCTTGTCCTAAAATTGACTATTTTTCTCCATTAGGATAAAGAGAGATTATCCTGGCTAGCTTAGGTGTAGTGGTTTATATCACAAATATATGGCAGGCAAGTTGGAACAATTGTCAAAGTTTGTGACATTATCCTATGGCAAACATGGTGTGACTTAATCAAGGTTGGAGCTCCATAAGCATATCCAAACACCTCCACTTTGCATTCCTCATTTCTAGATTTCCCTTTCTCACTCACGTCCCTCAAATGTCTCCTTCACCACAGGTCCTTTTACCCCATACACTCTTCTTTCCCATTTCTCTTCTAGCGATGCCTCCGCCTTTACCATTGGCTTTCACCGTATTAAAGTGTATTTGGGTTATATTTGTTGGGCTGTGAGCAAGGAGATGTGAGACATGTCTGCTGCAAAGCCTTCTAAACTAAAAATTACTAATCTGTGATGACAGGTGACTAGACTCAGTGACTCAAGTAGTGCCTTCTGTACAAAATCTTTTGTTTCAGGCAAAGAGCAGACTTTTGAATGCTAGTTTTTACCTTTCTGTTATGGAGGGTCAGTATGTACTGCTAAAGCATTGCAGCATTACCAAAACCATAAAAACTGTATTTATACTTACTGTCCTCTGATTGCCTTGTAACTGTAAAAGTAAAAAAATGGCATTTAAATGAACACAATGAATGAATTTTGAACAGCCATGACTGAGATGTAAATACAGGTGTTTTTTTCTGACGGCTTCTTACTCTGTTGCTGTCCTAGTCTCAGCACTACTACCCCAATAAGTATTCCATATCATAAGCTAAGTGCCCATTACAACCTACTCAATATAGGCATTAGTACGTACTCTTTACATGCAGTATATACAAAACTAGTGAAAGAAATAGGGAGGAAATTACATTTGGTTTTGTATTTAATAGAGCGATTTTCTTTATAAGGGTTCTCTGGAGCCCATTCATTTTATCATGGGTTTAATTTACATCAGGAGATAGTCGGAAATCATGCTGCTCCTGAAGCAGGCCCTCACTGGAATCTTTTGCCTTCGCAACAAGGTGACATTGGATCCATTTTAAAGGGCATCACGGGAGCGCAGAAACGCTTCTCTACTTCGAGAGAGCCTGCTCTAATGACCAAACTTCAGAAACATTTGACATACAGCTCTGTGCCTAGGAGCACGTGAATATTTTAAATGCTGTTTATAAAAAGCAAAGCTGTGCTAAAATGCCTATTTGCCCCCTGCTGCTTAGCAATATTAAAGATTAGAGCCAATTGTTTTGTATACTGAAAAGGCTATAATGGCTTCTAGAGAAGAACATGTCAGCAAACTAGATAAGGTTCCTATTAAATTTTTGTTGCTGTGGACTGCTGACTTGGGTCATTATACACTTAAATTGAGTTATTGTCATTGTTATATAACGAAGCAGAGAGCTTTTTGCCTCCAGTAATGTAGCATATCTTTTAAAGAATGAGCTCTCCTGACTGATTTATAAAATAGTTCTGTTTGCATTACAGTACCAGGCTGCTGGGTGTTTCAAAGTGATTTAGATGAACTGTCCTAAGAGTTCGTGCATATTTCGAAAGAAAAATAACAGAGTCTTGTGTGAACCTGCTTCTAATAATCTTTGAAATTTATTGAGTGACAGTGAAAGATATAGTAAAATTACAACTCTCCTCTCTCCCATAATCTAAGAATGTTTCATTCCAAAAAAAGTGTACTTAAGGATTTGTGAGGGTTTTTTAATTCCTCATAATTATTTGTTCAAATCAAAACAGGACTTGTCCTGTTTTCTTCGTTCCAGGAATATTTGTCTTTTAAAATCTCAGGGTTTTATTCTTTAAAAATAGTTAAGTTAACACTTCTAAATTTGAACAAAGAATGTCAACAGTGGAAAGATCAGATGAACATAAAAATGAACTACTTCAAACTACTTTATTTCAAACTAACTATGCTTCTGGGGGATACCGTAACCATTCCTCTTCACCATTGTCTTTGTTGGAGCCAGGATTTCACTCTGCACATTTTCCACAGTTTTTTCCCCTTAGATGCATCTAATGGCAGTTCAAGACAGGATGAAAGCATCTACACATATGCTATTTTACTTAAATTCTTTTAATTCCCCATGTGAAGCCTCTGAAGAGCTGCTGTATTTTAAGAGAAATTCCGTGGTGGGTAGTAAAGGAACCAAAATCAGCAGATGTAGGAATATCTGACTGGAAGAGTCTCATTCCCAGCAGTCTTAGACAAGAATACATTCAAGGGATACAGGCTTATGCTAAATACTTTCTCAGTCTTCAATTTGGCTAAAAAATATAAGGTCTTTTTATTTTCTCTCCACTCCCCTCATCATCTTCCTAGCCTTTCTCTGCAGCTTTTCTGGCTTCAGCTGTCTTTTACAAACACAGGTCACTGATGTTGTACAATAATTGTGAAGATGCTCCTCATCCAGCCACATCCACTTTTCCCTCCCTGTGTTAGCAGACACATCGTAGAATTGAATTTTCCTTCTGTAGCATTGCATCATTTCTGCTACTTGTATCATTCTCTGATCAAGCTTTCTCTTCTCTCTGTTCTAATGGTAAGATCCCAAATCACAGGAGAAAATCTTTATACGACGCTTGTATTTCAAATTTTAAATTCCATTCCCTTTCTGTAATCACAGTCCTCAAGGTTGTCCAATCTTGCCACTGTCATATTATGATCCCCTTTTGCATTAGTGATGCCTCCTCAATTTAAACCACCAGCAAAATTCATTTGGGCTCTAAACTTTGAGCCTTTACACAGACATAAATGAAAAGATTGTAGGAGATATATTCTAATAGTTTCTCCAGAGGAAGTCTAACAATAAACTCCCACTACCCGATATCACAAATATGGCTATCTCCTTTTTTTAGACAGTTCCTCTCCTGACAGGTTGGGGTTTTTTTACCATCCTCATTATCAAGTTAATCTAATAGAAAATTCATATACCATTTTTATTGCAATTCTGATTAGTTAAGTATACTGTATTTGCCTTGAAAATAATTCATTATACTAAAGAAGGTGAGGGGATGTGCTTGCATATTTCTATTCTGGTAAATTTTTTTTTACATTTTATCCAGTGCCTCATTTGTTTTGATATCCTTAATTATTATTTCTCTCAAAACATGTTTTTAACTTTATAGTACTCAGCTAAATGATATAGGTTTCTGTGTTACTTTTCCCTACAAACAGATTCTATACCCAATATAGAACCACTTCTAAACCAAGAAAACCACTGAAAAAATTGATACTGGGTCTCTGATTCTGTGGGTTTGTTTTTCTCAATTCTTCAATAACAGTTATCTGTTGCCTTGAAATTATCAATTTCTTTCACTCTGGACATTCCTAGGGTACCCCTTAAAGTGAACATTGACACAGCTGCATTTCCAACATATTTCCCCCCCTTTCCTGGGACTGAAATTCTAAACTCATTTTCCATGTTTGACTTATTTACGAGTTTCCTTCACAGACAAGTCTATGAATGTCTCACTCTGCTGCTCTCCTTGGCCAAATCCCCTTCTTTGGAAGCACTTCCCTCCCATTCAGACTGAGAACTCTGCGGACACTCCTTTGTCTGTTCTTTCACTCAGACTGAAAGACAGCAGGGCCATTCAATTCAAAGTAATTTTGTATTATCCTCTTTTGTCAACCATCTTCATGCAAAATCAAGCTTAAAATAGCATCAGCATTTGCTAGTTCAGTGACTACTGGGGAAAAAAACTGAAAGACTGCTTTTATAAATAAGGTAGTGATGGACTTACACACAGCACTTTTTTTTTCTAAATTATCCTGGAGAAGTTGGGATTTAGTTAAATAAATACATTTCCAGGGCTATTTATCTTTCTGAAATCAATACTGGATCCACAGGTATAGCCAAATTGAGGTCTGATGGTCCATTGCCAATATCACAGCTTTTATCACCTTTCTAAAAGTAATTCTGACTTCAAGATGGTTTTATCCACTGTATTTGTTGTTTGGTTTGGTGGGAAAGGCTTGTGTTTATCACAAGTACTGAGTGAAGGTAATCTCATTTTTTCTGATCATTTAGACCCCATATCTCCCTGGTCCAGCCGTGTTCACCTCTCTTTCATCTGTGATATTTAGTTTCATTTTGAACATTAACAGTTCTAATGCCTCCATTTGTTGGCCCACACTCCTTGCATTGATATTTCACATATTCCCTTGTGGCCAGCCTCAACCCGGTGCCTACCTACTCAGAGCTCCTTTCTTTTCTCCTTGTTTTCCCACTTCCTGATAGTCATGTAATAAACTTGTAATTATTGTAGCAACAATTATCTTATGTAAAGATTATACAGGTGTCTCAGTGTCATCATGTCCTGTCATTTAACAGCTTAAAAAACCTTTTTTCTTCATTTTTGCAAATCAGAATACAAGTATTCTAGTTGCTCAGGTGAAATCCATCTGCAAAGGAAAGATGTTTCTATGAATGTGTTCTGAAAACACCTACCTTTCTTTGATCCATGATTTGATCTCTGTTACTTTGTCATTCTTTGAGTGTCTTTCAGGGATATTAAACAGACAATCACAATTGGGTGAAGTAAGGGACCACACTGGTTGAACCTCCCTACTCAAGCAGAATCATCCTAGAGCACATTTCACAGGGTTCTGAGGGAGACACCACAACCTCTCTGGGAAATCCATGTCACACACACAGTAAAGAAGTTCTTCCTCATATTCAGGTGGAACTTCCAGTGCATTATCTTCTGCCCTATGTCTTTTGTCCTGTTGTTTGGCACAACATTTCATTGAAAGTCACTCAACTCTTCTTGTTTTGATCCATTCCTGGATATGTCCAGCTGAATCTGGATACATAATTTGTTCTGTTGTGAAAAAGAGGTAGTCAATTTTGCTCTACTGTGTGGAGGCTGTTCAGTGTGGTACGGAGGGCTTAAGCAGCTTTCTTAAGAGCTTGAAATCTTAGCATTAACCATGTTTGAAGAATGTGCAGAAGACCTATGTGTGAGGGTATTACATACAGTTTAAAAAATTTGTCCCATTTTTAATGCCTAGACAGGAGTTGGGGTTTTCTGTTGTTGGGTTTTGCATTGCTTGTGGAGGTTTATTTATGGTGGTTGCTGAACACCACAAAAATTTAAAATCCTGACATAATCACTGGCATTTGTCTATAGTGATGAAAATAAACCTCTCCAATATGCTCACTTCTGTGTGGCTTTATATTTTTCCAGCAGGCATTCTCTTCAGTAAGTCTCACACTATTTAGCATTGCAGATTCAGAGGCATTCCCATCCTGTTCATGTGACTAACAGATATAGTAAGTGGATACATGTGTAGTTTTAATAAAAACTTCTGGGGTTCCATGAATGTTTTTGAAGTGTAAATGGCAAAATCTTTTGCAAAAATCAACAAATCATAGCCGGTTTTACATTTACAAAAATATATGAAAGAACTAAAAGGTTATGCACTAAGACTTTGCAAATAGCTCCAATCCATCCATATCCATTGCCAACGACATCTCCATCAAGAGACCCACTTAAATAAAACAACCTTTCTTCTGGCAAACACTTCTGCAGAACCACCAGCCTTAGCAGCCAGCATATCCGGGGTTCACCAGTCCAGAGGCAGAGTGAGTATGACACAGGAGTTCTTCACTGAGAATGAGTTTTCACAAGAGTGCTGAGCTGGTCTAACAGCTTCCTACCACTAAAAATATGGTTCAGCTTTCCCCTTTTTCTCTGTCTCAGCTGTGTGTACTTACCACTTCCATTGTGCTAGCTCCAACAGTTTGATGACTCAATTCTGCTCACTCAGCAAGCAAAAAAAAGGAGATAATTTTCTGCCTGTTGAATAAGCTGTCATGTCTCATCAAGGGGTCAGACTGGCTTCAGAGACAGCAAAAGAAAATGTACAGGATCACACAGCCAGAGTGCAATGGGAAAGGAAGATACAGGATCTCCTGTGCTGGTAAATTAGCACAACCGTCTTCTGAAATACACATTTCTTGTCATCCACATCTCGGCACTGAAAATGGGACTGATAACGTGTACTGTCAGATTTGTTCCAGGTAATCTACCCTCCATATATCACCTTGTTAAGCTCAGGCAAACACGTCAAAGGTTTGATTATCTGGACATAAACAAAACTCTATTGCCTAATCGGTAACTGAAATACTCATAATGTTCACATCTCTCTTTCCAACACGATAATCAGATATAAGTATTCACTTAAGAATTTTCTTCTAGCTGAAAGCTACATTCTCTGATGGTATGTGAAGAATTTGACCAACCCCATGACATAAGATCCTGGTTTTTAGCTGCAAATTTCATTAAAAATACTTGAAATGACTGCCTAATATTAGGCAGTGTACATAGTGTTAGCTGTGTAAGTAGTGGCTTCATTTGTCATAAAGACAGCACAGGATCATACCTAGAAGCCTAGCAGTGGAGGCATTCTTAAATAAACATCCTTTTTGAAATGTGTGCCCCACACAAAAAAAAAAGAACCAAAAAAAAAAACCCCAACAACAAAACAAGACTAAAAAGCCAGAGAATCTTAGTTTAGTGAGTTAATGAAACAGTAATAAGAAAACACACCCTTTGGTCCTTATTGCAGCATTTATTGCACAAAGCAGAAAAACTGGTCCCTATATACGAGGCCGTAAGTTGCGTGTTCAGTTTTGGGCCCCTCACCACCAAAAGGACATTGAGGTGATGGAGCATGTCCGGAGAAGGGCAACAAAGCTGGCGAAGGGTCTGGAGTACAAGTCCTATGAGGAGAGGCTGAGGGAGCTGGGATTGTTTAGCCTGGAGAAGAAGAGGCCCAGAGGGGACCTTATTGTTCTCTACAACTACCTGAGAGAAGGGTATACCATGTAGGGGTCAGTCTCTTCTGCCAGGCAACCAGGGACAGGACAAAAGGAAATGGCCTTAAGCTACACCAGGGAAGTTTAGGTTGGATAGTAACAAATATTTCCTCATGCAAAGTGTCGTTAAACATTGGAACAGGCTGTCCAGGGAAGTGCTGGATCACTAACACTGGAAGTATTTTAAAAGGTATGGATGTGGCACTCAGGGGCATGATTTAGTTGTGGACTTGGCAGTGCTGGGTTAACAGTTGGACACAACGATCTGAGAGGTCTTTTCTAACCTAAATGATCCTATAATTCTATTTTATCTGTTGATCCACGGCTCACTGACAGTTGTATTTCATGGTTTTTTTATTAAGAAGCTGGAGGGGAAAGCTGTCCATTAGATTTGTGAGAGGAGGTGCTCCTTGGGTCAAAGAAAACTTTCTGTAGGGACTGGGGGTCTGCGCCCAAGCACACTTACCTTTTAGATTCCAGGGTGGAAAAAACAGACTCTGAGGACCAGGAGCAGACAAACTGGGGTTAAGATCAAAGACCAGACTTTTTCTATAGTGTCTGTTGTAACATCGGAAGCCACTAAAACTGAAAGCAGAGCTGGAGGAAAGGACCTGTCCTTCAAGGAGCAATGGTTAAGAGAAATAGTTGTTTTCAAAGCTTTTCATTTTTGTTCATCTGTAGCAGACTTCAATTATCTCAGTTTCAAAACTAATGTATTCAAAGCTGTTCCAGTAAGCAAGGTTTTTGATACTCAAAGCCCTTTCACACCCACTGGAGGGGAAAGGTGCAGGCAGCTCCTCCTTAGTGCTTTGGCTTATTGTGCATTCTGTCTCACTTAGATCAGCAGGCTGTGCCCACTGCTCACCACTCCCGCTATCTCCATACTAAATCCTGACAGGCCAACCCTTCTTCTCCAGAGCAGCTTCTGCTCTGTCTCACCATGGCTGCAGCAGTCAGCTTCCCCCTGCAAAGGACCTGCCCATCAGAAACAGCTTCGCCACATTCCCTAGAAGCAGTTCCAGCCTTGCTCTGCACTCTGCAGTTAAAAACCCAGCCTCTCTGCACCAGACAATATGATATTTCACTTCAGCCCAGGGGCTAGGCATAGCCTTTATCCCTGCATTAAGGATGCCTTTATTCTTTTTAAATGAAAAATTCTAAAATATTGATTAACATCAAGCAAAACTGTAACAGACATTCTAAGACTAATCTAAAATATTATTCAAAGAGTAAAAGCTTTTTCATGAATAAGGTTTCTGCACACTTGAGAGCAAAATACGACATACTGAACAGGAAGGTAATATTAATCTTTGAGAAAGAAAAATTTCCTAGTCAGCAAAAATTTGCTGAAGTTGTATACTTTTTACAAAGAAATTAAATCACTGAGCTGCTCTGGAATCCTTTATACCTAATAATTAAAAATCTAAAATCTTATTTTCATCCTGTAATAAATATAGCTAACAATCAAGATAGATGAGACAAAACTAGAAAGGTTTGTTGGATGATTTAAGTTGAAGGAGTTACTGCATCAATATATTGTACTCTAAAAAGGGCATGCATCATTAAAAAAGAAGGCTTTATAATTAATATGTTTTCATACAACCTACCTTATTTCCCCTGAGATCACTAACCAAAGCCTTTTAAAAATTGATTAGTTCAAGCACTTAGCCTAGTACCACTTTAGAATGTAGCAAGACAGATATTAGCTGAATTTAAAATTACGGCAACTTTATTTTTAATTACTTTCCAAAATGCCAGATTTACATATTATCAAATACATTTCCATGGCAGAACTGACCACTAAGCATTTTTGGACAATGACAAAGAAAAATTAATTATATTCTTCCTAAAAAATTCACTTAGCATTCAGAACACCTGCATTGTTGTCAGGGATAATAAATGTGATTAAACTTGTATAAATTTCACTATATTAACCAGTACAATAACTCAATAGCTTTGCTGAACTGAGCTCATGCTATACATTGCAACACTGAAGTACCCGAGTATAATGTAGGGGAGTTCTAGAAAAATATATGAGTTCTGGAGGGAAGAATTGCAACCTGCTGAAGACAAATTCACCTTCTTAAGCTGTCAGTAAAAGGACAATTTCTGGAACTGAGACATTTTAACAAAAAAATGTTTAATCACAAGTCATGCATTGTTAAGGTTTAGCAATACAATTGTCCTGCTTGTATTAATGTATTAGTTCTCAAGGTTTGGCTGTTTTTATTAAGAAAAAAATTAATTGTAGAAGGACATGGTTTGTGTTTTGAGGCATTATGGTTGGCTGATCCTTGGGGAACTGTGTAATATTCCTTTGTCATTCCAGGGGAGGCTTATGAAACAGGAATGGTGTTGGTCCAGACAACAAATTCATACTGCTAACAGTTGACACCTGCATCCTGAACAAAGAACAAAACATAAGTAGAAGTATTTCCAGGTAAAAGACATTTTTCTTTTAATGAGGTGAAGGTCCAGGTTTCAGAGAACTGTCTAGACAGGCAATAAAGCACCCTAAATATCTCTCAGAAACCTGGTACGTGGCGCAATGCCACTGGTGAGACAGGAGGAGCTGGCCCTGGAGCAGAGATCCCCTATGGGTGCTCCAGTACATCCAGTGGGAATTTGCTCAGTGTAAGAAAAGCAGCTACTGAAAGCTTAGGCCTGATGTGTCTCTGAAGTTAGAGTGTGAAAGCTAGAATGTCACGGCTCACCTAGATGCAAGGGAAGGACTGTGGGTACCTACACAGGGCAATTTCTCCTGCTTAGTCTTCTCTTTTATGAAAAAAATGTGCCCCTCTCTATGGTGCTTGTTTCTCTGTCTGTTGACTACACGTGAAGCTAGATGACTTGCCTGTATTTAGATAATACTGAAGAAGGGTCCACTCTGATAGAAGTTTTGCATTTTTCCAAAAGACTACACAAGATTCACTGGAGCAACACCCAGTCTCTCCAACCTAAAAATATAGTCCTTAATAATTAGAGAAGACAGTTTGAGAACCTCACTGCTCAAGTGCAATGTAGATGATGTGCAAAAAAGAGCTAAGAATGGGGATATGTGACCTTTGTGGTTGGCCCAGTCAACAAGGATGCATAATTTACAAACAACGGAGTCAAAACTGAGGAAAGAAAATGAAGTGACAGACACGCTTCTTAGAATGTCAAACTTGGCACATCTCATTACTCATTCCTAGATAATGTTCAAAAGTTACAAATATCATGAAGGGAGAATAGTATCCAGGGACCTGGAGTCAGCTGATATGAAAAGGATAAATTATTGAAGGAGGGTTGCAAGTAGAAGAGCTTATGCAATGATGCCAAGCAATTCAGAGGATGAGGCAAACACTGAAGTATGAGAAAACATTTATAGGAATCTGAAAGAAAGCTTGAAAGCTTCTTATCCTTTTAAAAATCCATCTCAATTACTATAATACCTGTTTGAAATGCCACGGCAAAGAATATTTTGTGGTGAGGCAGATTCCTGCTGCTGTCTAGGGGGGACTGCTGAATGTTTTCCTTATTTATGTCATGGCCATGAGGAAGGAAATCAAAAATATTTCCATTCACAGGCAACACATCCTACATTAAGTTGTAACACAGCCATTTCTGACGCAAAACATTCAAATTGCCTTGTAAGACATAGAGATGCCCTATGGTAATTCATTAATTGAAATTCTGTGGATAATTTAAATAAATTATTCCAGGGATTAGTTAAATTATAGGAAGCTGATAAACAAAGAAGAGATTGAGTCTTGTATTAGTCTACCCAAGCAGACACTCTTTCATTCTGTTTTGTATGGAAGACTGACACATATCGTACCCCTCAGTGTCATAGCTGAGCACCTTTTGTCATAGAGAACTTGAATACAATGTTGACAGAAGAAAAACACTGCATAATAGGTCCCGTTTCCTGCTGCACATGGACCCAAACCATTATCTCCAAATCTTAGCCTTGTCGTGCAGCCAGAACAAGGAAGGTCCTAGCTTAAGATTTAGACAAATCCAAATACTTTGGTCCTGTGTCAGAACTTGGTGCATTCATCATGTACTTCCCCAGTTCTGGGGAAAATGAAAGCCAAGGAAATAAACTTCTCATCTGAGTAGCAAAGAGACTGGAAAGTCAAGATACCCATCTCTTCCTCCCATGCAGGAAGGCTCCCTCTGTTCCTTTTTCCCATCTCTTTCCCCTCCAGGCCTGAGAAGAACACAAGACACTTTGATCTGTCCCCTTCTCAAGGAATGAGGAATGTAAGGTGCCACAGGAGGACCTGTGAAGTAACAATCCTTGGGGGCTTGAAGGTAGGTAGGTAGACAGATATGAGACTAGGGACCAGCACTGCCTTATCCTAAACATATGGTGAAGAAGTAACGTTATTTGTAGAATTACAGCACACACGCATGCACATATCTGCACACGCACACACAAACCATGGCAAGGGGCAGACGGAATTCGAAAACCAACAACGAGCCCAAAACATAATATGCTCTTTTAAAAAGCAAATATGCACGTTGGGGACCAGTCTCAAATTATGGGCCCTGACTCATGATTTTTGAAACTTTAGTATTAGCAGCACAGCCCTTTATGCTGTAATTACAGCACTCTTAATTAGATTGGGAGATTGCTCCAAGATTCCTGAGACAACTTCTGTGACAAATATAGACACCCTCAAGGCAGTCATATACATTTATGGAACAGCAATTTAAATAACAGCTATAAATGGATCAAGTGGATCTGATGACATCATCATAATGAAAAATTATTCTTGACACCACCTTATGAAAAGTTATTTTAAAAGTGAGTCATTCTTTTTTTTTTCACTATATCAAAACACACTGATGTGATTTAAAATCACTCTTGAGGGAAACAAAGGCTGTTCTTTCACTCATGCACTACAGCACACTTTCTGAATAGAAGTTTATAAAGAAGTTGTGTTACACCAGAAATAGTTCTGCATATCCTTGTTGGACCAGTAGGAAGCTATTTAATGCAACCCTGATTCTCTGCGTTCTTTGCTTCACTTGCTCCATGCATGATGTTACCAGTCCACATGATGAGATTTTAAGCACATTTCTGTTTGCTCTTCTTGTTTTCCACTTCTTTCCTAGTGTTTACTTTAGTAGACAAATCTAGCTTGGTTTTAGCAAATATGAAACAAAGATTGCATTGCCTTGCCAAATTCCCTCCTACCAAATTACTAAATTACTGAAGGCAATCCCTGTTTCAGTAGACCTTGGTTGTTTTGCTTGACCTCCAGCAGGTGTCCAATTAAGTCTGAAAAATTTATATGATATTCCCTTTCCATTGATAGTTCTAGAATTAAACTGATGAGATCTCTAGAGAAGGATCATCAGTGTTACACCTTTCATCTTTAATTACACTGGTTGAAGATGAATGAATGTACCAGAAGGATCCCAGCTGGGAAGTAGCACACTTATTAGATAGTTGATAATTTAATATACGCTCTGAATTCTGATTATTTTCTTAAAACATCTGAAGAGCTTTCAATATATCTTATGACAAAATCTTAGTATTTATTTAGCTGGACACTTACTGTATTCTTTTCCTTTTAAAAAAATACTGCTCAGATGCAGGCAAAGAACTGTGACTGGCATTATAGAACAAAGAATTTTAGACAAGGTGAGTTAAAGGTCCTGGTTAATGCGTTCAACCTGTTGTTTCTAACAACTGCATATACATCATCTAAGAGAGCACATAGAGAAGCAGAGCAGAAGACTCCTAGAGGACTCCCTGGAGTCCCACCACAGAAGAAGACTCTCAGTCCCTCTGCTCCAGCCCTGTAGCTCCAGCTCCTCCTCGCGTATTTTACTTCTGAGAATGCTTCATTGAAAATGAAATGCTGAATGAGTTCAACTTCAGAGTGAGTCACAACAAAACAGACTTGCTAGGTAGGATCTATAATATAGACACCTAAAATTAGGTCTCATCAACTAGAGGTTGAGAGCTACTTGTCTGGACTTCTTGTAGGCTGTTGAGAGAAATAGGTATGGAAATAACTCCTTTCATCTTCAGAAAGAAGCAATAAAACAAATCAGATGATACTGCAAAAGTACCATCCTCAGGAGCCAACATGAATGTTGCTGAATTATTTCAGTATAGCATTCCTGAAAAATACTCAAGTCTTGCCCAAATCCAGACGCAGTTAAGTAAAAGTACTAGATTTTGTTCAGATATCTCCAGCTAAGTAAGAATGCTGTAGCAGGATGCTCTGACTAAGCAGGGATACAGCAGCTCAAAACTTGTATTTTTTACAGATTGATGGCTTGAGCAGGGAGAGTTTGCTGTTTGTTGCAGCAAGGAGGGTCTGCTGATTTTAGTGTTGGTGAATGCTGAGATCAATATGACCAAGCCATCAGACCCCACCACAAGGATGTGTAAGACATGCTCCCTGAGGCTAGGACCAGCAAGGAAATATAAGCACTGATACAAAAGTGAGAGTCAGAAGCGTTGGGCAGAAAAAACCAAAGAGCTGCTAATACTTTTTTCAGCACAAAGCATTTTTTGCTGAGTAAATCTGACAAAACATAATCTTAAAAATGTGTATGACTGACAGTCCATCACTGTCAATCCATAAAAGGCCAGTCGCACTTCTGCATGGTGAGGCCTTCAAGCATACATCCCTAAGGTGTGTGATGGTCCTTGCCTTAAGTGGGGATGCCCCTCAAGGTTACTTCTTGAGGCTGAAAGAAAGAGATTTGCCCACAGTCATTAATAATTGGTTTTTCTACTTTTAATATAATTGCTTCAATATAATTGCTTTAATATAATTGCTTCAATATTGCTTCAAAAATAGCGCTACACTAGTAGTTATAGCAATCCATACTGCATAGTAAATAATTCTGATTAAGCTCCTTTTTTTTGTCTAATCATTATAATTTTTTTTTAATCAACTCAAGTAAATAATTCATTTTACTTATATAAATATATCTGAGTGGCCATCCTTAATCCTGCAGGACAAAGTTTTATAGAGGCTCAATTACACCTGTATAATCCCTTACACATAAACTGTTGACTGAGCCTGGGGCTAAGATTGGATCCAGTCGCACCAGGGCTCCTCTCTGAGAGGAGTTACAAAAGCAAGGAGGTCCTTTCTGCACCTCGTAACTCAATGGGAGGACTTCTGTAATAAATTTTGTCTGAAGTTCCCACTCCGCCCATGACAATCACATTGTTTTACTTGAGTAAACTCACTGGCATATGAACAGTGCCTTTTGCAGTTGTTCAGGGCTTGCCTTGGAAGGGAAAAGGTACAAATTATAGCCTGGCACCTGTGTTCTGCCCTTCTAGACTCCAATGCAGTCAACTTGAGCTGCTGCAGAAAGCATATCCTCCACACCAGAAACTAAAACTCAGATCTTCTACTTGCACATTAATTCATGGGTAGGCACAGCTCAGAACAGAGATGATTTGATACAATTGTATGGGAAGCTTGAGTGGTCCTTCCACTGGGCATATTCTTATGCTGTATTCTCATTTTCTTATTGATTTGCTGCTTCTTGTTCAAAAATGAGCCAACTCACGATACCAGGCAAAAGCCTGGTCACAGATTACATACATTGAACTGAAACACATCCATTGAAAACCAGAAAGAAAGTCATGGATGATAGCACTAAGGTCTCACAACTTTGTTGATAGGTTGCACAATTCTATAAACTTCAAATCCAGCCATAATATTCTTTTACTTCTCTTGTACAGAGATGACAATCTTTTCTATCAAGTGGCAGGATTGGCTAGTAGTAAAAAAAATATCAGAAAACAATGACCCTTCTTTCTGCCTCTGGAAATCAAAGAACATTATGATATTACAAAGAAATATTGTGATGTTTGCTTCATTTAAATTCTGAAGAACTTGAAAGCAGATATTGTCCAGAGTCATGTTCAAAGTAATCCGCCATAATATTCCTAGTTACTTTGAGAAGCATGAAATGAGACCCTATATAGAGGCACAGCAAGATTTACAGAAACATAGGTAGACAGCTACAAGTGCCCTACACTCTTTTTTTTGTCTTTTTCTGTACAGAAAGAATCCATTCTGTTATTTCAGATTCAGTCTGTTATCAATTAAAAATGTTTTACAGCTCAAACACAAGATCAGTCAACCAAGGGGCTTAGTAAATGTGTTATTTATATAGTTATTTCTTAAAATGAGCTCCATTGCATTATAGAATGTTAAGACAAATTGTTGTGCCCTTTAGATTCATTATAGATGACAAAATACTAAATAAATCTTAAATAAGTACTCACCTTTCATCACACAGGAACATAAATGGTTAGATCTTATCAACAGGGGAGTCTTTTTAATCTTCCTTTATTAACCATAGGGAAAAAAAATATTGTTGTTTTCCCTGCCTTCTTTCTTTAAAAAGTCTGATAATTCTTGGCATGGTGGGGAGAGTTAAAGCAGATCATCTTTCAAGTAAGGAGCAAATCAATGTCAGTGAAGGAAAGCCTAACCAGCCTTACTGACTCTGGCCTGCCAGGTACTGTCTTACAGGGAGACTTCAGTCAAGTGTCAAAGGCAAACCAGCACTTTATAACGGTACTTTATTGTGCATAAGCAAGGAATACATTATCTTATCATCTGGTTTTATAACTTCCTGCTTCATTGTGCTGCAGATTAAAAAAAAAAAAAAAGGATATAAATGTCATCTTCTGTGTCATTAACCTAAAATCTATTAGAATTTTATTAGAAAATAAGTAGCAAGACAGTACAGCTACATTTCCTCCCTTATGCTGTGCTAAATTGCTTGTGAAAGTGATATATTATGACTCTTACTCTACATCTATTGCAAAACACGGAAGAGAAGCCCACATACTGTGTACATTAAATGGTAACGTTAAATTGGCAATGAAGCAATGAACATCTCCCTAAATCTCCAAGCAGGTTCTACAAATTTCCCTTTTGAAAGATAAAGATAAATAAAGAAATTGTTTCCATCTAGGTCTAAATAAATGATACTAGTAAGCTTCCTTGTTGATATATCCAGGTCACAAGCTATTAACCTTTTTTTTAAAATACTCTTTTTTGAAGAATAACCAAAGAAGAAAGTGCTCTTGTATTTCTCTGCTTGGGGCAGGCAGTTCCTTTATTATTAAAAGTCAGAAGTCTTCAGAAAGAAAACAGATTTTTGAGCCAAGAATTTAGAGGCTATGAAATGTTATTAAGGTTTCTGCGAAACAGAAAAGGTCTCAGTTCATTTGGGTTTTTAAAATATACATATTGGAAAGCAGAATTCAGGAGGGATTCAATTTATTCCTGAGCAACTTGTCAGCACAAGGTTAAATAAAGAGGTAAGTTATGTGTGGACTTCAGGCTCCCTCTTTAAGGGTCAGTTTCACCCAGAATGGAGAACATGAAGAGACTGCAAAGGGTAGAGACAAAAAAGCAAAACAGTACATCAGCAAGTAGCAGGCTTAAGCCTCTCTTGGGAGCTCTTTGCTCACAGGTAAACTTGGCAGTGTTGATTTTTCTGAATTAGTGAAGAAAACACCTCTAATTCTTGTAACGTGAAATCAAACCAAAGTCCTGCCTTTCAGAACATCTGCTGCAAGTCCCAGGCTTCACTTCCACAGCAGCCTGCAGAGATCCAGTGCAGTTCCCACACACATCTAGCAAGGCAATCTGTGCCACCTTGAAATTTGGCCATTCTCCCAGCAGGACACAGGTAGCCTCTGTAAAGAGCCCCTTTCTAACTCTCCTGCTCCCATGGCTGTGGATGGTGATGATAGTCCATAAAGCATTCAAGCTGCACAAAAGAGCACCAGGACAAATTATTCTTCAGGCTGGAACTGCTCTTGCAGAATATAACTGACCCATCCAACATTGGCAGCTGCTTTCCAGACTCTGGAGATTTGAGTATGTGTAGTGGGACACGGATTGTAGAAATGAAGCAGCCTGCAGGTATGAGCTGAACCAGCACATTTTCAATCCAGTCTTAGTTCAGTTTAAACTGGGACTAAAATCCTTCTAGTTTGGTCCAAGTTCAGGCCCATAATTAACATGATTGGGCCCAACAATCCCTTGGAGCATTTAACACGGAAAAATGTTGCATTTAAAAGTAGGAATGTGACAAAAGAACGTGACAAGGGCAAAGCTTCCAGCTGCAGCTCAGCCAGAGGGACAGCCCCTGCTCCCCCAGTAGCACAGGCACTCTTCACACTTGTAGCACAGTGCCACAGTGTCCTCTTAGCATTCACACCTGACTTGAGAAGATAGAGAGGTGCTGCAGCACTGTGTGGGTGCTGCTGTGCTGTAGAAATCAAGCAGAATTGCAAGAAGAAAAAAGTAAGTTCTCTGCTACCTGAATACACCCCAGATGTGCAGAAACTCATACACATTTATACAGTGATGCACCCCACAGGACTGCCAAGGTTCAAAAGACATATAAAGGGCTCTGCTGTATAAAAAGGAGCTGTTCCCTGTTGTAAAATAAAGAAGATCAAAAGAATAGAGCCAAGCGAGCACAAGAAGTACCTGAATTGATAAGTACCCATCTGCCAAGCATAATGGCCTTGTATCATGGTGCAGAAATGAGGGCTTTTCCTGCCCACACCAGGGCTGGGGAGAGGCAGAGGAGGGTTAGGAGCAGGAGAGGCTATACATGATGTGGCCTTGTATGCCCTAGAAGGTTTAGACAGCTCCTGTGCTCAATAGCACCCCAACAGAGATGTCACTTTATGGCCAACTCAGTATTTTGATGTGGTAACTATTTGCTGGTTCAGTCCCAAACTGATTATAGTGATTTCAAAGTTACAGTTTTGTGTTTGTCTCTGTCTTGGGTAAAAAACCCCAAAATTTGAACCATTTATATGCTTAGAGTTAGTGCTAGGTTTAGGTGGTTGTGAAGAAATGAGGGAATAAATACACCCATACATGGAAAATTACATCCATTTTTCTTCACAGTTAACAAATTACACCTGATTCTTTTTGTCCAGAGACAGAAAAAATACTTGGGTCTTCAAAGGTATTGGTGTTGCTGCCACTGTCAGAAAGGCTGTTGGTGAGCACTGCTCATCAAAGGACATTTCATGTCTGCATGCACACCCTTCACATTCTGCTGCCAAAGGAATGTCAGGCTGGGTCATATGCCTTCAAGGCAACTTTAACTTGGGGACAGCTCTTCTAAAGACGCTAAAAATGATTTACATTTTTCCTTACTAAATCAGCATTTTCGGTATCATTTGTGTCAGTGCCAACTTCCTCTCATTCTTCACCTCTATTCTAGCCCACTGTTCCCCTCCCTTGTGTGCTCCTGAATACCACTTGCATGCCAAGAAACCCACATTGATGAAAGTTTGTTCAGTTTATTAGAGAAAACTATGTTGTACAGCGTCCTATGTAACCTACACTAAAAATCTATCTAACATTGGCTTAAATCTTCCATGAATAGGAATACAAATGGCACATACCCCAGATTTGGACATTTTTTTTTCTCATTACATTTTTTGACTCAAGCAGTTAATGCCAAGATGACAGAAAGTGGCACACTGTGACCTCTATCCTGACAGGAGGAGGCTGGGACTTGATGCAGAATTTTGGACTTGGAACAAGCACTCAGATACTGTGGTGATTATTTCACACTGATTACTGTTCTCTACTGCTGATATTATTTTCCCTGACTGGTTAACTTTTCCCATCCATGTGCCTCTTCCATCAAGGTAAATTACTAAACAATTCATTTCATTTGCTTGAGGGCTGTTGGTTTGGTTTGGGGTTGTTTTCCCTTTCCCAGAAACACATTCAATTTACCTTGCAGCAGTGTGCAGCAGAAATCACAGTGCAATTTCAGAAGGAGTTAACAGGCAAGAATTGCACATTATTCATATCTCACAGAACTTGATAATAAGTTATTATTCCTCACTCTCAAAGGGACAAACTGAGCCATGAGAAGTGATTGCTGAGCTATTCCAGTGCTTCTGCAGGCACAATGGTGTGAATGTTTCCAGTGTGGCTCAGCATACTGTCTTCACTTACGTTTACTGCCAATGCCAAGCACACAACATGAGGGCACTAAAGTCCTTTCAGATGTTGATGACTCACACTCTTTAAATACGTCACATGCCCAGACAAATCCACCTTCCCGTAGAAGGCACCAAATGCCATTAGATGAAGCAGATGTGTCTAGGCAACCTGACCATGACCGTGAAGTGACCCTCATCTATTTTGGATTTATCAAATCATCAAAGGCTCCTGCCAATAAGACTTGGGACAGGCGATTCAAAGCGGTCATTATATAATGACCAGCTGCCTGAGCCAACTGAGTCAGAAAATACTGCCTGCAGGGGATTGGGGCTTTTCCTGAGGGAAGAGGAGGCCCCAGGAGCTGAGGGGACATGGAACAGCCAGTGTCCTCTTCTACCAGGGTGCTGTCCTACCACATCTGAGAAGAGGGATTCCAGTGACTGTGGCAGCCATCAACCAGCCGGGGACCATCGGACAAGGTGAATGAGTCAGACCTGGGGTCTATGCAGGAAGACATTTTGGGAACAGGGGAAGTCAGGGATGGGGACCTGACTGGAGCATAGGTCTGGGGTCCCTCCAGAAAATCCCATCAGAAAGGCTCTGAGCAACCCTCAATATTTGTCAGACAGGAGTGGGGACCCGTACTGAAATGGAAGTCCTTATGCAGGGCATGCATGGGTGATAATGGCAATAGAGGCATTTGGGTGCTCTTATGGCCCTGACAGCATCCTTCCCCTTTTAAAGGGCAGTAAATACCAAGGTTAACCAGCCAGCTTCCACAACGCTTTCTTCTTGTACACACACCAGAACACAGGTAATCACAAACATCTGGAGGGTACCAAATCCAGTCAGCCACCTAACACATCATACTAAATCAGATACCAGATATCAACCACAGTGTCAAAAACAGACATTAAAGCAAAGAAAGGTCACTCAGCCTTTGCAATTTTATTCAAAAAAAAAAATCCTAGATCTCCAAGATCTAGCAATACAACATTTTACCATAGAAAACCCATAGCCCACTTACTATGCAAAGATGCCCTAGCTGCAACCACAGAATTACTAATAATGTCAAAATGACAATGTGGAATACAGAGGAGGTAGTACTCCCAGACATTTACTCAGTAACCTATCAGGAGTGTTACATATGAATTATGTTGTGAAACAAAGAGGTTAGCAGTGAAAAAACTAGCTGATAAAGAAGTGTTGTAGCAGTTTATTAGAAATGTGGGCTGTGTCAAACCCTTTATTGTAATTACAAATGGAATAGCTTCTATAGCTATGAGGGAGAAATGGAAGCAGATGATTGCACAGAAAAGACTCTTTATGGAGTGCTCTGGCACTAAGAACTGCTCAGCCAAGAGTCCTTTTCTGCTTGAGTGCCATTTCCAAGTGCTTTATATTTTGCTCTCAGAGATTTACACGATCAAAGCCTGGAGCTAAGATGATGGTTCCACATCAGGCAAGTAGCTAAAGGTAGTTTTCAATCCCTGTATTAGGCACGTTTTTTGTCAAAATGTTTAAAAGTTGTACTACAATCCTCTAGTTTACCAAATATTCACCACAAACAACTCCAAGCAATCAGTTGGGAGGAAAATGCTTTGATACCTAACATATCCTGTTGCCTTTGAGAATTTTATAGTGCTATGGTACCTTACCAATTCCGGTGTAAAAAGGGACAGCTCCCAAAAAAAAAAAAAGGCAAAATCGGCAATGCACTTGGGCAATAGGCTCTGAAAAGTGCAAATTTCCTATAAAATCAAGACTGATGCTGTCACTGTCAAGGAAGGGTTGAGACTGCCTGGAGCAGCAACTCCACAGGCTCAGCTGCTCCCCGGTTTCTGGTCTGCATCTCCCCCTACTTCCTCACCTTCCCTTCCCCATCCTCTCTCTCTTCAGAAGCCACCCGTCCTCCCAGGGGCAAATCCTGCTGTGGCCGATGCTGCCCAGAAGACCAGAGCAGGTTCTTGGAGTGACAGGCAAGAACCACTACACTGAGTTTGGTGGAAATCTGCTGATGTGAAAGCAGCCTTCAGTGATGCCATGCAGCATGCCGCTATAACCCCAGTAATAACTGACTTGGCAAATTTCTTTTCCAGACAATCTAGCTCAAAAATGGCAAACAGACTCTCTCTCTGTGTTGTTTACCTGCTAGGAAGCACGGAATAAATGAAGCATGCATGTGCATGTGCACAACTTTTGTATATTGGGAAAGTTACCTGTCCTTCACTTTCTCATTTATTAAACTCTCACTTTGACAGGTTCTTGCACACATGCTTGGACAATTTTTAGAAGTATCATCAATCTAACTGCAGCTGAGTTGCTCTCTCGCCCCCCTGTTCAGACTTTGACTGAACAGTTTCTTTTAATAAATGAGTGATATGGCTGGGTGTTATCAACCTACTGTAACATTTAATAGATATTCATAACATTTATTAATCATGAGCAAGTTTACAAAGGATTCAATCCCACAAGGTGTGGAGAGCACTCGATTCTCCTTGAAGTCAGTGAAAGCAGAAAGGGTGAGATTTTCGTCCTTCCAGGTTCTGTATTACAAATGCCAAGTCTTCTTTCTGGACATTAAAAAATTGAGCACAGCTTTCTGAAGCAATGCATGTGCCATATAGTCAGTTTGTTTTAACAGTACCCTGTTCTTTGTGGACAGAAAGATCTATTTTTGTTTTAAAAGTTGTACTACAAACAAAAGTCTTCCATCAAATTTATCCCAGGTACAGAAGTTTGCTCTTTAGCAGAACTTGCTGCATTTTCTCTGACTGCTCTGAATCACAGCAATACTGCTTGGCCTATAAACAGCCATCTAGAAAATGGCAGTGTTCACATTCCTTTCCACATGCAGAACTCAGAAAAACTTCATGCATTAAAAACCAATCAAGTATATTAGAACAATAACACAGTTTCCCAAAATTTAGCAACCTATTAAAGGGAAATAGAGAATTACAATTAAGATTAATGGGAGACAACTAGAATGAATTTCAATCAGTTTTATTTCAAATGCATGCGGGATCCTGTTCATCATTTATATTAAATTATCAAATCTAACCTCATTACTGTTATTTATTCCCAATATCGGAATTTTAAAAATAAAGTTCTAATTCCTAACATAAAGTAGTAGGGAAAGCAAATAAGAATGTTTAATGCTAATAAAATACTGTTTGCTGAGATTTTTTTTCCACAACAGGAAGATGGCACAGCTGCAATATGTTGGGGTGCACTATGTGGTGGTAGAGAGATAGGCCCTGAGGGCCAGAGAGAGAGCCTCTTTACTGGGCCTGGAGGTGACCCTGGGAGTGCATCCAGGTCACCGGGGATGGGCTGAGAGAGGATTGTGGGTTTGTGGACATTGTTGGACCTATGAGAAGTGATAATTGTAGTTTGTGGCCTTATAGGATATTGTTTACCTGTTACCATAATAGGTAACATCTGTGCAATACCCCAGGTGATTGGGGGACACTGTAGTGAACATCTTTCCTGTTTATATGATGTGATATCCTGTCTGTGTGCCAGTATTTAGAGAATCTTCACTGCGCAATAAACGGCTTTGCACTTTTCCCATCTTGTCTGCAAAGTCCATGCCCTTGCGTGATTACTGCAGCAATACACGTAACTGTTCACTAAATATCCACCAATTTTTCTCATTTGTTTACAGACATATTCATGCCCTGGCAGCCGTTCAGCCACTTCTTGACATCATATTGTAATGTTAGATATTTCACAAAAGATGCCACCCAAATTCTGTATACCACAGGAAATGATGTTCTTTTCCCCAAAACAGTATCCCAGTTCTGTAGTTCAGTTCCATCTTGAAAAAACTGATTTTCAGTACCATCTGCAGACTTGCAGCTTGGGTGTGGTAATCTGCTTCTTCACTTTCAAACTGAAAAGGTTACAGGTAAGGTCTTATATCTCCACAGATTACATTGAACAACAAGCCTTTTATCTGAGAGGAAGTCTTGACTAGTGAGCATCTTCGTCATAAGCAGTACTGAGACGCAAGTGTCTGAATGTCAGAAAATCTAAATGATATTCCAGTTACTTCATTCTTCTGAACATTTCTGAAAGAATTT
Source organism: Lycocorax pyrrhopterus obiensis (assembly GCA_014706295.1). Classification (NCBI taxonomy): domain Eukaryota; kingdom Metazoa; phylum Chordata; class Aves; order Passeriformes; family Paradisaeidae; genus Lycocorax; species Lycocorax pyrrhopterus. The sequence continues at coordinate 77,931,624 of JACSVZ010000004.1, forward strand.
AAACATGATAAGAAGTATATACTTTCTCTTACATCACCAGAGTTAGTGAAAAAATCACTGGAAAGCAGTTGTGGTGTCTTAGGAATGGGACTCCCCAATTTAGTGCCTTCTCCACCCCCCAAACAAGACTTTCTGAAACCAGACACTGTTTGCTTGCTCCCCACCCCGTGCCCTCCCCCTTCCCACTCGGGATGGAGTTGAGAATTGGAGGCACAAAGAGGTGAAATTTACTGGTTGAGATAAGAACAATTTACAGGAAACAGCAATGAGATAAGATAATGGACAGTAACAGCAACAAATTAATAACAAAAGGTATATGACAAAGATACAATTTACACAGAAAAATCACTACAAAATACCAATCTTCCCCCCCAAAATGCCAGTCCCTTACTTCTGTCCCTTGCAAGTGTAAAATGGTATCAAATAAGATTATGCCCCTTCCTGGCTACTACTAAAATATTAACCCTGTCCTGCCCAAAACCAGTTCACCAACACAGCTGTTTACTTTTCTAGACAGCAGAAGGTTGAACCTAAAACTAGGTATAAGCCTAGGAATGGAATACTTGGGCAGTTGAAGGAGGTAACACTATGGGTCCTGACCAGTGTGACTAATTATATTCAAAAATATTTTACTTTTGCTTCTTCTGTATTTATGCTTTGGGCTCATTTGTTTGCAATGTTCTATGTTAAGACTGTTTTGCCTCCATAGCCCATGATGAAATGTCAAATTAGATGATACTGTAAACTGGCAGAATATTTAACAGCTATGAAAAAGATTTTCTTCAGCCTCTTCTGGCTTCTATATGTTAATGTCTCCTTCAACATAATCTAGGCTATTTTAGGGGTTCTTTACCTCTGGACATGCTTTCAAATCTCATTATGCAAATCTAGTACATGACACATAAGCAAAAAATATATATTTGAGTTACTAAATGAGAAACCTGAATTCTTTTCAAGAAGGAGTTAGATACCCAGTAATAGAAATTAGAACTGTTAACTGAGAATCAATTTTCCAGCTGTCAGTTTAACAAACAACAATGCAAGTTTTTTAACCAATTCAGTTGGCTACCTGATGTTTCCTTCAACAAGAAGCATTCTTCCCACGACAGGTTCTTGGGAGAAGGCATGACAAAACCCATATACATGGGCAGAATGCCTGTAACGGGAGACATCCTGCTAGCAGCAGCCCCTGGAGGGTCTCAGCTCTGATGCCCTGCAAAGGGGCCAAGCAGGAAGTAGAAGGTATCCAGTGCTGAGTGAGAAGAGGAAATGGGGGAACTATAGTCACAGCAAGCAGAAAAAAACAGATGGTGCCAGTAGGCTGTAGAATTGTTGATTTTGGTTTGTAATTACAACTGGCAATCATTTTGAACATTGCTGCTTTTTCTAATTATTCAACTTTGATTGCAATTACCAGCCAAAATCAACAATCCTAGTAATAGAGCTCAGAGTCTTCTGATGAAACAGTTAAATTCCCAATTGTTTGCAACCAGGCCTTACAAACCTGAAATTTAACAGGAAAACATATTAACAAGAAAACTTTTTGGATCATAAGTTGTATGCCAATATATTCATAGCCTCAAACCATGAGAGAAAGAAGGTTACAGTGAGGACAGCTGAAACTTTCTTTTGGAAGCTGAATTACAGTCAGCAAAGGCAATACTTACCAAAGTGCAAACAATTTCATGCACAGTTTTGCTGTAGAGCCTAGTTTAAGGCAAATGAGTGTCTCAAGATGAACCAAAGCCTGAGGTTTTCCAAAGCAGTGAAAATTTTTTAAAAGATCATGTTGACTTCTAACTCATTTGAAACTGTGCCATGTATACATATAAAACTCATCAAATTTCTTAAGCATTTGCAAGTAGGGCAGGGGTATTTTGAAGTCTACCTACTTGGCTCAGCCAGCACCACAGGCTCACACAGGATGCAAAAAGTCCATTTTGAGCTTGTGAGATGTGATCATGAGCACATAAGTGGAAATCAAGTCAAATTAATCTCTTTTTTCTGCGAAATAACATCTTTCACTTCACAATTGCTCTTGAGAAGGACTCTCATCTTGAAAGGAAAACAAAAACAGACTCAGCAAAAAAGTTATAGAAAATCTTACTGAAATGATCTCAAGAGTACATCTAATCCTTCTCCTTACTGAACTATACCCAAGCCATGTCTGGCAGACAAGTTCCTCAGGTGAAGATTCCACAATCTTTCACAGTCTGTGCTAAAGTTTTTCTGTCTTTGTTCTAATTATATTATTACTAACTTTCAGCAGGAATCCTCATTACGCCAGTTAAAGCCTGTTATTTCTCATTCTATCAAAAGAATGTGAAAGGAACAGTTTCCCACCCTCCTTTAAGTTGTGCAAAGACTGTTATGTTTCCTACTAATGTTTTTCTTTCTTTACTTAACCATCCCAATTTCTTAAGCCTTTCTTCATAAATCACATTCTCTGCTTCTACAATTGCTGTTTCCAGCAATCTCTCCAGTTGAGCCAGGTGTTTGTCAAAAGTTAGTCCTCACGACTGGGCATAATATTCCAAATGAATCTTTACCAAAACTTAGTAGACCAGGAGATGATTTCACATACCCTAGAGGTAATACTGCTGTGTAACTATCCTATTAACTCACAACAAAATTACTTTTTCTGATCCTGTTCAGTAGGTGATTCACTGTGACAGGAGATTCAGCCTAACCTCTTATTCTCCAGTGAGGAGGATACTCAATTATCCAGCCTCTTATTCTCTCTCTCTCTGTGGATGTAAGACGATTATTCCTGTCCAAACATAATATCTTGAAATTCTTCTTGTTGAAGTGCTGCCTTAGACTGCATCTTTTATGTATCAAACTCTTTCTCAAAACTAATCCTGTCCTACAGCATGCTCCTTAAATGTTGGTATCATATGAAAGTTCACAAAAAATACTGAAAAGTGATAGTGAGCTTTTGATAACTTTTTAAATGCAGTTTTCCAAAAACAGCCCAACTAGTCTTATTATAATTAAATCTATAGAGCGCTTTCTTAGCTAGTTTATAAAATGTCATGAGAGATAAAACCAGAATTTGTCAGGAGAAAGCAGCATATCATAGCCTGTTTCTTTCCTATCTATAAGGGTAGTTATTATTTAGTTCCAGAAAGAAATTAGACGACTGACATAACCTGGTTTTAGCAAACCCATAATGGCTCTTAATTCATCTCCTCATCATCCTCCGGATCTTTAAAGATACTTTGAATATTTGTTCCAGTATTATTCCAGAAAATAAAGCCTAGCAGACCACCCTATGATTTTTAGTTCCTCACGTCACCCTTTTTCAAAGGCAGACATTGTGATTTCTCTTTTCCAGTCTTCTGGAAGCACATGGATCTTCCAAGAATTATCAAAGATACTCACTAGAATATCTATGGTTGTTTCTGCAAGGCTTCACATCACAGTGAATTTCCTGAGACATGAAATTTGTTTCCTTCCTGAAAACACCCAAGAGCTAAATATTCTCTAAATGGCCTATCTCCTATCTTATTATTTTCTTCTGGGGTTAACTTTGTTAAATTTATGAGCACAACTGGCCACTTTAGTGAAGACACAAAAAAACCCCCAAAACACTAAACTTGTCAACCATCTCAACCTCGACTTTCGTCATCTTGTTTTATTGTTCTTTTAATAGTGAATCCAATTTACTCCTTGGTGTTCTTCTTGCTTCTAACATATTTGGGGAAAGTTTTCTTGCTAGCCTTTCTATCCCTTGCTTCTTGAACATGGTGATTGTAGAGAATGTGGTAACTGAAGCATTAATTCAAAGAGCTGGTGTAAGAAGTACAAGGCACATTGTGGTACTTTCCAGTAGCAATTCTGGTCAGCTGCAGTGAGTAGCTGCACAGAAGTCTGACTTGCAGCAGCCACTGGCATTTAGGGGGTGTAGTGGGGCTTGTGGTTGTAAATGTTCACAAGTGGAATGAGAGCTGGGATCATGTCACATGCCAAGAAGAGCCACCACCAAAGACATCAGAAGAGCAGACAGCACTCGAATGTACATCATACCATCATCTCCCTTCTGCTCCTCATGTGCACATAGGAGGTCAAATGTAAGACTGAAAAGTGGGGTAATGATGCATTCAGTGGGCTTACTGCACCCTGCACCTTGTGAGATATCCCACCCTGTTGTACTTACCTGCAGCTGCCCTTGCTGCTCCTGCTGATGGCTGCAGGCACTGTCAGCCTGTTTCTGCCCTAAGCCCCAGGCACACCCAAAGGTGGACGGAACGGCTCCACTTCTCTCTGTTTTCTTCTCAGTTCCTCAGACTGTAAATAATGAAATCTCTCTCTCCACCATGCCTCCCCCTTTCTCTGAGCAATGCAATTGGAGCTGTGTCAGGGCAGCTAGTCCTTTCTTTGCTCTGATTGAATAATAATGAAAGGATGAGAAACAAAGACTAGCAACTTTTGAGATTAATTCCCCTTCTGTTCTCAGCTGTCAGACTTACTTATTTTTTCCTTTTTTCAGCTAAATCAGGTCATTATACTACAAATCTTTACTCTGAATGAAAGATTAAACTCGGGTATTTTATTTTCATCAGGGCATAATATTCAGCACAGAAAATTGGCTAGAGTTTCATCTGGGTATTTGTATGGGGCCTCCTATCAAATTCCACTAAAACCTTACTGACTCCATTTTTTTGAATTCCTTAGGATCTTACTGTAGTAGACTCCTGGCAAATGGAATCTTTCACTCAATTATACCTATCTCTACATCTGAGATGTCATGTTTTCATGAAGCCTCTTTAAACAATCGAGAGAATTAAAAGGTCTTCAGGGTTACCTTGTAATAAAAACAGTAATAGAAAAGAAAAAATCCATAACCTAAGTGTTTGTCCTTGACATAGTATTTTTTCCTACAATGAGAAGGAAAAAAAGACAAAGAAAAAAAAGAAGCAGTAAATAAGAAAAGGCTTTCAGACTACATTTAACTGCTTTGAAGCCAACAATAAACTTACCACAGTTAAACCAGAAGACCAACAAGGCATAAGGTCATCAAAACCAAGGCTCATTGAGCCAGTGTATTTGTATAGATGCCATTTCCATTTTGTCAGTACAAAGAGTGCTATATTGAACAGAGACAACAGAGCTCATGCTGACATAAAATTAAAACCAAAAAACATCCAGTCTATTATGGTGATCTCACGAGAAGCAGGCAGGTTTTTTATACATTAGTAAACTCTCTGGTGTGACTATTGGATCTACCTTGATGTTTCTTACTTTACTGATTACTTTATTGATAGTGTCTTCTTTTAAAAGACATTATCACAGAGGGAACGTATTTTCTCAACTGAGAAAAACTGGCTTTATGCCACTTCTGCTCTACCCAAAATCGACCCAACAGTAGCTTTGGGATTTAATTTAAACAGAGAGAGACAAAGCATGACAAAAGCACAGGGCATAACAACCCAGCATGGGCCTCTGCTAACACACAAATCTTTGCTGCTGCAACAAATCAGAATATTTCTAGACTTAGTGTTTCTGTTCATGTTTTGCTTTGTTTTCTCTTAAAAAAATATTATCAAGTTAGAAGTAAAATCCTACTATAAAATTCTCCTTCAGAGCTAATAAAAGGCAACGGGACTGACTGACATTTGGAGCCCTTGAAAAGTTATGCCTTATATCATATTATATTAATGGCTAAAAATATTTATGAAGTATTTCAGGTTATTTCTCCCAGAGGTATCAGATTTTCATGATATAAAGGTCATTGGAAGAGTTCACATCAGAATAGGTCCTGCACAGGCTATTTTCTGAATCCTTTGCTCTTATGAATGGATAGCATTTCAGATACATTTTTAGTATATGCAGTGCAAAGTTAAGTTTAGTCCTTGTGCTCCATGATACAGGCAGTCCATTGACTTTGGGCAGGAGAATCCTAATGAGAATTGCCAAAAATACTGCTTGGATCAGCAGTGGCACTAACAAGTTTGAAAGGTACAAGGCAAGCAGTGTCCTCTGAATGTGGAAATCTATAACTCACCTCTTCTTCAGGTTACTCATGTCTTGTCTGATTAATATCCTTCTGCGGTTTTTTTCAGTTTTCTTCTTTGGTTGAGCTTAGTTTCTCTTGCACATACCACTGCTGGGAAACAAAATATTCCGTCATGAGAATCATGCAAATAGCAAACAGAACAAGTATAATGTCCCCGTGACAGCAATGGCAAAGTGTTGCTCAAAGGATGATGCCAGGCAGGGGCTGGAGATTCAACCATGGCACCTCAAAGTCACTGCTCCGGTAGGACTGGGGAAAGCTTTCCACATAGATCACAAGCATGCATGATCCTAAAAAGCCAAACCAGCATTTACATCCAAAGTAGTGAGGGCCTTTATCACCCCTGAGTGAGTGAACCACAGAGAGGAGTAAGTGAGGAAACCGGGATGCGGACCCGAGCAACCTGGTTTAGTGGAAGGCATCCCTGCCCACAGCGGGGGGATTGGAACAAGATTATCTTTAAGACCTCTTTCAAACCAAATTATTCTATGATTCTATGTTACTCTGAGCTGGCTAAAAGCCACCCAAGATGTCTTGAACCTGCATAAGCACTCTTTGGTTAGAGCAAGAGCAGGTTGCCCTGTTTTCATCCCATAAGCATGTCTAGCAACAGTCCTGAAAAATTTCAGTGCATTTGCAAGTTTCAAATGTACCCTAGAGAGCACTAGATTGCAGTGATATTAACAAACAACCCACCAAGCTCTGAAATCCTTTAAAAACTTTGGGATTTGTGGACACAACAAACTTGCTTCCCTTTGAACCTCTCAGGCAGGCAGGCAAACATGAAGCCACTATCAAAAATGCCAAATCAAATTTAAACACTACTGAAAACTTCATAAAAGTCAGTGAGGAAATCCTTCTTCTGTTTATTATTAATGGTTGCAAGATAACCTTTATTTATAGTGCCTTGGGGACTTATTCAATAGGATGTAGTGACACTGATGAGAAGGATTATTTATTGTTTATACAGTTGCTTAAAGATGAAGGCACTGCATAAATACTCTGGGAAGTATAATTCCATGAAAAAGCTCTTCATAATGCATCAAAATACTTCCTGCATCAAAGTTATTCTGGACTCACTCTTTGCATCACAAGCTACATTTGCAATGCTCAGAAGGCCTGACTGTATCCGTTATCTCACAGTATCTGATATGCAGTCAGTGTAAGAAAATCATAGTTTCTATCTGGTATTCAGGTAGTGCCAATTATCTGCAAGGCATATTGACATCTTTTGAAAAACCAAGGAAGCAGTCGGCTTGTTTGACAGAGTTTAAAAAAGAAAGTTTCAAAAAGTACATTAATGGACCACAGAACTTGCATTCGGAAGTGATAAAATGGTATGATAAGGACTACAAGAGCAACAAAAACCTCCCCATTTTGTGTAAGCACATTAAAATATACCATGTTATTACTAGGCTGTGCATAAGCTCAGAAATATCTTAAGTAATGACACACTTGTGTCCATAATTTCCAAAACAAATGTAAAAAGAAACTTTATGCACCCAAAAGGCAGGTCAGACAACACAGAACACAGTGCAAAACCTCTGGTTATTGCCTTCAACTCTTACTCTTTCACTATTGTCATTGGTACCCCAAGCAAATACGTTGATCACAGGATAGTTTCCACCACTTCTGTTCTCACGTTACACCAAGACCACCAACAACAGTGATTTAGTGATCAGTTAGACATGTGAACTACTCATATGGCCTATAACAAAGCAATTCATGCCAGAAACCACTCACACTGTGCCTTGGTTTGAAAGACCAAGGAAGGCAGGAGCCTGCCCTGAAATGGAAAATGCAACCCCCTTCCCTCCGAATTATTATAATTTTGGAATTAAGGGGCTTTCAGGCAAAGATATGAGGGGTAGGAATAACAGTTCTTTACTAATATATATATAAGTATGACAAGGCAAACAAACAACAGTAACTCTGGCAGTAACAGCAAACAGAACCACAGACCCAGTGCCAGCCTCTCTCGGCTGTCAGGCCCTTTCCCCTTCGGTGCAGTTCCAGTCACAGCCGGCAGGGGCGCTGGCGGCTCCCGGTGAGCAGGGCGGGTGCGATGGTTCCCCCGCGGCTGCAGGGGGCGCTCCGGAGCGAGCTCGGGGAGCACGCGGTGATGGCGGCTCGGGGTCCCGAGAGGGATGGACGAAAAGCTTCACAAACCCTCTGGGCGGCTGATCCCGGTGCCCAGCCGGACCCTCAAGAACAGCAGGCTGGAACAGCAGAGATGAGCACAGATCCTGGGTGGCAGACGAGATGTATCGAACTCTGGAGCTGCAGTGGGAGCTCCGGGAGGTCTCAGCTGGCAAGAGTGTGCAGGCCGCAGTGTAGCGAAGGATCCAAGCGGCAGCGGAGGGCAGGGCGGCTGCAGCCCGGCTCCCAGCAGGACAGGGAAAGGTGGGCTTGGGAATCCCGGGTTTCTCAGGTAGAAGGAAAGCAGCCGAAAAACAGGAACCTCCAGCTCTGACCAACTCCTTCTGAACCCTAAGAGCACCAGCAGCCCCACCGCCCCCACCCCCCAGGTGAAAAACAAGTAGCTAGTTGGACCCCCCGCCCTCTGTGGCCAGCTCTTTTGTTCTTCTTAAGCACCTAGCAATCTGTCCCCCTGGCAACATACATGGGGAAAATTCTTTAAGAGAAAAAGAAAACAGGAGAACTCCTAAAACCCCAACACACTGGAAGGACCTGCTGTTTGCCCCGTGAGCCCTTTTGTCTTGTGCTCTGTGAATTAGGCTTCTATGAAAATTTGGCTTAGTCAATTCTTTTACATCTACTGAATATGAATATTTATATATTTGAAGCCTCTTATACCAAACACAACTGAAATAATTCTCCATCTTGCTTCTTTTTTCTCTAAGCTCCAGGTTCCAGGGTCCAAATTTTACCAGAGCAGTCTAAGCTAGTTTTCAATGAATCAATAACTTCTAATCAATAGAGCATCTCTGGGGGTTGATTTTAAACACCTATCACTGGGTAAAATAAATCTGTCTCAGGAGGCACCCATTCCTCTTCAGAGTTCTTCCTCAGTGTCCACTTCAGAGTTGGCTGCTCAGAGCAGGTGCATGACTTCTGGTGTCCAGCATCAGGGAAACGGGAGTGCCACCATCTCTGGGGTCAACTGAACTAAGCTACAGCAGCACTTAGCCCATAACCTATTACTGTTTCAGAAACAGAAGTCTGGGAAGCTGAAATGCTGTCTTTCTGAAGCCAGTAAATTAATCATAGAATCATAGAATGTTTAGGGGTTGCAATGGACCTTAAAAATCATCTAGTCCCAACCTCACTGCCACGTGCAGGGACATCTCCCACTAAACTGGGTTGCTCAAGACTTTATCCAGCCTGGCTTTGAACACCACCAGGGTTTGGGCATCTACAACCTCCCTGGGTTCAGGGAGGTTTAGACCAGTTCCAGTGTCTAACCACACCTCACAGTGAAAAATTTATATATTTTTAAATGGAGGGTTGGGAGAAAAAATGTCTTTATCTTGTGGGAATCATGGGAACAGAACAAAGAGCCTTTTTGGCTTTTCCTGTAGAAAGCAATCCTCGGTGATATAACTCCTCAGAAATTTTTTGTATGCTGAAAAAGATTTTCTGTTAAACTTTTCTGGGCAAATCCATCTGGGGTGTATTAAGACAAATCTAGTTATACTGATCTATTACTTCTGTCTGAGCACTTAGTTTTCTTCAATTTAAAAACAACATAAGGGAGTAGGAAAATCTTTAAGCAATGAGACATGACATACTATACCACGCTGTACTGTTGATTAATGTGTATCCCAGGTGGATGGGGAGTAAGATAAGTGCCTACACCATATGTGGCGAGTGCATTAATCAATATTAACGTGGATTAACAGGTACAGAGAGAGGGTACTGAAGAAGAGCTGGTTTTGGAGCGCAATCCTGCTAGGATGGCAATGGGGGATTGAATCTTGTTGACACAAGGACTCAGCTCGACCTCTGAGGCTGTGACCTAAGACCAGCACGTGCATTTGATGGACTCCACACCACAGGCTGTCGCAGAAGCTAAAAGCTTACACGGATCCAAGGAGAGGCAGGGAAAATTCACTGATCAGAAATATTTTCAGGCCGTAAACTCAAAGAAATATCGCCAGGTCAGGAAGTCTCTGAGCTGCAAATGATTGGAAGCAGGAAGAGTACCTAAGGAAGTACCACATATTGTGCATCCTGTTTCTATCCTCTTTCGTAGATACCTCCTTTTGATGGCCATCAGGGACAGGGCAGAGAGCTAGAGAGCCATGTGATACAACCCCATTCAGTGCCTTTACAGTCTGGTGGTTTATGTCCTAAATTTACAGCATACAACGAGTCCCCATTAAGTCTGTTCAAGTTGCTCAACATTCAGAGTGTAGCAGTATATGCAGCTGCATGCATACCTCCACTGATCCACTGAACAGCATCGAGGCTTAGGTAACTGCCTCACTGCAAACTCTGGCAGGAATTCAGCATGATCTTCTACCACAGAGACCTGATACCACCAAACATGTGCTGACAGTGATGCAGCATCTTCCTTGGCAGAGCTCAGGTGAGGCATGGAGCTAGAAAACCAGCAAAGAGACATAAGTCAGTGCAGTACAGGGCACTTGAGGAACCCCCCAGCACCACTGCTCCAGACACAGGAGAGGACTGGGATTTTCAGGAACGAGGCAGCATCTCTTGCTCTCCGCCAAGTTAAGAAACATCCCCATTTTCCACCCCACCAGACAGAGACCTTATAACACAACTGCCTTGTTAGGGAAACCAAAGAAACAACAGTAACATATTGCTTATTGGAGCATATTAACATGCCTCACAGCAGTCTCATTATGACTGTTAAACTTTTACCCAAGATACTGAAATAAACGTCTTTTTTATTTATGGCCTCCTCTCTAGACTCTGTTACTTCCAGCCCTTCCTACCAACACAGGAACCAGAGTGGTTCAACAGCCCAAGAGCCAAGCAATGCTGTCAACTGCCTACTTTCAAATTAAATTATCTTCTCTAATGCTTCTAATTTAATGTATTAATGCACATGACAAAAACAAAGATTTTGGGTTGGCTTATGTCTGATTCATGTAGTCCTGTGTTTCAAAATCTTTTTTGAAGGGCTGAGGTGGCTTTTAAATTATAATTTCAACTGGTAAGTTAACCAACATATTTGAATGCTGATCCTTTCCCAGCACTATAATTTTGAATTTAAAGAACCTTCTATTTTAAAGGTGAAGAACTCTGAAAACTGCACATGGCAGTAAAACATCTCAGCTATGTTTCATCCTTTGTCTCCATTCTAGGCAATATGAGGGAGTACCTGTAGCTTACATCCAGCTATTAGGATCTGGCCCTCTGTTGATCAATAAAGACCTCACGACTTTACACTTCAGTTCCAAGCCTTAACTACTCAGTAGACAGCCTGTAATTTCAGCAAGGGAAGAGAGCGCCTGCAGGTGTTGAATTAATGCACCATGAAAGCAGAACTCTGCTGTGTTGCAATGGAGTTAAAATCAGGCTTCTCTGCTATTGCTGGCAGTATTCAGCTCCCAGTATATTTCTGACTTTGGATACGTAGGCTACCCAGTAATTTTGTCACATCTTGAAAATAGAGCAGAGAGAAAAGTCCATTTAGAGTCTTACAGCCATAGGTCATATTTACCATTTGCTAACAGACTATTGTGTTGTGAAAGGAGCCTGCTTCTCCAGTCCCACCCCAGAAAGTTTCTTTCATCTCACTACAACTCTCAGAAAGGAACTCAATAACAAAAAAACTCACTGATTTCTATGGAAAATAATGTAAATTATGATGTTAACCAAAAAAAATGCCCTCAGTAAAAGCCAAATTTTGGGGGAAAAATGTATTTTGAAAGAAAAATGTTTTAATTATATTTTTTTTTAATTTTAAAATCAGAGCTGAAACATTGTACTGAGTATTTTCAATGCCACGGACTTTGGATGAGAAAATTGACATAGGCAGTGAAGAAAAGCCATCATCAATGCAGCTGTTTTTTAAGCAGACACCTGCTCAGCTATGCCTCTGTGGGTCACATCTAGCTGCCATTCCATATGTGTGACATTTCTGAGGCCAGATTGCGGATTCATCTCCCAGTACCTCAGTAAAGCTGAGAAAATTTAGATGTCTTACTAAGGCCATGTTGACACCTGTCTCTGCTCCTAACCTGTGCCACTGAGTCACCCCATGGGGAGAAAGAGAAAAACCTTCAGCACTGAGGTGGAGATGAAGACGTCTGCTCAGTATTTTGAGTACAGCTGCTCTGTTCCCTGGAGCAAGATTGCAAGTCCTGGCTAGAGCTAGTCATCAAGGTGAGGTGATGCAGGCAGCTGCCTCAGGCAGCAGGCTGCCAGGTGGAAATCAGCCTTTGCTGTGACTACAGCTGGAAACATGAAGGGCAGCAGCTACGTCTGGGTGGGAGAATGAGGAGCCTTATTCAAGAAACAACTACCATTCTCCTCTTCCTCTCAGCAATGATAAATCAGGCTCCCCAAGGCTCTCCTTCTCTTTTCTCCACCTTAGTTTTACCTCTCTCCTTGCTAAGAAATCTCAGATGCAAAGAGACAGACTCTCCCCAGGTAATTGCTACAGATTTGGTGTCCCAGTGAGTGATACAGCTTATGCTACCTGTGACCTTCTGCAAAGCCAGGCCAGGCCAAATGTTCCAGTTAACAAATCTACTCATTGTATCAGTCCCCTAATATGCACTGGAGTTCACAACCTTTTACAGTCAGAACAGCGCAGGTTGGAAGGGGTCTCCCAAAGTCACCCCGTCCAACATCCCACTTGAAGCAGTGCCACCACAAGCACTATATCAGCTTTGCCTATCTAGGGCAAAAGTAGAGATCACACAATCTTTCTAAGCAACCTGCTCCAGTGTGGCACTTATGGCAAAAGCTTTTTCCTAATGACAAACCTGAATGCAGTCTCTCGCTGCTGTCCCTGGTTGTATGACCTGGCACCACTGTCAAGCACTGCAGATGTATCATCTTTGTGACTGGACTCCAACCAATCTACCTTGTTCTAGGTACAACCTCACCAGCAGGAACTGGGGAAGAGTTATTTTCCTCAGTCTATCCACCACACTCCTCCCAACATACTCTGCCTGGTGTGCCTCCTTTTCAATGAGGCTGCATTGTCTCCTATTCATTTTGGTATCCACCTGGTCCTTTTCAGCAGGACAGTCAGCTCTCAGTATAATTGGTGAGCTTATTTTAAGCAGAGGAACAGATCAGGAATAGAAATTTGCAAAACACATCCATAGGAGTTCAAAAATAACATGTTCAGTTCCCATTATCCACTTGTTCTCCCTTCTGTACTCACGCTGCCCACACTAGGCTCTGCCCCATGTTATTATTAAATTCAGCTGTTGGAACTGCCAGTACCAAAGCATTCACAGATGCTTTTAAAAACAGGCTTAAAATCATGATGTTCCCAAATGTAAATGGGACAACTACTATTGGTTTGATCATTATTTATACATGTTCATGTAGCCACAGTGTATCAGGATAAGAACATACACGCAGGGCAGGAGAAAGAGTACCCAGTATATTTCCCTGTTATGTCCACGCAAGCAAGAAGTGCAGCCCAATAAAGGGGGATTTTTTTGAGTGAAACAGTTCTGAAGACTCACTTTACACTCTATCAGAATTTCAGGGCATTTTATTTCTGACTAGCTCCAATCTATTCCTACGGATTTGATCAGCCATGAACAAAGTGAATTAGGTACAAACAGAGAGCACAACTTTCATTTTACTTTCATGTACTCCAAGATGTCTCTACAATGTGAACTGAATATTGTAAACTGTAAAGATTATGATTTGTGCCCCAGAGGTACTCTCTTGATTTGAACTAAAATGCTAATGCAGAGATATCTGAGTTTCTTCTCTGTGCACTTCCTGACCCTAATCCTTGTCTCTCAATAGCAAGAAAAATACAACCATTTAGATTGGAAAATACCTTAAGATCATTGAGTCCAACCTTTAACCCATCACTGCCAAGTCCACCACTAAACAATGTCCCTAAATGCCACATCTACACATTTTTTAAATACTTCCAGGGATGGTGATTCCACCATAGGGCAGCCTGTTAAGGGAAAGAAGAAAGGTAGGTATTGCGTGAAAAATACTTCTGGGGCATTCTGACTGAAAATATCTCAATTCTATCAATGTGTGTTTCATTTTACTTTTCTGTCTTGGGGTGACTTTATGATGTTGTATCCCCTATTGCCTGCTCTATGCCCAGACAGGAATCCTGTGCCTTTCTGTGCCTTTAAGGCAGATCTGAGGTGGTGAGGGGGGGAAGGCGGTGGAATTCTTTCGTCGACTTATGTTCAAAACACAGATAACTCCCTCGGTTTCTCTCCCCAGCTCTTGGCTCTCTGCAGCACGGAAGAGAGTTGCATTCTCTTGCTTTTTAGCTAGCTTCTTGTTTGTTAGCTGAAGCAAGGAGTTTTCCTGGGACTGTGGCTTCTTCTTTTTCCTCCTGGAACTGTTCAGCTCCGGTCCAGAACACCATCACCGTGAGGTCCCACGCCGAAGCCCAGAGGGGCCCACGCTGCACCCCAGCTCCGGAGAGAGCAGAGCCACACCTACAGAAAGGACTCTGAATCTTCCAGGTCTTCTCCACAGCGAGAGGTTTTATTATTTTACATTATTCATTCTCATGCCTGCATGCACCCAGCTTGTTAAATAAGCAGCTTTTTTTTCACTTTCCTCCAAGAAATTTCTTTCTGAACCTGGTGGAGGAGGGGCTGCTGAAACCTGCCTTCCATTAGAGGACTCATTCATTTTGGACGTTACCTCCCAATTTGTCTAAAACCAAGACATTTCCCCAGCTTGAGATTGGTTTGTGCTCAATTACCCATTTTACATCATTCAAACAGAAACAAAACATAAGAATGTTAAATATAATTATGTAAAATGCCTTACTCTGAGGCCTAGAGAATCACTGTGATTACGAGAAAATTTCAGATGTTCAATACCATTTTCTTTATCTCATGCCTTCAGTTCAAGAACCACTATTGTTTCCTTCTCTGCCTCACATCTCTCATTGCCCCTTTTTTGCAGCACGTATTAGTGTAAACTTATATCCTTCCTGAAGCATTTGAAGGTTGCTCAGTTTATTTACACCCAGTAGTACATTAATACTTTCCACTGTGCTGTATGAGGTCTTAGCTAATCCTTGGACACTAATTTAGTTGAATAGGATAGTTACAACTCTCTGACATTGTTAAAGTTAATGATCTGATACTTTACAAGACAAGAGACATTTCAAATCAAATTGATTGTATTAATAGTTTTATTGAGCAATATTAACAGAAGTGTATTGTTCCACAGTGTCCTCAAGCAAAGCCTTTATTGGCACATTAATGGGGACAGAATGTCCAAATCCATAGTAAGAGACACTTTTTATTTCTATAAAATACAATTATGGATAGCCTAAAATCCTACATTAGAAACTGATAACCATCCCACTCTTCTTGAAAGCCCTGTCTTCTGTGGGAATGTATGGATAACTGCTGCATGCAAATCACCCCACTTTATTGACAGATTCTCTGTTTCCAGCTGCTCGTGCTAGAGAAGAGGAATATCTGGTGGAAATGGGATGAAAGAATTTGCTTCTGAGGTACTGGGAGCCCATTTGATATTAGGAAGAGGGGAAGGTAGCCAGCATCTTGCAAAATAAGACTTTTCTAAGCAATGATACTAGAGGGTTTCAAATCTCTGTGATGAGTGTTGAAAAAAACCTGGCAAGGAAGGCAAGAGGGAAGGGAGCTGGGAAGAGCAGGTGTACTATACCTGAGAGAGTCAAAATAGGCCAGTTTCACAGTCATGATTTAAAGCTGTTGAGAAGCGCCTCACAACCTTACTTACTGTCTCAGTCTACCAGACCTAAAAGGCATGAGTTGATTAAAAGGACTAAAAAGACTTATTCAAGCCAAAGGTTTTCTCAAATAAAGGAATGCTGCACTGGCCCTCATGCATATGATCAAAGGATCAGTTTCTCATAGAGATCACAGCCCAAATTCCAAAATAAACTTTTCTTCTCACCATGGCCATGTCATTTACGTCAAGTTGAATGTCAAGTATCATTGAAAAATTGCAGAATTTTCAATTTTAAAATTTTCTTCATGTCAGATTGCCAAGTATCCAATCTATTTCCAACTCATATATACAGACACCCTCTCTGAAGCTGCATATCTATATAAACAGCTGTGATTAATCAACTAATGCCATATAATTTGAAGCAGGTGCAATAGGGCTATCTGGCACAGTTTAAGGTGTATTGATGAAGAGACAGTATCTTCTGGTACATTACTTTAAGCATCCAAACAACAGAAAACAGAAGAGAGTACAGTTCAACAAAATCTTTCATCTCCATCTGCCCTTAGTTTTGGGTGTATTTACCTAACATGACACATCCAGGGAAGAAAACTGAGGTCATGTATGATGTAATAAAATAATAAATTCCGCCTGCAAAGTGCTATGTCACACCAACACTCAGAAGGTTCTACCTCAGGTGCTGTGACTTTTTGCTGGTGGCCTTAGTTTATCTCTACTGATAGTCACCTGAATTGCACATCAGTCCCTCAGTTTTAGACACCATAGTAGTCACAAGTCTTATACTAGGCAAATTCACCAAGCAGTCTGATTACCACAGAATCATAGAATCATAGATTCATGCAATGGCTTGGGTTGGAAGGAACCTTAAACTTCATCTGTGTCCAATCTCCTTGCCATGGGAAGGGACACTTTCCACTTGACCAGGTTGCTCAAAGCCCCATCCAACCTGGCCTTGAACACTTCAGGGATGGCGCATCCACAAATCTGGGCAACTTATTCCAGTGTCTCACCACCCTCACAATAAAGAATTTCTTCCTAATATCTAATCTACATTTACCCCACCACTCCAAAGAGATATTTTGGATGAGCTTTGAACCTTGTAGTAGTGGTCAAAACTGTGGCTTGAAAGGGCTTGAAGTTTTCATCTTGTCATCTTTTATAGTGTTTTCAAATCAAAGTGCCAGGCAGTCTGTGGGATGTGGTGAGCGTGCCCATAACCCACTGAAGCAAAAGGCTTGTGAGGCACTGCTTGGAGGAGTAAGACTCTATTAAATCATCTAAGCAGCCTGTAGTTACATAGAGTTTTGGCACCCTGCTAGATCAACAAACAGAAAAGGCAATAAAGACCATCCCAACTAACAGGGTAAAGAAGCCTACATGGCAAACACTTCTGCCATTTCTTCTGTGTTTTGCTGCTTTCACCCCAGGTACAAATTACTTCCTGTGCCTACAAGTTTCAAGAGAGAGCCTTGGAAACTGTGTATGATGCAGCGAAGTTTGACAGCAATCCGGCAAGGTGGGCAGCTGAAAAAGGAGGCAGTAGCAATCAGGGGAGAACTGCAGACAATTGTTCCACAGTCGAATTGTAAGCCTGCGCTTGTGAACTAAAAAATCTATCTCAGATAATTGACATTTATTTGATTGAAACAGCAGGGTGCCCTCCATCAGAATGGGAGGAGACCATATGGAACAACAGTATGAGTGGAGATAATGTTTGTCTGCTGAGTGTGTCAATGTGTTTAGAGATTATTCATCGGGCTCTAGGGATTCCAGTATGGTAATGTTTCAGCTAAATTAGAATCAGATTAATTGCTCTAATCTAATGGAAAGACAATGTTTATCAAATTATTGCTCCTTCACCACATGATATTGTGGTGTCATTACTCTTTGAGTTTAAAAAAAATAAAAATAAAAAGGCTCTCTTGTATCACATCTGCTCATAAGCTCCTTAACAGTGCTGATTTCTGCACAAGAGAGTTAGTGCAGTTTATAACTCTATGAAGAAATTAATTAATTAGAGTGAAAGTTTGGTAGAAGACAAATTCTCCATGCTGTGGGTAGACCTGAAACTACATTAATTGGAATGACTTTGCCTTGTTTTGGACTTAGGCTTTTTTTGGAGGGACTTTATTTTTGCTCAAATTTTGATACTTTTTTGCCTGTTTTAAATTTTATTTTAGTGGAATGAGCTTGGTTCTTTCATAGTAAGTAGCACTAAACCTGAAACATATAGCAAAAAAATTAATGTTTTTTTCATTTTCTTTCATCTTTTTTAATTTAAATTGCATCTGAAAATTGCAATGAAGTGACTAAAAAAACTCAGTGTGCAGATAAGATGCCTAAAATCCTTCAGATATACTTGCCATTATTTAACACTTAGGGTCATTTTAGATCACCTGTCAAATGCCAACCCAGAGGAGATACAGAGCTCTTCAGCTACTTTAAAATGCAATGGAAATCTGCAGTTCTGGTAGCACTGCACTGCAAGTGCTGAGTACCTCAGAAAGTCAGTTACTCCTTTAATCTTTCCACAGCTTGAATGGTGCAATAGCCTCCAAAGATGTCTTTTAAAAGCTGATGCCAGGGTTTTTACCCTTGGCATTTTAGAACATTTTCAGTATATGTTATACATGCTAAAACACAACATTAAAATATTAGCCCTTTTAAAACTTTATCTAGAAAGCACAATCCTCAAAAGGGTTAGAAGCATGACCTCTTCTCAAAAGTGCTAATAAACCCAGCAGGAATACACCTCCAATCTGATTTTCCACTGTGTTGCCCTGACTTGATGCCACCGAAAAGCACTGGGACATTTTCACAGGACTTTGTGTATCAAACCAGAACAACAGAAGACAGTCAGGCACTTTGTCTCAGCTTAATTTATAATGGTGACACTGTGTTTGTGAGGCATTCAGGCTATGTGCTTAAGAGAGCACTGAACAAATATTTTCTAGGCTTCTATAGTAACTAATAGTTTTTCCTGCCTTAAAAGGGTCATATATCCTCTCAAGACATATTTCACTGAAATTCTATTTAATAAAAGTGAATACCTTTGTTAGTCAAGTGTTCATAATGCCTATTAAAACACACGGTTTATAAAAGTGAGCTAAACGCAACCACAAAAGGGATTGAACGCTGAGCAGAAAGCACTGTTTATACATTCTGTCCCCAGTAGCTTTCTCTCCCAGGTGCAATTTGGCACAAAGATGCCAAGTTTTTAAGGCCAGGACCTGTGCTGGCAGGACATTTGTTGTGCTAATATTTTAGGATTCAGTGTTTTCATAAGCCATTTCCCTCCACATGCATTTTTCTCAGACATATACAGCTATGTTTTCTAGTCTTCCGGAGAGACAAACTCTCCTTCAATCTTTCTTATTTGTGAGACATTAGAAGTTCATGGCAACTCTCCCACATAAAGCTCTAAGCCTTACTTTATAAAACATAGAAAGGTGTAGCGACATGAGCAATGCAAATTGGGCTGCATAAACCAAATGCACTCTGAAGCCATGATGACAAAGCCCTAGGCATTTGTTCTTTTCCGAGTTTCAATACAAAGCTGTTGTTAAACCCTATTTGGCTACCTACTTTTTTATATATCTGTTTGAAACTAACAGACCATCTGCCCTCTTTCCCAGAGTCTTCCTAGTACTTTTGAAGTGAGTAAGGCTCCAGAAAGAGCCATGGTGAACAGCAGACAGACGCTTACTCAGTCATCACTTGGTGCTTGGATCTAACTCCATTCCTTTTGTTCTGAGAGCTCCAGCAACAGCTTCCCTGTTGTTTGCCCTGCCGTAGGAGCTGTGAACCACCAGCCCAGCCACTCTCTGCTGGGCTCCTGAGCTCTGTACAGCGCAAAGATCCACAGTCACGTCGTGCTGGGCACGGAAACACACTTTTCACAGATATATATAACTTAAGGATGATGCAGCTTGCTGAGGAATACTGTGACTCGCTGAATAACCCACATCATAAAAACACTATTCAGGAAAAACATACTAGTTCAGTATGGATCCATAAGCTTTGAAATACAGATGGCTAATCTAAATGCTTAATTTAAATAAATGACTTATTCATGATCTTTAAATTATCCACTACCATTGTTTGGAAGTGATTTAAAGTAGCTCTAGTCCCACACGGGAGAAATGGTAACATGCTGTCGGGGAACCTTTGTTGGTAAAATATATGGATTTATCTGTTTTGAAGCAAAAAAATGTTGTACACATAGGACACTCCATGTGGTAATGAATTAGAAGATTTGCAAACTAGCAGCAGGGGATAGTGTTTCTGAAGAAAAGTCCTTTACTAGAATCGGCAGGGTACTTCAAAATTGCTATTATTACTATCTATTAAAAATCGTGGTGTTAAAAATGCATAGAATGCTCTACAAAAAGATTAATGTTATGGTTTATTCCTTGCTCCAAAGAATTTAAAACACAGTTCTGTCTCTGGAGATATTGTTGCCATACTCACAGAAGCCTGAAGGACCCAAAAAAGTCGACAGAAGTTGCAGCCTATGATAAAGAGCATGGCTGGGCATTGATTTAATACAAGCAAAGCAAGAAAAAAAATGTAAGAAAAGCAGGATATTCAGACCTGAGAATTTTGACCCTGACTCCTCTTATGGTCTGTTTTAATTGCACTGTGTGAAATCCTGCTCTCATTGGGAGTCAATCCAAGTTTTATCATCTATTTAAATGCAAATTCAATTGACTTCAAGGAAGTTTCCCCAGTTTAGTTAGTGTGTGTGTATACATATATATACACATATTTGAAACAAGCTACATAAGTAAATTTTGTAAAATAGAACTGTTTGCATTTTGATTTTGGCAGTACAGTTTTCCTGCACCCAATCTTTGTCCAAACTGGTATGCACTAAGAAATTACACAACTTATACCTCTTTAGCTTATGTACCCAAGCAACAAGAGAGGAGGAAGATTCCCAGATAATTAATTTTGATTACAGTTTTATTCCAAGTTGTCATTCATACATGCATACAAAATTCATAAAAACACGTGGTCTTCTCTATAGAAAGTCATAGGTAGCTTTAGACCTAGGAATGGCTGCAGTGAGAGGAGCATAAGGACTGCTGCCCTACTTACTTTCCTGTCGTATTTCTTCATTGCTTTGAAGCTGTACCAGCAGAGCAGAAGCCGGTGCTGGCATAACTTGGTAAATATCTCACAACTTCAGTATTCAACCATGGCATCTGCAGGGCCATCACAAACTGTTGCATCCATTTGTATGAAGATTTTCAATTTCCATTTTCATTTACATTTTCAATTACATGTAACTTTTTAATCTCTGACATAGATACGTAAAGTACTAAGGGAACAGGTTACATATATGCTACACAAGCAACAGAGTAGTTTTGCAGCACAAGGACAACTTTTCACCGTTCAATAACTCAATTTTTATCTAATTATCGCAAATTATAACACAATTTCTGAGCCAACAACATTGTTGTAACTGATTTTCTGCTTGAGCTGTACAAACACTAAAAAACACCTGAAACTGGCAAGCTCATGTGTGTAATTCAAAAAAAAAAAACAGTTTCTGGTAAACAAAATGTGCCAAGGTTTTTCACCTGGAGCAAATTATTACAGGTGTTAATAAAACCTATTTAAATAGCTTTCCTAATACATGAGAAACTGCTCAAATAGCTCTGGATGCAGTTTTTTAGTTTTGTTTTTATGGGAGTAGCCTAGTAATTGCAGTAGAAATAAAGCAACCGTAGAATTCAGTATTGCAGGACTGGTGGCTCCTGTAAAGGGATAAACATTGCTGTTTGTCACAGTTACAGACTTTGAAAGACTCACTTGTACTTCTCATCTATGTCTCAAAAAAACCCCCAAAACAACAACAACAAAAAAAAACCCTAAAAAGAGCCCACAACACTTCTTCAATTGATTTGCCCTTTGTCACTGTCACAGATATGTTTTCCCTATTTTGACAGGTAGTTGTAATTCTATTAGCAGCCCATCGACTGCCCCGTGAAATCGATCTATGTTGGGCTAGCTGGGTCTTCTTAAACTAGGTGATTTATTGCTTCTGCCTGCTAAAAAAAAATTAAAAAGAAGAAGGAGAAGAAAAAAAAGAAGGTCTTTTGCCTCCATGGTGAACAAAGTACCTAAACAGTGTCTGAAAATGAATAATTTTTAGTTTGGCTGCTGGCTGTCCCAGTGGCAGACAAGCTGTGACCTCTTGCCAGCAGCTTTGCTCAGATGCCTCCTGATGCTGGCAGGTATAAATGATTGTCAATTTTCCTTATTAATTTACCTGACTGCCTCATGTATAAACTAGATCTCATTCACCCTAAATGTCCTCAGCATTAATCTATCGTGTTTACCTAATTTTCTGATTTCTCACTGGGCTGCCCAACTCCCTGACACTGGAGAACCACTTGAAACCCATTCAATGCCTATTCACTGCTGCAGACACAAAACTGGGCACACAGGTGCATTTACCATTGTTGTCATTCTAGTTTAGGTCAGAGAAAGAGGTTAGCATCATACTCGTCTTATGCAGTGGCATCTGACCTGCAATTTACCAGGGTCTAAAATGATGTCCTGGAACTTTAGATTATGTCCTGATATCTGCCTTGATTGCACTAGTTCTTTCCTCTGGATCAGAAAAATAAATTACTTTTCTGCTGGCCAAAAAGCAAATTTACGTTGTTTCAGGTTGTTGTGTGGATTTTTCCATTATCTGAAAACATGAATTTTTGACCGAGGATACAAAGAGATGAAGAATACTTTAATGTATTTGGTTATCTTAACCAAAAGTCAGTTTCTAGCTGCTTTTTTTAATAGGCTGTGTAATCAAAGCAGAGATTTAAAGAAGGAGAAATACTTTTTTTCCAAATTTAGTACCCCTCCTTTTTACATAATGATAGAGGCATTCATTTTTTCATCAAGCATGTGCAATTTGTTAATGAATCCTGAACTATTTTTATTGTGTACTAGAAAGGGTTACAAAAGTACAGAAATGCTATATTGTAGGTGGCCATCAGGAAGAACGCTGACCCACCCAAAATGTTGCAGTAGTGAGTTCTTTTTCTCCCAGTCTTTTTTCCTTCTGACTCAATTTAAGATCCATTACGGATCTAAGAGAGCACCTTAATGCTGAATCAAAAGGCCCAAGGGGTAAAAAAAAAAGTAACCCAGCAGTTGTGTGACTTTAAAAAAGGAGAAAGATGCCTAGAAGAAAGTACACAAGTATGCAGTGAAGATAAAGGAAGAAAATTCAATAACATCCACTTGAAACAGAGCAAAATAATACTGCTGGAGGTAGCTATTAAAGTTGATACACTATACTTAGTAAAGAAAGAATATACCAAATAAAAGACTGAGATGAGTAGGGAAAGAAGAAGCTGTCTTGCAACACCTACATCAGAAAAAGAATCTAGGATATCTGGGCTTTATTTAGTCCTTTCAAACATTAAAGCCTAATGAAAAACACAGACCATTGCTCAAGACGACACCTTTTAGAAAGATACTGGCGGAACTAATTTGAACAAACTAGCAGAAATTTCTCAGGTAAGATTCCAATGAAACATCTCAGAACACAGTGATTGCAGTACTTGTAGATAAAAGAAACATTGCTAGTGAAAAAAGCACAGCCTGAAAACCAGCACTAGGCAAAAAAGGTGTGCATTCAGGGCAGGTTTTGGGCAGGACCACATCATCAACCTTCGTTCCACAAACACAAAGCTCCCTACTGTCAAGACACCCCCAAAGACCTCAAACGGGATGGTAAAGCAACCCCCTGAACAGAGATGACAATGGGATCTAGACCAGATGACGTCCCACTTTTCTGGTCTATTCGCTCCCACCATAGTTCTTTTCTATGTGGGTGTGGCCCATGCTGTGATTTTGTCAAAAGACAGGAAGACATTTCCCACCAGGACTTGGGGCTGGGGTGAGGGTCCTCAAAAAGTCTTCAAACCCATACTTATTTTAAAACTAAGCATTGACCTTCTCCCTTGAATTTTATATTGCCAGATGTAACACTAATTTTGTTACAGAACACGTTGACTGCCAGAGAACAGCCAGTGAGACATTCTGGATGAAACTGAATCAGGTTACTCATTATCACAGGAGAAGCTGTCCTTTTGAGAATCTATGGAATCCAATATTACTTGCAGAAGAAACCTTTTGTAATACTGATAAATGTCAACCATACATGGGAGTCTCCACAGAAAACAAGGACTTGCCAGCCCTGGCAGTTGCCCAATACAGCATCTGACACTGACTTCAGCTGAGTATAAATATAGAATAGTGTATAAAGGACATTGGCCTCTCACAGCAAGGATACTCTGAATTGAATTTAGTTATAGAAAAAACAGTTTCTGAGGGAGACTGTGTTGCACAAAAAATTCTTCTTCCTTCCTTCTCTTTTCCCAAAGGATGGGACCATAAAGCAAACCTGTGTTTTTTCTTGTCTTGGAGGTGTATGTAAGGATGTTAGACTGGAGAAATGTAGTGAAGAAAACACAAATGTGAAGATACCGGCAGGGGTTGTCAGCCCAAGGGGTGGAAGGAAACTGCAAAGTATCAGCTTTACAGAACTAAAAGAGGTAGCAGGTTCAAAATTAGTAAAAGGGCAAGTAAAAACAACAGCAAACTCTACCAATACTTGAGATATCTTTGCCACAAGAGGCAGACATCACATATCCCTGAACAACAGGCTCCTCTTACAACGAAGTTTAAAGAGCAATTTTACCTAACTTGTGTATCTGACTTTCACCTATATTTTCTGCACCAAAAGTGGCATTCATCTCATACTTAGGTCTACATAGCAGACATGAGTACATCTGAGTTTATCAGAGGAGTTCAGAAAGCAACTTCTTTGGCCTGGGTTTAGTCAGATGAATAAGTCCCACTGATGACCTTGGTTAGATCAGCAGTGACCACAGCAGCAAACTTGACACCTACTCAGCTGTGGATATGCCCATCTAAAAGCAGACAAAATTAGTCAAGCAGTTCTCAGAAAGAAAGTGCCCAAGCTCATTGAGTAGTGGAGACATATCCTCTTAAGGGATTTTAGACTTAATTTAAAAGTCCCAGAGAAAAAAAACTTGTTAGGACTGGAAAGGAAACAATGCAGAAGGTGATTAATGGGGAGCTATAATCACGGTGTGCTTGTTTTGTTTTGCAACACAGAACAAATCCTCAAGTTAGAACTGCAGTAAACCTCATCCAGCTTTTGAAGGGAATACAGTCTGTTTGTTTTCACTGAACTGAATCCTCAACATACAACAGCTAATTAAAGACTCCAAAAGTCTGTAAATACTTTGACAAATATTGATATATAAGCCTGAGATCCTCACTTGGCTAGTTGGCTAAGTCCTGTCTCATTTACTTCAGTGATGCTGCAAATGACTGTGGTGATTTCATCATCTGAAACTCCTAATAAAACAGCTACTCCAAGATGTATGATGAGGATCTTCCTGATACAAAAACTGAAGAAATTACTTTTTATAAAAAAGGAAAAATGGAATCACTCACTGTACATGCCTACTGTTGCAACATATCTGGGAAGAATATTTCCCAAAACCCTTTTCATTAAAATGAACAATGAAACAAATTATCTAATTCAGGGCTGACTCACAGCAGAGAAATATTATCAAGAATTGGACTCTGCCAGAGTCAAACTATTTACACCACTCAGACCAATCTGGCTTAAAATACTTAAAACATGGTTAGTTGGATACTTACAGTCTGATGCCTCACATTATTATGTAAGATTTACATCCTGAGGAGTATTTTTTCTATCCCTTTTCCTAATTCACAGTGCCACTGGCAGCAAATATCTAGATTCCAATTTTTCAAATTACACTAAAGTCTACCTATGGTATCAGTTTTTATTATTTTCCTATCCACCTGATGATAAACCTACCCAAAGGTTATAAATAAAACAAGTCAGCAAGCAAAGGTACATAATTAAGATGCATAAAATATACCCTATGCAGCAAGTAAATATTTTCTTTTTAATTATATTATTACCTGGGTTTATGTTACTAAACTGCTACACAATTTCATATATAATTGATTTTCCAAGAAAAGTATTACTGAAGTGATTCTGTAGTTCAAAACAGCATGAACCTAATAATATACAAACAATTTCTATCTCACAACCTATAGTGCTGCATGGTATTTTTATGCTGAAAAAAAAATTCCTTCATATTAACAGTAATTTTGAATGTAACATAAAAACTCATTGACTTTTTTTCTCTTTATTTGTTAAGAAGAATACTAACAGTGCCTCCTGTGAGGATATATTTTGTAGGCGCTTTTGCAGATTATGAAAATAGTTATGAGGAAATATTTGGATAAAGGAAGACAAAGCTCCAGGTAGCAATAGGTTTCATACTGAGTAGATAAATGCAATTAGGGATCAGAAGGATGAACAATTACTTCAGGGGAGTTTTGATACCAGAATGCAATATCAGATGATTAGAAAACTGGAAAAATATCATCTTTTTTCTATCACAGACACACCCAGCAGCCTCAGCACAAGTGAGAAAACCATTGTGCTATAGTAATGGATATTGCATGCCCTGAAGTGTTCACAGGCTCAGTAATCAAATACGAACCTAAAGGAATACCTGCCAGATCTCAAGAAACTAAAAAGCTACATGCACACAATGCAAGGAGTACCGTGAAGAGTTAAAATGAAGGGGATTTGGGGGATACCCTCCTTGGCCCAGAGAGTTTGAGATCGGTGAAAGCACTTCCCCCTGTGCAGGAGAAGGGCATGGATGACACCATCTACAGTTCTGATGAAAGGTAGATGCACTTCACAGCCACTTTTAATGAGGGAACTATGAATGTACCAATGTTAATATCTTGCCAAACCAATTATAGCAATATCACAGGGTCTGTGTTACTAATTGCCAATATTTCTTGTTTAATTGATTCTCAAAGAGCAATATTGCCGGCAGCATTCCACTGCTGCTGCGAGAGGCTGAGCACCTGGGCACTACCCACTGCCTGAGTTCCTGCCACCTACAGAGGATGCTCAGCCTCCACCAGACTGTGAGGCAAGGGATGGGTCCCTACTGTCCTTCTGAGCTGAAGCTTTTGTTTTTGAAGAAAAATTAAACTGAACATGGTAACTTAACCTCTGAGTTGGTCTCTTACAACTTGGAAAAAAAAAAGAATGCGATAATAAAACCTGTGCTGATTAGCTAAGCAATACTAACTCAGTTTTAGTTTCCATTATATGGCTAATAGTCTCTTCTGAACAGGTTTGATTCTTGTATCTGTTTGCATTAGAGTCAATTTGTGGTATGAGATTGGTATTATTTATTGAATGCTACACCCAGCTACAAAGTTAAAACTATGAAAAGCTTCTATGAATTTAATTACACTACTGCGAGACACAGTCTTGTATAGATGCTATAAATTAAGTTTAGCAAGTATGATTGGTGTGGTGAATGGTTAAATGGAGGTACCAGATCCATGAAGTTTCTCAGTCATTTCAAAAACTTTGTGGACTGTTGTTTTGACCTGTGTTGACCAGACTTTTTGAACTTGCTTATTTTATGCAGGTAAACATTCAAAATCAAGTCAACTTTACCTAAATATATAAGGCTAACCTAAGCCTGAATATGTTCAAACTTGAAGGCAGGTATTCAGTATCACTGAGCAATGTGGCCGTGTGCTGGTGACTCTTTAACACATTTGACACTGCAGAATTTTTTTTCATTACTAAAAGTACTTAGTATTCCGAAAGGCAGAATAAATTTGATAGCAACAAACAATAGTGACTTTTTCTATTTTGTCTAAACCCTTCTGCTCTAAGTGCTACAGACAGTTTCTCTCTTCTTGTTCCAATATGTAATTGACAGCTCTGCCCAATGTCCCTCTCTACCTCTTGATTTTTCCCTGGCTGCTAATAGCATACACCATTTTATACAGCCTCAGTCTATTAACCAAATGCCTGACCTTGTGAGATGCTGAACACCTGCTGGAATACACTCAGTGCCCGTAATTCTCATTGATTTTACTAGGAGGAGAGAGAACTTGCTCTCTCCCAGGTCATTTAGGCTGACCTCACTCGTAAAGACGGAGCTCATGGTGGACTCCTGCTGTTCCAGAAAGTAAGACCAACATCAGAGGTAGCTGCTTCCAGAGCATCCAACTTGGAACTGATGCCAAACAACATTAATTGTCAGGAAATAGAAATTAGGAGCACAGCTCCTCTTCACTCTTTGCACAGTCAGTGGAGGGAAATGTTAAGAAGTGCCCCACTGGGCCTCACCAGAAATCCATTTACCCCGGTATCATGCTTCTGACTTGCACAAGAAGAGAGACACTACTAAGGAAAACACACAAGCCAGGCTGTTTATACGCCTTTCCTTTACATAGCCCCAGCACCGACAGCTGTTGCTGTAGGTGTGTCAGAAGGAATGTTCCTAACTCTGATACCGTCCTCTAGACCCAGCAGTGCAGGGTTTGGTGAAAAGCAGCAGTTTTGTCTTTATCTTATCTAGCACGCTGGTGATTTCAGAAACCTCAGTCCTACCCCCCAGCCTCTTCCTCTCCAGCTGAAGTATCCCACATCTTCTAACCCCTCCCTCATCAGGCAGCTGCCCCTGACTATTAATTATTCTACTCACGCTCCTCTACATCGCTCCCTTATGTCTTTCTTGACATAGGGCCAAAAATGCTTACAGTGGTCAAAAATGGGGCACACCAAAGGTATAAGAACAAAATGGTGCATTCTGCTTACTCTGAGTGGTGGAGGACCTGACCTGCAGAGCTTTGTGTTTATATGCCAGTGACCTGCAGCAGCCATGTACGTCCAAGCCAGTCACCTCTACCTCCTTTTAGGAGTAGGTCCCTTCAGACATGAGTCATCTGATTTAAATTTTCATCTATTTTAAGATGAAATAAACAATACCTTCTAGGTGCCTGCTCCTTCCTGCTGCCTGTAAAAGTAGGTTACACAGCTAAGGCAGGTATAGATGCCTGGGCTATGGCTGTGTATTGTTGACCATAAGAACCTCTTCTGGTGTTCCTCTGATTTCCACAGCCACTCCCTGCCTCCTTGCACTGTGATATGGGGAGAAGCAATCTCCCTGATGGAGTCCTGAAGCATCCTGCAGTGAATTAAAACTTGCTTTGACCCAGGCAGATGCTAGAGAAAAATGGGGGATGTTCACCTACGCTACAGGTTTTCTGGGCAGGTGTGCCTTGGGCCAGGCTTGGTCAAAAGGCAGGGGTTTTGGAAAACAAACAAACAAACAAACTCCGCATTTGAAGCATTAAGTTTGCAGAGTTATGTGACTGAGAATATAAACTAGTGATAAAGGAATACTGAAATATGCTCTAATGAAGGCTGTGACTAAGAACAATGAAGGGGAAAAGACAGATAAATAACATTTTCTTTTGCTTTGCCCTTTTCTGGAGAGTATGTTTTTCATTTCAAGAATATGACTAGTTTAGAAAAAAGTGTGGGAAGTGCCAGAGAAAAGAAAAGGTTGAGTGCTAACTGCTATACTACCTATTATTTTATGTCCCATTTATTATTGCAAGAGCAACTCTTCCTGCTTTAGTTTACATGTATAAATTTGGCACTACTCACGAAAATAATTTTGAGGGTTCAGTTTAAAAAGAAAAAGAAGAAAGAGTTAGTATATGAAAAGATAAAGAACTACTGCTGCACTCCAGTCCAGCCTTGTTTAAGTATCCTTTAAGCCTGAACAGTGAATTAACCTCCAGCAAGACACTTCATGTGTGATTTATTAGACACCTTGCTTTGGTTTTAGTGAACTTTCCTGTGAGGGAGCACAGGAAATGAGGGACATTATAATCAACTTTGGAACACAGAGTTAGTCACAACCTCTAACTATGGAGACACAAGCATCCCTTCGTAATATTTACTTACGGGCTTATTTATTTGCAATTCTCAAGGCGGTAAACTAATAAGCTCTCACGAGGCCACTGAAAGTGATAATATCCTTTCACTGGCATCAGTGAATCATGTAATAATGAACTATAAAATTTTAAAAACCTAGAAATTGCAAAGATCAAAGGTGAAAGCTAAGAAGTACATATTAGAAATAACAACAGATGACCCCATAATGAAAACAAATGAAAACACAAGGAGTTTGTATATGACTTAAGAGAGCCACTCCAGAGAAGTAAAATCTTGTATTCACTATGTAGTCACCATTTGTATCAAATTGTTTACATAAATTATATCAAATTCTAATAGTAAAAAATATTTGAAAATTTATTTGTCGCTAGTGAGCAGAGACCGAGGAATAAAGCGACTTGGATGGTTTAGTACGAGAAGAAACCGACCCTTTATTAATTTACAGATTCACTTATATACCTTAGCACGCTGGACACCGACATAAGGTTATTGGTTCACTGACCAACCACCCCCCAGAGGGATTGGCTGAACCCAACAACACTCACTTCAGATATTTTCTTCTCGGTATCATAACAATACCATAGTTTACAAAATCTCTCAACTGTTTTCCCATAGCGTCCCAAGGCTTTCACACAGACACTGTCAGAAAACTGAGAAATCTCTCTGCAGCCAGGCTTTTAGCATTCACATTTATTTGTTGAAATTTAAGATGTAGTTACCAGCAACTATTTGTTCTCATGTGGTTTGTTAGCTATGAGCCTGTAAAACAGCATTCACCTCATAATATGATAGCACATGTACCAATATTCAATCACAAATGCAGTGGTGACATCTACACTGTAGAGTACTCCTTCTTATCAGATCCAGACAAGCCTGTTGCATCCTTCCCAGCAGATGTGAAATAAGGAAGGAAGAATGGATAACAAAATGGCTTATGCCAGCTGCTTGTGCTCTTTTCTCTTCCCATTTGTAACTGAATGAGTAAAACCAAAAGTCAACAAAAGCAGTACAGCTGTCCACATGCTTTTCTGTTCCCTTGGTTTTTGGGGGGTTTTCTGCCCTGACTCTAGAGAGGGTTAGGTTGGAACATTATGCCACAAAGAAATGTATTGGCTCACCGAGCACCTATGACTAGAAGTTATCTCCTGTAAACATCAAGAATTTCCAAGACTTGTTCATCACAGCAGTATATTTCCAGTTGATGTCTGGGAGTTGATACCTCCTATAAGGGCAAGGGCTACTGATTAAGAATTTTTTCCTAATTGTCTGTAGAATCATCAGTGCTTTCATTCTGGCTGGGCAATCAGTAGTAGGCACCCACTACAACATTTCCTTTGTTTTCCTTCTCCATAATTCTCACTCAGAGGCCCTCCACTGCATCATCACTAACTGTAAGGACTGTGCAGTCAAACTTCTTACATGGAGTGCAAGACTTGCTTGCCCTGCCTATTCCTCCTGAACAACCTGCAGCACTCCATCCCAGCATTCTAGTCACAGAACTCATTCTGTCCAG
Organism: Lycocorax pyrrhopterus obiensis; assembly: GCA_014706295.1. NCBI lineage: Eukaryota > Metazoa > Chordata > Aves > Passeriformes > Paradisaeidae > Lycocorax > Lycocorax pyrrhopterus. The sequence continues at coordinate 77,962,896 of JACSVZ010000004.1, forward strand.
TCTCACTAACACCAGTGATATCATAGGTCAGGGAGCTGACAAATGCTTCCAGATTATCCTCCTTGTTCCTCAAATGCACTTCTGAAAATTCATGTCATGCCACTATTACTGCATTTTCCCATCTTTTTGACTGATGAATAAATATTTTAGGGAGTCTCATCTTCAAACTGTAGCAAAGCTGACATGGACAGTATAATTGTTGTGGAAAAAGTGAGTGATTGCTATCAATCTGTCCTTCGGTCTATAAACAATTAGAGTAGTGAGTGAAGCTGCTGAATCTGCTAATCATATGCCAAGTATTCACATTTTCTCTTCTCTTGTTTTCATGGGATTTTTTCCCCCAATTGTTACCTGAAATCAATAGGGTTTTTCCACTGACAATTGAAAATACTCCCTGAAATGCCCTGAGCTGCTATGCAGAAATTTCTTGCTATAGAGAAAGAAGAGAAACACCAAGCTGAGTAAAGAAGCTCATTTTGTTCAGACAAGAAACAAAGTGTACTTTTTCTTCCCCTAAACAAAGCATTTTTAAGAGCAGGATAGAGGACGCTTAAATCAATAACCATTAAGAAGCACAAAGCTGCTAAAGGAATATATCTTTGGAGAAAGAAATTATCAGGCTCAGCACAGAAATTACTGGGTGAAATTCTATTTATGCAGGAGGGATCCAAATTAGACGATCCTAATAGGCCTTCTTGGCATTTCAGTCTGAGAAACTATGAAACATGAAAACAAAATAAATATTGCTCATCCCTGTCACAGCTTTTACAGAACGCTTCCCCAGTGACAAAAAACTTCACTCATTCGCTTACTGCATTGAATTTATTGTTTTTCTACATACAGTTTATTAGATTAAGTTTTTCAAATTGTCAAAATCATGGTTTTGATGACTTAAATTCCAAGTCCTTCTCTTCTTTTCAAAGTGAAATATAGAAGAGAGTAAACACAACAGCCACACCAACTGACAGCATTGTCAAGAGCCTGAGACAAAGAGGATATAGGGACAGGAAAGGTAAATAACGCTACCAGGAGTAAAAGATGTTCAATAGACATCAAAGTAACCACAAGAGCCTGGAAGCTTCCTCACAGGCAAAGGAGAGCCACAATCAACTGAGAGTACCCAAAGCATAAGACGCAATAACCTGATCCTACAGATGCCTATGGGAGTTTTGCTGTTCATTGAGGTGAACTTTATACTGTTAAATACTGAATAACTACTTTAATTGCCACATGAAAAGTGTTAAAACACGGAACTAGATCCTGCCTAGGTCAATACTAAAAGACTTATATAGTCAAGAAAATGCGCGGTCTCAAACATCTGGAAATCTCACTCTGTCGGTTAATGACTGGATTTCCAAGCTCTTCATAAAAATCCTATTTTTCTGTGAGAGATGGAGGGATCATCACCTGCTATCCCTCCATGGAGCATTTCTCTTTCTGCCTGATGCGTGTGCTCTAGAGCTGCTACAAGAAAATGGGCTACGACGTTCTACAGCCTGGCCTGTAGAAGAAGGTAAAACATCAATGGCCTCTGTGGTGGCTGTAAACAGTTCATTCCTCCCCCTGTTCCCACCCCAGTGGGTTACCATGCACTTGCCTCTAGAGCTAAGCAAATACTTGCAGGCCTACCTCAGGAAAGGCCATCTCACTTTCTGTGGGCAATCCCCAGAAGATGCACAAACACTCCATACTTCTGCTGGAACAGTTCAGGAGAGTTAAGTTTTCCACAAAATGCTCTCAGTGCTGTGCTTCTGTGTAGCTGACCAAGCATCAGGAGACTTATATCAATGTACAGTTTAGCTTCTCCAAGTGCCTCTGCATCTTAGGGTTAAGAGCAGTATGACACAAGCTTCACATTTCTTCTTAAATTCCATAAAGGATATCTAAATACATGTAATCCTTCTGTAACATGATGACACAGAAGATATTGCTGTGCTCAGGGTCTGAGAATATATTGCTTCTCTTCACTGGTAACACGTAAAAATCTTTAGAATTAGAAATGCCCTCCTCCCCCTTTTTTTTTCCTCATGTTTCTCATTTTTCCTTCTTATTTCAGGCAATGGCTTACTTGTAAAACAAAAAACCATGTATCGATCATTTGGAAAGGGGGAGTGCACCGTTCTGAGACACAGCATTTTCATGCCATAAATTGCATTCCAAAGCAAATGAAGATTGAGATTTCCTCACAAGTAAGAGCACTGTGATGTGAATGCTTCATCACAGACGGGGGCTAGTTCAAGACCTCACAAGCATAATGTTTTGTGTAAAATTGACTACTGAAATTTCATTAAGCTTAAAATTAACACAATTTATTTCCAAAGAGTATCAATCATAGTTACTGTAGTTCTGCTTCTGATTGCTCTGATACATTCATCACCCATTTGGAACCTAAATAGAAACTTAACATACTCACAATTGTTTGTTGTCAATTAACAAAGATATTACTGAAACAAAACAAAAAAAATTAAGTTGCAGCTCGAAATGATAAAAACAACATAGTCAATATTTCAGCCATAGTTGAAAAATCTGACTGATTACATAAAGGTATATTTTCAGAGTGGAAGCAGAGGCATGGGGAGACAGACAGCATCTAATCCCTCTGCAAAGTAACTTCAATAAACTTCACTGTAGTTATACCACTGTCAGGATTAGCCCACAAACTTTGAATTAAAGTATGAACCATGCTCTGACAACATTATTGTAATTTTTTCATTTTAATCCTTGATGAGAGAAGGAAATTGTACAGACTCCAGGAGCACAAAAATAATTGTTACATTTATGATTCTCCAATTATGGCTTATGGGGACTGCTTCTTAGCCATCTCTATGGTCTTACAAAGGTTTTATTAACAAGGCTTTTGAATAAAACAAGTGTTTTCAATGGCACCAGCAAAATAATGACATACTTTTGCAAAGGAGGAATTTTCATTTTGCTTTGATTCATGTTACAACTTATAAAGAATCAACCTTCTATTTGTTCAGATAGCTTAATCCTCACTTATGTTCTTAGTTTAAGTGGATACAAAGAAAAAAACCTCCTAGGACTGGTCTTTTCTATTTCCACTTCTCCCTACAGCATTGTTTGAAAGAGGACATACTTTAAAAGGAATGAAGTCTTAAACAGAGAAGAAACGCAAATCCTGTTGTGTACTCTGCTCAGCCTGAACTACTCTCATGGGGGTCCAGGCTAGAAAAATGTCTTCTTTACATCTCAATGTAGGCTGAGACAATCAGCCCTGAACCCAGTCACAGGTTATCATATGTCAGCTGACCTCTTGGTCAGGTCAGCAGGAAGGATTTCTAAGTATTTCAACATCCATTTGCTTTACAGTTGATGCTGACTCCTTCAGAAACGCAGAAAAATTACTAGTTCACAAATTTTCCCAAGAAATTTTGCTGATTCTCTGCCTGAACTGATAGACTATTCTGCATGAAGGTTCTATACCCAAACACAAATAAAAACAGGAATCAAAATGTAGAACTGGCCAAGATTACATAATTTATTCATAAATTACAAGATTATTCATAAATCACAGATGATATATATGATATGATGAGTTAATCTGACTTTTCCCCACAGAACTTTAACAGATTTCTATACCAAGTCTATAATGTCCCAGTGAGCTATAGCCTATATCTGAGAAAAATATTTACTATTGATTCAAAGAATCAGGCAATTGAGAAGATATCATATTCCAAATTAAGTAGATTTGTGGATTAATCACCCTCAACACTAAAACCACACATCTTGTTTGTTCGTCTTATTTTCTGACTATTGGATCCCATCATGGCTTTCCACTGCATTAAAGACCTATCTCCACAAATATCTTCCTTACATAAGTGTAAATCATAATCAGTTCACCTCTTAATATTCTCTTTGGAGAATCAAAATACATGCAGTTTTTACATCTCTGAATTTATCGTATATTTACAGACTTGAAACTTTTTTTGTTAAACCTTGGTGAAAGATTTGTGACAAGGGCCCTAAGATTTCCCTGGTTTTCTGTATCTTTCTTCAAGATATTCTAGCCTGATTTATTATTAGTCCCACAAATATCTCCCCAACACTGAACAATGTGGAACACCAGTTTCCTGCTCATACTTGACATTCCTTCCTTACACACCTAAACATTGTGTTTGCCCTCTGTCCTTAGCACTTCCCAGTGAGTTCCCCATTCAGTGTCTAAGCATATCATGAACCTTTTTTCAGCCACACACATTTTAGGATATAACGCTTGATTTTTACGGTTTTTTTAATCACAATTGGCCCAATTTTGCTAACACGTGAGTCGTTCTGATGAAACTCTTAAAGAATTCTATTACGGAGGCACAACTCAAAGAGCCAAGTCCCAACCAGCATCAATGTACAGAGCTCCCCTTGCCAACTCATGGTGTGACACCAGCTGACACAAATGCACGATGTGGCCTCGTGCATTCAACACAAGCCATTCTTAAAGCCATTTCTCCCACAATCCTTCTCATCCTTTTCTACCAGACAGAACAGAAAGAGGGCAAGAGTTCCACTGAGTTTCCCCCCAAACACATCTGGAATGTAGGTAGATGACCTGCTTGTCACCATCTAGGAGACCTGACCTGCTGACATGGAGGCTCAATTAATTGCTAGGAAAGAAGGATACTGCAGATTTCTGTTCTTTAGTGGAGCAAAACTTATTGATTCTGCCTAGCACTTCATCCATCATGCAGAAAAAATACTAAGAAAAAATCATCTAAACTTATGTCATACTTATATTTATGCACCCCAGTGCACAATGACAGCTTTTCCTTTTTTATCCCGATAGTTACTTTAATTTCTAACAAAAACACATTTTTGTAACGTGCCCTTTCTAACCTGATAAGTTTTTCAGCTCTGGAAATCCTTTTGGTTAATAAGGGTCATCAGCAGGGACTAAAGAGGGACAAAGAGGGATTTTAATGCGAAATTAGAGACAGCAATGAGAAGCAAGACACTTGAGAAGTCTGCCAATGTTCAAGCCATAGAAAATAATGGACCTACATTTAAAAATTATAGCCCTATTAAAGCACGGAGATACTGCACTAAAGGTGTTAAAATAACCAATTAAACATGCAGTTTTACTCCTGCAAAAATACAGGGCATTTCTGTGGAAAAAATACCACTGAGAAGAATTCACTGTGACTGCTAGAAATCAAAATAAATAAATAGCTTTAATTGGAAAAAGAATATTTGAAACCACGGTGCACAGTTTTGTGGGCAAAGAAAATCTGTTAGCCAGTCTTTTAATAAGCCCACATTGTACTGGATTCAATTTAGCTTTTCTGCGAACACGGACATAACCTGCTAATTATTTAGCACACCTCTAGTAAAGCAGGAATGCTGTAAATAGAAGGTAAACTAATAAAACAAAAGCAGTGCTTTGTTTTTTCAACTAGATGATAAATTAATGGAAAAGATTGCTATCACAGCACAAATTCTGTAAATGTTATGCACACAGAAATCATGAGATCAAAAATTTATGATTCCAAGAGAGGTATTAGCTTTACCATGTTGCATAATGCAAATGACATGTTTTTCTTCTGGAATGGTTTTTATGTAAAGTGTGTGCTCTCAGTCCAGCTCAGCAGCATTGCTGTGGGAATTTCACTTTATGAAATTCTTCACTTCATTTCACTACAATTCTTTCTCTAGAAAGAATTCATTTTTTTCTCTAGACAGAAGCAGTGCAGATGTGATGTATGTTCTGAGTGCATGATTGAGGAACGTGAATGCAAGGTCAAACCGTACTTTCATACACTCTGTCGTAGGAATTGCATGTTAGTGCACCAAAATTTAATGTATTTATTTAGATGAAGAATGAGAGACAGCTCATAATTGCATCAGGGGTGGAAAAGCACTTTGCATTAGTTAATCTACCTTGGTATGTTACAGGTTTCACTTGCTGATTATTCCAAGCTTTGCACTGAGTGAAGGTGACAGAGGCTACAGAGCACCAGCCCGCAGAGGCATGAACAGACAGCTGCCGGGGTCACCCCCTGCTCTCCTAAATTTCTCTGTCTGAGCAGGCTTCTAGGGCTAACCCAGGCCACAACGCTGGCAACCTGCACTGAATACATTTGCTGCATTAGCAAGAGCGTCGTAGCCCTGTTAGGCCGATGCCAGCTGGTGTGGGACGCACACAGTGTGCACTGTGTCTGCTGAGGCTGACTGAGCTGCAGGCAGCTCCGCACACCTTCCCTTCCAAAGGCTCCTGGGGGGCTGTCCCTGAAGGCAGCGGGACACCAAATCTGCTCCGTCCTGACCCCTCAGGGCACCAAGCCCCACCTGAGTCAGCCCAACAAGCCCAGACACTGACTGGCCCCTTTCCTGGAGATGGGACAGCCTCCCTGGGCTCCATTGGTTCCCAGCATTTGGTACAGACAGCCCAGGCACCTTCTTCACCTGAAGTTCCCCCCACATCATTTCCTTTGCCCTTCAATCTCACTCTCTCTGTCTAGAAGCAGCTTACAGGCCCAGGGAGGTTCCAGCTGCCAGCACATTTCTGGCTGCATTTGTCATACTCCCATAGCACTGTGGGCCTGCAGACAGACCCCTTTTGAACAACTCCGGAGGCCAGTGCTGCTCTAGCTCAAAGGAAAGGGAGTCTGAGGAGCACAGGCATCCTCTATGGGATAATTCCTCTATTTGTCAAGCTCTCGTTACCTTCCTTCCATAAATCTTTCCAGCTTCCTTTCCTCACACAGTGGAAACTTAAACTGGGCCTGCCTCCACTGTTAAACTTTCACTGAAGGCAAAACTTTGAGTTTATTATATTCTGCCACTTGAGGAAAGCAAGGATTTGAATACTAACTAGAGCTCCATAATCCATAGCCATGTAATTGTATGTTACGCCAGTAACTTCTGTTAACAACGGAATTCAGGCAGAGGCACCAAGCTGACATGGAGACAGGGGCTGCTGCTGGGAAAACGGGGGGGAAAAAGGATGTTGAGGAGGAAAGGGGGAGGGAGGAAAGAGGAGTGTCGCTGAGAAATATGTGAGTTCTGGAAAAGCAGTAATGGAGAGCTGCTGGGAAAGTAAGAGGAGAAGACAGACTGGTCAAGGAGGCTTTGTGGCAACATTGTGACGGGAATCCTGGAAGAGCCTGCTGGAGTAGGTGGCTGAAGGCACCCAGGGAGACCTCATTAGGAAAACACAAGGACTGGAGCACTGTTTTGGCAGCTTGTTCCCCTGAAAAGTCTCACCTACACTCAGAGGGAATCTGTGAAGTTGAAGAAAGTCACTCAATTGTATCATACCTTTTTTGTGTGATGCAAATCTCCAGCAGATGTGGAAGAGTTTTAGACAACTAGTAGTGCAAGGCCACATGGTAGGAGAAAGGCAGATGAACTCTTTGGTGAGGAACTTGAGCAGAGGCAGAAATAAGCTCGAGAGCTGCTGCCTTCTGACCTGTCCAGCATGGAGTACCCACACAGGGCTGTGATGTGTTCATTTACACCAGGATTCAGGTGCTGTGGGAAGATGGTGGGGCCAGATGTGAAGACCTAGCAGAAAGGGCAGGATTTTCTTGCAGATCTGTGAGCCTTGCCAGGCATTTGGGCTCAGCTTTGCTATAGAGTTGCAGATTCTGCATTTCCCGTATGGTAATAAGCTCACACAAGCAGCAGTGAAGGCACTGGAATATGTCTGCTTTTCTTATTTCTTTTATACTACATGTCCCTTCTCATTAGACATGAGAGGATCACATTTCCAGTTTAGGATGCATGAGTGAGAACAAGGACAGAAAGATAAGAGAATTGTGCAAAGCCTCATCCCTCTGCTTTTTATTACCCTTGTCATCTATCAAGAGACTGACTGCTTCTCTTGCTTTTGCTTTTTTTTTCTTTTTCCTCCAGCATATTTGTAAATGTTATTTACTTATTGTCACTAGCTCCTTCAGGCTGTCTACTTTAATTTTATATCACAAATTGTGACCGGCAGCATTTTGTTGCTGGTTCTTTCTTTATTAATTTGTATCTTACTGCTCCAGCAACACTAAACAGTCTTCAGCCCTCCCATAATTTGTGGTCCATTTCGGATCAAAATCACACAGGATTATTGATAGAATTCCAAGCTTAGCAGGGATGGGAATGTACTGTGAGCATTGCTATGGCATACCCACACTTCTGATTCAAATCCTGGCCCCTTTTACACAGACAAAAAGATTATGCAACAGTATCATTATCAGCACTATCACGTTTCTCTTCACATCACTAAGCATCATTATCAGCACATTCCTAAAAAATTTGCTAGCATTTACAGCTTCCATAGTTCAAGTATGTAACATAGACCTAAAAATAATTCTTTACCCTTTAAGCACTTTGGACAGAAATTTTTTTCTGAGTCTTGAGCAGTTCAGAAAATCTTCCTTGAGCCAATTTACCATGCAGGGTTTATGCCATCAGAATTATTATTCTATTCATGGGACTGGCCTTGCCAACTTTCTCTAGAGTCAACATGCCCATGTTTATGTACACTGAATTGGCTATCTTTTATCTGTGAATACGGTAATGGGATTAGAGGCTTGACTCTTTCCCTATTTAATACTCTGTTTCTGACAGTTCTCATTCCTAATTCTCTTAATTTGGACCATCACATTATCTACAACCAGCCTGTAAACCTGAATGTGATGGTCTGATTATTAAAAATTATTGAAATCATATTCCCTTTCCACACTTGATCTTCTTTAAATACCCATGTCTCACCACAAATAAAATCTGTAAGAGCAGTTCTTAGTCCTGTCTTTGTGCAGTAGTGCTAATAAAAGCAATAAAGAAAGTAGGTTTTGTCTTGAAAAACTTGTTTGTGTGTGCAGAGTAGGTATTTAACTATATTATGGGACGTTTGTTCACGTCTCTTACTAGTAATAATGAAGAAGCTATATTCTATGAAGGGAAGTTCTCCAGACACATTTGGATACAGGGATCCCCAGAAGGCACACAGTACTGCAGCCGCTCTGGATTTCTATTCTTTTTCACTAGCATGAATTGAAACTACAGCCTCTACAGTACAATATATTACATTAAAACATAAAACAGATATAGCTGAGGGGAATAAGAGGAAGGAAGAAAGGCCAGAAATCTGTGATATTAACCCGAAAGAATTAACCTGTTTTCAAATGTGTTTAATTCCTATAGGCTTGAGTTACCATGTTTTAAAGCACCACTCTTTTTCTTAAAGGTATTAGTCAAGGTACAGGAGCCGCGAGATAAAAATAAGATTGGATAAATATGCCTGCGGCTCAGATCAACACCCGTTAAGCAAAAACCTGCCTGTCATTATGCCTGCTTTGTATGCCATCACTGTTGATCCCTGAGTGCAAGGATTCATGGCATTATCACAGCTTCCTTCTCTAGACCTAAATGCTGGCTTCACCACCATTTGTTTTTTTTATTATTATAGAGTAGGAAAATTGAACGACTCACACTGCCCACATGCACTGGCTGATGCATTTGTACTCAGCAGTCAAGAGCCAAAGGTTGTCTAAATGATACACAGAGTGATGCTTTGAAAATTCACGATGAAATGAGATTCCCCCTCTCATTTCTAAATTACTGTTCTTCCTACTTGCAAATGCATATGAGGCATCCACACTAGGAAAAAAGCTTTTTTGCTATGCCAGGGCTGACTGTTCAAATGAGGACTTTTTTTTTCCCATCACATCATCAATTTAAAGAGAAAAAAAACCCTCTCTGTAGGATTTGTTGTAGTAGAAATATACAGTGAAAACATCATAAAAAGGCTATTAATGACTATTAATTCTTAGGGGTTTTAAAGTAATTTCTGTAAAACACTATTACATTTTTATTGAACTTGTTCAGGTTTTTTAATAGATTTTAAGGCTAGAAGGGACTACCAAATCATTTAATCTGACCTCCTGTGTTACTCATAAAATAGCATCCAGTTAGTCCTGTCTTGAGCCCATTGCATTCGTCTGAGTCACACACACCTTTCAGTTTCAGCTCATTCATTCCGAGGGATTCCTGGGCAGAATTGCCTTTTCAAAATATGGATGGAAGTCACATTTGAATTGGAAATAAAGGAATCCTGTCACTGCTTTTTTCTAGGGAAAAAAAAAAAAGACAGAAATTATGAGAAATACAATACAAATTGTAAAGCATTTGAAAACATGGAAATATTGATTACCAGGATTCCTCTCAGCAAGTAAAGCTATAAATTGTTTTCTGTTGTCCCTTAAGCCTTAACAGTCTGTCCCATGGGCTGAACTAGTTATAGTGATCTAATTTGGTCACAATTTCTGAAACTAGCTAGTGTCAAGACCTCTTGTATTTTTGAGGTATCTCCTTTGGTATGAAACAAATTGCATCCCAGAAGTGCCTAGTTTCCTTCATTAATTAATGAAGAAAGATGATTAACTCAGTTACAGACAGCTGTGCTTGGGCAAATGAGTCTTATTCACAATGACTTGGTATTTAGCTGTCAAAAGGAACAAAAATTAGAAGACCATTATGTAGCATTTCTCTGCTTCACATGAAGCTCAGGGGATCTTCAATAAAGTGAGTATGAGAACCCAGATAAACTGCAAATTTAACCTGTTAAAAGGTCTGACAGGTATTGCTGTCCTGCCTAGAAGAAAAAGTCATCATGAGGAACAGGTTAAAACAGTTCCTTATTCAGAGTTAGAAGCACCTAACAAGTACCAATGAGAAAAATGCTTATCCTTCAACCGAATTCTTAAAAGACAGGGCTCTGCAGGAAATAATTCTCTCTCAAGACTTTGTTAGCATCTATGTGCAGCCATGAAATCGCTGAGCCAGAAAATATGGGCAGGAATCCAGCAGCAACACACAGCACAGTGCAGCCTTCATTATCCACCAGTCTTGCTCAAATTGTGGCTGCACCTTTGCGGTGGCTGAGCCCACTGACAGCAACCCCAGACTGCTAACGGGTCACACACCACCGTAAAGTGGAAAAGGTGCCACAAGTGGCCATACCTCTGCTATTGTTAAGGAAAATGCTGGGGAACAGGGGAAGGCAAACATATTGGCCTCTCACACCCACAAGCCAAAAATAGCTTGCATTTGAAACGTGACTGGACAACCTGGAACCTGTGAGACACGGAGGATTATGTTGGAGGCTCTGCAGCAGACTTCAAAAAGTTTAGTCACTATGCAATAACCTTTCTTTGACACTGCATGCCCACAGTATTTAGTTTAGGTTTGGATTTCTCACTCACACCAAGCTCCCAAGGAGCCGTTTCCATCGATAATGCTTTGTTTTATCTCTGATTGGTTAAAAAACTCCATCCTAAGCAAGTCCATCTTAGTTATATATGCCATCATCAACTCCCATCTGGATTGTACCAGTACATTTTATTTGAACATGAAGTAATCAGACCTTCAGAGATACCTACTAGCTGATTACAGTGAACAAATTACATTACTTTCTCCACTGACTCCGCAAAATATTGAATTAAGCTCAAGATTGCAGTGTTTATATTCAAAGTACTCCTGGGACCTCACAAAGTTCTATCACAATGAAGCCTTATGGGGTAAGAAGAAAAGCTATTTGCCTGAAAAAGAACGGCCTTGTGGTCTAATTTGCAGCTCCTGAATCCCACCAAGCACTTCCTCCAAAGTGTATTTTATACTTACCTAAAAAAATAAAGATTCTACAAAAAAAAAGCTTGTGAACATTCACCCCCTTTCCCCAGGGGTGAACTGAGAGAGCAAATGTTATTTGTGGCAGTAAATACTTCAGGATTCTGACGACAGTAAAACTGCTACCACAGTGAACACATTCTAGATGTTGCCATCTCTGACAAAAATTGTCATCTTCAGATGGATTAATAATCATAGAAATTACATGAATTCTTCTTCCTTTGCTGCTTACTATTCAGCTACTCTTTTCCTGACTTTTATTGCAGTTAGAGCTCTGAAATGGACCAGAGAAAGTATATGCCAATAATCTCTTCTATTCATAATTAAATAAAATGGCAATACATACTGTGACAAACTTGCTTCTATTAGAAGTGCCAATTTCTCAGGCAGGCACATGAAGGACAGATTTTGCCCGGTTTACTTCTGCTTAGAAAAGACTCACTTGTCCCCCTTCTCCACCAGACCACTCCTGAGGTTTATTACTAACTGCAAGATTATATCTGTAATAATATTATTTTCCTACAAGGTAGTGCCCACCAGGAATAACAGATTAAATCGTGTTCGAGCTTAGACAACTGTTAGCACACACCACAAGAATTCGTTCCTGCCAGTTTTAATGATTCTGTCCGAGCGTTTACAGAGCCTGTTTCACAGAAGTGCTAACTTGCTTTGCAAACCTTTCACACGTAAGAAACTGGGGAATGGGGGAAGAGAGAGAAAGAGAAAAAAACAATTCTCCACACATAGAACAAAGATGCAAAAATTGTACTGTCTGTAAGTGAAATACTGGTACTAGTTGTGCATAGGGATTTTGGGGAATTTGTAAGGATCATCTCCCCCAAAACAGATTCTATGCTTTCCCCTTGTTTTTCAACCACCTCTAGGAAAGTGTTAGCTCCAAAGGTTGGATTTCTAATTGTCCAGTGATGAGGGGCAAAGCAGACTGACGCTCTGGTGGGGAGGACTGTAAGTGGGGGACCTGGCAGCCGTCAGAGCACAACAGCCATTAACAGCACTTCCCGAAGAGCCAAGGCAGGGGAACAGCAGGCACTGCTCCTGAAACCAAATTCATCAATGTCAATGTCATCCTTGCTAGCTCAGATGCACAGCTTTCAGCTGGCATATTTATTATTAATTATTATTAAATTTATTTATTTAAGTGTGCTTTGCATAGATAGACACATTGTCAGTCACCAAGGACTTAATATCTAAATTAGTTAGGACAAACAAACACGAGATGAAACAACACTGTAACAAAGAGCATGTGAGGGGATTACTAATGAAGAGAGAAAGAGAGAAGTAATTGTTTGAAGTGGTGAGTTAAGTGAGTCTTTAAAGAAGAACCCATGGATTTTAAAACCAGTAATTATGATCATTAAAATAATCTAGGACAACCATTTTATACGATGCCAAGAACAGGCTGTAATGTCAAAATGGACATTCACTGAAATATTTCAACCTAGGTCTTGAACCCACCATACAGGTGGAATTCAATTCCATGTCTATTCACCTCTTTCTGTGATTATTTTGCTTCCTGAAGAATAGGCAAAAAAAATATTCAGAAGATGATTTCCTGAGAAATTCAAAGAGGTTTTCCTGATATTGGAAAAGAGATCCAAATTCTAAAGAGCAGCAAGAAGAAAAGATAAGGCAAGGGAATAAATGGAGCAAGTGGATTTAGAGGGAACCAGAGTATGCCTGATCAGGTGAGAAACACACAAGGTGATCATAGGGTAATTAGCCTTACAGGGTTTTAGTAAGCTAACTATTAAAAGGGCTGGAGGTAGAAAGACAGTGCAGAATTAATATTGTATGTTTAGAGTAGCTGAGAAAGATAATAAATGTATCAGCAAAGCACCACTAGATAAAACGACAAGGAATGAGTAGGGCATGTAGGCCAAATGAGATCTAAAATGTCTTTGGCTCCTTAATAAAGTCAGGCTTTTATCTGAGGTCTTTTCCATTTCCAGATAGAACAGACCAGCAATTTCTATCATTTATTAGATAAACCAGAATCCATTCTTCAGTGGGTGACTAGATATATGTTTGAATTCTTCCAAAAAACGATAAAAGCAGAAGAGGAAAGTACAAGGACTCCCGAGCTTTGAAGGTCAGCTACTTCACACTGGAGCATCATGTAGACTAGGTTAAAGCAACTGACAAAGAAATTACAGGAGAATAAGAGACATTCCAAAGGTCATTTTATCAGATCTGTTCCCTCTTAAGTACATTATTAAAAGATTTCTTTTAATCTTGATCCTGCTGTCCCCTTTGGTGGTCATCTCAAATTGGCAACCCTTCAATTTCTTTCCATAATACCAAAGCTGTGCTTTAGTAGAGGTTCCCTAAAGCCCAAAATGGCTCATAAAACACTGGGGTTTCTGGTTGCTTTACATCAGAGTCTGCAGATGTTTCGGAGTGCATGTGAGCTGAGTCTGGCCTGTGCAGGTGTGAGTCCAGATTAATAGTTTTCTTAGGCTTCAGAAAAGGACCATTTAGGAATAGAAACCAAAACTGGAAGCCAGAGGGCAAATATTTTCAACGTCTGATACTCTTTGTGTGATACTCCTCTGCTTTCAGGAGTAGGATTCTTAACATTGTCTTGTATGGCTTTGATTCAATCTCTGAAGAGCATTTCTGTAACAAAGAAATACTGTTACTGGGATCTAGTGTCATGGGAAACAAGATTCTCAGATTATAGGGCATAGGCACATCTCTCTTTCCTGCTTGTAGCTATGTAGCTCACTTTTCCCCCTGCAAAGATGACTTGTGGCACTGACAGCAAATTCTGACATAGAAAAATGATGTCGGAGAAGCATTTAATCTCTTTTCACCTGTTCTTTATGAACTCTAAGTCCTGGAAACAAGAACCATGCCCGTGTTATTAAATATCCCTACCAGCAATCCTATCTATGTACTACTGGCGAACCACTTCAGTGTGATTCCTTCGAGCGTATTTCTCCCATCCTGCAGTCTCAAGAGCCTGCCTAAGACACATGCTTATTCTTGTTAGATCTCATTCAAGCACATTTGAGACATTGCTCCCAGGTCCAGAACACTTTTCCCAGGGCATTGGATATATTTTTCTCTCATGAAGAATTAATATTATTGTCTCCATCAAGAAAAAAATGGAAGTCTAAAAAAAGCCCACAGAAAGTGTTATTTTAAGCATGCACATTTGCAGGAAAGTCCCAATTCAGGGAACTTCTTTGTGATAAGGGAAAATAGTAGGAAGAAAGAAGCCTTTATCAACAATAATAGATGCACATTGTTCAAAAGCAGATCCAAAAGTTGAAAATGCTGATAGGTCATGTTCCAGGTGGGGTGTACAGACATCTAATAGACCATAACTTTATGCTTTGAGAAGATATAATCACAGAGAAATTCTTTGCTTGGGATCTGATGCCTAAAGAAAGGGTTCCCGTTCGTAAATGTACAGAGTGTCTGAGCAGAAGTGCCTTGTGTACCTCTTCCTATCCTGCTCTCATGTTACCTCTGGAACAATAATATGACCATAATACTGGTAAGAGACCCCATAGATGTGTTTTGCAAGCACTACTTGCCAGGAGACTAATGTCCATTCCATTCTTTTAGCCCCTATCTGGTGTTCCCATGCCTCCCACACCCTCATCTCAGTGTTGGAAAGTCACATATTCCAAAGAGAGGAGTATCTTCTGTCCTGTTTTCACCCCAGCAGGACCAGTTCCATCATCTGACCTAGAGACCACGAAGGGCAAGCTGTGAACTTTGACAAGTCCTGCTTGTGAACTTTGACAAGTCCTGCTTGTGGATACAAGGCATTCGCTCTGCCTCCATACAGGTTGTATGGTGCCACATGGTTGCACCCCCTTAATTTGGGACTCGCTTGGGGTCTCTCACTTTCCTGATGCAAGTCCCCAGCCTGCCATGGAGCACAGGAACTTGGAGTGGGATGCTGTTTGAAAGAAAGGTTTGAAAGGTAATAGCCACACCCAGCTCTTCAATGTATTTTTTCCATTCATGAATATCGAGAAAACCCAGAGAAGACTAAGTAACATATTCTTAGAAAGTCCTTAGATATCACTAAATAAGGCATGGACCATTGAACATTTTTTAATAGTAGTTAAATGTGAGCCTCCATATGTATTAATTTTTTATTATTATTTTATACCCATTTAGATGTCCCCTCCTGCTTTTAAGTATAGATTGTGCGTGACGCTTGACAACTCGTACAACTTGTAGGGTAACTACTTTATCAAGCTGCCTGTGGCATATCCATGCACAGGGGTGAACAGAAATAGCCACATGGAGAAACATAATGGATGAAGAGGCTGGGCCATAAAAACAGCAGTTTGTGTTTCTAAAATTGAGCAAAAACATACCTGAGTCCATCCTTAGCTTTGAACATAAGGATGACTCACTGGATGCCAGCGGCTGCATTGATACCGATGAATGAAACGGACCAAGGCCTGTCCTCTGATCTGGAGACCAATAATCCCTGCACAGCACATATCAGTACAGCCGAATTCTCTTCCATGTAAAGTACAGGCTACAGCCAAACCCTGATAAACTCTGTCTGAGGAGTCCTTAGCCCTGCCAAGGACTGTGCTGACCATTTAGCAGCATGCAGACACCCAGACCAGGGCTCAGGCATCTCTCCTAACCTTATTCCACTTTCTAACATAAGCTATAAACTACAGTAGTATAAAACTATAGACATGACCCCAGAAATTATACAAGTTGTCAAATGCAATGGTGGGCTGCAAACACATAGAGCTGTTCACAGTAGATCCTACAGACGTCTGCAAGCAACTGGAAGAACCCCATGTACTGCCACAGAGATTGATTAAAATGATTATTTATGTTTTGTTCCTGTACTTGAACGTGGTTAGGTCTGTTTTCAGGGAGAAAAAAAACCTGCATTCTCCTAAATACTTAATGGTTTTAATTTATTTTTACATCTGTAATCAATTGTAGGTACCTCTTTACTTATGTGTAACTAAAGGGGAAAAAAAAGAGCTTAATTTCTGAACAAACTTCCAAGAGCTATCGTTTTAGTTTGAAAACAGAGGAGTCTGAAACAGAGTGATTATATTTTTTTAAATGCAATAAAAGGTATAAAAGTCCAAACAACCATAATGGAGATTTTCTGACAATCACAACTTGCAATAAAATCTATTTTTAATGCAAAAAATGTTGGAAGAAAGTGCATTAAAAAAAGAGTCTTAAGAACATTGTGCTACGAATTTTGATTTTAACACTGAAACTTTCTTCTCTGCAAACTAAAATCTGTCTTTAAAACATATGCAGAAGGGGATGCAGATATAAATCAACTACAGCCAAAACAAGAGCTGTATAGTCAGTACCACAGTACCACCTTGTGGAGAAATAAAAATGGCTTCAGTATTGACTTCTTCCACTGCACAGTTTCAGGAAATACCCATTATATAAACATAAAATTATAACTAAGACAAATGAAACAGACCCAGACATCAGCAATGTATGTGATGCATGACTTCTTCCAGTGTCAAATCACTTTTTTTGAAGAATCCATGTTCCAGATAAAATCTTTCAGAAGTTTTCTGTAAAAACTTCCTGGAAGAAAAATGTCTTCTTTTACATTTGCCTGCATTCTTTACTTGACTTCCATTTGCTGCAAATTTATTTCTCTAGTTACACTGAATCAAGAGAACAATTGCATAAGGCATGTCAAATTCCACCCACACAAAATGCTTCATAAAGTTTAAGACTATGACACAAATAAACTAATGCCAGGATCCTTGAGATGACTTTTTTTATTGCTTTTCTGCAACTGATGTAGATATTAGAGACAGTAATATTCCTGAATACATCTGAAGAAATAAGGTTATCAAATCCTCAGATTCCCAAAGGGGATCATCATCTGCTTTTCTCCATTTCTTTCACATAGAGAAAGAAATTTGTATAATTAAGTAATTGCTGGTTGTCAGAAGAAATAGTTGCCCAGCCATCATATTTGAAGAGCTGTATTAAATGCAATTTTCACCCTTTCAAATACAACTTCTTTTAGGCATCTCTGAATTTAATGTCCTTAATAAAGCAGAGCAACTTGTTCTTTCTTCCTCAAGTTGTTGAGTGTTAACCGAAGGTGAGGAGTGGGGGGGGGGGAGGAGAGGAGAGGTAGGGGAATGGGGAGGGGAGTATTCTTTTGGGGATTTTGTTGGGCTATTTTATATTTTCTTCCAATATAAAAACAAAATTTAAACTTGCTTGTCTTTTTGCTGTGGAGAACCTGCCATTAATGGGAACAGTGCAGGAACAAACTCACAAGAAATTAAAAAAAATTGTATTCAGGTTTACTCTTCACACAAAGTTAGGCTGTGACATTTAGACATCTAGAGTTTGAGGACTCATCCACTTACAGCTATTCTACTAAGACTGATACTGGCTTTAGCTGGGCTGGCGTCAGATCCCAATAGTGGGACTCCCCTCACATTACTTTAAGTAAGAAATTGGGTGAGCAGTCCAGTTGTCCATACATACCTATCTAACATCTCAAATTCCTCGGAATATGCTTCCTGGACCTTCAGCTCATGACCTGCAGCACATTTAACAGCCCCATGCAGAGGTCACAGAGTCCCTCGGGGTCTCCAAAGTCACTAAATGCCTATTAGTGGCAAGCTGAACCAAGCTCTAGGAGTCTAATTGAAGTTTGTCACATGCGCTTGCAGTACAGAAAAAGACATCTCCAAAGAGTAATTCATCGTGTCCTAACATATTGGGAAGAAATGCCCTCTGAAGATGGCTGTCTCCCCTTACTGATCAAAGAAGGCACTTTGAAACCATCTAACTTTCAGGGGATCACATTTTGATGAGATTAAACTGAAAGCTAACGTGTAACAGATTAGAGACTTTCCCTATTTTTGCATGCTGACAATATCAGCATTGTTGGTTGTTGTTTGGGTTGCACATTGTACATATTATTTGTATAATGTGATCTGACCTATTATGCATACATTATTCCAGGATACCAGGCAGCCCAGATGCCATTAGTGGTGGCAGTACCAGCAACTGAGGTCTGATTGCCAGGGACTGTTCATATGCACGTACAGTGCCTCTGGACCCAGCTGCTCTTTTAGGATCACACGCTCTCTTCCCAATGAAGGCAGCACCCCTCTACTCCAAACGTGCATTTCATTTGCCAGAAAAACAGAAAAAAATTATGCCTCCCTCTCAGCATGTTCTCCACCTCCACAAACCAACATCCCGAAGTCATGGCATCACACAGATTTGCCACGTTCAATCTCCACATTCCCAGACTCCCTCAGGGTGGATCTGGCACACATCCCAGAAGTGGATGTCCTTCTAAAAGATGCCACCACCAGGCGCACTGACCTTGAAGGGCCTGACATGCCACTAGCCATGTATGCCCCACGGTCTGAGAGACTCACAGACATTCTCAGATAAAAAATATGCAAGTCTTGAAGTTACCATTTCAGGCTAGTTTTGAAACTATATTTTGAGTTTTACACCACAAACCCATGAGATCTATGTACTTATTTTTTTTACAGAAGTTCATTTTCCTTCCTCGTCATGAGTAGGGACCAATGGACACAGATTGAGATTCCCAAGAGGACACACACCTCCAGGTCTCATCAAGGTAAATTAATTAGACAATGAAATGCTGAGATTATGCCAAGAGTTAGGCCCTAGTGACTTAACTGGCTCATCACATCTATTACATTGATCTGTTGAAGCAACAGCTACAGTCATGGCCTGAAGAAGGCTGCCTTTATGAAACAGGACTGGAAGCTGCTAGAGGAAACATGAAAAATTTTGGTGATTCATCAGTTCCTGATTTACTGTGACTTCTGCTTCTATATGATCTCATTTAATTGGGAGCATCATGTATAAAACAAGACAATGTCCGTATTTCATTACCAAATAAGTGATACAATGATAGAAACAGTTTATTTCCTTCTCCTATAATTTTGCTTTATTCTTCCACTGACAAAAATGTGTTGTCGTGATTACAGATGATTCTGACTGATCATTTTTTAAGGTACCTTCTAGAAAGAAATACCATCCTAACAATGCATAGCAAAGCATGTTAACAAGTACCTCTTCAAAAGAACCAGATCTTTGTGATTTTTATTTTACATTACAGAACACTGACTTTCAGCACACACAACATATGATTCACATATCAAATAGAAATACGATTATCTGGTGGCATCTTTGGGTCCTCTATGTGCATTCAGAGGCTGTTTTCCAAACACATGCACAAGCAACCAGAAGGCAGAGCCACACAGAGGACATGCCTATGCACCCAACCAGGCTGGAGCTGCAGGTCCATGTTTCACACTCCTGCCACCAGTTATTGAAAACCACACAAGAATCAGGGTGCCTTCTGTGAGATATTTCCAGCCTCCTAGCATATTTCCTAGGAACGTAGTACAGCCGAGGTTGGAATGAACCTTTAAAGATCATCTGGTCCAACCTTGTGTGGGAAAGGGAGGCTAGATGAGATTATCTAGCACCTTGTCCAGTAGCGTCTTGAAAACCACCAGTGAAGAGAACTTCACCATGAACCTGGATACGTTGTTCTAGTCAATGATTATTCTCACTGTAAAAAAATTCTCTCTTGTATCAAGATGAAACCTCTCCTGGCACAACTAGTTCCCACTGCACCTTTTCTTTCCTATGAAGAGAGAGACTCCATCGTCTCTGGAGAAGCCCTTTGAGTACTAGAATACTAGCACTAGAGATTGTCTCTTGAGCCTTCTCTTCTCAGGGAGAAAAGAACTAACTGCTTCAGACTTTCCTCACAGGCAAGTTCTCCATTTGACTGAGAGCTCTGTATGTTCCTTGTTTCTGTCAGTTTTAGCTGGTATGAAAGCAGGAAGTAAGCACACAGAGCATCTATTCCTGTTTCTCATTTAAATAGCAGAATAGATCTTCTAGAAGAAAAACTTTGAAGGTAAGCTCCTCATACACAGGAGCCTTAGTGTACGTGTTCTCAGACTACATTAGTCTTTATCCTCATTATGTGATGAAGGTCATGAACACTTTCCCCTCTTATTTCCAGTCTGCTGCTCCTGTGTTTTGTGATACTTCACCCACTTGTGTGTCTTGTATAAAACATACAAGGCTGTCAACTTCCTTTTCCAATATTGTTTAAAAATCATACCTGCAACAATTCCCTTCACTTGCTCTGATTCATGAGTTAGAAGCTTTAAAATATGAAAGATAATGATATTACTTCTCCAAGAAATAAAATACCAAAAATTTCTCCTACCTCCAAATTTCACTTCCTTCTTTAGAACACAACTTTAACTCACACAATCCAATGCAATTTTTACTTAATCTTCAACATACAGTTCATTTCAATCTATACTCAGGTGAAGAAATACCATGAAAAGAATTTGTTACATTATTTACACTTTTAATAGCACTTTTTTGGTCAACACATGATTAGAGGATACCTCCTTAGGCAATGAATACAATACTCTGCTTTCACAGATAGTTATGACAATTATTTCACTTATCAGGACCATCCAGTGAAGTGACTTGCCCCATTTACAAGGAACATTTACAGTTTTCCAATCTGCATGCATTAACAGAGTTTTTGTGCAAAAACAAGTTTCCTTTTACATGAAAATCATTTTCCATCAATACTGTTTATCTCCACACCACCTTTATCTTTCCAATCTCTTTAAACAGGAGCAACATATATCCTCTCTCTCTTTGTTTCGCAAGACTAAACATGCCAAGTTGTTTTATATTCCCTTCTGTGGTAAGCCCTCTCTTGACTATAGTTGTAGCTCTTCTCTGCAACTAGTTAGGTCTCAATTCATTTTTCTTGGAAAGCAAGTACCAACACAGTAGAGCCTTTCAGATGAGGTCTGCATAAACTTGTATAGCTTTATTGGATGTATCATGCGGGATATATAAGCTTGCACATTTTCTAGATGCACTACCTACAAGACTCACAGTCCTCCTAAAACCAGTTAAAACATGCAAGTTGTAATCTTCCTCACCTCTTCCTTGTTGCTAGCCGGGCGCTTTGCAGCTTGTCGGTGCCGGAGCGCCAAGTGCCACGACCTTCCTAAAAGCGTCTCCAAGGCGAAGCCGCTCGGCAGGACCACCACACACTCACACACGCGTACACACACACACACGCACGGATAGCTCCAGTAAATGGGTCAACGACAAAGAGCCGGGAAGGGTCTTCATATGGGGTTCCACAGACGAGATTTATTCCTGCCACACTGTGAACGGTTCCAGGGACGAAGACAAAGAACAATGGAGGGTCCAGGTTTAAGTATGGGAGCGGATCGAGCATCAGGGACCAATGATCCGAGGGCATGGGGGTGGTACACAGGCGGGACTAGGGAATGGCAGCCAGTAGGGAGCTCTGAGGGAGTGGCAATGGGGCAGGGACCAATGGGGGAACAGGGAGTGGAGAACCTTCTAGGGCAGGGACATACAAGGTAACAAAGGGCGGGGAGATCAACGGCCAACCAGGGAAGCAGACCTGGGGTACATTAACATACCAAAGCCAAGTATCCTGGGGGAAGCTTCTTCTGTTCACCCTAACATGGGGAGGATCTTTTGGTACCAGGGGCTGTCCCACCAGAAGACTCTCTTTGTCCCTTGTACCACTGGCTCACCAGCCACCACACTTCCTCGTAAGTCTTTTACAGGATAACAAGATGTTACAAGTTCTCAAATTAATTCATGAACTTGCACTCTAATATTTTAAATACTAGCCACTTTATTTCTCTTATCCTTGGAGTCATCTAATTTTTCCCATTTGATATTTTTATCCTTCTATTAACTATGCTGTCTAAACTTATGTCTTCAGAATCACTGTCACACTCCTAATTCTCTTATCAACACCGTTAATGAAATTACTAAGAAGCTTCCTCTCAAAATTCAATCTTGAAAAAAAAAATCTATTAGTAATTTCATTCCAATACTTCCCTTTTGATAGTCTCTACTGTCTCCTAACTACTCCCCTACTCTCCTTACCCACTTTCAGTTCTTTGAATGATTCTTATCATGTCCTGCTTAATTAATGATTTCCCACAAGACAATATATGAAATATATTCAAGATAGAATAGTTCTACCCATTCCCCTTGCCTAAAAATATCACTGAATTTATCAAAAATGATCTTTTGTTAATCTGAGATAATCTACCTTTGATTAAAAAGATGTGACATTTCATTCCATTTACCTCCACGCTCTTTACTATTCTCTCCATCGCATTTTATTTTAAAGCCTACTGAGAGCAGACCAAAAGACACTTAGACATCTGGATCTGGTTGTGCACCTTTCTAAAATACTTTCGCTACTTTATAGCTACCTACATTTATGCCTTTCTCTAACACATCTTCTATCAGCAATTTCATGTACCGTATCTTCAGACCTCTCAGTTCAAGATCAGCCAGTCTACAGCCATCTATCTCACTCTTCCCCGTGCTAAATTTGTTACTATCTTTTTCCCCCTGGCCACTTCAGCCAAGCCCAGCTGCTGATAGCTGCAACAGAGGAAATGTGTTTGTTTGGTTTCAGGACTGAACCTAGATAGTCTCTCACCTTTACTTTGCCATTACTGCACAGTGGCTGCATTACTTGTCTTTCCTGGCTCTCTTGGTGGTTTGGACTGCTGGAAAACTCTGGGAGACCTAACAGGCCTCAGATTAGGAGGTAAAATAAGGTTCAGAAGCAATTGTGATCATTTGAGTTTCTGTAATACTCATACAATAGAGCTTTTCCTTTTACCAAAGTGAATACAATTCCTTGCATACAACTGAGTTTGGTATTTAGCAAAGCAGCACATGCATTTATTTTGCAAGGCTTTTCTTAGAGTTTTTTTTAATATATGCATTTTATCACAAATAATAAGGAATACCACCACTGAAGGAATTAATGGCTATTTAGAAGACTTTACATACTGTGTGGAAGTCTTTCCAGAAAGCGAAAGAAGCAATAAAAATACATGAAGCATGCTGGGGCTGCTATCTCAGTGTATTTCACAGAAGACACCCTTGTGCTGTTTTCCAAGACTTCACAAACCATTAATGCAAGACAGAATTGAAGAAATCATTGAGATTCAAAGTGGAATCTAACGCACACAATATTGCAACCTGCTCTTGGGAAATATTAATGTACAAGCCAAAGAAGTTGCATGAGAAGAGTGCATTAGGCAACAACTCGGCCATGCTGAGAAACAGAAATCTTTCAATGTCATCACAGTGATTTGTCCTCATGAGGTATTTTTACTGTACCTGCACTGGAACAAGCAGCGGGCTCCTCCCATGTCCCTCCCAGCTGGTACATGAATTTGTAGGGCACGTGTGTTCCATAGTGTTCTCCATACTACTGTCATCAGGAACCTGCTCTGGCCTCACACTTGGAAGGCAATGCACAAGACAGTTCATCCACAAATTCCTGTCACACAGTTATCCAGGCTAATTCCACTCCTTTTAATTCCTGCAGGTTGCCTATGAATAGCACACATCCAGACACTTTCCAACACACAAGTTGATGACTCACAATCAGTTCTAAAGGTGGAATCAAGATCTTTAATCACAGTGGGTTCCCACAAACTGAAATGACATAACTTCATATTTACAGGACAATATTTAACAAGGACAAAATAGAGTCAGACTTGGCAGAAACGTATTCCTATGCTTAATCTAGAAGGCAACCTCTTTTGTTGTAGGTATTCCAATTGTAAGTACCATCCAACATGTTCCACCACTGTTTTCTAGCACCAATCTTCAATTGCTTACAGTGAGATTTTAACCAACTTTAAAAAAAATTGCATATACTGAAAAAACAACACAAGGTAAAATCTTTTGAAAGAAGAAATCACTTAGCTTTTTTCTAAATTAAGTTAGTGGGAAATAATGCTGGTTTATTCCTCTTAAAACTGCAGAGTAATTTTAAATGAGCTGGACGAAGAGTAGCCAGGATAATGTATCTGTGCCTTGTCTGTATTCATGAAAATGTGTCCAAATTCTAAGCTGTACAATTCTGTATATGTTAGATAAATTTTCATTAGGATATGCAGATATTAGGGCTAAGTCTCAGGTCTGTTAATCTGTCCAGGTAGACTTTGTTTATATTTTGCATCAGACTTACTGCTGGCTCTCTGAAAAAACAGAGCTCTACGCTCTAGGACAGGTGTGACAAAGAGCTCCACAGCAGCTGTCTCAGGTTTGAGTGCTTGTGCACGCTCTGGCCATGGTACCCAGATGTTTCCAACAGTCTATAAGTGATCACCTTCCAAGCAGTGTAACTGCTTTCCAATGAGAGAGAGAGGCAACTGAGACCCAGAATGTGGGCTTCCCAGGTTCTAGGTTTTTCTTCTAAACACAAGAGCAGCTTTCCTTCAAGATAAACACAGCAGGTGCAGCTTTTATTTTCCTTTTTCTCCCGTATTGGTTGAATAAGTATTTTGGGGCTGTACAACCAATACCCAGTCCGTAACATAGCTAATCATAGCTAATTAAGACTGTGTCAGTCATGAAAGAACAAAAAAAAAATGTAATATCAAAATTACCACGTCCTTAAAACCCCTCCTGATCTTCACAGCAGTGACATTTTGATAATGATGATGACTCTGCCTTCACAAAGAAAGAGCTCATTATTTTTGAGATACGTATTTCTACATCAATTTCTGAAAGGAAATGAACCTTACAAACAACTATAATTGGAATGCTCTCCTCTGCTGTCTTAATACTCATCAACAAAATATAACAAAGGTAACAGAAAAATCTCTCCACTGAAAAATAGAAGACTGAAACTGTCATTTGCTTGACATATATCCTCAAGAGAGGTCTGGGAAACATAACAAAAAGCCAAATATTCAGTTACATTTACCAGAGATCACCAACTGCCACCCCCTAAAGTAAAACCGCCTACTTGGCCATCTTTCTAAAGAGTACTGATGTAGTTCACCTTCCCCAATACATTTGTGTCCAAAAAAGAAACAAAATTTTAAGCTTTTGGCCTGAGACCATGCTCATGATTGCAACTAGGTATCAAGACCAGCAGTGATAGATTTTCATACCTCCCTTTCTTTCCATTCCCGCCTTTTCCTTGGCTTAAGTTGACTTTGTGTTCCTTGTCTTGATCTACAAGTGTTTAGAGAACTGAAACAATTCATCCAGCAGTATGAAGCCAGAATGAACCAGTATGAAGAAGTATGAACCAGACTGAAAGGAGTCTGGTTTTCATTGGACTTGCAGTTTTCTCAAAACCTCAGAAATCCATATTCTTCATCTTCCAATAATCAGTATATTGCACACTCAGCGGCTGAGACAGTAGCAGCTGCTTACACAACTGATACGCTTCCCTTTAAGAAGTTGTGAGGTCCAGGTATAAACACGATACTTTATGACTGGGTCACAGCATGACCAAGATGTGCACTAATAGTGGCTTTTGAGAAAATGAAAACAAATGCTTCTGTGGGTATAAAGGGGTTGCCAGGGTCAGTATGAACATCCAAACATATAAACAACCTAAGAAAGTAGGGGCTCTGGATAACTCCACTGCTGGATGAAGCAGATATTAGCCAGATTTTGTGATACCGGGAAGCTTCCCCTGTCTAACAGAAGACTTTTTAGATCTTTCTAGACCAAACTGTATCAGAAAATCAAAAAGCAACAAAAACTCAGCACATTCAGGAGTCTGCTCCCCACGCACACACAGATTGCTTGGGCAATATAATTCCACCAACCCAACCGGCTCTGCATACGAGTTTCATCTTGCATGCAACAGAGTCAACATGTACTGTGACTGCTTGGCTGGGATTTCTGGATTATTGTACATCTGAAAATCCTGGACAAATTACAAAAGCTGACAGAAAAATGCAAGAGGGGAGCAAACAACCCATAATGGCAACATGTCACAAAGTGCAGCAGCTCTGACAGAGGTACTTTCACTTTGGCTTTTTTAACGACAGCTGAGCCACCATGAGATTAGGTCACTGCCCATATTCATCCTTGGTATTTTCTTTCCTAGTTAATTGTCTACGCGACTTTGTCAGGCTAGCTCTGTTAACCAGATCTATCTACATTTATGAGACTTCCTTCTGAGGTACAGACATTCACTAGCATGCTAGCAGAGGAAGATCTAGGAAAGCTTACTAGATCTACTAAAATAACGTACTATTAATAGTATTGTACAATAACATAACTTTTTATATATAGTCCCAAGGCTAAACATATCAAAATGAAGCACAGCTGTTTCAGCTCTATTCACTCATCCCAGCACTGATTTCACACCATGGACTGCCCTGAAGCGTCAGCCTGAGACATTTACCACCAAAACATTGATGGGGTAGGTGCTGCAGCCAAAAGCAGAAGCAGGAGAGGAGCTAGCCCAGGGAAAGAGAGGGTCAAGACTCCCTTGGAGAGGGAGCACTTAAGGCAAACGCTCATTCCCAAATCCTACCCCTGTATCGCTATGTGTTTACATCAACTGCTCCATCACCCTCTACTCCACAGCCGCCCTCCAACACAGCGCTTTCCCCTGAGAAAGCGCCGCTGAAGAGCACAAGGGCTGCCCTCGTCCCAGTACCTCCTGCCCTGGAGAAATATATGCATATATACAGGGAAAAGGCACGTGCGTGTACATACATATACATATACATATATATTTATAGATACACACAGAGGGAAAAGGCCTGCGCCCCCACACTCGTATGGCGGTAACACGCGGCCCGGCAGCCGCCCAGACCCCGGGGAGCCCCGCCGGACTCTGCCCCTCCAGCCGGAGCCGAGCCCCGCGGCCCCGCCGCTCCCGCGCGCCGGCGGCTCCAGGCTGGCGGCAGGAACAGGAAGCGGCGCCGGCGCGGGGCCGCGGCTGCTCCCCCTGGCGGCGGCGGGCGGCGGGGCGGGGCGGGGGCGGTGCCGCCGCCAGGCCGTGGCCCCGCCGGGGCCGCCCGAGAGAGAGGCCGCTGCTGCCGGCGCTTCCTTGCCCGCCCCCGCCTGGCGCTCCCTCCCTCCGTTACTCTCTCACTCCGTCCCTCCCTCCTCGGCCGGGGCAGCCGGAAGCGGCTCTGATGTCAGCGGCGGCGGCCGTGGCGCGGCTCTGAGCGGCTCCCCCACCCCCGCCGCGGCCCCCTCGCCCGCTGCCGCCGCTGGGGCTGGCGGAGGAGCCCGGCTGCGGCCCCGGGGGCGCCGCCTTCTCTCGCCCGGGGACGCGCGGCCGAGGCGGTCCCGAGCTGCGCAGAGGCCGCGGCCTAGGGGAGTCGGCGCGGCGCCCCGCGGGGGTGCGGGAGGGCGCGGGATGCGCAGCGGCGGCGCCGGGGCCTGTGCCCGCCGCCAGTGAGGCCCGCGGCCGCCGCGGATGCGGCCCCGGCGGTGCCTCGGCCAGGCCCGCCCCGACCTGCGCCAGGAACCGCCGCCGAGCCCCGCGTAGCCCCGGCTCCGGCCCTCGGCTGCCTGGTGCCGGACCCTCGCGTAGCCCCTGCCCCCTCTCCTCCCTGCGGTGAAAGAGGAGGCATGTCCGCTGCCGCCTCCGCTGAAATGATTGAAACCTCCCCGGTCCTCAACTTCGAAGAAATCGACTACAAAGAGATCGAGGTGGAAGAGGTGAGTGAGGGTCCCGCCGTCCCCCGCACCCCCTTGCTCCCCGGGCGCGGCCAGCCTGGCCCCCGCCGCGCAGACCCCGAGCGCCCCCGGGGTTCCCCTCCCCGGCGCCGTCCCCCCGCTGCGGAAGGGGCCGCGAACGCTTCCTGGGTGCGCCGAGATGCCGGTACCTCCCCCCCCAGTGTACCTGGCCGGGGGTTCTGTGCTCCCGTGGATGCTGCAGCGGCTGGCACCAGCGAACAAAGGCGGTCTGGCTGGGAGCGGAGGTGCCAGCTCACTTCTGCCGGCCCTGCTGCTGGATGCTTTACTGTGGAGTTTTATTTAAACGGGATGGATTTATTCGGGATGTTAAAGTTTCGCCGCCCATTTTGCCACCCACTTTAGTATGGGTGGCAAACATAGTTGTCAAGCGTTGTCACAAGAGGGAACTGTTAATTCTGATGTTTCTTTCAGATCTCTAGTTCTCTATGCCCCTGCTTTCACCTTTTGCCGCCAAACTGAGCCATTGCATATGTAATGATCATACCACTCTTAATGATTTTCTAAATTTACAGCTCTATGAGCTGTAAGGATAAACAGATTTTTTTTCCTGACATAGGCTAGTGGTTTTGCATTCGTGGATGTGTAACATTTAATTTGTGACCTGTGCGTGTTACCCGGGAAGTGACATTCAGTTATTGTATAACAAAGTTGGAAGGAAGTTCTTCTTCTGTGAAAATCACATAGTAAAATTATTTCAGGTGTACCTTTCATCTGTCTGGGGTTCCTGTGAAAGTAGGGTGGGTGTGATCTAGGATAGCTTGAGTGCTTTCGTAGTGGGCTCAGTAGTATCTATATACTACAGTGTTGGTTAACTCTCAGAATTGCACAAAATATTGCTGCTGCTGAGTTTTTTTCCCTCCTCCCCTGCTAAGTTCTCTACAGGAATGAAGTTGCTTCACGTAGATCTGCAATGAATTTGATGAGGCAAACTTGGAGAGTCTGGACCTAACACGTATCCAAGACTCCTGAAACAGTCTCTGTGCTTTTGTTTGTAGATTAACATCTTTCTCTTTCATTAATAATTACCCTCTTTTTCTTAAAAAGTTTGTGTGGAAGTGGAGTTAGTTTTGTGTGGTAGCTTTTATAGGTAGGACAACCTGTGTCTCAGGTTTTTGGCATAGTTTGCTAATACTGATTTGTTCATAATTATCCTGCTGGGCTTGGGTCTTCTGGGGGGAGTTCACAGACCTTAAAATCTACGATGTTTCCATGGAGCACCAGGGCACTTTCTGCTGTGTTCAGGTAGTATTGGGGTAACTTTGGTTTTCACCATAGCAGGCACTGGAAATTTTCAGAAGACAGTATCTTTCAAGAGATTGCTTTTATCTCTTTCTATGAATTTGGCAATCATGAAGATTTTTGTTTCTATAAGTCTAGTTGTTCTGCTTCCCTTTATGCGTTTAACTGTTCTGAAGTGAAGGTATTTTTGTTGGTTTTGCAACACTTACTAATAGCCAGGGATCAAATCACATGTTTTGGGAGAAATGGCGTTTCTCACCCGACAAAGAAAGTTCAAGTGGGTAAGAACTTATCTATTGTGTGAAGGTGCCCAGTGATGGCTCATAGAAGTGAGTAGCACATCTGCTGTGTGTACATAGCCCTTTGAATGAATAAAGTGCTATACAATTCTTTAATCCTCACAACACCCGTGGGGAGGTTGTTAGCGAGGATTATATTGCTAGTTTACATATAGGAAGTGTGGAGCTACATAGTGTGTAATTGGCGTAACTAGAGTTTAGCATTCTAAGGTTTAGTGCTCAGAGCTTGTCTGTGTCCCATGCGTGTGCCTGGCGCTCACAGAAACAGGACTATTGGCACAAAAATGTATCTGGAGATGATGCCTAAGTAAAAATTTGTTGAATGCAGTTGTTGCATTATTCTCAACGCAGTATCTTTGTTAGAGATAACAAAACTCATGTTTATAAGCAGGAGAGCTCTGATGAAGTGTTGTCTCCCTGAAAAAATCCGGTGACAGCTGGCGTAGCATTTTGAGTGTACCTGTCCTAGCAGAAGTTCTTATAGGCAATGGGGATACCCTAGTGCTGAACACAGTCTGAATGTCATTGCACAGAGGAAGAAAAAAGACCTACTTTACAATAAAACAGATGGATTGGAGATCATACTTAGACCTTGCTTTTCTCAGCTGTGGGTGTTGACCTCTTACTCATGATGCAGTTTCAGCACAAATAGTCAACTTTGTAGTCATAACAAAACACACATCCTTGCTGACTATTTTCTGTGCTCTCACTTTAGGCTCAGAAGTTTTCAAGGATTTTAAGTGGCTGTAATATCTCAAAATGGTCATATTTATGCTTGGCAAACTTCACATGTTTCAAAATGGAGTGTTAAGAGATCTACACTGGAAACTCAAATGCTTTTATAATCATAGCTTTGCTGTTGTATTATCAAGGCTGTCTTGTCAGCAGATAGCAGTCCCACTCTGCCACTGGTTTATTAATAGATATTGAGGTTCTGGGATACTTGCAGGCCCAGAGACCTTGCTAATAAATGTGAGATCTATAAGTGCACTTTCATTTAGGTCTGTCTGAACTCTGCTGGATAAAAACAAGAATATACCGTATTTTGCTTTAGCTACCATGCGCATGACTAACTGCAGTGTAGTGTTACTTCCCACCAGTCAAACACGTCTCCAGCTTCAGGCTGCATTTTTGTTATTTCAAGTGCTTAAAATGAAGTAAAATATAGAGACAATTATTATGAAAGAGTTGGAGTCAAATCAAAAGTGATGTGACACAGCAGGAGCATCTTCAAAACTAGAAGGGGAGAAACAACATAAAACTTGTGTTCAACAGAAATGTTTTCTATTTTACTATGCAAGTTTTCAATTGTGAAAATGGCCTTTTTTAAGTTTTTAGGTATGAGATAGAGAAATCATTAGAAACTGAACAAATAATATAACTGAAATCAAGTTAACAATAAAAAGCCTAGTAGCCGTATTTTAAAATCTCATCTTTAAATCTAGCCTAAACACTACTGTCGTTTCTTCCCAGAGGAGCTTCCACATCTAAACAACAAACAACCTTTGGTTTTTAATTGTTCTGGCAGCCTACTCCCTGCCAGTCTTTCCTGAAAATTCCACAGGCTTTCCTCCGTCATGTAACTGGGTAACAGTCCCATACATGACCAAAACATAGACCTCTGCATCACATGATGTGTGTATCCTTGGATTGCACAGCCAAAGGTACATGTCTGGTCATGTATACTGTGGCCCTGCCCGGTCACTGCCTGATGTAGCCAGGTTAAAAAACTAATGCCATATTTGCATAGTTGCAAGTTACTTTTGGGTGGTCTGAAATTTGGATTTAAATTATTTGAAAACTGTTGTTTAGCGCTCTACTGGTATATTGCAGTTTACAGTGAAGTTTATTTTCAACAAGCTATTAGGGCAACAGTAGTTAATTCTAAGAGAATTAGCGTAACGTTGTCTTTGAGATGAAGAGGTAAGCTTTATAAATACATATTTTAGAAAATTTACTTAAGGTCCCAGCAACTAAGGAGATGCAGTTTATGGTACATCCACCTATCTTAGGTATTTTTGAAACAGTTGACTAATTTCATTTACTGAGTAGTGTGCTGAGAACTACATGTGTTCCTTCCAGTTCTGGAGCAAAGCAGTTCAGAGGCCAGAGAATGAGCAATACAGCAAGGTAACTGGGTTTTGCTCCCCTTTGTATAGGTAACTTTTAAAAAGTTAATGAGATGCAGTGACTGATTATATCCACTACAAGGTAAAGCAGATCTGTGTAAGCTGCTGTTGAACATGGAACTGTTACTACCTCCAGTGTTTCTGTGTCCTGGGGGATCATCTCCAATTGTAGAATACCAATCTAAAAAACTGGAAGAAATTTGGACAAGAACCAGATGTCATATGAAATCTGAACAGCATTTTTGGGTATCTGATATGAGTACAGAAGGATTGGTTCTCAAGAACCAAGGGTGGTAGTTAGAAATCCATTTGAAGTCAGTTGGATTTCGCAGCCTTTTTCAGTAAGACTTCAAGGTGCAAAGCTGGGTATTCAAAAACAAAGGCAAAAAATAAGTATATGGTGAAAACATATGCCAGTGTTTTGTCTGGTTTTATTCTTAATACATTTCTGAATTAATTCAAATAACTACTTAAATTTAGTTTAGTTACACCAATGGAAGATTCTCTTCATTCATCTGCATAAGAAAATAGCTGAAGTGTCAGCTGGGGTGTGGATTTATAGCAGAAGTTATGCAACACCAATTCCATGTGGATGAAATTTACTGTGCAGTGAGTTAAAAGATGACTAATAAGCTAGTTAAACTGTTAATGTGACACTTTACACTCATTTCTACACAGGCAGACATATTCAGTGGATCAGTTTGTGTCTTGTAAAATAGACTCATACTTCAGTCTGGTGAAGAACACATGGGAAAAAAACCTTACAGACCTTCCTGTTCCTGTGATGAAAGCAAGATCCATATTTATGAGATAATTAAATGGAGTTCTATGTCTAATGCCTTTCCCTAAGAAAAAAACTAAAACAACAGAGAGAGTTTCGCTTGTCTCTTATTTGTTCCACCCAATGGACTGCAGCAGTATTTTACTGGCTGCAGAGTATTTGTTTGTTTTTTTGGTTTGGTTTGGTTTTTTCCCAAAGACCAGTAATTTTAGACAGTGCCAGCCCAGAAAGCCCCATTCATGTTGGAGTCCTGCACCCTGAGTGCCTCATTAGCCGACATTTTGTTTCTAAAACAGTAATACACTCTCTGGACTACTCTAACAGAACAAATTGATTCATACCAGAGCATCAGACAGTTGTTTTGTTAATGTTTTTTAATTGCTGGTATTTTTTAATTGCTGATACGAGTTCAGTTCTCGAGATAGATGTATAAAACCCTATCAGTGTGTAAAAGCTTTTCAGTATGTAGTAAGCCAGAATGAAAGTATGACTTGATAAACTGTTATCTTTGAGATGCATGCATTTCTTGGGATGACTTGAGCTATCAAAATGCAGAGAGGGTTGGTTGCATGTTCAGAGCAAAGGAAGAATTTCTGGAAACATAGTTTTCAAGACCAGGCTTGGGGCTCTCAGTAATCTGGTCTAGTGGAAGGTGTCCCTGCCCATGGCAGGGGGATTGGACGGAGATGATTTTTAAGGTACCTTCTAACCCAAATCATTCTTTGATTCTATAATTTCAGGAACATATAAGATGATATGTTGATTCTTCATAAACATGTTCTAAGGAAGCTGAAAAGATAATTAGTTCTTAGAACTAAATTCAGATAGACAAGTCACTGAATGAAAACTGTACAGTGTTACACAGTTCTAACAGGTGAAACCCTAAATAGGGACCAACTGTATGAGAGAACTTGCCTATATTTATTAAAAATCTAAGTTGATTTTAATGAGCAGTTTCTTTCAGGAAGAAATATTTTTTTCCTATGGTGTTTTGCATAACTTTTAAGTTGGAACTTAGAAAAAAAATCTAAACTAAATTACTTAGTTTACTTAAAATTAGTAGGATTGCTTACAGGGGTTTTGGGGGTGGGGGAGTGGAGAGGGTTTGGAGGTTTTCTTCATTGCTGTATGAATCCCAGAAAGGAAAAGCAACATTTAGAGCTGGGCTGACACTAGTACAAATAAACTTAACCAGTCAAAGAACATAGCTGTAAGAATTGGCAGATAGATCCAAACTCCTTCCTCAAAGTGCTGCCAGGGTATTGGCCACAGTCATTTGTGGCACAGGGCCAATTTGCTTCAACCTACTTAATAAAGCATAGCACACACAGAAGAACCAAAGCTGGAATTTGAGGCTGTTTGAATGAATGGTAGAAAGTGTAGGCATTTATTTTCAGAAGCTGTAGGCTGTTGTTCATGGCTTCCTTTGGCACTTTTTTTTTTTTTTGATTTATGCTCCATATGTCATACAGGCAGATATGTGAAAAACTGAAAATATTAGTATACTTTATTGATACTGCTGGAGCTCTGGTAGACAGAGAGAGTAGAAGCAACTGAATTTTAAAATGTGATTCTTTTTTGTGTTTTTACAAAGCGTTATAGAACATTTCTTTTTTTTCCACTCTGTCTTGTGTCGTGGAGCTTGTGAGATCCACAAGTTCAGTTTGCATACATATAATCTCATTTGCAAATATACCAGTAAACAAAGCGACATAGGTATTAAAGATAACTTAAAGCCTGCTGTCGCTTTGGAAGCACGAGTTTTGTTGGGTTTCTGTTGTTGGATTTTTGTAACTGCTTGTCTTGTTTCCCAAAATCGTAAACAAGCATGTCATGCAGTAGATACTGCAAATTATGAAGTCAGTTCTCCAAAGAATACTATGTCTGCTAACCAGGGAGCTATTATATTTTATTGCTGTCTTATATGTCCAGCAAGTTTTTTTTTAGAAAGAAAAGCACTAGGTATCCAGCATGCAGAACTACCTTACATGGAAACTTTATGGATAGAGAGAAAAACTTTGCATTTTTTTGGTTTTGAGTTAATAGAAAACCTGTGCAGTTAGTGCAAAGTTGAAATTAATTCTTCCAAAGTCTTGACATTTGTTAGGGGATTATGGTGCATCTGAATAAACAGATGCATTTTTCTTGTTTTACTGGGGGAGGGGAAATTACTGGTTGCATCCCTTAGGACAAAATACATCCTTAAGGTCTTAACATATCTGCAGTCTCTATTTCCTGCATGATTTCTAGTCTACATAACTTACCAGTCAGTATAGTCTACATACTTACGAGTCAGTATCATGTATCTTTGTTTATGTACAGCATTTGATACTATTTGTACACAGAGACAGAGGTAATGCTTGTTCCAGGGCTCTTGTATGGTTCATATTCTTTAAATAAGACTCTAAATACATTATCTGGAAAACATGCAAGTGGCACTGTCCTTCACCATGTCACTTTGTCACACAGTAGAATGTGACTTTTTACTGGTATGAATTTTATAGCTAGAAGAATAAATTTTAATACACTTTTCAATCTTTGAATCTCTTTAAGTATTACTCCCAGTTTAAAAGGTTTTTGTGTCACGTACCAAGTGGTTTTTGACAAACTTAATTCTCTTCTGTGAGAAATTCTCTTCTTGTTCTTATTCTATTTCTAAATGTCTCATCTGCCATATATTTTCCTTTTTTCTCCTAGAAGATATTTAGAGGAACAAAATATTTTACCAGAAGAATGTGTTTATTTTTAGATTATTTTCCAAACATACACAGTGCTACAGATCAACTGCTGTTTATTGATTTGTTGTGTCAATAGTTCCATTACTGTGCTTCATATAATTCCGAATATGCACTATTGCCCAAACATATGGTGTGGCACCAACAGCAGGGGACAAGAAGGAATGAGCATGAAGAAACTAAAGTTCAGGCAGTGCCTCCCTCCTGTGCTATTAAGTTACTTAGTTCCAGCATGCCGTGCTGAAGGAAACTCTGTAGTGTTTAAACTGTTCTGACAAAATCTAAGACTTAACTCCTTTCACGAAGTTTAAGTGAAGGAAATTATATGTAAATGGACTCCACCACTAGCTGCATTCTGTCTATTATAAAGGGGTTTTTGCTATGAGTAAGGTACTTTTTCCAGATTAAGTAGGAAAAACATACTGAGTTTTCACATATGGTAAACTTCAATTTGTATCAGATCCGCCATTGTTTCTGATGGTTGCTCCTTTCATGTGCTATCCAAAAGCCTGAGCTGCTTTAATGGAGGATCAGCTCTTCTGTTTTCCCTGTATCCTAGGTAAATATTCACTGCATTCATGTCCCTTCTCAAGTTCAACCCTCTGCCTGAGCAGGCACCAAGTCACTGATAAATTGTTATGAAACCTTGACTGCATAATCATTTATCGGACTATTTTCACCAACAATAAAATTTACATACCTGATGGTCTCATAGCTTTTTGTTATGTAATTAGGTTTAGATTGCCTGGTAAACTCTTCCTCTTGGTGCTTGACACTGATTTTATTTTTTATTATTTTTTTTTCCAGTCATCAGTGGGACTTCTTAAAGTGCATCTGATTCTTGGAATTTATTCCACTTTTCAACTAAAACCAAAATATTGTGACATTCATGGCAAACATTACATTGGGCAGTATACTTGTTTCTTTTAGTTTCTTCATTTAATAGAAACATTGTTCAAAAATACAACGACATTGAAAAATAATGATTTCTTTAGTATATGAACTGGAAATGTATGTACCAATTCTCAGGATGAAACTTGCAAATAGTCGTGGATTTATCTGCGAGGGATCAGTATGCATGTATATTGACTTATGAGGTGAATTTGACCATGTGAAGTCAAATGCAAGAGATATGTGGGCTTTCTTTTTTTTTGTTATACATGTGAAAAATGAATATGTTTACTATATAAAAATATATGTAGTATATATTGCATAATCATAATATTAAAATCATATATGTAATAATACATACAATGTATTTGTACATATGGACAAGTCTTTTCAGCCAGGAAAGATATGACCAGCCAGAAAAAAAGTAAGCTTGACCCATCACAAACTGTTGTAAGTGATTCAGGCTAAGTAAAAAAAAATTCAAATTACTTCATTAAATTTTGAGACCAGTCTTTTAACTGACATACATGCACTGTTTTCAAATAGCTCTTTTTGTTTCTGTCACTGGATTAAATGTAACAGAGTTGTAGTCAAAAACTGTGAAAGAGTATGAGAAGTGGTATATTAAGAAAAGGAACTGCTGGAACCTTCTGAAAGGTGTCTCACAGAGGCTGGCACAGTAAGGCCAATTGTATCCACCTGGGAGAATTCATTATATGACCACCTCCTTTTCCCTAAGTGGAAGGGAGAGTTCTTCCTGCTCACCAGGGTAACTGTGTTTGGATTCCTTCACAGTGTAGGGGAGCAGCAGATCTGGAACTGTATTGCTACTTCCAATACACTTCATCCTGCACAAGCTGCTCTGTGGCATCCTTCTCTCATTAACTGTCCTCAGTATTTCCCAGGTGCTTGCACAGTCGATTTTTATGTGCTCACTAATTACCATTTC